>OW026451.1:53350064-53975064 GCA_932274525.1 Podabrus alpinus | reverse complement strand
CGCGACTATACTTTTTAATGCTATTTTGAGGGTCTCTCACATCCCGGTTTTCTTGATCGGTGGCGCTTCTCGTATGTTTAGCCTAGTAACCAGAGTCAAAATCGCTCTGGAGGGGTGCAACCCGGAGCGGAGCGGAGGGGCGCCCCGGAAGAGTAGGTTTTGACGATGGATTACCCTCCTTATCGAATGCACACCCCAAAATTCGAAGGCAAAAAAAATTTAATTTTTTCACTGTTTTGGGTTATTATTTTATTAATACCTGCTCCGACCCTGTATAATATAATATGAATTAATATATTAAACTCGAAATTTAAATTGCAAAGAATTTAGATATTTGTGTATTTATTTCTTTATATTATCTGTTTGCTTGTGATACCTGCTCGGTTTGCTCGTGGTGCAATTCGGTAAAGCGATTACGGAACGACATTTGACCGTGGTGCAGTTCGGTCAAGGGATTACATTTACCTGGCTACAAGAAATGACCCCTGATAAGCCGTGGTGCAGTTCGGGTAGCACCCAAGAAATGACCCCTGATAAACCGTGGTGCAGTTCGGGTAGCACCACTGAAACTTTTCAGGTAAAATTCATAGTATTAAAAATTATCTTTTGTTCCTTTTTTAAATAACATAAACGATCAGTTATGGAACGAACGATCTGCATCTGAGCATATTTGAGGCAGCGATAAGGAGGAGTACAAGTATTATGTAAGCAAACTTTCAATGATTTTAGACCCTCGCCCTCCCCGTCCCTCGCAAAAATAAGAAAATCGTGAGCCTCCCTCCCCCAAATTCGTTAATTTAAAGAATTTTTATATCACAATTGCTGCATTACCATCGAGTTGTTTATATTATTGGAATGGAGTAGGTCCACAAAAGAATGTTGTGCGAAATATGCAGAAATTTATTGCATACATAGTCTATTGCTATGTGAAATGCTCAGATTGTTTTTAGTGCAACTTATTTACATCATGCAAGTTCAAGTGTGATTATACATTATAAAATCCGAAGGTTTCGGTCGCCATGACTTTTTTAGTTCAAATAATTAAATTCACATTTAAAAACTTTCGGGAAAACTTATAGCGAGTCAAGTTGTATTCTTAGTAAAAATTTACCAATTGTTCTACTCAACAATACAATGTACAGACTTGTTTGAATTAATTAGAACAAAGTTTTTCCGATTAGTTTTAAATTTCCGCGAATTTTCTTTAAAAACCATAACAAATCGTGAATAACAACTAAAAATATCGTACAGAATCTGGGATTTAGAATATCTACAGCGTCAAAATACTATAGTAAAGTAAACCTCTTATAGTATATAGTAAGTTCTTGTGAATGCAACAATATCGCCCTAAAATAATTGAAGAAATCATACATTTTCCAATAAATTATTTACCGAAAAAATATTTTTATGGTACTACCATAAATAACTAAAAAGAAAATAATTCTTATTTTTTAGCACGCTCTCATAAAATTTCGCACTTCGGGATGTTATCCCAATGTATCTGCAATACCTAGGACATAAATATATCCAGGATACGGAACGATGGAGAAACTCATCGTGCAAGGCAAAATCGAGGAGTACCAAAAAATGGATCCACGAAACGAAAGATCTAATATATCGCGGGCTACAGGCACAACTCATCTGGCTGCGTCGTACTGAAAAGAATAGAGAAATACCTTGAAGGGCATCAGTACATTACTGTACCATACGTCATCAAACCCCCATTAAGCTCCTCCCGGGCGAGGAGGAGGATGTTTACTTATTACAAACAAAAAAATATTTCGTGATTATTTTTTAATTCATCTTTAGAAATGTAATATATAAAAAGATTTAGTTATGTTTTTTAATTATAAAAAATATGTTGGGATTTGAAAAAGTTATTGCAAAACAGCTATTTCGCAATTTACTTTTGGTTGTTACTAATAAGACCTTTTTTGAAACAAAATGAATTCATTTCTTCTTAATTATATGTCTTTGTAATAAAACAGCTGTAATATTGTCATAGTATTGTTCAGCTCCGAAGTGATAAATGTTAACAACGTTTTATTTTATACCTACTTCGTGAGAAATGGCTAATTTTTGGACAAATTCTGAAACGACAGACTTTCATTTTGACCTAAAATTTGGTACCACGTTTTTCAATACATTGTATAATACAAGTTTTAACTGATAGCTATTTTTCGTTATTCTAAAATGTTGTCAAGCCACACAGAAGTGTTTTTACAACCGTAAGGAAAAATAATAATAGGAGTAATTTTAAATTACCTACCGATAAAAGAAATAGGTAATTATTACCTACTTCATTCATATTAAACAAGATCATTATCAGTTATTATTCGAAGAAGAAAAAGTGATGATTTTAATGGTCGTTTAGTCTTTATTATATCATCGGTTAAAGTACATCAAATTAAGATTAGCAGATAAAAGATTTTTGCTATGGGGCTGCATGGCGTGTTCCACACTTTGTACACTGATACTATCAAACACTCGTCGCAGTCTAATGATATGTTTCCTAGTTTAATGACAGAAATATCTGAATATTATATAAATTTTGAAACTTGGAAGTGGAAATTCACAAGAAATGCAAGTTCATATACTCATATAGGTACATATCATTAGGTATTTAACTATTATATTGCATTACTTGATTACTTCTGGGAAAAAAAATACGCAAAACAAAATCCTAATAGATTGACATAGTATATAAAAATGTAGTAGTTACATATTTGTTAAATTTGCGTGTTGCTGAACGTATAGTAAGTACGGTGTATGCTAATTTTAATGTTTTGAATATTTTAAATTTTACTAAAATATATAATATGTAATATTATGGTGATGAAGTAAAAATTGTCCCCAAATAATGCCACATTGGAAAGATAAGGAAAAAGAAGCAGAATAATTTTTACGGTAACTTAAATAATTACATCTTACATCAGAAGTGGGATTAAAGATCAACAAAATTGTATACATTAAGAAAATTAAGTACCTACTTATTTTTTAATTTATAAAAATTTATCAAATAACTTGAGTAAAATTATTGACAAAACATAATATTATCCATGATGATAATTATTACGATTATACAAGAAACATTTTATAATGTAGTCAAACACTTGGACTGATTTACTACTTTTTCTGCATGCTGAAAACAAGACAAAAACCGTGTCTAGGTTATGATCCATAAAACAATAATAAATTATTACAATTAGGTACTGGTATGTTGTAACAACAAAATAAAATAAATCTGATAAACTTTCCTGAAAACAAAAAATTCCACTAAAATATCTCTAATTTTATCTGTTGATAACCGACTAGTTGCTGTGTTACTTTCACATAAAAGTACGATGTAACAATGCATGAACAATGGTTCAACATAAAAGTTAAATGTAATGAGCGTTCTTCGTCGAACTTGATGATAATGAGCCGCAACTTTATGTACAGGAATTTGTTTTGTCGCAATTTTGACATTCCAATAATTGCAGAATGCAGCCGAACTCTTATGTCTACGGCTGCCATTGTTCCAATCTACCAAGGCCACAACGTGCAATGACGATCAATTAAAATCAATTGCTCGTACGTGCACGTATGGTCATACATAGTAGTTAGCAAAATTTACTAGCAAACTCGGAGCAACACTTAAATAATCGGCATGTTAAATTGAGCTTTAACGCGAATTAATTTAGCAATTAAATTGTTCAACTTAGAAACGACTGTCGATTTGCAAATCTTCGGGCTTACGTGCGAAACAGATGAAAAATCACTAAAATTATCGAAATGTCAATAGTTTGTCAACATTTTTATGGAGGAGTTTGCTTACCAAAATCACCTTCATATCCCACATGATGTTCGTAGTTCAAAAAATCTTTAAAACAATCGCCTAAATTTTTATTCAACAATGGCAAATTTATGTCACTCCATATCATCTATTATTATTTAATAATTGATGCAAATTGTTCTTATTGTACATCCAATGTGATATGCAAAATTTGAAGCCGCGATGAGAAGGTCACCGACCTCAAAAGACCAAATATAATAAAGTATGTTTATTATCAGAATTTTATAGCAAATCCTAAATACTTGTTCTCGTAAATGATTTAAAACTTTCGAATAAGTCGAGATATTTTCATGCAACATTTGTTAATTACTATGAAGTAGTACAATTTATTAATTCACTATCGTAATCATTTAACTGGAAATTTATAAGTAGATAATAATTATTGGAATCGACACTGAAAAATAATATCGCCAATATTCTGAATAGCCCAATAAGATTTTCTAGAATTGTTCGGAATATTTATACAGAGAAAGAAAATCTCGATCTTATTAGACGATTAATAAGAATAGGGATAATAAAACTTCTTACGATATATGGTTGTTTTTGTAGCTGCAAGAGATCTTTCAATAGGGATAACTTTTGAATGAAGTTTGTCAAAGTGACAGTTATTTGACATTTGTGTTCAGAAAGGTTTGCCATTTAATCATGAATAAATTAACACTTGAACAACGCTACCAAATTGTGGAAATTTATTTTCAAAGTCAGAGTTCCGTTCGCGAAACTTATAGAGCTCTTCGCCCATTTTATGGTCGACATAATCGACCTTCTGCAGGCTATTGGTGCGGTGATGGATAAATTTCGTACCACATCTTCATTGGATGATGTAAAACCACCAACAAGACAAAGAAATATGCGTATCAAAGAAACTATCGCTTCTGTGAGTGAAAGTGTGCAAGAGAACTCTAACATTTCAATTCGTCATCGTGCTCAACAACTTGGACTTTGTGTGTCCACTACATGGAAAATTTTGTATCAAGATTTTGGTTTACATCCTTACAAGATCCAGTTGGTTCAAGAATTGAAGCGTAATGATCATCGATTGCGTCATGTATTCGCAGATTCGGCTCACAACCAATTGAAAGTGGATCCATTTTTTTACCGCCAAATTTTTTTCACATTTCTGGTTGAATGGGTATGTGAACAAGCAAAATAGCCATATATGGACTGAGACCAATCCGGAACATTATCTTGAGACTCCATTGCATCCATTAAAATTGACCGTTTGATGTGGAATACACGCCAACGGCATCATCGGTTCATATTTCTTTCGCAATGAGGAAGGAGCTACCGTTACGGTGAATGGTGTGAGATTAATGCTCAATACATTTTTGTTTCCAAAAATCCAAGAGTTAAACACCGACAACTTATGGTTCCAACAGGAAGGTGCTACGTGCCTCACAGCCACCGAAACCATCGATTTATTGAAAGGATAATTTGGTGACAACATTATTTCAAGAAATGGTCCCATCAATTGGCCTCCAAGATCGTGTGATTTGACGCCTCCAGATTATTTTCTTTGAGGGTATATTAAATCCATGGTTTATGCTAACAAACCAACAACTCTGAAAGCATTGGAGGTGAATATTCAGCAAGCCATTTATGAAAATAAGGCCAGAAGTATTGGAAAGTGGTCAAAAATTGGACTGATCGGATGCGTTTCGTAACGATTAGTCGTGGTGGTCACATGACGGAAATCATTTTCAAATCATAAAAAAATATTTAAAAAAACATTCCATCAAATTTTTAATGTTTTATTTCAATTTAAAGTTCTCATGCAGCTCAAAAAACGCCCTATATGTAGTGGTTATTAAACTTTTAGTTTTATGAAACATTTATTAAGAGTCAATAAAATATATTTGCAGTTAAACCGGAAATTAAAAATTATTTCTCGTCATTGGTTTCAATTTCATCTTACAGAAGAAAACATTACTTCCGGTCTACGAAACGGCTTACATAATGTGGCCTTCAAAATTCATATCACGATAACTCGAACATAATTGGAAACATATTCAGTTAAAATTGAAATGAAACTTTTTAATTTTAAAATAAAATGAAATCAAGATCGGTGTAGTGCAAAAACGTTACAAATGTTTTAAACACTCGAGAAATACTAATTTACATTTTATGTTGCCCTATTTTTAAATTACCATTGTTTGATAAAAAAGAAAAAACTCTTCAAGCTATTTTAATTATTGCAAAGTAATAACGATAAACTTGGCGCAACATTAACGGTAGCAAATAGTGTTTGCAAGAAAATAATATCATCGATCGACCACCACGCTTTCTACCATTCATTGTTGAGTCCGACCCTGTCAAGATAAGCCAAATGATGTAGTACCACTAGTCACGCTAATGCAAGCTTACACACAGGAGTCATTCTAGCGTTTATTCCTTCATACCGATTGCTTCTTGACAAGTTTATTAATAAATATGTAAACATAGCTAATTTCATTATATTTTCCATTAGGTTACGCAAGGTAATCCAAATTAACAACTTTTCCGGGTGCAATATCGAATGTGGTAGAGAATTTGAAACTTCAAAGAAAAACCTATCCATTGCATTTTACATTGAAAGCTACGCGACTAAACCTAAAACCATGGGAAAATTCAATATTGACTGTTTCCGCCTTTGAAACATTGCATCAAGAAATACAGACGAAATTCAATTAATTGTCGAAGTCGCAATTAAATTATTTAAACTAAAACTTATAGGTGCCTAATACTATTAGAGCTACTAGTTTTACAATGACTAGAAAAGGCTTTAAAGCAGCGTCATTCTTCATTAATGAATTGTTACTTCCATATTACCCAAACAATTGTTGTATAGTAAGTATACAATAATTATTATTGTAACAATGCGTATCTAATACTTTTTTAATTGAACCGTATCCAGTATTAATAATTCTATAGGATGTTCCCGGACCAAATGACAAAACAAGGAAAATGTCCCTCTGGTTTGGACTTCCAGAGCAGAGCGCACTAAAATAATGTGCGCTAGAGAGAGTAAAACTCTATTTAGATCATTTCGAAATTCTTTGTTTTAGAACACCATCTTGCTAAATAAATTTGGCCATTTAACACGGTAACACCTTGTACATAATAACGTAAAAGAAAGTATCATCACAGTATACAAACCGGAATCGAAGATCTGATTAAATGCGATAATATACCACAAAATACTAAAAATGGTATAGCGATCATTATGACTCACTTGAAATAAGGAAAATGTCTCGAGAAAAGTAAATATGTACTTACTATAACATTGCATAACATAAAGAAAGTTATTCGATTTTAAATATAAAATTTTTCCAAGAATAAAAAACATTAATAAAATAATTGTTAGATTATTTACAGTGTTAAGTTTCGAATAACCTACACGGTTCGTTACCCTGTGCAGATTCAATCGATTTTCCACTTCTTGGCTAATTGCGATCATAGAATTTTTTTTGCAAAAACTATCGCGTTTCTAAGACAAAATTAACATTTAAATTTATTTTATGCGGAAATAATTTTTTCAAGATCTGACATGTCCAACAAAGCACGTTGACCCAAAATGACTATACAACCGATAAGTTGGTAGAAATTACTGTAGTGTATCATGGAAGCGCATTTTGTTAGGACTTGGGTCGCCCCAAAAAAAAAGTGTTTTGAAATTACGTTTTTTTTGAGCAACTATTAAATTTTCGTAGGGCAACAATTTTTTGACAAAAAGATAAGGAAGTGCAAAATCTACAAATTAATTTTATATTTGTATAAAGTTTTTGGGCTCCAGAATATTTCCCAACTTTAAATATATGTGACTGCCCATAATATATTATCTTGATAGATATATTATAGAATGGAATTTCAAATAGATATTTTTATGTTTTTTGTCTTCTGTATGACTGTCTCTATGACAGCATCTCATGGTCAGCCATCGCGCAGACAATGTTCCACAATATGGTTTCCAATCAAGCCGATTCATAAATATTCCATTCAAGTATGTACTATTCATACGTAGGTAGGTATAATGCAATGTTTATGATCGATGTTGGGACACGCGTAACATTAACCTTTAATATTATGTAGTTCCATAGAGCAGGAGAATGCCATTTAGCATAATGTATAATATAGCGAATAGGTATATAAATTGAGCAAAAAATGCTAGTCTGAAAAACAAAAATCAAGATAATCAACGTAAGACTGATTTACTACGACACCATGGCAAACGACATTCCTCAGACTCAATCATTACAAAAAGTGCTACCGTGCAGCGGTCTCGTAAAATATTGACGCCTTTTCTAAAGCTTTTACAACAAATCATAAACGTAATGTAAATGAACAATCAAGTCGACTCAAAATAGAACAGTCCAAGAGTGATATTTGTAAAAGCGTAGGTAGGTACGTCGTCGTTACCAAGGCAGCACATGCCAACCTATTTATTACTTCATATAAGTACATTAAATTTCCACATGAAAATTTTAATGCTGTTAACATAACCAGAACAAGTTTGATCTGTTTATAAACAAGTGAGAGAGAACAGTGCATGCAGAAGTGGAAAATGTTCGTGCTAGAGGGAAAGGCTGTTGTATACAACCAATGACGGTTCGCTTGGCAACAAGAATGCTATTAAACGAGATTTTCGATACTTTTGGATCCAAACCTGCTCACCGGATCTACATTCCTTGAATTCCCGCTAATAACCGTCCCATCCACTACATACGTATGTACATAAATGTACTGATAACACATTATTCCATTGGGCAATTTTTATCATTCAATTAAAAAGCATTTACCTTAAACCTACCCAATGACTCCTACATTAAGTACCTACCTACTTTGAAACTTCCATGATAAATGTATGTATAGTATAAATATATTTTAGGTTAATACCTACAAAGTTATGATTTATTATGTAATTTATTATTTATTACTCATAACTTACAACCTAAACTATGTCATACAAAAAAATAAATCCGATCAATTATTGTTTACAAACGGATTACAATTATTTTATTTATGTTTGTTGAAAAAAAAACTCTTTATTATACATACGATTTTAATATTTTAAGAATGTAAAGCGGTTCTTTCAAAACTATTTTCATTCAAGTTGCGATTGAAGATTCCGAAAGATAGATCAATCAAGAGAACTCGACTCGGTACGTAAAAATCACCGTGTTAAAGGGCTTCTGGTTTGAACGCAACATACCATAAACATTGAAGTCTGGTACGTACCGACACAGCGAACTTAAACCAAGTCTAGATTCAAACCATAATATGGGTCTCGGACTAACTGGGAACTATCCAAGGGCTACGAAGTTACATACAACATCAAAACGTACTACACGGTGTTATGAAAAATTGGCCAACCGAAACGAAATTAGTATAGACACACGCATTACAAATGTATTGATAAAAGATAATTTTCATAAATAATATTTAAATTCCGTCAGGTGTTAATTTTCCTGCGTAATCATAAATTCGCTACATGAATAGAAAAATGAAGTTACGTATAAGTATAACTAAAGGTCGATTGGTGCTTTCAAGAAGATGTAAATATCTAACAATAATGCCGAGTGAGAAATCATATTTAATTTGCATTAAGTAATAATGCTATAACAATGCGCGAAACAGTTGTCATTTACAAATTACAATCAAAACATTGCATTATGTATTAAAATTCTTATATAATACCGTTACTATAGTAAAAATTAAACTCAACAATGGATGTTTTTCAAGACTTCGATAGTATAAATAATAAGACGTAAAAACAATAATAAACGTAATCGAAGTTTGTCCCATTGTAGTCTACAAGTCTGGAGTACGTCGAAAACTTGTAGACATACTTAACCCAGAAATATTTCAATAAATCGCCTTTGGCGCATTAAAAACATTCGACGAGCACTTTCTCTTATTAATTTTTAAGATTCTTTGTTTTAAAAGTGCTCACTGTAACCTTTGATCCATGCTTTAACCCGGTAGTTACCAGTATCACAACATTCTGTTTCATCTGTAATTGTATTTAGCCTCAGAACTGGTCAAAACTAAATGAGATATTTTGAAAGGTTATTCAACAATATTGAATAACCTGCCTTTAACTACATTTTTTCAGCGTTTGAAATCTTAAAACAATAGAACACTGAACGACCAACATATTCTGGGTTCAATTCTGAATTTGTTTACCAAACAATCTGAAGTTAAAGAAATTAATACCTCAATGGAAACTTATGAACGAAACAATGTAAATTAATATTATTTCTTAAATTTAGCAAGTTATTTTGATTATTATCAAAACGTGGTCATGCTTATTACCCGCATATTGAAGTGTTGACTACGTGTTTATTCACTACACAATCCCATTCAATATTATAAAAATGTTCGCAAAAAAAATTGGGTGGCTTGTCCAATTAATTTAGAAACCGAGTCGTGTTTAGTAATGAGTTATTATTTCGTTTATAAGTTTAATTTAAAAATTAGAATTGAAATAGAAGGTTAAAGTTCTGAAGTCCGATTTGCTAGACCACTTTGGACAAATTTTGCACATCCGCTCCCGAAATTAACTTGGAAATTATGACCTGTAATGAACGTTTGAGATGAAATTTTCCGAAGATTTAGACTCGACGGGATTTAATTAGAACTCCGATTGTGTAATATAAATAAAATTTTTATATTTATTTACCAACATAAGCGCGTTTAGCAATATCGAATTTATCGGTGTATTTTCGACCTTTGTGAACGCAAGTTCAACATTATAAAAATTTATTTCGAACCACAGAATAGCTTACATATAATATGTGTGCGTAACTCGTAATAATAGTATCGATTAGAAGTCTTCTCAATTATCGAAAAAAGGAATAAATAGTATTTTGGTATCTATTTAATGATGATTACCACTATATCACGAATGGGACGGCGGGGGGGGGGCTGAATTCCATATATGGAATTATTTTGGTCAAATAATATATCGTTACATAATTATAATAATGGATTAAATTAAAAACAATTAAACAAAGCAAAAAAATAAATAATATAGGAATACTGCAAAATATTTTTTAAACCGTTGTTTTCCTCTCAACAAGTGAAAATGTTTTGAAGTGATGCGTTATTATGTATTATAAAAATAATTATTGTTTGTTTCACATATTTTTTTCAAGTGGGCGCATAAGTGAACCTCGAACTTGATCTCGTGATCACAAATTTAATTTACTATGCGAGTAGAGTACCTTTTTGTTTGCAAGTGTCGAGACGGTTTCAGCCATTTGAAAAACCTTTCTTTTGATGATGAAACACTACGACGAAATAGTTTTTCAAAACATCAAATTATTATTATTATTCAACATTGAAAAGTCGAAGTTTTGTGAATTACACAGTGGCAGGTATTTTACGCTACCTCGCCAACCGACGAACCGAAACTGATGAACAAGTGCCAAGTCGCGACGTTCGCAGCGCACCGTTCGAACAACTTACGCCATACCATACTATACACAACGTTTTCCTTATGATGGCGTATTTTTATCTATCTTTTCTTTCTACAAGTAATTTATTCCGTCTCTTTCTGTTTAATGTTCATGTATTCAATCACGTATAGTACATTAATATAAGCGGAACGTAACGAAAACAAACTCGCGAATTTTTCGGCAAGCCATTTTTCTAGTACCTGCTTCATTAATAAGATGTACTTACTGACACTTCCAAAATTATTTGCACATTAGACAGGTGCCAAAGTCTTGTAGCTACACTAAAAATAAAACTCCACGCTACATCCGTTCGTTTGCATATCTACCTACGCTTAATTTATCTTATCATTCGATGTGCAAATCTAGTTTAATTTTAGCGGCGGTGTGTAAAAGTCTACGTGCCAGTATAATATTATGAATGATGATGAGACCATTTTATTTTCTCAATAAAACACGTAGTAGTTCCATTTTAAATCTTAAAATATTCATTTAGCCAAAATGGAAAACAATGAGAAAACAAAAACAATGAAAGTGCTTGTCGTTTTATTAAGGAATGAATTAAAATTGTACAAATTCGTCCTCGGAATTGGCGACAGAGGTTCTACGATAAGCTTGTATCGAGCCGACTAACATTTACCAAGGTCAATTCAGCCACACAATAGCAATATGACTAATGACTACAAGTTAACGTAGCGCTACGTGCTTACATTTTGCATTTTATGAAAATATATCGTAACCTTCTACATTAATGCAAATAACTTAATTCATCCCAATAAAAACGATATTCTGAAATTAAGTTAAATGGGTGTTCAGGGTCGCTTTTACCTGGAAAGGTACGTGAGACGGTCGAGTAGTCCGCGGCGACCGCGAGGTGAAGGTCGCGTGCACGTCAATGGGCCTGGCGTTGTTGCCGGGACAACCACTAGGAGGTGCTGATACTATTTCTGGCATCAGCTAGCTCTGCTACGCACACGCGCCCTATCACAAAATATCAAAATCGAAAATCATTTTTTACCATGGCTTGTAAACAAAGTTTAAAGTTACTTTGGTCTATTATTACATCACTATTATTAATCTGGCTTTTAGAACCATATCATGTTAACATAAAAAATTATAAGAAATACAAAAACTTAATACTTGGTTATCCAAATAAAAAATATCTTGTACTATTACTATTAAATACATAGTAAGTGTATCGTAAATTTACAATATTAAACCTTACAATGTTGACAAGTACATAATTCAGATAACCATCCTAGAATATTTACAAATGCAGTGTCGTCAAGTTCGAAGAAATATTATCTTTTGATAAGCTCTTCAAACAAAAAACGAATGAAATAGTTCCTACCTCACATCAATACATTTTAATTCAATATAGCAATAAGACCACTTGACAAATTTGACCTAAGTTAATACAACCGGTAGTGTACCAACGACGCACGGGTTGACTGAATTCCCAATATGCATTAAATTATTCAAGAAGGAAAATCTTGGTAAAAATAACTTGATTTTTATTTATGAAGTATGTACAACACTTTCACCTTCTACTCAAACTGTATTTAAATAATTCACCGAAATATTTCTCAAAATAACATAATGATTATTATTACTGCGAAACAATTAGTCGTTCTCAGTTTACATAATATTATACATCTACTGCAAAAACATGACCACTTGCCCATCAACGTGGTAAGGTTTCGGCATTTCGACCCCACAGTTGCTGCCTACACGCGGTTGGGGAATTGTGTGAAGTGGTTGCAGTATTAGTTTTTGATTTTGCTATAATATAATAATAGGACGCATGTAAGTTGGGCCAGCGGTCAATGTATTTTAAAATTATTTTGGTGGGTAGCTTAAGAAAACCCGTAATTTGGGCCAGCGGTCGGCGTGGGCAGCTTAAAGGTAAAGCCGTTAAATAATATTCAATTGTATATATATAAGCAATAATGTATATAAAAAATAATAAGTATCAATAAGTATCAAAAAATAATACAAAATACACGGACAAAAAGCAAAGAATAATTACAGAACCTTTTCTGGCTCAATTTACGGGCGGAGGTAAATGTGCCACCAGTAATGTTATTCTACCTGCTACGAATTTAGGATATTAAAAGTACACAGGTATTTGTGCCACCGGAGAAAACGGCATCTACCTGATGCATCTCCTACATGTAACATCGATTATTTTTTGATTTTACACGATTTTTTGGGGGTGAAACGTAAAAGTTTACTGCCCCATAGCGCAACTATACTTTTTAATGCTATTTCGAGGGTCTCTCACATCCCGGTTGCATTTATCCCGGTTTCCTTGATCTGTCGCGCCTCTCGTATGTTTAGCGCCCGCCGCGTAGCGGCTCGGAGCACGAAAAACCGCCCGGAGATGCGGAGCATCGGAGGGTAGGTTTTTTGATGCTCGCAGTTCTGGCCAAGCCAAAATTTATTATTTTGCCGAGTTGGTCTATGTATTTCCAGGTAGAAAATTTGGACCCGGATTAAATATCTGACCATTTGCCGAGCTGGCCTACAGCCTTATCGAATGCACACCCCAAAATTCGAAGGCAAAAAAAATTAAATTTTTTCACTGTTAGTGGCACAAATACCTGTGTTTATTTAAAGAACCCTTTTGGTCGGTGGCACATTTACCGGTACCCTTTTCTGGTCAGGTACATTTGGTGGCACATTTACCTCCGCCCCAATTTACATGGGACCCTTATAATCTTTTGGCCCAATTTACGGGTAGGCTTAAAAAGATCCTGACCGCCTGGCCCAACTTACAAGCGCCGTAATAATAGGCATTTTCATCTCCGCAGCCAACCAAGTCTTCTACCATTAATAAACCAAAACCAACCAACAAAACATCACGTTGGCATTTCAATATCAACAGGCGTATAACTTGATAAACGATTAATTATTGACGTTCATTAATGTTCCTACATTAGTCAGTGAGACTCAATGTTGCACACATCTGGCAAAAGTATAATTCGCGAGAATACTATATGCAATGGATTTCGTGATCGTCCGGTATATTATTAAATTCGCTTTCATTCTCTCTTTAGACCCATCTTCATGACTAGAGGAATCGTGATCCAAAAAGCTCACTCACAGTTGCTCACTATGGTTCTCCACTCTTGCCGGTTGACGATAGTAAATTGGGCCAGCGGTCAATGTATTTTAAAATTATTTTTGTGGGTAGCTTAAGAAAACCTGTAAATTGGGCCAGCGGTCGGCGTGGGTAGCTTAAAGGTAAAGCCATTAAATAATATTCAATTGTATATATTAAGTATCGCAAAACGCAAATATGAAAGAAATTTTCGTGTGCTACACACTAAAGAACATGGTTAATATAGTCTATAGAAAAAATATTTTTCGAGAAATCCTTAAAAACAACCCCAAAATCGAGTTTTGAACGTACGTAAATTTAGGTGTTTTTTTTCGATTTTTGAGGTGTGCATTAGATTTGGAGGTAATTCCATTGTCAAAACCTACCCTCCGGGGAGCGCCTCTCCGCTCCGCTCTGCACTCCTCCGGGCGGTTTTGACAATGGTTTACTCGGCTAAACATACTAGAAGCGCCTTCCATCAAGAAAACCGGGATAAAAGAAACCGGGAACTTAGAGAACCTTGAAATAGCATTAAAAAGTATAGTAGCGGTCGGTAGCGGTATGGGGCAGTCAACTTTTACGTTTCACCCCCAAAACATCGAATAAAACAAAAAATAATGACAAAACAGTAACCTTTCGTGCATGTTACGCTTACGAGTGGTGTCTGGCCCAATTTACATGGAACCCTTATAATCTTTTGGCCCAATTTACGGGTAGGTTTAAAAAGAACCTGACCGCCTGGCCCAATCTACAAGCGCCGTTGCCGGTCTTCTGCATTCCTTATTGTTGTCTGTAGGGGTCGCTTTGTTATTTGTTTTACTTGGTCAATCCATCCGTTGGGTGATCTATCCCTTGATCTCTTGCCCTCTATCTTTCCCTGGACCACCAGCTTCTCTAGGTTTGCCCCGTCTCTGCGCACCACGTGTCCAAAATATTGAAGGATGCGTCGTCGGCATATGGTCGATAGTCTGTCCTTTATTTTCAGTTCCTTCAATATCGATACGTTCGTTCTTTTCGCTGTCCATGGAATTCGTAGTATACGGCTCCAGCACCACATCTCGAAAGCGTCAATGCGGCGTCCATCCGCCATCTTGATGGTCCATGATTCGACGCTATATAGGAAAATGGAGAAGATCAGGGACTTAACCAGATGAATCTTGGTGTTCGTGGTGATTTGTTTGTCGAACCATACCTTCTGTAACTTAGCCATGGCTCCACGTGCCATTGCAGCGCGTCTCTTGATTTCTTTTGGGTGGTAGTTTTTGACTGCCTTTGTCTTTTTTTTCTTTCGGAAGCCAATTTATTCCGCTTCATTTTCCCGTCATTTTATCCGTATACATATTATATTATGTTATTTTTTTTATACCAACATGTAAAAAGTCCTTCCTTCTCAGCCCTTTTACCCTAATGAGAGTTTGGTGACCCATCTCGTTCTATCTCTTTCTATGAATATGATGTGCGTTCAAATTGTTTTCACATACACAGAGGACCTACTGGTTTAACGTGGGCTCCGAACCAAGGGAAGTGTACTACACTTCATTTCGAGATGGATTTTCTTGGCAGATGACCTCGGTGGTTTGCCATTGCCTGCCGAGGAGAGACGGTCGGAATAAAGTTCTTACCCTGGCCGGGTTCGATCCGAGTGATTCGCATTAGCAGTAGACGCACTTAACTGCCAAGCTAAAAGTATTGAACATGAAAAATAAAGAAATTTATTACTTTTAAAAAGTGAGTTTCGTTAGTACCATAAAGAAGAGGCTTTCTTGATACAAAATCTGTTATACCAATTAAGGTAGTAGCTAGTATGACAAAAATCATATGGAGGTGACAATGTAGTTTCGTCTTCTTAAGGGGGTAATCCATTATTTTCACTTCAAAAAATACGTTTTCTTAAATATATTACTAATCTAAAATCTTCCTACCACATGTTGGTAAAAGAATTTCGTAAGAAACCTAAAAAATGAGTAAGTTATGAAGGTTTGTAATACTCTTGTTCGAGTATACCAAAAATTTAAATCTTGCGGCGTTCGATTTTAAATAAAATTTTCTATCTTCCCAGCTAAAACAAATGCATTCATCTAAATATATAAAAGAGAAGATCTGCGTGCGTGTTTGCGTGTTTGTTCGCTATACGTTCCTAGACCCGTGGACCGATCTCAACCAAATTTTGCACAGTTATTTTGTAGCTCCAGGCGCAGTTTTTTTTTATAAAATGGAGAAGAAATTCGCTCGGGGAAAAAAGTTATTCGCTTTTTTCGAAAATCAAATCACAAGTTTGACAAAAAATTTAATTTGTCAAATAATTAATCTGACGTACAGTCAGTGGCGGGGAAAAAAGTTATTCGCTTTTTTCGAAAATCAAATTCGAAAAATGCAAACCACTAACAAAAAACTACTAACAAAAAACCACTAACAAATTAATCTGAAAATACTGTCAACAGATGGCGGGGATGGCGGCTTTAATTCGAAAAATGCAAACCACTAACAAAAAACCACTAACAAATTAATCTGAATGCCGCGAATAAGACCGGAGCACTTTATATAGGTCGCAGAACGTGGAAGATCCACCTCTTTGCGGAAGATTTAACTTTACATGACGATGTAACTTTACGTGAAGATTATGTATGTATGTATGTATGTATGTATGACAGATGACGGATGACAGGTGACGGATGACAGATGACGGATGACAGATGACAGATGACCGATGACAGATAAAGGCCGAACAACTATGGCCTTCACGGATCTATTATGGTCCGGTCTGTGAGGCCGAAGGCCGAACAACTATGGCCTTCACGGATCTATTATGGTCCTCCCCCTGTGAGGCCGAAGGCCGAACAACTATGGCCTACTCGGATCTATTCTGGGAGGGAATAGGAGTTTACAAGTATTACAAAAAATTCAATTAGTTTTCAAAGAATTTTTAGTTGCCTAAAATCAGTTAACGTCATATTGCACCATTTGGAGACAATAAATTAGTCTATTTATTGCCAGGTTTGAACGGTTTATCGTCACGTTATATCTTGTTCAATTCAATTTTCTGTTACGTGTAGAACCAATTTCTGTGATTGGCTATAATAGAAATATGTTAATATCATTGGTTCTCCTATTTTACAAAAGAATTTCTTAAATTTTAAAAAGAAAAGAATCAAGGATTAAGTTGACAAACTCTGTAGAGGTGAGATGTAGAATTTGTACATCTTACATAAAAAATCAACTTAGTCAATTTTATAGAATTCTAACTATTTGTTAATAAGTTAATCAACGACTAGAATACACCAATTATAAGTAATCAACAAATGTGCAAAAAGCCAAAATATAATAAATTATATTGGCTAATAAAAACGCGTTTCTAATGATAAAAAAAGGAGATCATTTGAATTTTTCCTAATTGAAGTGAAGCGAGAAAATTATAAATTAATAATTAATAAATGTGCGCGACGCTAAAATAATAATTTAGTTGATACAAGTGCGAAATAAATAAATAAACAATATTAATTAAAAATATGTTTCCATTGTGAGAACAAAGACAATTTTAAACTTTTACGTATTGGAATGGTGCAAGCAGTAAGAACTTTCGATTAATGAAGATTATTACAAGTTATTACATTCCAAAAACTTACTAAGGTAAATTTTTAATTTAATTTTAAAATAAATAGTGTGATAGGACATTCTTTTTTATAATTTTTAATATTAAACTTGTAGTTAAATTATAAACGCCACTTAGGCATACTTTCATAATTATAATTGTTTTTGTACAAATTAATTTTTATTTGTTTATTATATTTAAATTTTTGTAGTTGTTATGTTTTTTATTCTTCATAAAACCTCTCCTTATTTAGTGAAACTTATAAACATAAGAGCCTGAGATAAGTAAGAACCGGTGAGTATTTTAGGGTATAATTCACATATGTGAGATTATTAAAATCTCTGATTGCCAATTAAAGTCAGGGGTTAGTAACAAATATTATAGAGTAGTCACGATAATCTGAACTAATTGAAATAGAAAAGTGATAAATTTACGTATTGTATTATACTAGTCTACTCTTGGGACAATATTGGGTCGATTGAACCCAATTTATTCATATTCAAAAGCGCACCCTTTCGAAGGTACAGCCCTTTAAAGTTACGGTTTTCAAAATTCATTATTTTTATATTAACAAAACCGTTTTAGATAGATACTATAATAGTAACTTTATCATAGAGATAAATCAGATAGATAGTTACTGAATAGATATTAGACCTTGGATGGAATATTTCAGTATTCAACTATTCAACAAATAATATTATTATCATGCAATTTTAATGATATGTCAAGTTATAATAATATAGCAGGTAATAATATATTATAAAACAGTTTGGTCTAAAATACTACAGCCTGCCATAATGTGATGACCTGATGACTAATTAAAACTGCATAAATGCTTCCATTTGAATCTTACTGCCCCTCTAACCGTGTGATTATATTGCTCAATTTTTATTGCAGTGGCGCTTTTAACGCACAGGCAGGTTAGGCCCGGCCTCCCCGAAAAATATAGACATAAATAATATCTTTTGTGTAATTACTTCATACTCAAAATTATTTTCCGCATTTGCCTACGAGTATATAAATCGTTTTTTTTAACGATCGAAAGCAACTTATAGTTTTTAGATAATTTCATGATTTTGAAAAACACTAAAAATAAATTAACTTTGGTCCTACGACCATTTTAAGTTAGAAATAAGAAAAATTGTTTTAATGCCTCGATTACACAGAGCGACTTTAGACGCTAGACGCTAGCGTCTAAAGTCGCCAGCGACTGAGCGTGTAGCGACCTGTCCGATTACACACAGCGACTTTAGACGCTAGACGCTAGCATCTAAACTCGCTAGTCTCGTAGTTGCAATCGCGCATTTGAACTGATAAGTATTAAAAATTAAAATTTAGTTTTGTTTAGCAATAGCTTAATAGTTTAACAATGAAGTGGAACAGCAGTAATATTATTGATTTTTTAAAAGTTTATGAAAAATATCCTTTCTTTGGAACATTAAGCATAAGGACTACTGCAACATCAAGTTAAAAAATGAAATAAGTAAAAGCTTCTATTTAGAACTTCAGAGTGAAGGATTGGTAGAAGAAATGAATGAAAAGCAATTAAAAGCCAAAATAAAAAATATAAAGACGCTAGCACATAGCGTTTTTACACTCTCATGTCGATTACACAGAGCGACTTTAGACGCCGGAGTGTAAAAACGCTAGCGTCTAGCGTCTAAAGTAGCCCGGCTGTCAACTTTAAAAGCGAGCGAACAGCGTCTGTTCAAGACGCGGCGTCTAAGCGTCTAGGTCGATTACACAGAGCGACTTTAGACGCTGCGTCTAAATTCGCTAGCGTCTAGCGTCTAAAGTCGCTCTGTGTAATCGAGGCATAAGAAGGCTTCCCGTATGCGTCTTATTGAGGGTTTTAGTTGAAAATTTTTCTTAAGAAAGTGGGTTCTGTTACCGCCTTCGAACTTTGTATTGGTCAGTGCGAGACCCTGTATATTAATTTACAAAAAATTCCCTTCGCGCAGCTTCTAGTATCTATGCTTAACAAGCTGTTGGCCTACCCAATATTTTACCCCACGAGCCGCCACTGGTATCAATATTATATCTTACAGCAGTGGTTTGGTGTGATTGCTGGTCGAGTTACAGCGCGGAAATTTTGGGTTCACACTTGATAGAACGTCAAAGTCAAAAAAAAGTTTAGGAACTAGAGGGGGGCCTCAATATTTGGACAGGAAAATTATTGTACTCCAATGTGAATAGCAACGGACTTATAGTTTTATCTTCATTTTAGAACCTCGTAAATCTAATAAATGCAAACTGTATTCCAGTGGTGTATTTATAGTAAGAACGTACGATACTTGTAAATATCACATTCATAAAAATGCATGACTTCAACTACAATTTTGCAAATGGAAATGTCAGGATTTCTAAAGATCTGAATTTTAAATGTAATTAAACTTTTGCTATTGACAAGGTATTATATAAGAGTATTATATTGAGTTTAAATCGATACAAAAAGTTTTATAAGACGAAATTTTTACACCTTAAATTTTAGGAGTCCGTAATTGCCGGGCAATTAAGTCAGAAACCCAATTAAATTAAATAATATTTAATTTATAAATAATTAATGAAAAAATAAATTAATAATTTATTAACAAGACAGTATATAGAACTACGGTAGAATCTCGATTATCCGACCTAAAATTGACGTAATAGAGAAGATGACTGATAATAGAAATCTCAAATAAAATTTAAAAAAATTTCCAGACTTTTCCAGGTTTTCCAGGATCGTATAAGAAAAATTCCAGTCATTATAAAAAATGACCCCCCCCGCGCTGCTCATAATTAATTCCTACATATTTTCATATCAATAATATTTTATTATAAAACATACATAAATAAAAATATTAAAATAATTAAAAAGCTATATTTTAAATTTCTTTTTATTTCCCATTGGCATTACTCTGTTTTACTGACTTTATTTACAACAAAAACGTCATGCTAGAAGTCAACAAAAAACATTTTTACATAAACTTTTCTAGACAAATATTTTTTTAAAATAAAAAGTTTGTTTTGCTTGTAATAAAGTAATTAAGTTTTAAAGTCTGTTGTATATGTTTCCAGAAAAATATTTAAAATTCCCTGACAATTTGAGATTTTTCCCGTTTCCCCCGACTTTTCCCAGGTCACTGGGTACCCTATAGTATAACGTATAACTCGGGTATAACTATTATAAACGGAAGTCGGTTAAAAAGATAAGATAATCAAGGCTCGACTGTATCTAGAAATATTTCTACAGCTACCGTGAATGAAAAATTGAACGATTTTGAAATTTAATAAGTCACAGTTATTTTTATTTTCTTTCAATAATTTTATTTAATATGTTGTCCTTGATTCCTGTACACTTGAAGACAACGTTTTGGCCACGATTTTAGCGATCGTTGTATCATTTCCAGAGGAATGTTTTCTATCTCACGTTTTATTAGTTTTTTTAGCTGTTTAAGGCCCAGTTGTTCAGTATTAGGTTATCTTTTAACCTGAATAACCTGAAAAGATAACCCGAAACTGAACAACTGGGCCTAAGGGTTGTAACTTTTGACTTATTTAACTGAGATTTTAAATAGCCCCACAAAAAATAATCACAGGGTGAAAGGTCCGGTGATGATGGCGTCCATATATCCGGATGAATAAAAGATACGCCGTTCTGTTCAAGAAAATTTAAAGTCTTCTTAGAAGCGTGAGCTGGTGCCGAGTCTTGGTGAAATATCCAATCACCAGCAGGATATAATCTTTTTGCGTCAGTCAAAAGTGGCTTCAAACAATTCTTAATGTAATATTCCGAGTTAATTTTAGCACCAGGCTCAACAAATATTGGCGTTGTGGTTCCATAATTCGATATTCCCATGAACACCATAACTCCCTTCGGATGGGACTGTTTTGTGAATACGTCCAATTCTTTTGCCGATTGCTCACGTCTCAAGTACTGAACTTTTCGTTGGCCATCAGCATTTGTTAGATGGAACCATGCTTCATCGACAGTGATGTATTTTTGCCATTTATCACAATTTAGTAAGTGATACAATCCTAGTGAGCGCTGGTGCCGTTAAATAATTGTTTCTTCAGAAATATGAAGTCTCCTTGGTTTCTTCATTAATTTCAGGTTTAATTTTTTATTTAGATTATACCGAATGATATATTCAGATGTTTTGAAATGATTAGCCATATGTTGTAGTGTCGGAGGATTCGTTTTTAATGCCATTTTCTTTAAATTCGATAATTGTCGATTTGTCAGAGTTGGCTTCTTTCCGCTGCCTTTCTTCCGAATTTTGGATTTAAGTTCTGGGATTCCATTTTTTTTGTAGTTACAGAGTGTACCGTACCTTTCGAAACACAAAAATTTTGGTCTTTACACCTTTTTTGTATCATAGCAAAACTACATTGTTGTTTTAAAAGCTTAAAAATTATGATTTGTTGCTCTTTAGTTAACACCATGTTTGTAACTGACATTAGAGAAAAACAAAATTGACATCGATAAGTTCATATCGCGTGCTCTATGGAATACTTTGAATTTTGTTTAAAAAAATAACTCTTATTGGTGAAAATTGAATTTAAATTCGTTCAGTTTTTCAATCACGGTACCGGTATATGCCAAGTGTGGTAATCAGACCAGTCAAATCGGTGGACTTCCTATAAGCAATTCGTTCAAAACAGTGATATTCAAACTACGTTCTGCGAAAAATTTTCACATTTTCCTGTTGTAGCCTTTTTAAGGAGTTTGTATATAGGGTGTTCCTGAAACACTTGGTCCAATCCAACAGTACATCAACAAAGATGAAGATACCATCGCAGATGGAAAGAAGAGAGAAAGAAGAGTTGACCAATATTTCATAACGTTAAATTAAATTAAATTAGAGAAAATGTAGCATGAACGTCTATAGGAGGTTATATATTGAACTTTTTTAAATTAAACTACGTTAAATATTTTCAATGAACCCACCTTAAATATCACGATTATAATATGAAAGGAAGGTTTAACACGCTGCTCCAGAAATCAACAACTGAACTATGTTCGCTGTTGAAAATCGATGGGCAAGAGGGCTTGCACTTGTTGCGCGTGGCAAACAGTAATATGAGAAGCTCTACAAGTACCAGTTACCTATTTTGTATAGTGGTTTAGAGACCTCCGATTCGACTGATCCAACATTTCCATTAACTCCCCAATCAACTGTATCTACTGAGAAGGTTTTTATTTCTCCCAAGTCCGTAATGGATAGGAAAAAGTGTATCGAACTGGACACTGGCACTCTGGAAATGCTTTTATGTAGTACAATTTCGAACTTCAGCAGAGTTTCCATTTGCTTGTTTGTAAGTACGATAATGAAAACGATTCGTTGTTATTATAAGAAAACACAAAAAATAATAAAAATAGATGTTATTATTTTTTACTTTTGAATGACCATAAGCTCTCAAGCGAAGTATTTCCGGGCGCATGTTATTAGGAACTCTTTTGGTCTTTGTTGTTCCATCAAGTCAGAAATTTTTTTACCACTATCGACTCGATATTGAGTGAATAATAACATAACAATATCATTTGGATATTAGTCTTGGGTCCGTTAAAGAATTTGTATCGTTTGTGGTGTATTTACTTCCGCCTGCTTTATACCCGACAAACAATTGAAATGTATTCATACATTGTCGGATATACGACATGCTTAGAAAAGGGGGGATTCCCAATGATGCCATGCGAAAATAGTACCACATAGTACCATCTGTTGTATTTATTCGATTATCCCTTATACTCATTATCTCATTACTGTATCATAGCGAGCAACCTACCACAATGTGGATTTAAAACTCAACAGGTGTATTGTATTTAAAATTAGTGGTTCTCTCTTGTTTTAGATAATTAATGGATTAAATTGAAATGAGAATCTTATCTTACACAAATTGTGCAACACAGCTACAGCAATTTGAAAACCGCCTTTCCCATAGTACATCGATCCCGCAATTTATTATTCAGCACTCGTTTCAATAATTTTTAATGAATAAAATTGTTTTACTATAAATATTGGTATTCAACTAATTGGGTCTATTTATAGAAGCAACTTGTAATCTAAGCTAAACAGCTGTAAGAAGCTGTCTTTGCTTATAAGGAGATAATTCCGAAAACAGCGATTTATCTAAGTTGTTTGCGTTGTCAACTTCCAACATTTGTTTTGCTTACGTTAACTTGATGCTATTACTCCTTCTCGTGTAATTTAAATTAGAACGTATATAAATGGAACTGGATGTGAGTAGATAATGTATACTTACTACTACATACATAAAATATTATGTATATGTTGTGTGTGTGTATAATTTATATTACAGATTGAGATCAGCCATCAGTTAAACTAAATTATTGTAATTTCCTCAATTTTCTTTATAAAATATGCAGATATTTGTCGTTGGAAATACAAATTTATTACTTGTATATTATTTTTACTTTTTACATGTTTTCAAGAAAATAATTACGATCTAGTATTAGGTATAGATTAAATGGGAATATAGGAAACATTCCATTCAAAAATTGTATGTTAAATATTTACAGAGTATACTGCTGTGTCCACCGTGAACCGTTAACACGACTTTCTCTTAAACTCAGGGTACAGGTTCTTTAGGCTTTTACGGTGGAATTATTCTGATCAACACAGTCAAAGAAAATACGCAAATCTAAATTTTAAGAACATTTAATGAATAACTAAACATAAGATTAAACTAAACAAATAACAACAAATAAACATGAAATTCGAACAACTTAATTAAACAAATTCTATGCTAACCTTTTTTTATGTGGATGATAACTCGGCTAGACTCGCACACTATATCGCACATTCACTATCTTCTTATCAAAAATCGCCTGGTCCAATTTGTCCTGCTTTTGCTTTAAATTTCTGACCTGCAACAATCTCAGTCCACTTGTGGCTCTCAAATTAACTCTCTCTTTTATTCTTCCAATGGTGCTGCACACGCGAACTCCAGCATTCAATTCAATTTTTTGATTGAATTTCTTATAATTGTGCGACTCACTTTGTCGCTTCTTCAAATTAACTCCCGATTTTGCGACTATCTTAATCGCTTCATAAAATCGGACTCCTCAATTTTTTATTATACGACTATCCTTTTTTCGCGTCATTCCATTCAACAACTGTTTATATCCCTCTGGCAACCCCTCTTGCTTTTTTTATTCACCCTTTTGATTCTCATCTCCTATTTTTCAGTCTTTTGTGTTGCCTATCCCAAGTTATCATTCGGCGTTTAATTTTAGAAACACAAAAACTTAAACTAACAAAACTTAATTACTACCAAAACTTAATCTAACATATACAAACTTTTCTCATGCCATATTTCCTCTGACTGCACGATAAACAATGTAATACCGCAACAGCCAACCATTTATGGACACAACAATACATACAAATTTCAAAATTTGTTATACGATCTCGGAGAAAAACAAATTTATAGTTGAGATAACAAGAAATTACAATATTAAATGAATATCAACAGTTTTGATTAACACAAAGCAAGTATTTGACTAGCAGCCAATTTTCTAATTGTTTAAAAATTCTAGTTCAAAATTTATGAAGCCATCCTACTCTGGGTAATTTTATATTGCAAATTAAAACTCAAACGTATTTATAAATAAATGGCGCCAATGACCTCTCGGTTATGCATGTATGTATGTTTTGTTGGCTAACCTCAATGCGTGGCCGCAGAAATTTGCTGCGTAGTAAAAATAGTGAGGGCGGTGGGTTGAGGAAGCATGTTTTAGTAGTAATTATTTTCAACAATATCGGTCAATTTAAATTCAAGTTACCTGATGTATTATGAACAGTTGCAATAATTTCAGAAATCTTTGCTGAAGAAACCATCGCATCGTTTATAGTAAAGCTACAAGGACTGTTAATTGTAAGAAAATCCAGACATACATAACATAATGTTGCGTGTTCTTCACAGTTAATTCGCTTCCGATTATCCGAGTTAATGAATGAGAAAAGACGGATGAATAATCAATGCATGCGAGCATACGGGTAATATAAAGTTCCATGTTGTATGTGATAGATTCGCTTTGTAGATTAAATGCAATAATTTAATATAGTAAATAGATACCTAAAAATTACATGGTACAATAAATTAATTACCTTGTATGTTTTATTGATATTAGATCCAATTTTTTATTCAACGACCATCAGATAATATAATAAATAGTACCACAAATAACTTGCTACAGATAACCCACGCTTTTGGAAAAAGTGGTGTCCCTAAATCATTGTATTTGGAAGCAATTTAAGATTAATTTGGTAGTTATTGCTTAAAAATAAGAAAAGCGCCGTTTGGATTGGTTATCTGTGATAGTACCTATGTATGTACATAATATTATGTAGTACCATGTATGTACCTAGATATATATTATAGCAGTAGCTTGCTGATTATATTACTCGAGATAAAACGTGAAATTTTGGCAGTAGAAAACATCTAAACACATTCCATGAAATAAATTAAAAGAGTCATCCCTGGATCACTGAATTAAATATGTGTCACTTGCTAAAGGTACAATTATATTAATTGTATACAAGAATCAAGTCTTATTATACAATTTATTCTTCAAGGAAATCAGTAGCTAAGAGATTCAAACCAGAATAATTGAATTTAGACGTAAAAATTTAACAAAATTCCGAGACTTACAAAAATGTTTCATCCATATTTAAATAAATACCCATCGTTTAATTTAAAAGGATGATCGAAACAGAATCAAAATATTTATTATTAAAATAAATTATGTAGATACATATTAGAATGTACAATATTATGGTATATTTACGAGTATATTATGAACTAATCAGATTGGCAAGCACAAAAGCTGGGCAGATTTGAAATAAATTATTTAATAATTCATTCTTACTTACTTCGCAATAAATTTGTATAATATATTAATAATTTATATACATCAAAATAAAATTAACAAATCAACAAGTAAATTAAAAAGTAAATTATTCTCGTGAGATTTTAGGAATGGGCTATTACTATAATCAGATGTTTTAATTGGTAAACATTTGGAAACAAAACAAAAATTTTAAATCTGTATTTTTGTTTAATTAATTAAAACATCTGATGAAGTGGCCATAGCAAAAACCCATTGTCCAGCTTGAAATTCGTAGAATAGATAAGTTTTTTTTTATAGGATTATACATACATAGTACATATACTATACATACAAATAAATACAGGTCTTAAAAATATTTTGATCTAAAATATATTATGAAATTACGAAGTCATACAAGTTCCCAATAATTTTTTATGTATTCTGCAATGAAAAATGGATCTCCTATTTTTTATACCAATATTCCTCAGCAAGTTCTATGCAATTAAAAAAAAATTGACTAAATCTAAAAATTCATACCCTATAAACGGTATAAGAAAGTCAAATAGAAAGGGTAAGAACGGGTAAGAAGTTTCAAATACCTGAAGTGCTTTTTAACGAGAAGCTGGGACCGTGATATAGAAATTCGGGTAAGAATTGAAATGACAAGAGGCGCTTTCAAAAAAAAAAATGAAACAACAACTCCTATGCAGTGGCGACTTATCACTGGAAGCGCGTTGCCGTACAGTGAAGTGTTATATTATAATACCGATCTTGATATAATGGTATGGAGGCGTGGACGCTGAAAGTGTCCTCAATTAAAAGCTCGAGGCGTTTGAAATGTGCTGTGCCGCAAAATGCTTCGAATCTCCTGGATGGAAAGTGTTTCTAACGAAAAGATGCTGAACAAAAACCGTCAACTGTTCGCCATGATTTAAAATATAGAGAGATAAAGCGACATATTTTGGCAATATATTCAGAGGCGAGAAATAAGTCCTCCTACAACTGATAATGAAGGGCAAAATTGAACGAAAAAGAAGCCTAGAATCAGTGGCGGTTTGTGACTTCTTCCAATGGAAGGGCACAAAATTTAAATAAAAAGAAAACATAAATTTGCTTATTTACTTACAAAATAATTTAATTATAAAAAAAGCTTTATTTTTTTACTATTATTTTAACCGCAGGGGGGGGGGGTACGAAATACCCCAGCAAAAAAGTAAAGCAGTATAATGCAACATTTTCTAATATTTTACCGCCTGATCACCAATTTCTGGGAGGTATTCCATTTTGTACAGTTGTATAGTTTTAGCGCGTTCCAGTGAGCCCCTTAGACTAAACCGCCACTGCTCAATACGAAACATAAAAATCATCTAATCATTCAGAACGACAAAGTACAGATACTTTGTTTACATTTATTTCTTGACATAAATGACATAATCACTTGACTATCCAGCCAGCATTAATTAGATTATTTAAGTTAATATATGGAAGGGGGGGGGGAATAAAATAAATCAAATAGATTTTTATTGTTTCATTGTCAACATTATTAGGTGTTTGTGTTGACTCAGGACCCTTGGTATGGAAAATCCCATCATCATTATTAATGGGTTGCAGTTATAGACATCAGAACGCGTGGTATACATTTACAATTTTTTATCTTTAATCTATCTACAATTTAACCGATTTATGTACCTATGCAAAACTGCGATATTCATAAAAATGTATGTTTTTGCAATGATGCCCAAATCCGGGATCGCTAGACCGTGCAGTAATTGGGGGACAGGCTGGAATAAATTTTATTATCCAAACACTAAATTTTGTGAATATTCATAAATATGACGACGGTCATAGCCTGATAGTCGGCGCGATCAACTGCTAAGGTAAGGTTTCCCGGTTCGACTAGCGTTTGATTTTATAAATATTTCTTGATAGTCTCCGTGCTTCGGAGGGTACGTAAATCCGTCGGTCACCTATGTTAATAATTTGCCTTCATAACAATAAAAAACAGGATACAGCTACATCGAGGGTCAGCTTAGAAAGTTACCTAAGAGGTAAAAACCAATTACGCTCATTGACTGTATCTCTACAACCGATCGATTTACAAGAAAAAATTATAATATCTTTTCTGTAGAGAATTTAGTTGAGTTTATTTTCAATTACCTAACATTTTGCTCTGAAGTGAACTGAAATCAAGATATTCGCGAATAATTTAATTTTTGTGTTTTCAATATGATGGCCAAATCCAGGGTCGCTAGACCATGTAAAATGAACCATTTTAGAAGTCCAAATAAAGATAATTGAATTATTCCAGCTTGCTCCCAATTATATCCATAATAATCCTTTCAAAATGCCTTGTCGGCCTTTCAGGGAAAACTCGACTAATAAGTGATACAAAACGATCAGGTTTAAAACTTTTAGATTAAATGTAAAGTCGTGGATAAAGTAGATCTAATAGTCAAGTGTGAGGTTAAGTTACTATTTTTGTTTTTCCAAGCTGGTTTACCACGTCATTTTGGGATTTAGAAGCGCAATAACAACTTTTAAACTAGTACAATGTGAAACTTTTTTTTGCAACTGTTTTCGGGATTAATATACATATAGGTAGTAATCTAATTTAAATTCATATATGGAACACGTCGATAGCGAATGACTACTATATAAATTATAAACTTTGATTAAAATGTATGTATTATGTATGTACCTACAAAATGAAGTACCTATTATATTATTCAGAAATAAAAAAATAAATCAATTAATTCAGAAACGTGATAACACATTTTCTGAATGTAATCTATTGTAAAGCCAAGATGAAATTGCCAAAACTAAATTTACAACCACCCACGACGATACGTTGAAACTAAATGCGACGTCATTAGCACATCTATTTTAAAATCCATTTTCCGCAATGAAGTAATTTTGGTAACTTTTATATATTTAAGTAAAAATTTTGCCAAGAACATTTTTTTTATGTTGTACATAAAACAAAATAGATATTAAGGGAAACCTTAAAAAAATAATATTATGTAAATAATCCGCGACCTCGCAACATATAAAACGGATGTTCAAAATTCGCGATCTGATGACTGAAAAGAATTATTGTATAGCTCGTGAACCATTTTGAAGTAATGTATGCATAACTGACATTGAATTTAATTGTCGTACATTAAAATCATCTCATTTGCACAACCGTCAGGATTTTTATGATAAAAATTGTAAAAATGTTATCGGTTTGTGTTTATTTCATCTTTCCAAAAGATAAAGAAGGAAAATTAGGCAAGAACATCAAGATAAAAAGCAGAAAAAGTTGTTCTGCTCTCACTAACCAGACAAATTTGACAGGAGGAAGAGATTAATCAAAAATATTTTCCAGTGAACTAATTTTCTGCCCAGTAAAATACAAAAGCATTTGCACAACCGTCAGGATTTTTATGATAAAAATTGTAAAAATGTTATCGGTTTGTGTTTATTTCATCTTTCCAAAAGATAAAGAAGGAAAATTAGGCAAGAACATCAAGATAAAAAGCAGAAAAAGTTGTTCTGCTCTCACTAACCAGACAAATTTGACAGGAGGAAGAGATTAATCAAAAATATTTTCCAGTGAACTAATTTTCTGCCCAGTAAAATACAAAAAAAAGCATTTGGTTATGTTCAAAACGTAAATGCGTTGCTGTTCAGCAGTAATTACATAAATGTTTTTGGTCTGAAAGCTACGCCAAGAATATAAAAGTAAAAAATTATCAATTTTGCAGAAGACGATCTAAATAAAAATGTCGAGGTCACGAAAAAGAGTTTAATTTGTCATTACGCAATATAATCCACTATCTGAAGTATTTACTTTAATGTAACATATTTGTTTTGAATGTATACTATAGGTATGGGTAAATAAGGTATATTCACGCAGTCTGCTACAATTCCTATCTCAACGAGAAAAGTATTTTTTTATTTCATTATTATAATGGTACGTTGTTATAACAATTTGTATCAGCACTTCAATTTATTAATCTTAAAACCTTCCAATACAAAACAATACTCAATTAACAGGTAGAAAAAGATAACAATCTTGGTAACAAAGAGATAGAGCATGTTTAGTAGGTAAACCATATATTTTCAGGCAATTTCTGAATCCGAGAACCGTCAAGATTCTTTGGATATATTATTTGTAGGTATTGTTTGTGAAACCGCCGCAACTTGAAACCTTTGGGTTAGCTCTTCAAATAAAACGTGAATCCATGCCACGAATAATATTACGGCTTTTTTTCATAAAATTGGCTTTCCAAATAAATTTTAACCAAGAATGTAGACACGGCAGATAGAATTTAAAATCCAAATAACTCCAACATTAAAATAAAAAGGTGGGAAAGAATTTACACTAATTAGGCAAAAGTTTTTGAATATTTTACAAACAAATCTTTTGCATTTCGGTGAAACTACGAATTTTTAAAACGTACTACACCGAAACTGCACAGTTTTCTAAAAGTGTGCATTTTAAACTTGGAAGAATTGAATAAATTAATGTTAATGTTTTTGACTTATTACGTCTAGACTTAATTAACGTTCTTAGTAACATAATAATATAAACGTAATATGTAATTGCTGACATGAAGTAACTGTTGGCACGAAACATCACATTTCTCAGTAGTCTTTTCTATTTTTCCCAACAATCCCAATTAAAATGGTTAATATTTAAGGAAATTTCAACTGGACGCAAGAACATATCCAATGAAGTAAAGGAATGTACGCGTCCATGATAAATATATTGTCTGGAATTCTTTTCGTCTCAAAATTTAATATTTTTTAGAAAAATTTTGTACAATATAACACCCGAACATCAAATTGCCATAAAGGAGAAAAACAATGTCGCAAATACATACCTACATACATAGTGCAAGGATATGAAGTCCGCTCCGTGAAAAATATATGGTCCGGGTACTGGAAGAAAAAAAAAAATTTTATAATAATAATGAACATTTTAAAAATTGACCATTCAATATTTAATTTGCTTCTGAAAATGTTCTGCAAACCAATTCGTGTGATTTGAAAAATTTCAGCGCAATATGTTTACAAAACTTAGCGTGGGTCACTTACTTTGATAAAAAAAGATAACTTCGTTAATTTTCACAGATTCTCATAACATCTTGCAAATTTTAAAATAAAGTTAACCCACATTTAAGTTGAAAAAATCACTGTCATCGACCTTTTGTTATTAGTATTACAAAATATTAAATAATGAGGGTTGCAAGTGTATCTACTAAATTACAGCCCGAATTTAAAAGTACAATCTAACATAATATTGACTCGGGAAGTGATTGTGAAAAAGTGGAAAAGCATTTAACAATTTAAAGCGCAAGATAAAGTTACAATGCATATAAATAAACAAAAGATTTAAACAATGTCAAAATATGTACTCACCAATTCCAAAGCAAAAAATTCGTCGTAATCTTGCACTATATTTAGTTAGTAAATCCTCGTTATCACAAAACAATATTAAACACAATAATATTTGTAAAAAGGTTCCAAAGAATCTACCACAATTTTTTCATAATATTTTACCGCAAGAAGTACACATCAACTGGTGCCAGCGGTGGACCCGTGCGTACACGTTACTACTACACTACTACAGGAATGTGGGGGGGTTACTACGCTGGGTAGACCACCACCATTTCTGTAAAATACTTTTAAATTTAACAAGCAATATTTGCTTGTTCTGCTCAAGCAAGAAAGTTCAGGACGCGTAGGTGATTCTCTACCAAGTTTTCGTTAGGCCATTGCTTTATTATCTTGAGGTATAATTTTGTATGTATTAATATTTCATAATAAATTCTTTGCTAGACGTTCGTTCTTGTTTGCGGTTCGAGTAAATTTCTACAGAAATTTTAACTTGATTAAATTATGAGTCATCATTTATTTATTTTGACCTATAATTATAATTATTATTATTGTAATACCTGCCTACTATAAACTATATTTAATATGTGCATAACTGTATTTAGTCGAAAGTCATCCATTACATTTTTAATAAGTACTCGTATATTTATGCGAATACGTGGGTAATTAAATAATTTGCAAATACTATTTTTATTTTTAGTAAAATAAACGAGATTTAAAACATCCGCCTATTGTTGTATTTTGATGGTGGTACTTATTAATTTATTTATCCATACACAATTTAATTTATTTCCCAGAAATGTTAACTAGATAATTAACAAACGAGTATTTTTTTCTTCGTTTAACATGTGGATCCATCATAAGGAATTCATTATGTATTTTGATCTTGTGGAAACATGGCTCACATTTAGCATACTTAAAAAATTCGTAGAAATTCTTATTTATTGCTGTTTAAAACAATACTACCTCCTTTGGTTTCTTTTTTCGATTTTTATTCAGGAGTAGTAACCCACAGAGGCCAATTAAGACAAAAAATCAGGCAGGACCACGACAGGGGGTCGATGTCACAGTTTGTTTGTTGAAAAATGAAGACATTCAATTATTGCAGTACAAATCTGTAATTTTTAGTTTTGGTCACGTCATTTCGGCAAAAAAATTTCGTAATTTATTGCGTTATAATGTAAATGAAGAGCAGGGACGTGCCCATGGGGGGGATGGGGGGAGCAGCTTCCCCCCCCCCCAATATTTTAGAAAGTTGGCAAAATCACCCAAAAGTCGGTGAAGTTGGCAAAATCACCCAAAAGTTGGCAAAAGCCAATGTAAAAATTTTATCAACTCAAAAAAATTTCAAGTCATAAAAAAATAATATGCCTATTTTCTCCAACTGTACTGTACATACCAACTGTACAAAATAACGTATTTAGTTATATTTTGTAACTATTTTAGTTATATTTTGTAACTAAACACGTTATTTTAGTTATATTTTGTAACTAAACACGTTATTTTAGTTACACAATGTTACTAATTTTGAAATAATTAAATTTTTTTAAAATTTGAATACCTATTGTTTTACAATCTGTCTAAAATATAAACAATGAGTAAAATATTTAACACCGAGAAGCAAAAATAATCAAAATAATCCAAAACACAGAAGGAGGTCGCCCATCGGTAGAATAGTCTAAATCAAAATAGTCTACGGTAAATTGGTCCAGGTAAAAAGGTCTACGGAAAAAAAGTCTACGGGTAATAAAGTCTAGGTAAAATAGTCTAGGTAAAATGGTCTAGGTAAAAAAGTATAGGTAAAATGGTCTACGGCAAAATTCAAGGAAAGATTCCTTGGATAACTTTTTAATAAAAAGTTGCGATTACACCGCTTACATACTATAATATACACATCATATAATGATGATGCAGTGATATCATTCTGACACGAAAATACAAGCGAGAATCCAGACCTTGATTCTGGAGAGTAATAGAGTTTTAGACTTGGAAATCTTTCCAAGTCCAAATCCAAATCTTTCTTTAGAAATCGATAAATTTAAATTCATTAAATTATAAAGGAGTTTTTGCAATACATGGTAACAGGGCCGTCGAGAGAAAATCGGGGCCCGGGGGTAGATGCATGTTTGTTGTAACTTTTCCCAGATTTCAGGATTTCGGTTGAAATCCGGGCGTTCTCAGAAACTCCTGGCCTCCTCAGAAACTCCGGGCCCGGTGGTAATCACTATCTACCCCCCCCCTCTTGTCGGGCCTGCATGGTACACATGTCCATGGTACACATTAAATATTGTAAATATATAGCGAAAATATGCATCATATCACTAGATTTTGGGTAAAATATGCAAATAACCGGCTAAATATTATTTTGCCCATTCTCACCGGAATCTTTCCTTGAATTTTGTCGTAGGCCATTTTTCCATAAACTTTTTTACCTAGACCATTTTACCTAGGCCATTTTACCTAGACTTTTTTACCCGTAGACTTTTTTTCCATAGACTTTTTTACCTAGACCAATTTACCGTAGACTATTTTGATTTAGACTATTTTACCTACAATCCCCAGTGGCACTCCTCCATTTCAGTCGATCTTATATGAATGCTACATTAGTTTTTCAGTACATTCGGGTCTGAAGGTGGTGAGAGGCAACCGACTCAGAAGCGATGAGGCAGGTCCAATGGATCGAAACGCTTCAGCCTCTTGGTTCTGTGGGTTGTCAGTACTCGATTTTGGTATCTTATACTGAACGATTTGATAGTTTCCTCGATTGTAGCTATGTGAAGATCACGATAGATAACATGATTAGGCACATACCACGGAGTATCAGCAATAATTCTCAAAATCTTTGATTTGAACCTCTGGATTTTGGCGATGTTGGAGTTGCTTGTAGCTCCCCAGAGCTGAATGCCGTATGTTCAAATTGGAACTATTATTGCTTTATATATGAGAACCTTGTTTTCCAGGGACAACTGTGAATGACGATTCAACAGCCAGTAATATTTTCTCAGAGTATGGCCTAGTTGTAGTCTTTTATTCCAAATGTGAGTACCCCACGTCAGTCGTCTGTCCAGTCGCATCCCAAGATACCTAACTTCCCTTCCCTGTGGGAGTATCATTCCAATAATTAAATAATGCGTAAAAGTTTTGCTTAGTTGTTGAAACCAACATTCAATGTAAAAAAATGTAATAATAAATTTTAATTTAAGTACAGTAGACCTCCAATTATCCGAATCAATTGGGACCGGACCCCATTCGGATAATCGAAAATTCGGATAATTGGATTTTTTCCGAAAAAAGGGTACTCTATGAATTTTTAATTAATTAAATGAAAAGGCAACACTTTTACATGTTATATAGAAATATAGCGTACTTAAAAGTGCTGTACATTAGTATGTATTGTAAATGAAAGTCATTGCTTGCTGAACATTTCAATCAAAGTAAGCTGTTTGACTGTCCGTTTTCGGGCAGTCAAGTCGTGTATCCGCTTGACAGTGAGAAGTTGCATGTGGTCACACTTGGGCTGACGCAAAATCATTATTTTGCGAATCGCAGTACGTTCTCGTCTTAATTTTTTTTTCTGAAAGCGATTCGGATAGTCGGAGTTCGGATAATTGGACTTCTACTGTATTCATAATTATTTTATTTAGGACTGCGATTATAAAGGACAAATATTTGTCCTAAAAGTTGTAAGATTCCTCAAAAATTGCTTTACTACAACACGGTTTTGCTATAAATATAAATTTTTAAACAACAAAACACGTGTTTGCAGGGCCTGGCCGGCCTGAAAATATTGAATATTTTTTAAAATAAAATGTTTTTATTCTTTTAAGTGTAAGAATTTTTAATAGGAATTAATAGGGAAAATTATATTTTTATTATTTATAAAATGATCTATTTTTTATGTCCCAATTTATACCCAATGAATTACTTACAAAAAGGTGGCAATTTTTAATTGATTCAGTTGGCAAATTGAGGATTGCTCTCCCCTGAAAAAAGTTGGTTGAGCACGTCCCTGATGAAGAGATCTAAAGGGCTCGCCACATAGCCTGTGCTGTGCTATGCTATGCTCTGTGTTATGTCAACACAAACGTTGAACAATGGCATGGTCATGCGCAAAATGGACCATGCCATTGTTCAACGTTTGTGTTGACATAACACAGAGCATAGCATAGCACAGCACAGGCTATGTGGCGAGCCCTTAAGAAGCCACAATACAAAACTCATTCAAGAAGTCATAGAAAAAAATACAAATATGAAAGTGTTGTGGTCAAGACTGAATGCAGGCAACATGAAGATCGTTAAAATAAGAAGTAAACACGGTATAGCGATAGCAGAAAAGAACGAAATTAGAACCATCATTTACGAATTCTACAGCAAGCTCTACAAATCTGTAATGACAATAAAACCATAACAAACGTGGGTTCAGAAGATCATCATCATCATCATCATCTGCAGGTTTAAGACCGGTGGTCCGTTACCTGCAGATAACGCCCGAAATAACAAAAGAGGAAATTAAAAATCCTCTAAAAACCATGAAAAATAATAAATCGCCGGGAGAAGATCTAATAACAACAGAGATGCTGAAGCTGGGTGGGGACATTGTGGAAGAAACGCTTGTTGTGCTTCTAAATAAATGTATAAGTGAGGGAAACATACCAGAGATATGGAAAAACGCAGAAGTGGTGCTGATATTCAACTATAAATTGTCACACGTATATATAAACTCCTTGCGAAGGTAATCATAAATCGCCTAACACAAAAACTGGATTTCTACCAACCAGTAGAACAGGCGGGGTTTAGAAGAGGATTTAGCACCACTGACCATCTGTAGACAATACGCTTACTGATAGAAAAATGCACAGAATATAATGTTCATTCGACTCCATAGAAAAATGGGCATTCCTCCAGGCATTGGACAGCGCGAGGGTAGATTCGAGATATTCCAATGTCATCAAGAATATATCCAGCGGAGCCAGACAGAAAAGATTACTCTAGAATGAGAAGTCAGGTAAGGAGATCCAATGTCACCAAAACTCTTCACCCTCGCCCTTGAGAACGCTTTCAAGCGGTTGCGTTGGGAACAAAAGGGAATTAATATATGTAGATGGAACATATCTAAGCCACCTACGTTTCGCAGATGATATAGTCCTAATGAGCAGCACGCCCGAAGAACTTGAAAATATGCTCCAAGATCTCAATAACCAAAACTAAAATCCTGTCAGGGTTAGGAACAGAAGAACCAAACGAGGAAATAAAAATAGACGGCATCACGATAGAAAGAGTACTTGGGCCATAAAATTAAGTTAGGGAAAGAAAACAAAGGGACTGAGATCTCAAGGAGAAAGAGTCTTGCATGGGCAGCCTACGGAAAACTACGACACGTACTCACAAATACCGAAATCCCCATAAACTTAAAGCGCAAAGTGTTCGACTCCTGTATACTGCCGGTGTTAACATATGGACTGGAAACGATGACGGTAACCAACAAAAGCGCTGAAAGACTAAGAGTGGTACAGAGAGCGATGGGGAGGTCGATGCTCGAAGTGAGTCTGCGGGAGCACATCAGAAACGGAGAAATAAGAAGGAGAACGAAGGTGACAGATGTGATGGAACGTGTGGCGAGGCTGAAGTGGAGTTGGACCGGGCCCGTGGCAGGCAAGACTGCAACAAATGGACACCAAGAATAGTAAACTGGAAGCCGAGAACGACCAAAAGAAGCAGAGGCAGACACCAAAAGAAATGGCTCGACGATGTGAAGAAGGTGGCCGGTTGAGAGTGGCTGAGGAAAGCGCAGAATAGAGAGATTTGGGAATAAATGGGCTAGCCCTATGTTCAGGAGTGGACGACTACAGGCTAATGAAGAAGAAGAATGTAAATGGTGATCATAAAAATAACGTTGTGGCAACTGTTAGAACTCGGCGCGATGATCTACCCCTAAAGTTACCAAGAAAAAAAAAAACGATGCAATCACGTTACAGTACCAAAGTTGTTTTTTTTTAGTATAAATAGACTTCACTTCGACATTTCATAAATTGGGCTTTGGATAGCCTGTTTTGACTTCATACGCATTTCCTTCTTTTGCGTTGACTCCCGACGTTTTTTTATCCATGTGGTTTATAATTTAGAATTTGTTGCGGAATTCTACCGTCGCTCATTCTTTCCACATGTTCTTTCCATTTCATCCGGTATTCCTGTATCTTTTCACTTAAGTACATTTATCCACCCCTCCCCCATCGCAAATTATTTAATGAAATTTGTGTCAAATGTATGAGCTTCCAAAAAAATCGTTTGGGGGGGGGACTGTAGAACGGCAGCCCCCTCCCTCCATCGCTAATTTTTGTATAAAATTGGTGTCAATCGATAGAAAATCGTTTGAGCTCCAACGGGCTTTCATAAAAATCGTTTGCACCCGAAAGGTGAAAAATTTAGAGCATTGCAAAGATTGAGAAATTGAAAATTTTAGTGATGCTGATAACAATTAAAATAGATAGATGTTTTTAAACGTTAAAAAATATATCGAGCATCATAGCCGATAAAATAGTTTGCTAATCCATAGCATTGGTGTGAGTTTCTCGCGAATTAAATTCGAGAATCGTTTGAGCTACAACAAACTTCCATAAAAATCGTTTGTACCACACGTATCACAACTGGGGGGGGGGGCGTTTCTGCAGTTATCGCAAAGTTATTTTTGCACCATGTCAGCCAAATCAATCTTTATCGATGGAATTAACTATTGCATTAAAAGATATTCTCCTGAAAATTGTGCTGAACGATAGTGTTTACAAATTTCAAGGAGTTTCTAGCTTTATACATCCAATACTAAAACGCAATTGTACTCGTAATTACGTCTCATATTGCTGACGTTATAGTTTTGGAAAATGGGAACGTTATATCGACCTACCAAATCTGGGAACCGACATTTGACCGCGGCTATAAAATATTACCGCGGCCGATATACTGCGAGCCAGAATACCGCAGGGACACAATACCACGGAGCTAAAATACCGTAAAAATAAAAAACCGCGAATGTTAGATATTTTGTATCACAATATAAAATAAATTATTCAAATGACATAATATTACATATTATTACAAACTCTATGGAATAGATGCTTACATTTGATTTTGTTTTCAACATACTTTTAGTTTTTTGTTATTTGCTTATATAATCTCAAAAACAATTTTCAAGTTAGGAAATGGCTGATAGTCAAAATTTCGCAATACAAAAATATTATGTACGTATTAAGCTTCATTCACATAGGCTTAGTGCAGGATTAGTGGTAAGGTAAGAAAGTTTAGCCAACTGTTTCTTATGAGAACGTTCACATTGACTTAAGCGGTAAGATTGGTATGGTAGTGGTACTGCAGAAGCTACAAGCTTTTTAACTTCTGCAGTACAGTTACAAGCAACCAATCAGATGATGCGCATTTTGACGCATGTCATTAAATGACATTTAATGACGAGATATTTTTGAATTCTAACTTTAAAGTTGAAAATTAAGTATTAATTCTAAAGTATTAATCGTGATATTACGCTTATATACGCATTATTTTAAGGTTAATTTGATGTCACTACCAACATAATTACACTACCATACGAAATCACCGTTGTTCTTACCACGTTATGTGAATGATCCGAACTTAAAACGATTCTTACCACTGCAGTACCAATATTACACTTCTGCACTAAGTCTATGTGAATGATACTTTACTTATTTCAAATTTCAAAAATATCAAATGAAAGAAAAAATACGATTTGGTTCGGGACTAGGGATTTTTTAGTATTGCAAGAAAATAATTATAATGCGAAAACAACAATAAACCAGGTACTTACAAAAAAATTTAAAAGGGTAAAAAATAATGAAAATTTTGGAATCTCTACCTAAATGAGATTCTATATATGAAAGCCCATGATTGCATTTCTTGCTTTCATGCTTCAATACTTAATACAAATTAAGTATTAGCATTATGACGGTAACAAACGGCTATTTCGAACCTTTTAACTTTTAAAAGATTAGGTAATACCTAATCTGATTTGAATAACAAAGTAATAACCAAATTCAAAAATTTTAAAACTAAAAATGATTGTAATTGTTAGAAACTCTACCTGTGACGGATTATGGCTTATACTTTTACTCTGTGAACCATTGTCTGCAAATAGATATTGTTTAATTTAATCTTTAAATTTTATCAAAACATTTTCAAAAAATTCACTCACTCACTTGTGCCTCTAATGCCCGGTTTCAGAAAACCTTTAACAAGCCGTAAAAATTAACAGGTGAAACTAGGCATTATATATCGGTGCACCCGAATTGCACCACGAAAAGATTAGTTCACAAATCTCCTACCCGAATTGCACCACCGTAATTTCAGGTAAACACCTCACCAAGGGTCGGTCGTCCGAATTGCACCACCTCTATTGTATAATTTTAGGTAAGGTGGTTTTATTGTTAAAAGTTAAAGCACAATGCTGGAGTTTAACCTGATGCCTCCTACATGTAACATCGATTATTTTTTGTTTTTACGCGATTTTTTGGGGGTGAAACGTAATAGTTTACTGCCCCATACCGCAACTATACTTTTTAATGCTATTTCGAAGGTCTCTCACATCCCGGTTTCATTTATTCCGGTTTTCTGGATGTGTGGCGCCTTCTCGTATGTTTAGCCTAGTAACCAGAGTCAAAACCGCCCTGGAGGGGTGCAACGCGGAGCGGAGCGCAGCGGCGCCCCGTAAGGGTAGGTTTTGACGATGGATTACCCTCCTTATCGAATGCACACCCCAAAATTCGAAGGCAAAAAAAATTTAATTTTTTCACTGTTTTGGGTTATTATTTTATTAATACCTGCTCCGACCCTGTATAATATAATATGAATTAATAGATTAAACTCGAAATTTAAATTGCAAAGAATTTAGATATTTGTGTATTTATTTCTTTATATCGTATTATCTGTTTGCTTGTGATACCTGCTCGGTTTGCTCGTGGTGCAATTCGGTAAAGCGATTACGGAACGACGTTTGACCGTGGTGCAGTTCGGTCAAGGGATTACATTTACCTGGGTACAAGAAATGGTGCTACCCGAACTGCACCACGGCTTATCAGGGGTCATTTCTTGTACCCAGGTAAATGGATTGTAGGTAAAATAGTCTAAATCAAAATAGTCTACGGTAAATTGGTCTAGGTAAAAAAGTCTATGGAAAAAAAGTCTACGGGTGAAAAAGTCTAAGTAAAATGGCCTAGGTAAAATGGTCTAGGTAAAAAAGTCTATGGAAAAATGGCCTACGGCAAAATTCAAGGAAAGATTCCGGTGAGAATGGGCAAAATAATATTTAGCCGGTTATTCGCATATTTTACCCAAAATCTAGTGATATGATGCATATTTGCGCTATAATATTTACAATATTTAATGTGTACCATGGACATGTGTACCATGCAGGCCCGGCAAGAGGGGGGGTAGATAGTGATTACCACCGGGCCCGGAGTTTCTGAGGAGGCCAGGAGTTTCTGAGAACGCCCGGATTTCAACTGAAATCCTGAAATCTGGGAAAAGTTACAACAAACATGCATCTATCCCCGGGCCCCGATTTTCTCTCGACGGCCCTCTTACCATGTATTGCAAAAACTCCTTTATAATTTAATGAATTTAAATTTAACGATTTCTAAAGAAAGATTTGGATTTGGAAATTTTTCCAAGTCTAAAACTCTATTACTCTCCAGAATCAAGGTCTGGATTCTCGCTTGTATTTTCGTGTCAGAATGATATCACTGCATCATCATTATATGATGTGTATATTATAGTATTATAGTATGTAAGCGGTGTAATCGCAACTTTTTATTAAAAAGTTATCCAAGGAATCTTTCCTTGAATTTTGCCGTAGACCATTTTACCTATACTTTTTTACCTAGACCATTTTACCTAGACTATTTTACCTAGACTTTATTACCCGTAGACTTTTTTTCCGTAGACCTTTTTACCTGGACCAATTTACCGTAGACTATTTTGATTTAGACCATTCTACCGATTACCGGTAAATGTAATCCCTTGACCGAACTGCACCACGGTCAAATGTCGTTCCGTAATCGCTTTACCGAATTGCACCACGAGCAAACCGAGCAGGTATCATAAGCAAACAGATAATATAAAGAAATAAATACGCAAATATCTAAATTCTTTGCAATTTAAATTTCGAGTTTAATATATTAATTCATATTATATTATACAGGGTCGGAGCAGGTATTAATAAAATAATAACCCAAAACAGTGAAAAAATTAAATTTTTTTTGCCTTCGAATTTTGGGGTGTGCATTCGATAAGGAGGGTAATCCATCGTCAAAATCTACCCTTACGGGGCGCCGCTGCGCTCCGCTCCGCGTTGCACCCCTCCAGGGCGGTTTTGACTCTGGTTACTAGGCTAAACATACGAGAAGGCGCCACACATCAAGAAAACCGGGATAAATGAAACCGGGATGTGAGAGACCCTCGAAATAGCATTAAAAAGTATAGTTGCGGTATGGGGCAGTAAACTATTACGTTTCACCCCCAAAAAATCGCGTAAAAACAAAAAATAATCGATGTTACATGTAGGAGGCATCAAGTTAAACTCCAGCATTGTGCTTTAACTTTTAACAATAAAACCACCTTACCTAAAATATTACAATAGAGGTGGTGCAATTCGGACGACCGACCCTTGGTGAGGTGTTTACCTGAAATTACGGTGGTGCAATTCGGGTAGGAGATTTGTGAACTAATCTTTTCGTGGTGCAATTCGGGTGCACCGCAAGAAATGACCCCTGATAATCCGTGGTGCAGTTCGGGTAGCACCTTATATAAATAGAGTATAGTTTGGCACCTCCTGGAAAGATCGCCTTGGGCTGAAGCCCACTCTGTCTACCCCCTTGAGCCGGACCTGAAAAGACACAAGTAATCTTCATAGCACCATAAACGTGCCCTAATATAACGCACGCAATTTAAAAAAACACAGAAAACACGAGCTCTTATGGATACACAATCTCTCCAAACTAAAAATAATAAACACGCACCGGTATGAACACCAAGAAATTAAAATTTGTAAACAAAATTTGGTCCCATGTCGTAAATGACCCTTGTTATTGGTACCCTGTCAGAACGCATTAAAACATTTGGTGGTAGTTGTAAATAACATAATATTTACAACTTTTTAATACCTACTACAAAAACACAATTTTTCCTTTATTATTGGTACATAAAATATTTTCAAAAAGACCAATATTAATGTTACAAAACACGTGTTAAAAAATACAACATTGTTTTCAGAGCAGTTTCTTTTTTGATACTGGACATTTAAAACAAATATGCCTCATATAAACTCTCATATTAATTTGGTAAATAATATTCACTATTTACCTATTTTTATATAGTTTTAATTGAAATATAAGTACAGTCGACTCTCGATAATTTGAACACTCGTTAATTTGAATCTCTCGATAATTTGGTAATAATTAATGGTAATTTGAAATTTTTCTCTGGTCCTTCTCTGGTCCCTTGAGTTTCAATTTATCGAGAGTCGACTGTATTTTAACTTTGCTTATGCCTGTACCGCCTGGAATAGTATTAGTCCCGAAATTTTTGCCTGACAATAATTCTAATTTAAAGATTAGAAAAGAACTTTTTTTTTGTATTATAACGAAAACCCATTACTGAAAGTATTGTCAACGCGTCCATCGTTTTTCACGTTTAAACGGGAGTTGTGCATTTGAGATAAAAAATGCAAAGGATACAAAAGTTTCAACTTACAAGGGTATAATCAAATGTGTTAACAGAAATTCCATTAGCCTGCAACCAGGCAGTGAATGGTTTGACGAAGAATGTGAAGAAATTAATAAAATAAAAAACGAAACAAGAATTATCCAATTACTTGGCTTTTAATTTCTGTTCTATTTTGTAGTGAAATTTTTGTTGTTTTGTTTATTAGTTGAAGTTGTGGATATTAAAAATGCATATTATTAAGTAAAAGTGCCTTTCAAAATAAGATATACAAAGAGTACAAAATTTATCGGTCTAGGTCATTTGACCGCGGCCATATTACCGCAGGGACATTTTATCGCAAGCCAGATTACCGCAGGGACATTTTACCGCAGGGACATTTTACCGCGGGGACGTTTTATCGCAGGGACATATTACCGCAAGCTAAAATACCGCGATATTATAAAATATCATGCAAAAAGAATTTTTTTTGCAAATTGCAAATGAAAAAAATTTTAAGTGAAAAATGCACTTGACTACCAAATATAATACCTAATTAATGGTACTTTCACAGCAGTAAATTAGAAGATATGTAGACTGCGCGATGGTCAGTATTTAATCCCTTTTTTTTGGGGGAAATGACCGAGGGTCATATGTAGATTGCGCCGCCGCTAGTTTGCAGCTTGCATCGATGGTCATGGCAAGTATTGAATTTTTTTGGCAATAATGATTACTTTTAACGTTTAATTTGCGAAAAAAAAATCGTTTCCTAACTCTAGATCCACTTCTTCGCGGCAGATCCACCTCTTTGCGGCAGATTTAACTTTACGCGGAGATTTATTTATTTTTAATTGGTTTTCTAAAGAAATATCAAAAACTACCACTAACCTAACGGCAGATCCACCTCTTCGCGGCAGATCCACCTCTTTGCGGCAGATTTAACTTTAAGCGGAGATTTATTTGTTTTTAATTAGTTTTCTAAAGATATATCAAAAACTAACACTAACCTAACGGCAGATCCACTTCTTTGCGGCAGATTTAACTTTACGCGGAGATTTATTTATTTTTAATTACTTTTCTAAAGAAATATCAAAAACTATTTCATCATTCGTAAATGATGAAATAATGAAAAGTATGAACATTTTGCGGTAATATGTCGCTGCGGTAAAATGTCCCTGCGGTTAAATGTCTTGCGGTAAAATGTCTTGCGGTAATTTGGCCGCGGTAATATGGCCGCGGTAATTCGGCCGCGGTGAAATGTCCGATCCCGAAAATCGGTCATGTCATAATAATCCTATGCCCTATGCCGAGTTTGGCAACTGTTTATTTAACAGGTTGACTGCCAAAGCTGTTCTAATAGAATTTCAAAAAAGTGCATTTTACTCAAATTTTAAACTGTTAGAGCTGTTTTACATTACACTAAATTTTTCAGGACTGAAATTTTTAGTCCTAAAAATGCAATGCGCGCGCCGAATTAGGACGCTGACAGCAAGAATTTAGAACATGTTCTAATTTATTGTTGTTAGCGTCCTGATTCGGCGCGCGCATGATGTAAAATTAGTTTCATAATTTAAAATTCAAAATTCAAAATTCTTGGTAATGGCAAAAGGTTGGTAATGCATCTTTTCATATACCTACTATATAAGTAGGTATTGTTAACAGTTGTTTTATTATCCCAACCCTCACACCCGAGATTTTATTTTATAAGAGTACAAGCTTCTTATAATTTTACAAAAAAAATAACAAACGCGAACAAATCATTGGAAGTTTAGTCCATAATCGCTTTTTTTTTAAAGTTTGATTTTTTGGTTTTGCAAGTAACATTGTAATAATTATGCAGCACATAATTTTTTTCTTTTGCTAATTTGCATTTTTATTTAATTATTTTAAATCACTTTTAAACACTTACAAACCAATCGACATTATTTGACAATTTACCTAATGCGCGTGGCGCATATTCAGTCGCTGAAAAAGTTAAAATTGTCAGGTTGTAGTTGCAAACAGGAAAGTATTACAACAAGTTTTCTATCATCCTAATTCGGCGCGCGCATTGCATTTTTAGGACTAAAAATTTCAGTCCTGAAAAATTTAGTGTAATGTAAAACAGCTCTTATAAGCAGTTTAGAAATACACGTGAATGCACAAAAACAAATTTTTGGACCTTTTCATTATAATTTGGATAGCAGACACCGGTGTCTGCCGTGGCGTCAAGTAGCAGATAGCAGATACCATATTATTCAATTTAAAACGATTTAAAATAAAATATCATTCTCACTGTGAAATAGTTTTACAACAGTTCAATTAGACAACCGTGTCGAACAGACACGGGTGTCTGCCATGGCAGTCAACCAGTTAAAAATTACAATTTCCAAAATTAAAAATTTCAGACACCCTATTCACTTATTGTTAGGTATGCTTATAATAAATTGTTTGACAGGTAATAATTTGCGTCACCAACAAAACCACTAATAATAGGCATATAATAGTGAAAGGGGTTTATAGTGAAAAAAATAACTTAGTATAGTACTATTTACCTACCGATTTCTTTGCTTTCATTTTGTATCTTGCCTAGCATTTTTGAAAAGCCATGAGATCTAAGAATTTTAAATCTCAGTTTGTGGAATTGGTTCTCATTCCATGGAATTGATTGCGATTTGTAGACAAGATTAACAAAGGCATAATGAAATTCAAAACACAGTGGAACTTCAATAAATCGAAAAGCTTTTTGTTTTTATACTGATGAACTAAATTTAGGGCCGTAGTCAAGAATATTTTTCAAATTTGTAGCAATTTAATTCCATTTACTACTTTTTAAAATTTAAAATGTTTTATGGGATAGATAAAATATTAGAATATTATGAGAGACTAGTGCCAGTATTCGAAAAGTGATTAAAATTCATTAATGAATTTTAATTCATTGTGTAAATTGTATTTAGTAATTTTGTTAACCTCTACAAATTTTCTTGTTAAAAATAAATCTTTGTTTTTATGCAGTAAAATAGCTGAAAACGCAGTTCGATCTTAAGTAAATACTACAATATTTTGGGTATTTTGGGAAATAATAGAGGATTAGAGGAGATAGGTTTGTACAGTTTTATGTTTAATTTTAAATTCATAAATAATTATGAATACTTTTTAAACTTCCGAGACAACGATTGTGCACATGGAAATCCCCGGCCAATTCGAAAAATAACTGAACAAAGAAATGCAGTTAAGATGGTCGAAACAGATCGTAGTGCCGATGTTCCTTCACAGTCTTCTGTGACTCATATCAGAGTGCAATTGAAAGGAATTACAACGAACGAGAATTATGTGAAATTGGATTTTAACAAACAAGAAGATGAATCCACTGGAATTGTAGTTGAAGCGAACATAGAAAGAGAATTTCAATATATTGCTATAGACAAGGAAGGCTTAGTTAAAACAACATGGCAAACTCTGAATACCATCATAATATACACAATCGGAAAATCAAAACTACAACTAAGTTACTTTAAAAGAAGAGAAACTGGATAAGGGATGATATTTTAGTGTTGATGGATAGAGGAGGAAAGTTAAGAAACGGAATCAATCCAGGTATAAAAAACTAAGTACAGAAATAAGAAGACAAATAAGATATGCAGAGATTGAAGAATATAAAAAAAGACGCGACATTTTCATTTTTTATAAAAAAAACCCAAAGAAGTAGCAGGATTCCAATAAAAAAAACAGTCAAGGGCTTCTAGACGAGCGAGATAGCTGTGAAATGTTGATATACAGGAAAAAATAACTAAATCAAGTCAATATATCGGTTTTTGAAGAAGCAGTGCGCGAGTTTGATGGTGGCATAAAGATAAATGGTGTACCCATAAAAAACCTAAGATATGCAGACGACGCGGTATTTTCAACCGATAGTTCGGAAGAATTACAAACTTTGCTTGATCTGATTGTTGAAAAGTGTGAGAGCTATGGCATTGGATTCAATATACAAAAGATCAAGTAGTACATGTTTATTGGCAAAGATTGACGTAGGAGTACAAGTCAGCGGAGTTCCGTTGGAGAGAGCGAGAAATATAAAATACCTGTGGTGTGCAATCAATGATCGATGGGATCATTCGTTGGAGATTAGGTGTCGCATGGAAATTGCCAGGGCGGCTTTTCTACGCTTGAAGAATGTACTATGCAGCCACGAGATAAACTTACAAATACGAATTGAAATATTTCGGTGTTATGTGCATCCTTTTTGCTCTATGGGATGGAATCTTGGACAGAGGCTTCGTTGCAGAAGCTCAACGCTTATGCGATATGGTTGTAGAGACTTCTGTAAGGGCAAGGAAATGGAAATAATTAAATCCATCAAGACCAGACTTTTTTATTACCTTGGGCACGTTACGAGTAGAGTCCAGATTTATATGTTTTTACATATTTTATTTGCTGCACCATAGAAAGCTGATAATAGTTTTTATACGTTCCTATATACGAAATAAAGCAAAATACGAACTTTTATTCTTTAGCGTTCTACCAACCAGAACGCTTTAGAAATACTTTATGTATTAATGTAATTTAGTTTATAAAAATAAATTATATATTGCATAAATATGAATGTTATAGCATTGGAATATTAAAAATTTGGAATTTTCATATATAATACCACAAGAGACTATCAAATTGTCGGCAATAATTTTTGAAACTGGAACTGAGTGTTTGTCGCCCTTAAAATCACCATGAGTGCTTTAGCACGAATGGTGATTTTAAATGGCGACAAACACGAAGATTCCATGGTTTAAAAATTAACCGACAATTTTATAGTATCGTGTGGAATTCGTTTGACAATTTCGTAAATAAAATTTCAATTTTTTCTGACAACAAATAATTTATAGTATGCGTTCACGTAGTTTCCATCGTTACTATGGAAATTTGACAATACAGACCACGGTGGTCGTATTGCCGCGACAATACACCACCGTGGTCTGTATTGTCAAAGGAAGTAGATTATGATTGGTTCAAATTGATGAGATTGTAACATCCTATTGGTTGAATTATTATGAACGAAATTGTCAGTATTATTTGTTTTGATCTAATCGCATGTTATCCATATTTCAGCAATATTACCGCACATATCACCCAATTTTAACCGCATGTAAAAAACTTATAGAATTGATGTTTTTTACCACATATAAATTCAGATTCTAGTTATGAGTAAAGTTATGAGACACCCGTAGACGTACAGCATATTGATTCTTATCATCCAGGAGAAGATACAGGACAGAAGAGGTCCAGAAAGAAATTTCTTCCTTAGGGAGATCATTTTATCACACTCTCCCCTACTTGCTGGAATATTTATACTAAGAATGGCTTAGTTTTCTAATTGATCTTTGTCCTTTGGTTATTGTAGTCTAAGTTATTATTTTTAATAAATATTTCAATTGGAAGAAGTTCTTCTCTTCTTTCTGCTCTTTAAGAAAATTTAAGAAAAAGAATTAAATATTGTATAATTTAATACTTGAATGTTTTCTGCCACGCAGTTAATGGCAATTTTGTCATTAAAAATAAACAACATTCTCTTATTGGCACGCAAATTGGGTACAGGATAACTATAATAATAATGTTTTCTACTCTGAACAGAGCTTTTGGTATACTGGGTATAGAATAAATTTGCATTTTTTGGGAATTTTTTTGATAGAACATTATAATCAATTAATTAGTTATTGAGATATTGGACTTTATAATAAAACTCAAACTCTGTATACTAGGTTGACGTTTCGATTAAATCGAACAACATGGTGGACGATAACAGAGATTTACAATTAGAACATAATAATATTCAGTTTCAAAGGTCTGTTTTAGGATATCGCACAGACTTCTATTGAAAAGTTTGAGATAGCTCCAATTGATCTAGATTTTTCTGGTGGATATGGAATCAGGTGATTTCTTGATCACGAATATGTAATTATCTCATTTTTGGACAAAAATTGATATAGTAGTACAGTAAATTCCTGGTCGACGATTTATCGATTTACTTCTTGTTTTCATTCCTCGAATATTATTGCCTCTATAAGCGTAAAACCGACAAAAACTTATTATAAGATTAAAGTATAAAAAATAACTAACAGGCAGAAGTTTGAATGCAATTTTGTTAGTAAGTTTTTCAACATATTTTTCGTCTTCTTCCTCATTACCCCTGATGCTTCAAATGTTATGTTTCCATTGAGACGATCTGGTAACCAGTGCAATTGTCAGAGGGGTATTCCCCCAGTCAGAAATGTTATTTTCAAGAAGCATTTAAGATTGACTGTTAAAAAGAGTGGAAGTCTGCAATATTTGTCCGATATCATTTTTCATGTTTAATGTCAATGTTTTAACATTATATTTAAATAAAAATATCAGCAAATTATCAAAAAGCAATGTGTTTTATTTCAAATTTAAATTGTTATATCCAATTGAATCACCTTACATTATTAAAGAAAGGAAATCGTATAAAATCAATTTCTGGGACGAAGCGGTTCACCCATTGAAGGGAAACTTATTATTAAAACAAATTTAGTCAAATTTAGCCAATCCAATGGTTGTTATTGTTAAACTGTTTTTAACCTTATGTTTTCCACCAAAGTACAAAACATTATTAGTATTTTCCGAAGAAAAAAAAAGTATTCGCACATAGCACCTAAGTACCACTTGTATTTGAATTTTTTGGTAAGTAAATAGTACTGTTCTCCCCACCCATGGGTAACAGTGAAGTTATGGCTATATTTGAGAGTATTCTACTCATTATTAAATTGACCAGGGCAAACCAACAACATTATAGGTTAATGCTATACCTAATGTCAACATTATAAATAATGTAAAATGGGGTTTCAATTATGGCCAATAAGTTTTGTTCAGAAGTTAAAATAAAAACTTATAAATTCTCTATTTTATTATTTAACAAATTTCCTGGTAGTGGTTAACATTTTTAAATCGCCACCGAATTTATTAAAGATTGCTTCAATTGTTGGGTTTATTTACAATTGCTTTCGTTACATACTCTAGTGCAAACGTACTTCAAAGTTAATCAAATGCACGTATCTCTATTTGTTCTTACTTAATCTACAAAACAATGCTTTTTAAATCATCGCAATTGTCGTTTCCATTGGTTTCCTTCCTTTCCGAGGCTACAATTAGGCTTTTTAGTATTATGCGTTTTTTCCGAGTGCCAGGGAACTAGCCTGACGCCTCAACCCCCAACCTGGAGGACCGGGTACTTTTTAGGCTTCTATACAATGTATAACAAGAAGCCTTATGATCTGGTTTTTCAAGGGGACGTAGGTCAGCTCGGCAAATGGTCAGATATTTAATCCGGGTCCAAATTTTCTACCTGGAAATACATAGCCCAACTCGGCAAAGTACCTTTCGATGATGTCATTAACGGTAACTGATAATACCGGTGCACCCGAATTGCACCACGAAAAGATTAGTTCACAAATCTCCTACCCGAATTGCACCACCGTAATTTCAGGTAAACACCTCACCAAGGGTCGGTCGTCCGAATTGCACCACCTCTATTGTAATATTTTAGGTAAGGTGGTTTTATTGTTAAAAGTTAAAGCACAATGCTGGAGTTTAACCTGATGCCTCCTACATGTAACATCGATTATTTTTTGTTTTTACGCGATTTTTTGGGGGTTAAACGTAATAGATAACTGCCGCATACCGCGACTATACTTTTTAATGCTATTTCGAGGGTCTCTCACATCCCGGTTGCATTTATCCCGGTTTTCTTGATCGGTGGCGCTTCTCGTATGTTTAGCCTAGTAACCAGAGTCAAAACCGCTCTGGAGGGGTGCAACCCGGAGCGGAGCGGAGGGGCGCCCCGGAAGAGTAGGTTTTGACGATGGATTACCCTCCTTATCGAATGCACACTCCAAAATTCGAAGGCAAAAAAATTTAATTTTTTCACTATTTTGGGTTATTATTTTATTAATACCTGCTCCGACCCTGTATAATATAATATGAATTAATATATTAAACTCGAAATTTAAATTGCAAAGAATTTAGATATTTGTGTATTTATTTCTTTATATCGTATTATCTGTTTGCTTGTGATACCTGCTCGGTTTGCTCGTGGTGCAATTCGGTAAAGCGATTACGGAACGACATTTGACCGTGGTGCAGTTCGGTCAAGGGATTACATTTACCTGGATACAAGAAATGGCGCAATTAGGGTACAGGCGCTTTCCAAGATTTTAATAGATCTTTGCCGAATAAATTTTGGCTTGGCCAGAACTGTGAGCATCAAAAAACCTACCCTCCGATGCTCCGCATCTCCGGGCGGTTTTTCGTGCTCCGAGCCGCTACGCGGCGGACGCTAAACATACGAGAGGCGCGACAGATCAAGGAAACCGGGATAAATGCAACCGGGATGTGAGAGACCCTCGAAATAGCATTATTCAGCGCGTTTGCCGAGCTGACCCATAATTAAAACGGCCTCTGGTTTTCATTTGCCCAGTTGACCGGTAGGATTAACCTATCCCTTGTACCTTTTGCCGAGTTGACCTACTCCGTTTCAGGACGTTCTTCCTCTAGGCTTTGACGATTCAACGCTATACTACAAGGCAGCAGCTTCTTCGGCCGCTCCTAGCATGGAGAACAGACGCCGATGTTTGCCTGTTGGTCCGCGGGAGGTATTTTATTTCCCTCCTACCCTCCATATCTGGAGAGCTTTCCCCTATCCGCCACCTGGGGCGCGTCCTGTAGGGGTTTCCCAGGCTCCCCCGAGGATATGTTTATACAATAAAACAAATAAACTCCAAGTTAGTTGTTCCTAATGTTTTTTAAGCTTTATTTATGATCAATAATAGTGATTTATAACAATAAAATTTTTGAAACATGATTTCTTTGAAAAAGTTCATTTTGACGCGATGCTGGAATTAAAAACAATAAACTTCATGTTAGTTGTTACGAAGGGGTAAAAAATTCTTGGCATAATAGGAATTATTGGACAGATAATGTATGTCATAATTAAAGAGATAATTAAATTAATGTATATCAATATACAGTTAATTTAATAAATTAAATTTTTTAATATTAAAATGTTGAAAATTATTTCACAAAATTTATTCAATTTTTTAAGACTCGAATAATAATTTGACAAAAATGGCCAAAAATTGCTAAATAATAATATATCCTACCAGTAGTAGTTGTATTGTTGAAGAGTATTAAACAATTCTTTTTGTTTACATTGGTTGTTTACTTATAAATATCATAAAAAGAATGGTGGGGTCTCTAAAACCCCAGTGTGCAGGACACATTACTAAAATTAAGTGTGCTGTTCCAGGGTTAAGAAAAAATTGTTTTGGTCGACTTTATTCATTTTTAATGTAATTCCTTATTTAATTTAATTCCATATTTCTATATTTCATAAATAAAATAAAAAAAAACGTTTATTGGGTAAAATAGACACTTGTTTATAATGGACTAATTCCTTTGATCCCTTGTACTTCATTATAACCCAGGTTACACCGTATGTCGTTTTTTGTCTAAACAAAACGTTGAAAGAATATGGTATCTTATTCTTATTAATATGTTCAATTCAAAAAATTTGGAAAAAAACTTGTTATATCGAAATTCCTTTCGTTAAATTAAAGAGACAAGAATACATGAAATTGTACCTTAATTAAGTAAAGTACGATGATGACTAATGCGGATCAGATTCGACTCCAAGAGTAATAAGAATTTTATTCTGCACCTTGAAGGAAATCATAGAACTGTAATCTGTCTAATAAACTTTCTTTATACGCACAATAGAGACATTTCAGAGAATAAGGTCCCCAACGTAAGGGAGTCAAGAAAGAAGAATTTATTACCAAAAAACAAAATTCGTAAAATCGAGAATTCCGATAAATCTAAGTTTGCTATATCGAAGTTCCACTGCATTTATATTATGTAATTCAAAATATTATGTATATCTACTGATGACATTAAATAATAATATGAGTTATTTTATTCCGCCCCAACGCTCTTATAGTACAAACCTTGACAGAGGCATCAACCAAGGTAACATTTGGTTGTTACACACATCACAGTAACAATAAACATTTGGCGAGACAACTAATTGTATTTTTAATTCTGAAATTAAGATGTAAAGGTATGTCTGGATCAAGGTTCTCAATACACTCACCATCACATCATTACACCCAGGGCTGCACCAAGATAGTTTCCCCCCGGGTGCAAGGCCAGGCCCACCTTGCCGCCTCTTTATTTTTACACTAAACATCATTATTAAAGAGAATACCTATAAAACAAAATACATAAAAACATAATGTAAGTAGTAATGCGTTTCCAAACATTTACATTATTTCTTAATTGCCTAAACAAAAACGAACATAGTAGATACATAAAATAATAAAAAAATAAATTACATATAAAATATATAAAATATTAAGTACATACATACATAAATTATTATTGTGCGGATTTATGAAGTAAAACAAATTTTTCTGCATTTTTCTAATATTTCACCAGTACACCTAGCTACGCCACTGATTTTAAGTCCTAACGGTGTTTGCAACATGCTTGCAGGAAGTGCCAAAAGTTCGGATTTTAAAATTTTGCACAGGCTGCTCTGGCGGATGTTGCAACAATTCAGGTCCTCACACTTCATTATTTAACAGCAATACTGGGATTCACGCACATGCTTGGAATACCATACAGCATCAGGAATTCACACATCAGTTTGATATTCTTGCGGTGCTGCGTACCGCTGGATGACGGTCAATGACGAGAGAGCTCCATATTTCTGCAAGTACCCTTCCAGTATAAGCAAAATTCTTGATTTCTAAATCTTTCTCGACTGTCTTGTTTCTTGATTCCAGGTGTATTCCAAAGTGATCGTAAAAATAAAATTTTTGAAATGCTAAATTGCACAAGCAATTACGCGACCATATTTATCTTGGAATTTCGTTCGGGCCTCCATATGCCGTAATAATCATCACTGGTTTTATTATGCCTTCTGCAGTTTTCGTTAACGTTTGGAAATTGTGTATTAGTTCTTAAAGAGATGCTTCAAATTATTCGCATGTGCTTCTGCTGTTTTTCACAATTTTCCTTGAAATCCCAAAAATCTCCCCGGAGTATATGCGTGTTGATTCGGAAGAAGAAGGAGGTTAGACTTATTGGCCTAAAAGATTTGGCCAGGGAGTAGCCTCCTTTATCTGGCTTTGGTATGAAGACAACTTTGGTCTTCCGCCATTCATTGGCCGTATAACCATGCTCAATGCACGCCATGTACACCCTCACCAGGTGATGGATAATGTTGTCCAGTCGTACTTGAAGTAGTGCCGGAAACACCCCATCGTGAACCCAAATAAAGTAGAAGAATAAGAATTAATTTATATTTCATTGTATCGTATAATACAAATGCAGTAACAATTGATGACGCATTGGAAGAAAGGATGAAACTACTTGTCCATATAACATCACATAGTTTGAGAAGCCAAAAAATGTGTTTGCTCTACATAAGCACGACAATACGTATGTTACAATTTAATTTTAATTGTTTTACATTATGTAATATTTAAAAATTCATATTGGTTGATAATAGCATCGCGATTAATCGATGTAAATTATTGTCTTGAGCCATGCCATTCCATATAAAAGCTATACGAGACATAAGCGAGTTCATTGTTAAAAAACACGCGGTTTTATTATTTGTCTCCTTGAATTAGGTTCATTGAACTGTATTATTGGCACTGTATAGTTGTTGGATGAATCATGATAATGATCTCTATTGGTGACTAGTTGGATGAAAATATATTTATGATAAACCACGCCAATAAATGATCCACCCCTGCAGATATAACTTTTTTATTGTAAGCTCATAATAGATAGCAGGTCTAAATTATGCCACAGATTAAATAACCCTATAGACCATGAATGCATGTTTTGCAAACAGTGAAATATTGATAACAGCGCGTATTAACCAATTAGGGACGCCATCGCCAGATTTTGTTATAAACCTGGAGCTCGTTGATTTGTCAATACCTTCTGTTATCTGTATTTCACGGTTTGCAAAACTCTTTCAAATATAACTGTGGATGCAGTTAAGCATATCTACTAAATTTTATAAAAGTAATTTCAAAATATAATGCAATTCCAAGTTGACCTTTGTAATTTGTAGTGATTATAAAGTAAAATATTAAACGTGTATACAATGCATAAATTTATTAATTATTATTAATAATATTCATAAGCAAAAAATTTGAAGTAAATAGTCACATTCGGGTTTGATTTAAAATGGATTGTTTTTAGATAATATGTAATATAGAAGGATTGCCTTGAACTTTTGGAAGTCTCGATTTGTGTTTTATGATCACAAGTTTTTGAACACAACCATTTTATCACGTAATTTTTACTGTACTACTCTCGCATAGTACGTAACACGCGTCATTTTTTCATTATTAGTTACTAAAAGCTAGAAGCTGATACAATATAAATAATAAATCAACCGCAACGTTAATAGAAATAGATAATAATTTTTTTAATAGTTATAAGAATTCAATCTATCAACAATTTTAAAAGTTTGCCAACAGAAAACAATTGAATACAACTTCAAAATATGGACCTTCATCCCAGCATGGTGTAAAAGGTATAATGTTTTTTTGATGAACTTGGTTCTTCAAAATTACAAAAGAAGTCGAAGCAACTCTTGTCACGCCGGCTGCCAAGTAAATCAAATAGCTCTCGAAGAATGCCTGAATGAAGAACCCATTGTGGACGAATAATACCGTATCGAAAATAACTTTGTTGCTCTTTTCTCGTTTCGGCGTCCTAAGAATACAAAGATTAGCTGTTAAGTCAAGTGAAAGCATTTTAGCACGTCAGGGGATGCGTGATGGGAAAATCCCGATATAATACCCACAGAGAATAAAAATAAACTATATAATACGTACCTACATGCGAAGCGTAGGTATGAAGAAATAATTTCCTAAGTATGTGGTATGGTGCAACCTGTTCCAATTTCAGGTTTCTATCGATCACAAAAAGTGGTGACGATGGTTAAAAAATGTCGGTGATTCAGACAGATAAGGTTATATGCAGCGATTCACACGTTTTTTGAAATATGTACCTGCCTTTACAGATATTTATAATAATTTATTAATAATCGTCAATTAAGAATTCAAAAGAACCATATTACGATTATAATTATATTTGATTGCTTTTCATGAATACCACAATATAATAACACAATTCATTTTCGAGGAAATTATTAATAACTTTATAGAATATTATAAATAAATTATGTAAAATAGCAGAAGACCCGTCGCCTATTTACATTTAATAAAAATGTCCGCGGGACCAATTTGCTGCTCCATTGCAGACTCCAACTAGACAGTTTGAGCATGTATCGACTTGATTAAATATCGTTAACTTCTTTAACAAATACATTTAAAACTACTAATGTTCCACTTGAGACGCTTCCAAGAAATACCAGAAAAGAAAATCACCTGAATTACCCCTTATTGGCGCTTCGGAGTGCAACGTGATCTACCTGTAAATCTGAACGGTGTATTTTACCACACCTACCTGTGTTCTATTCGAGTGACCCCCTATTGCTCTATTATGTTAAAAGCTTCACCTCTATTATTTACCAGTGTCTTTTTGCAGTCGACTTCATGTTTCTTATTGTCAATTTCGTTATGGTTCTTCGTTGTTCTCGGAAGGCGCCGTCTCAAAATAGTAAATTCTCTTAATATGGGTAGGTACTATACTTGATAAACCACTTACGAAAATCATTTGTTTACATTGCTTACAAGCAGTTCAGCTACGATTGTATTAATTTACAACGTGGCTAATTAGCTTTTAACAACTACCGTGTGGCCATCAAATTTTCATGGAAGTTCTAAAAAAATTTTTACTTTGCCTAAAGTAGTTCCCTTTATTATAATTATTATTATTGATTTAAAAACAAAGACGCAACTGTTGCTTTAAAACTGAAGCCCAGAATAATTCCTGAAAGGTAATGGGAACTGTTAAATAATTTATCAGATTCAGCAAATTGTATGTATATTTGTAATTGAAGTTAAACCTATGCAAATATTATAATTTTCGCAATTATTCGAATTGTATTTATTAAACTATTAAACTTTTATCTTTTTTATGCTAATTTTGTGCTGATGAGTAGGTATATTGTTGTTACCAAGCTTACTCATCCTTGCACCATGATGTCATTTAATATAACGAGAGTAGCAAGGTTTTATTACTGGTTCCAACATGTGGTGGATTCGGAGAATATAAAAAACGGAAACATCACAGATAAATATTAGAATTTCCAGTATAGTACTAAGGTGTATTTTCGGCAATAATATTAATATTTATGATAATTTCGTATTAATTAAAAAAAATGTAAAAAAAATTTGGCGTTAGTTAATTTGGCTCTGTAGTTCTCCCATTAATTAGACGTTTACTTGATATATTGCTTCCCCTTTAAATTTACTAAATTGATTCTGATTTGAGGCTTGGTAGTATGTCTAGGCATTCTCAGGGCCGGCTCAATACGGTGAGGCACTAAAAATTTAAAATTAAATAAAAAACTATGATTTGTTTAATTTATTTTCTCAAATCCAACATGGACATTTTTATTTTTAGAAGTAAACATTTTATAATGATTTTTAAATTATAGAAAGCAAGCAACAAAATTTTGTATTATAATATGTAGTATTAACGAATATGTAAATTTGGCACCCCAATACCAACCTACTATATTATTTCTTAACAATCCTTCGTGCAAGAAAAACAAATGTCAAAAATATCTAATAATTGCATGTGTTTTGCAAAACAAAACCGGAGACGCAACAGGTTTTATTGCTCCTTTGGTTGTGAATTTCAGCTTATGCAGTAGGTATAATGTAAACACTTATTATATAAACGGGATTCTAATAATTATTTCAGCGATGTTCTAGCTTGGGATCAAAATGTGACTCAATAGGAATTTTAAAACATTTACTATTGAATAATTTATTAAACTTATTAAATGTAATAATAAGCATTTGCAGGTAAGTGGTAACCTGGAATCATTATTTTACCACGATTACCATTATTTTGCCATTATAGCAAACCACGAAGTGTTACTGCCATAAATTTACGCTATTATATAATTCAAGCTTTTGCCGCTCCAAGGGTGCTATCCCGGTTACGGGAGTTTTAAAGACACCTGGTGGAGTTCAAAAAGTTGTTTTTTGGAAGGTGCAATAAATGCCTTGAATACCAATACAAACAAAAATGACATGAATTAAAAGTAAATTTGTAATGTTTTCATTCCTCACTCATAACCCCGTACAGGGTAGGGTCAAAGTAAAGTTATCTTTATTTGATTTTATCAGTAGTGCATAGAAGAAAGAAAGAGGCGGTCATAGCTTTGGTAGTTAAGTACGCCTACTGCTAATGCGAAACGCTCGGTTCGTATCCGGGCAGGGTAATAACTTTATTCTGACCGTCTCTCCTCGGCAGGCAATGGCACACCACCGAGGTAATCTGCCAAGAAAATCCATCTCGAAATGAAGTGCACTACACTTCCCGTAGTTCGGACTCCACGTTAAACAAGTAGGTCCTCTATGTATGTGAAAACAATTTGAACGCACATCACATGCATAGAAAGAGAGAGATGTACGCTCATTGGGGTTAAAGGACTAATAAGGAAGGTATAGAAGAAGCAAATCTGGTTGTGAGCCCCCCCCTTGAGTCTTTCTCCGCAGTTTATATTTACTCATTTTATTGCTGACTTGAGTATTTTATATGGCAATGAAGAGAATTAATATTAATTTATAAAACAACGAAAGAATATTAGTGATGACGCATGTAGGTATGTAGATGCACCTTAGAGTTGGACAACCTGCAAAACACTGACTCAAAACAAATTGTTGCTAATGGAAATTTATATGGTCGTTTGTTCACAATGGATTATTTTGTTTAATTAGAATTTTTTAAGTAATATATCAGCATTGACTATTTATTATTTAAGAACTTTGGTAAAAAAAATTGTTATTAAATTATGTCTGGTAATATCTGTTCTAATAAAGGGTTTTTCAACAGGGATTTTGTTTTTAAATTTTAAATAAAATACACATTTTGTATAATATAATAATGTAGGAAGGCAAGACCACGTATACAGACATCAATCCTATTATCAAAATTTTCAATTGCATTTTTGCATAATTGCGGCTCTTTCGCACCAATTACGCGTCGGATATTGATTTTCAACGCTTCAATGGATTGTGGATTATTTGCATAGACTTGATCTTTAACCTAGCCCCACAAGAAATAGTCTAACAGCGTTCTAGGCAGTCAATTGACTGCAGAATTACACAAAAATATTCGATCAGGAAATTGCCTTTGTTATATATTCAATGTTTCAATGGCCGTCCTGCTGTAACGCTGTAACCACATATCACTCACATCCATAACATCAATAATAGGCCAAAAACAATTTGTGAACGTACCTCGATAACGCAATCCATCGACAGTACTAACGTTTTCAGTCTCATTTAAAAAAAAAGGCTCCAATCGCTCCTCTAGACCAAAACCGTGACACGAATGGAATATAAAGGTTTCTCAACAATCACTCTTGAATTACTGAAACCCAAGTGCAGCAATTTTGCTTATTAACATTTAACATAACCATTCAAATGAAAATGAGCTTCATTTGAAAAGATGATTTTTTTTCAGTAAAATCGTCACCATGTTCAAGGATGAAATTAGCGAATTTTCGATAAACAGAATGGTCAGCTGGCTTTAATTATTGCACTGACTGAACCTTATAAGGTATTAGATTTAGACCAAAGTTTAGACCCAAATCTTGACGCAAAATTCGCTATGCGGTGTTCGGGGATAGGCTCAATTCATAAGAATGCATTGGAATTGATAAATTTGGATCTTCCTCATCACCTACACTTACGGTCTCAAATAAAGGACGATTATAACGATCGAAAATATCTGAAATTTTGTGATATGTATTACTTTTTATAGATCCAAAATTTTTGTAGTGGATATTAATTATTTTCATGCGATTTTTGAGTGAAATTGAAGACATTGTAAACCTTCTACTTGACATTGTGTATGTCAAAAACAAAATGACGAAACTGTCCCCACACCCAAAATTGCTTCCATTAAGAAAAAGTCTATGTTGAAAAGTCCTTATAAATAGATAATGCTATTAAGATTATGTAAAAATATTAATTAAACAAGATAATCCACTTGGCACAGAACCGCCATGTAATTCCCATAAGCAAAAATTAGTTTTGAGTCAATGTTTCGCAGGTTGTCCTACATTAAGGGGGTAATAGCGTCTCATTAATATAGTCCATCGAAAAACAGGACCTTTGCAGAAAATTAATCAAAAGCAAATAATCAAAACCATACACAAGTAATAATACACTCTCATAGCAAAAAATAATCAACCAATTTTAAACCCTGTTTTATTCCGATTATTCCGAATCGAAAACTGTTTTATACACAATAACTGAGTTCATTGAATCAATGAATTTCAATCAACGAACAAAAATTCACTGAATTTACGAAAATGACATAATATGAATGAAAAAGTTCGTTGGATTTATGAATGTGCTTTATTGTATTTATGAAGCAGTTATTATAATTTATTATAATTATTATCATAAATATCAATGAACTATTTGAAATTTATTATGGATATTATGAATATTATTTTATTATGGTTTTAGTGTACCTAACCCACGTGAAAATATTTAGCTCCTTTTCAAGTTTTTTAAAAAAAGTGAAATGTTTGATGTTGAGAGAAAGAAAAATGTCACCGTTTTTTTATGATGAATTTATGGTTAAACAAGTTTTTAATAAAAAGTGTTTACTTAATTCTTTATTCTAACAGTACCTACCTACATAGCATTTACATAATATAAATTGTTAAAAGTTAAAAGTCCATTTGAGATTAATGCATTTCTGCATATTTGTAATTTTGTATGAATGATATTATATTAAAAATTAAATTTACTATTCGCTTATTTATGCTAACAAAAACTAGATTTTTTAACACTGGAAAACATGCAAAATGCATATCTTTGTTTGGCGGTATATTTTTCGACCACTTCTTATTTATCCGTTTCCCACCCTAAAGAATCATTTTTTAACATTTCTTATAGTGCATATAATGCATATTTGGTGGATTTTTTTAAAATGCATAATATGCTAGACCATAATAGTGCATATTTGAGCAAATTTGACATTAGAAATATGGAAATATGGAGTTAAAAGGCGTTTTTACGAAAATAAAATTTTGTCTCAAAATTTAAAAAAAAAATTTTTTCTTAAATATAAACTATGATTAGTTCTTTTTAAGATCGATGAAAAAATTTAAAGAAAAAACCACATTTACCTACTTTTTATCAACAATAAAAAAATTTACATGATTTATTAAAAACGCATTAGAATTAGAAACATATAATATAAAGCATATAGGATTCAAAATTTAATGTTTTGCTATACTACACATACTAATCTAAGGAAAAAACAAGAAGAAAATTTATATAAAAAATGTCCACACAAATTAAGAAGCATCAAAGTGGGGCTTCCTTTGCTTCAATACATTCACGACAGCAAGCTATAATATGCTCCATGCACAACCAACATTTACAAAATTTACAGAAATATCTGGTTTTTCTTCGTTTACAATAGGTTTGTTTCATCGCGAACAAATTGAACAGTTCTAGAACTACCGATTCTAGTTCAGAATGTTCTAATACGCACGCCTTCGCAATAACTACTTTAGAACTAGTATGCACTAGTAGTAAGAAAAAAGTTTGATGAAACAGTTTTAAGAACTGAAAGCAACAAAATTCTTAATTTATATTACAGTTAATGAAAATACCCAACTTGCCTTGTTCTAGAACTCACAATTAGGCTGATGAAACAGCGGACTATAGCAGTTCGTAGAACAAGTAGTTCATATTTTAACGTTTGATGAAACAGATTTTAGTTAAAGAGCATGCGCATAGCTCTAGAACTAACGAGAACTCGTCGATGAAACAAACCTAATATTTGCAATATCCTCGTTTAGTGCTGTGAGCTGGTGTAAATTTTTCACATAAATTCAATTTTTGGATTTCAACAGAAAGTTACTCGAACACACAGGTGGGGTCTTAGACCCCGGGTCTATCAGGACATTTTATTTTTTTGCGAAAAAATGATAATTTTTACATTTTGTACAATTTCATTATATTATGTCGTTGAACATTTTTGAAAGGTATACAGAAGTTCGAAAACGTAAACTTCTTTTTTTCAAAGTTACAGCTATGTTTGTGTATTGCATGGACTCACCGGCCTCACCCGTGCTGGAGGGTTAACTGATATTTAACTGGGCATTTAAAATCTAATAAACCCTTCTCAGAAAAAAACGAACTAAGTATATAATAAAGTAATATTGTAGTCTCGAAACAGAACAACAAAAGAATAGCTACAGAAGATCTAAAAACATGGAAACACGAAAGCGATACGAAGAACGAGTCAAAGCAGAACTTATTTATATGGAAAAGGACAGAAATATAGATCAGGTCGGATCAGGTAGTAGATAACATTACATCGGGAATATACACAAGCGCAATAGAAGTGGTAGGATACAAAAAGAAGAAAATATCAAAAATATCTAATTACACAACAAACAAAATGTAGACAAAAGACTGCAGTGATTGGGAACCGGCGAGCAGAGGGACTTTGACATCATTAAAGAAAGCATTAGAGAGGTCAATAAATTATTCAAACAAAACAAAATGCATGGTTTGCATAAAAATGGAAGAAATTGAAAGGAATAATAAGTTGAACAATGCGAAAATGTTCTGCCAACTATTGAGAAGACAGAAAACAAATCATAATGTAAAAACAAGAGGTATGAAAAACGAAGAAGGAGCAACAGAACATGACTCGGAAAGAGTGAAGCATATCTGGAGGAAACATTTTCAGAAGTTGTTAAACGTCCAACAAGAACAAGAAGAGGAAGAACAAAAAGGAAGAACAAAGTCATTTTATTTACATTTCAAGTTTCAACTAGTGACCCATTACCGGCAAAGCAATAATATAATCTAGGGTACCGGTACCTTTCTTAGATTGACCAATGAAAGTAAACTACCGCCTCTCAATCTCCGGTACCGGCTACGTAGACAGTGACTAAATAAACGGACTAAAATTGTTATAAATTTGAAATGTATACCTTCATTTTGCGCTATTACTCCGTCAACTTTGGCTGGATCCGTCCGGAAAAAATTAAATGAAGTGATTGAACTAACTTGAACCAAAGCTTGAACATAAATTTAATTTAAATATCTGGTAAACCACAAATTTATTTCACCAACCTGTATTAACCCTTTACAGGACCGTGGTCACTATATTATAGCATGCCACTTGTAATTATTATTAAATCATTTTGGAGAGAGGAAATAACATTAATGTTATTTAAAAAAAATAAAAAAACATACATAAGTAAAAACGTGTTCGTCCTATAAGGGGTTAATGCAAATAAAGTTCCAAGTATTACCTTTTAACAAACTTGTTTACATAATATTATGTATGTATTGAACTGTATTTCAATGGGTATCCAAAATTCGAAAATATCAAAAAATTAAAATTAAAAATTAACATGTTAAAATTCAAAATGTAACAAATATTGTAAACCAAAAATGTAAAAGGAGGGAGAATTGGATTTGGTGAAGAAATGTCTTTGTGCGCAGACGAAGAACTTTTGCATTGGAAGGAGGGGGCAGTCTACGCCGAGCAGTCGACTAGATAGGACGTTTTGAGCGAGTCCATTGTAAATTTTGTAGTTATTGAAATTGTTAAAAATAAAAAGGAAAAATTTAGTTTGAATTGGAAAGATAGTGTTTCATTAAAGTGTTGTGGAAAAGAAAAATAAAGTTTAAAGAAAAATTTGAATTCACGAAATTCAAAAAAATAAATAGTTGATCGCTGGTCATAAAAGAACACGTCAACAATAAATTTGGCGCCCAACGTGGGGCTCGAACCACCAACGATAACCCTGACATTAGGAGTAACTCATGCTCTCAACTAGAAAATTGGCAACTCAAAGTGGAGATTCGAGAACACACGACCACGAAAAATTACCCTGAGGTAAGAGCAATTATTGCAACATTATTAATAAAGTGAATAAACGTGCATAAACATAAACAACATTTGGTGAAAAAAAAAATTTAAGGCCGTTATGATAAATAACCACATTGAACATTTGCGAACAATAATTTATAAAACTGTGGCGTTGAATATTTGAAGGCATGCAGATGTCTACACATGTGAACAAAAATTTATAAACAATTGTTCGACGTTCGAAATTGGAGTGCACGTGCGTACATATGCGAATAGATAAACGTTTTAAATTGATAAAAATAACCACATATGGATTAATTTGGGAATAAAATTATTTGGTAATAAAATTAATATCACAATACAAAATGAATTACGAAGGGGATCAAGGTTTAACGTGGGAAGAGATGCTCAGAATACTGAGGGGAGATATAAAAGGAGATATAAAAGACGCTAACAAAAGACAAGAAGAAACTACCAAAAGATTATTAGAAGACGCTACCAAAAGACTGGAAGAAAAATTAGATAACGATTTCCAAATGATATACGATGAAAAATTTGAACAGGTAAAACAGGCGGAAAGCGAAATTAAAGACATTGAAGAAAGTGTAAAAGTTGAACAAAAATTAATTAACAAGTCGCTACAAGAAGCAGAAAACGAAATCAAGGAAAACTTGGAAGAAACACGTAACGTTGATGTTTCAAATGAATTGTTGAACGAAAACAAAGAAACATGTAACATTGATGTATCAACGGAATTGATTGACGAACAAATTGAAAACTTGAAGCCAATGGAAATAAGAGAACATCTAAAATTTAACATGGTGGAAGCAAGAAAAAGTTTCAAACGATTATATTTGAAGATTAGAAAATTATATGCAAAACGAAAACATAAAACTAGAGGCATAAGAACAAAGAAGAACAGAAAAATTTTAAGAGTTTCCAGATTACGAAAATTCTACAATAATAACAGAAACAAAAAGAAACATAAAAATTTGAAAAACAATAAAGGTGTAAACAAATTTAAAATAAAAACAATTAATGCTAACAAAACCTTAAAATGTAACAAAGTGCAAATTAAAACTACGCAATCACATTGCAATGGACAAAATAATTTAATATTGCAAAAACTTCTAGTTAAGAAAATAATATTGAAAAACTTTAAATTAAAAAAACGACTAAGGGTAAAAATATTAATCAAAAGTGTACGGTTTAAAAAGATAAATCAAAAACAATTACTGTGGATAAAACTACGAATTAAAATCATCAAGTTAAGAAATTTTAAGAAAGAAAATAGACTATTTAAAAAAGCGATATTTAAAATACCAAGATATAAAAAATTAAAGTGTAGAGGGCTGTACAAGAATAAAAAATTAAAAACGCCCAAACAAATAAAAATTACTGAGTGGATAATAAACTTTGATAGTAAAATTCAAATAAACAAAAATTGGATTATCAGCATGAATTTATTCAAACATGTACGTTTCAAACATGTTTAGAAAAGGATTGATTGATCAGAAAAAAATAAATAACGACGAATTGTAAATTTGATAAATCAGCGATAGCACATGGATAATGAGAAATTATGTACACTTAAAATTTTAATCTGAAAATAAATAAAATAAAAAGGTGAATGACTAAAAAATTTAATGGGCGTGTGAAAATTTTGAAAAACTGACGAAATAGAGGGCGTTTAAAATAAAACATGGATTGATAGGTGTTCCAAAAACATAAAAAAATAAAACATGTATTAATTGGTGTTTCAAAATCGTAAAAAATTGGATAAAGAAAAGTTGGAAGAAGCTACAATCTGATTGGGTAAAGGTGAAAAATTTGAAAGCGAATGAATGGACAGAAAAGAATTATAAAATTGTAAAATAATTGACGACTAATTACGACAGTGAAGATATTTGATATTTAAAGAATTAATAATGAATGAATTTAAAATAAATGGGGAATTAATAATGATAAATAATGAAGTTTGAATAGATGAGATCAATGGAGAATTGATGAAGAATGCCATTAATAATAAATTAATGAAGAAAATTGGGGCGGGGGGAAAATTTAAAGTTATAAATGAAGAAAAATTGAATTTATTGTCAAAGAATTAGTCAAAAATTAATGATACGATGAAATATTTACGGAAATGACGTTCATAAACGGAAGAAGAAAAACATAGAAGCCCGATGAGAAAGAAAAATATTCCAATAAAAATTTATCCAGCAAAAATATTAATCCAAAATTTAAATAAAGGTCAAAGAAAAGATAATACGTTTGAAATAGTCACATATTAGAAAACTCAGATTAAAATGCAGTGTGCATAAAAAAAAAATTTAGAAAAGTTAATTTTATTTACGATATTATTATTTGCTATTTATCATTCATAAATAAAAACATTTAGTTAAGTTAAAAATTTGTAAATAATTGATAGATGATTGTTAAAATAAATTAATAATACTTTTGTTAATAATAATATTTTAGTTAAGTTTAAAAATGTAAATTTGATATAAAATTCAAAAATTCTCCAATTCTTAACATGAAAGTCATTGAAATCCAATTAGAAAGATTTCCAGCAAAATTACTAAAATTAGCAATGTTACTTAAAAATCTAGAGGGCGTTGAACTGTATTTCAATGGGTATCCAAAATTCGAAAATATCAAAAAATTAAAATTAAAAATTAACATGTTAAAATTCAAAATGTAACAAATATTGTAAACCAAAAATGTAAAAGGAGGGAGAATTGGATTTGGTGAAGAAATGTCTTTGTGCGCAGACGAAGAACTTTTGCATTGGAAGGAGGGGGCAGTCTACGCCGAGCAGTCGACTAGATAGGACGTTTTGAGCGAGTCCATTGTAAATTTTGTAGTTATTGAAATTGTTAAAAATAAAAAGGAAAAATTTAGTTTGAATTGGAAAGATAGTGTTTCATTAAAGTGTTTGTGGAAAAGAAAAATAAAGTTTAAAGAAAAATTTGAATTCACGAAATTCAAAAAAATAAATAGTAGTTGATCGCTGGTCATAAAAGAACACGTCAGTATGTATGTACCTACTATGTACTACATACTACCTAGTTAAATATACAAATAGGTATGCATACTACTAATAAATATGAATTTTATATGATGTTACAAAAACCTATTTGATTTTAATTTGCCTTTTTAAAAATGAAAAATAATTGTTCATAAAATAATTATGAGTTAATGTGAACTTTTTAAATTTTGGCAAGTGTGGTATGGCGTTATTTATTTTTGAATCATTTTGATTTGTTTGACAACTTTATATTACATTTCTTATTAGCTTATCCGTCAGATATTTTCTGTTTTATTAGTACCTACTATACCTACATACTTAAAAATTTTCTTACAATAATTTGCTAAATTAAATGTTATAATATTTAAATTTAATTAATCAAACAGCTAATTATATGACTAATATAATATAATGTAGAATTTTATTATTAGACGAGCCTAATTTAATTAAACGAGCGAGGTTAATAAATAATATTGGAGCGAGTTAATAAAGTCTTATTATGTATGAGTTAATTCAAAGCTTTTATGTTTGACTAATTTGAAGAAGCTTTGTTAGAAAAGCTTTTCTTGTTTCTATGGTTGGTGTCCGTGCAAGTTGGTCCATCATTTTTTGAATTTCAAAATTTAAATGATTGTGGCCGGTTGTGCCAACGATGTGCCGGTTTTAAATAAATTTTCCGTTTTTAAATTTCCACAAAATACAAAGAAAAACTGTTTTTCACTCTAGCTCCCCACTTTCAAAATAATCAATTTATTTTTGTTTTATTGTGCTAGTGATGAATATTGTGCTAGAATTTCGGTCTGAAATTCTAATCTGATTTATGTAAAAATCGAAACAAACAATTTTATGATAGCTCCCCCTTATGATTTATGATTTTTTAAAAAGCTGATTTTTTTGTAATAGATTGTGCTACTTGTACTGAATGTCGACATAAAATTTCAGTTAGATATTAGAAACCAATTTCGAGAAAATAGAAAATATTGATTTCGTTTTTTAAATCTTAAAATTTAAAGAAAAAAAGAAACTTAATTTTTATTATAATACATAAAGGGGGTTTTGTTTTGTAGTGCTTATGTATCTGCACTGTACTTACAATACTTATACATGCTTATACTACATTGCTTCCCAATCATAAAATTATTTCAAAAGCCGGAGCGGACTGGCAATAACAGAATTTGGGCGGGTTCCCGATGGGGCTACCATAAAATTATTTTATTCGATTTTACAGAAATCCGATTAGAATTTCAAACTGAAATTCTAGCACAATACAGCAAAGCAAAAAAAATTATTATTTTAAAAGTGGGGACTACAGTGAAAAACTGTTTTTTAATTTTTTGCCGAAATTAAAAACAGCAAATTTATTTTAAAACCCGCAAAACCTTGGAACAACCTGGTACAATTATTTAAATTTTAAAATTCAAAAAGTGGGGACCAACTTTACGGACGTCTGGTACGTCATTTATAATTGTCAAATTATCAAATCTGCGAGAAAATAAATGACATTGATAGTAGTGCCCAATTTACTTATCAAATCCTATACTGACTCATCACAAAAAGTAATTTTCCTCGAAATAAACATGCTATTTTTTCTTCAACGGAAAATCGATTAAAATTTAAATATAATTTTTGATAAATAATTAATTTTGATGGTAAAATTTAAAATATAATACTGTGACTATCGAAACAAATATTCCCGAGAAAAATATTTAAAAGATCCAAAGTTTGTACTTTTGGTTTTGCAGAAAATGGTCGGAAAAGATTTTGGACATTTGAAAAAACTTACTGTATTCGGAGAAAAACTTAAAATTTAAAAATCAGCAAGCTAAGAAAAACAATAATACTCTAATTATTAGCTTTTAGTAATAATAGTTTCTTATTTAACACTTTGGCTCCCAAGCGTGGTTTTGAGAAATCTTCCATGAGGTACCATATGTATATGTATCACCGGTGATAATACTTATTGGTTCACATATGAACATTATGTATCACCCGTGATATCTTGCAAGTGTAAATTAAGAAATCAGTAAAACAGACTGGTACAGTACAGAACACTTTAATTCTGTACGTATAACTTTTTTCGAAAATTAGTTAACAATTACAAAACTTTTTGTGCCCATAAATAAAATTTATTGTATGTAATTAGGATGTTTTTAATCGTGGGTTTTTGGGTCAATCAAACGATTGACAGTAAAAAAACATCAACATCACTTTACAGCTTTGGCAAGGACAACATTGAAGATGGCCTAAAAAGTGGCCTAATTTATCGTTTGAAATGTGAATGTGGATCGTCATATGTGGGACAGACGGGACAATATTTGAATATGAGGATTTACCAACACAAATATGATGTTAGACTCAAAAAATCCAACACAGGACTATCAGCGCACATTTGTGATACTGGACATAAAATTGATTTTGATAATTACAAAATCTTGGGTTACGAGCCAAACGTTAATAAAAGACTTATCTTGGAAATGTTGCACATCAATGAAAACAGTGACGCATCTTGAAACGCCTTCCTGGGCGCACAAAACTATACGCAAACACCACCTACCTGTATCCTCTAGTTTTTCCGGCGACACTGCGGCTCTAGCTCAACAGAGAGCAATTTAGGTGTGGGTGTGAGATCAGGAGTGAATACCTGAACCCACTCTAAAGACAAACAAAAAAAATTAGGCGCCACACACTTAAAGTCGCACGACGAGATCTTAGCCTGAAAGTGTGAAAGTTTTGGATAAATAAAACCAGGTGATACGGTAGTACGTATAATAGAACACAAAAAAAGGTATATGCAAGTAGCAGTGACACAACGGCAATACAAAAAAAGGTCTCAGTCGCAGCTGAATATATATTATCTAAAATCGACGTCAGATCTGATATCGCTTCTCACAAAAATCTTACAAAGGTCTTTAAAAGGCCTTTAGCGCAAACAGAAAAAAAAGTTACGGTGGTGATAAAGCTTCTTATCTGCCCCGGTACACCCGCGTACAATAATCGAAACGTTTCCAAAAAGCAAAATACAATGGTAATTGCTTACCCAAACTGTGAACGGTGATACGCCACTGGATTGACTCGGACGTCGCTGTTGTCGTCAATATTGCGTCTGTCAAAGATTATAAAATGTTGGAAGAACTCCAGGGGATTCGGCTACCAAGTTAGACAGTATAAAAATGTATAAATCTTCTTATTTACAAATTAAAAGGTTAATATTTAGTGTGTTGGATGGGTCCAAAACGTGGTTAATTGATTACGAAGTTCTCGTAAAATCGACAATTCCCATACAAATATTGTACTGATAAAAACAGGTAGAATATCCGGTACCATAAAAAAAATATCTTCGCAATTTTACTCCTGCAAAATGCAGCAAACTACTCCCGATCGTATAACCAAAACTAATACGACGAGTAATCAATTTTTCTCGGCTCCAAACAATCCCATAAATCGGAAGAGGAAATCAATTATAAAAAATCACGATATTCCAAACAATTAGAAGCCGAAAATGCGTAATTTTTAGGCACCCGAAAATTTTCTTGTCTACTATCAAGCACAAAAATTCGTTATCTATTTTTCTATTAAAAATATGGTCCTATCTATTTAACCTTATAAAGTTTAGAAATTAAAACCATGTACAGGATGTTGTAAAATTCTATCAAATAATAACGAATTATACCGCATAAAACATAGTACTAGTAGCCGAAATTGTCTCAACGACAAAAATCGAAGGCTACAATCTTTAAATTTAAATACGGACACAATAGGTTTAAATAAAATTTATTCGGGTGCGCTGAACATTAAAAAAACCTTAGTAACGCTTGTTTGACGTTTGACACTTGGATTAGATGTATGTGTGGTCCGAAATTTGATTTCAACACTAAGACATTGTTATATTACGTGGTATGTTTGTAGAATTTAATTTGCTTTGTACCTTGTTTGCCGAACCAATACGGTTATGTCTCTTTATTGTGAACCACATGTTGTATGCAGATTTTTAATAAATTTGTCTTTACAGGCTCTGATGAAGGCTCACATTGTAGCCGAAACTAGTAAGTCGTAAAAATTGTTTCGTTTGATTGACCCAAAAACCCACGATTAAAAACATCCTAATTACATATTTACTTTGGGGGTCACGAGAAGTTATCTAAGTAAAAATTTATTGTTATAAAAATGTTTGCGTCGTTTGTTTTATTTCTAACCGAACACAAAGGGCTGTTTAAATTACAAAGTAATAAGTTCTATTTTTAAAATAACAAATATGCAGAATTATTATGACGTGATAAGTTAACTAAGGCATTTTATTTAGTCGTTTTTAAAATCTCTTACGAAGAAGGTTGTTTTTAAAAATGAATGGAATTTTTTAAATTTAGTTATCAAGAACAATTAGTGATAAGAAATTGCCACAAGTCGAGGTAAAATGTATAAAAGACAATTTAATACGAATATTTATTTACGGAACAAATGGATTTCTGGCTGTAATCGTAAGAACGCTTTGTTTTGTTTTCCGTTTGTGTCTTTCGATATTGTCAATAGAAAAAACATTTACTCGGGAATATTGAATTTCAACGAAAAAGTTATTGATAAGTTAAGTTTGCCACAAGCAAGCACCGGCGCACGCCATTAATGCTTAAAAACGGGCAATAAGTAAGTTTATTTTTTGAGATTAGCATTTTACTGATATCTTCCCTTTTTTATAATGCAGAACAGCCAAACATATTTCTCACGAGCCGCCACTGCAGTGCAGATAAAAGTCTGTTAATTTAGAATAAAATCAGAGGTCCGGATGATGTTCCGCATGGCGTACTTAGGTAGGTCACATTTAATAAGGGTCATTTACCAGATAGGTAGTGCTTTTATCCATCGCAAGAACTATGCATGTTTATGACTCACATCCTCATGATGGTTCAAATGTGTACAATTAACATAGCAAAGAACGAAGTTGTACTATCAGCTTTTGTTAATTTGTTATGCAAACATAAGAAATTTACTTTGTAAACAAATACAATAATTTTGTTTACTATTGTGTACTATGTGCTTATTAAATTTTTTTCGTAAAACTGAAGTACAATGGGATAATGGGAATAAAATAGCAAAAATTATAACATGGTAGAGTTTAAACAACGATAATACCACGGTAGTCAGGGTCGGATTAACAACTTTGGCGCCCCGAGCTAAATAAAATTTGTACGCCCCCTAATAAGAAAAGATTTTTTATATTTTTCAATTTTTATTGAATGAAATATCAATATTATTAAGATAATAACACGAATAAACCAATATAACACTACTTGTACAATTTTTAAGGAAAATATTACAAAAAATTATAATAAGTATACCTTTATTTATGGCTAATGGTGTTAATAGTACTAACTGTATATCATCAAACTACAGTGGAACTTCGACCACTCGAAGTGCTGCATGTGCCATAAAAAATTCGAGTTCTCAAGATTTAGTGTTATTAAATTTTATACTCATACATAAACAATGAGAAAGATATACAGTGGCTCACAAAAGTGAGCATACACTCTTAAATCACATAATAAGTGTATTATATTTCAAGGAAATATATGTACCTATTTTTAATGTAATTTTTTGATAATTAATTTATACAAACCTTATTGAAGTATTATACGCAAAAATAGTTTAAAAATTTGTCTCATCTTACCAATTATAAAACGATTAATCAAAAAACACCTATATTATATGACACAAAAGTGAGCATACACTACACATTTTATGTAGAAATATACACAATTTTTAGTACTTTAATATTTTTTAGGGTATCCGTTGGATTGCAAAACCGCTTGCAATCATTTTAGCATAGAATGCACTAATTTTTTCGTTAATTCAGGCGAAATTTTCTGCCATTTTTCTAAAAATTTTGATTTGAATTCTTTTTTAATACTGCAATAACTATTTCTCACTTTTTGGGCTAATAGAAACCACAAATGTTTTATACACGATACACTTACAACGGTATGCTTATTATTTTTCTCAAACACGTTTACTATCGCGCATTACGTCACGTGCGAACTAAATTACGAATGATCGTGTACGAACGTGGTACGAACTGTACTCGTGAACTCAAATTATCTGTCGAATTCAAATTATTTGAAATTATTCGAATTTGTGAAAATTGAAAATTCTATTATTAAATTCGAAAATGCCGGGTTGTGCAGTTGCGAAATGTGGTAATAATAATAAAACGACAAAAGGGACGAAAATCAAATACTTCCGACTTCCACAAATTGAAGACATTTCTAAAAAAATGGATTGTTGCATGTCATCGTGAGGATAAAATAAACCTAAAAAATGGTATGTTGTTTTATGAAACAAAAATTTTCGAGAACCGTTGAAAAACAACCCCAAAATCGACTTTTTAAAAGTAGGGAAAATGAGCATCGAATATGCCGCGGCTCCCCCCAGGCAGACGCGGGGAAATGCATCACACGTTCCCTTCGAATCGAGTGAAATTTTTCTTTGAAATTCGGATAGGTGGGGGTGTGATTAGTAGATATTAATAATAAATATTATCAAAAAAATGGAAAATAACCGGTGTATTTGCGCAAAAGGGCAAGATGGTTCGCATTACAATTCCAATTCGCACGTGACGTCACACAACCTGCGTATGAGCATACCGTTGTAAGTGTATCGTGGTTTTATAGAGTTAATGTCCGGTGATTGGGGAAGGGCTTTCAATTGCTTGGGTACTTGGTGCAAAAGCCATTCCTGAGTTAAATACGACGAATGCTTAGGGCCGTTGTTTTGCTGGAAATAATAAATGGGTGTCACGTTTAATTTTTCAACAGATGGTTGTAAATTATTATGCAAATTTGGTAAATATTTATACTTGTCTATAATATCATCCAATACCATCGATAAATTCGAGATTCCGAAACCAATTCGTACCCCATATACGGCCAAACTAAAACTGAAGTGCCATCATCGTGTTTCACTGTTCTACACAACATGTTTTCTTTATTTCTTTCAAAATTCTTTTTTCGACACACAATTTGTTTGCCATCCGAACCAAATAAATTGTACTTACTTTCATCATTAAAATTTACAGTGTCCCAAAATTCTATACTTATTTTTTTTTTGATTTTGGATTCGGGGGAGGGGCAAGTATTAACTTGCACGCACTTAGGCCACTCTACCGGGCCCATTGTACTGCCTCCACTTTGTTGCTCACCCCCAGCCTGATCCACGATGTCGACACTGCTAAGTATGACCGCAGCCGTTAGGCGGTCTCTCGGCCTCACCACCGACCAGAACTCCCCAACAATGGCCGGCACTACGAACCAGGGACGTCCGCTCGATGACCGAGCTCTGAGATTCTATACTTATATTTAAGTACGTATTAGCAAATTGTTCACGTTTTAATCGATTTATTTAGAAACGAATGGTTTCTTCCTGGCTATACGAGCATTACACCCTCTTGAACGAAGGGTTTTTCGAATAGTTTCTGTTGAAATTGATTCATTAATCATAAAAGATACTTTTGTCGTGAATTTTGGTCCCCTTTTTTTGGATTATCGTTTCATTTTTGGAGGTTGTGTTAGACCTAGGAAAAATCTCAATGGAGAAAATAAGAAGAAATAAAGTATGGTAATGGTCATTCACGAATATTATTGAAATGCTATGAAATTTTACGTACCAACGTTGATGACGATAGTGAATGCTTGCAAATATAATCGGGTTAAATGTAAATATAGTGGCGTAACTTGGATAAGAATTATAATATTAAAAACACTAAATAATTCTTTTAAATTTGATTTCTTGCATAAACTTTTAATAATTACAAATAACTTGATTAAGGGGATTAGATTAGATTGAACGGGTGGTTTGTGAAAATCTCCAAGATATTTTATTTATGTAGAATTTGCATCTCATTTGTATACTTGGTGATCCTTCCCCTTTGTTTGTTTTTGATCAGTTTTACAAATTTCGACAACATATTTATATTGGTGTTGAATTGATATGGTGTTAAATAAATGTATAATAATAAATTTGAGTTTTATGATTTTATTTAAGGAACAGAGATCTTTCATTCGGTTACATGTAATCCGATTGGGTATAGCCGTGGCAAACAAAATTCAAATAAGGAAGAATCCAGTTTTTCTTATTACCTGTTTAATTCATTTGCCAAGAAAATTTTTGTCAAATTTAAATTTATCATAAAAAACACTCCAATATAATATGCTTTCCAGGTATCCATTTTTTCTTATTTTTTCATTATAGCTTCCTTGGCTTCCGAGGGGTGGCGGTCAGAATAATGTTTTACAGAACCCAGAGTCGATCGTATTTAGCATTAGCAGTACCTCACTTAACCGTTTAAGCTGTTGACCGTCTTTTAGGGGTAGTATACGTGGGTGCGGGCGGAGGTAAATGTGCCACCAAATGTACCTGACCAGAAAAGGGTACCGGTAAATGTGCCACCGACCAAAAGGGTTCTTTAAATAAACACAGGTATTTGTGCCACTAACAGTGAAAAAATTAAATTTTTTTTGCCTTCGAATTTTGGGGTGTGCATTCGATAAGGCTGTAGGCCAGCTCGGCAAATGGTCAGATATTTAATCCGGGTCCAAATTTTCTACCTGGAAATACATAGACCAACTCGGCAAAATAATAAATTTTGGCTTGGCCAGAACTGCGAGCATCAAAAAACCTACCCTCCGATGCTCCGCATCTCCGGGCGGTTTTTCGTGCTCCGAGCCGCTACGCGGCGGGCGCTAAACATACGAGAGGCGCGACAGATCAAGGAAACCGGGATAAATGCAACCGGGATGTGAGAGACCCTCGAAATAGCATTAAAAAGTATAGTTGCGCTATGGGGCAGTAAACTATTACGTTTCACCCCCAAAAAATCGTGTAAAATCAAAAAATAATCGATGTTACATGTAGGAGATGCATCAGGTAGATGCCATTTTCTCCGGTGGCACAAATACCTGTGTACTTTTAATATCCTAAATTCGTAGCAGGTAGAATAACATTACTGGTGGCACATTTACCTCCGCCCGTGGGTGCAGGTCAGCTCGGAAAATGGTCAGATATTTAATCCGGGTCCAAATTTCCTACCTGGAAATACATAGACCAACTCGGCAAAGTACCTTTCGATGTCATTAACGGTAACTGATAATACCACCCCCGGCGCAATTATTTGTGATTATTTTTAAAATACAAGGAATATCCATGTTATATCGTACTTCGTAAATTTTGGCTTGACCAGAACTGTGAGCATCAAAAAACCTACCCTCCGATGCTCCGCATCTCCGGGCGGTTTTTCGTGCTCCGAGCCGCTACGCGGCGGGCGCTAAACATACGAGAGGCGCGACAGATCAAGGAAACCGGGATAAATGCAACCGGGATGTGAGAGACCCTCGAAATAGCATTATTCAGCGCATTTGCGAGCTGACCCATAATTAAAACGGCCTCTGGTGTTCATTTGCCCAGTTGACCGGTAGGATTAACCTATCCCTTGTACCTTTTGCCGAGTTGACCTACTCCGGTATACGTACCTCTATGAGATATTATTGTGTAGTATAGTTTAGCGTTTCCCAAACTTTTTTGACCGCGACCCGGTACGAGGTTTTAAAATGTTTCGCGACCCACCTTATGAAAAAAAAAACATTTATTTACAAAACAAATTTTATTTTTTAATAAAAATCAAGTTATTTGTTTGTTTATTTCATACACAAAAATTGCAAAATAATTATATAACAAAAACATAAGTAATTAAAAAAACATTATCTTCATTTAAAACTTTAGTAAATGAAGTAAACTTTGTTTACAATTTTTGCCGCGACCCAGCAGAATTTTTCTGCGACCCGGTGCCGGGTCGCGACCCACACTTTGGGAAACGCTGGTATAGTTGATTAGTCGATATTGGCAAAATTCACCTGATGTACTTTTTGATAATTTGTGAAATATTTGATTGACTACTGTAAGATTTTAAATTTTGAATCAGCTGGTCGTTTAAAGCTGATGAGGGCTAGCTTACGATGTTGCATATCTGTAGATTATTTTCATTCGTTATGATAATTTTGTTATTGTTTATACAGTGCTTTCTTTTTAATTGAGTATCCCTTATTTTAGCTTTATCTACGACTCTCGCACACCGTCTAGAACTAGCAGAAGATCACGTTAGTGATTTCCCTCCTTTTTTTTTTATATAAAATATATTATTGCTCCGTTTGTTATAAAACCGTTGAATTTGTAACTTATCAGTTATTGACTTGATAGCAACGCATTCTAAACATTTAATTTAGTCTGCATAATAGGATATTAATAAGCAGATCTCAGAAGGCTATGGAAGCCAGGAACCGATGGAAGCTATCGAGGTAATTTGCCAAGAAAATTTTAGATCACCAAATAATGATTAGGCTAGAAAGTAGTAAATGGACCGAGAAGCCAAAAAAGAAGGATTATTGATGAAAGTATTGAAATGCAGTATCGATAATATGATTGATCATGATTATTGATCGTGTACACCTACCTACATTTTTCTATTTGAATTATTTAATGGCAATTTATTCAAATGTCAGATGAAAGAGGGGTAGGTAAGCCCTTAGGCGAGCCGCGCTTGCAATATACTTTTCAATGCCATCATGGTTAAGCTACAAGCTACCAACTCGCATTTTAATTGCTTTTTAATTTAATGGCTCATTTTAAACTTATTTCCATTAATTTGTTCAGATATTGGATATCAGGGGACGTGTTGTGGTGATTTCATTTTAAACTTGGTCATGAGCCGTTATATTAGTGTATATATTCACTATAATGATAATGTGTTACAAAAGAAACATTTTACATCTGTTTTGAGAGGTGATATATTTTTAAATTCATATTGTATTTTTCACTTGCTTATGTACATTTTTCTTATTACAGTCTTGAAAATGACCCCGATAGAGGGTCGAAACTAGTCGATTCAAAACGTAGTTTTTCTTTAACACGTCCCCTTTTTTTTGTGTGCGTTGGGAGTGGGGAAATCTTCAAAAGACACCACCCCGATGTTTTGGGGTGGTAGTGTCAGATTTTTACTGACTAAAACCCCACTCCTAGGAGGTGCCGGGAATCGCTAAAGCATTTCGTCCGAACACACTCCGGCCTCTTCGTGGTTTTCCGCCCTTTCGGGTCTTTGCTCTTCTTGGCGAGATTGAAACTCGAGTTCTTCTTTTGCTTTGGTGGACAGGATTTCCACCAGCATGTCTTCAATTGTGGTCCAATTTTCTGCGCTACTCAGCATCAACCCGACCATGTTTTCAGGGCTCAGATCCTTCCCCAGGTGGAGGCGGGCGCTGTCTCTTACGTTGTACCACTTGGTGCAATGAAAGACTGTGTGCTCCGTATCGTCCAGCTCCCCGCAGTAGTAGCAGTTCGGGGTGTCCGCTCTTTTGAAACGATGCAGGTAGCTGCGGAAACACCCGTGCCCGCTAAGTGCCTGTGTGGTTTCATATGTAACCTCGCCGTGAGATCTTCCGACTCACGGGTCCGGAATCAGGCGATGGGTCCATCTACCTTTATCGGACGCATTCCAAGATGTTTGCCACTTGCTTTCGATTGTCGCTATCTTGTTTTCCAAGTCGTTTGGTGAGCTTGCTCTATACTTAGCATCCCTCATCTCTGCCTTGAGGTGAATTGGCAGAAGGGATGCCAGCACCAGGACCGCATCTGTTGATATAGTCCTGTATGCATATAGGATATGTATGCATATCCTCAGGGCGCTCTTCCGTTGGACCTTCTCTAGTTGTTTCCTGTATGTGACTTTATCTAGTGCCTTTGCCCAGATAGGGGCTGCATACAGCATTATCGAGTCCGTGACAGAGCTTAAGAGCCTCCTCCTGGCTTCGCTGGGGCCTCTCATGTTAGGCATAAGTCTATGTAGGGCCTCCGTCGATTTTGCCGCTTTCTGTGATACTCTCGCTAGGTGGGCCTTGAAGGAGAGATTTTTGTCTATATCCACACCCAATACTCTGGCCACATCACCCGTCGGCACCACGATTCCGTTTATCAGGAAGTGGACAGGTCTCATCTTCCTTCTTCCCGACACCATGACCGCCTCTGTCTTCTCCGGAACTATCGTAAGGCCTCTCGCGGCCATCCAGGCGCAGATGTTTGACACCGCATCATTTACTAGGTCCTCCACTTCGCTCTCCGTGCGGGCTTCTGCTACTATGGAGAGATCGTCTGCGAAGCCGGTGATCAATACCCCGGGTGGTGTGGGGATACGAAGGACTCCGTCATACATGACGTTCCAGAGAAGGGGGCCGAGCACCGATCCTTGTGGAACGCCGCTATATACTTGTACGGTACTTTGCCATAGATCTTCCTCTATTATTATTTCTCTCCTGTTAAAATACGCCGCGATGATATTTAGAAGGCAGGTAGAGATGCCTCTTCTCTCCAGTTCCGTAAGGATCACATCCCATCTCGCCGAGTTGAATGCGTTCTTTACATCGAGGGTAACCAGGGCCACGAATTTCCTCGTTCTCCGGATACCCTCTCTCGCCGATACGATGCGTTTGACTAGTATTCCGTCCACCGCATCTACGGTGGACCTCCCCTTCCGAAAGCCGAACTGCGCGTCGGCGAGACCCCCCGATCTCTCTATCTCCTGCTGGAGTCTCCGCAGTATTAGCCTCTCGAAGACCTTGCCGACGTGGTCCAACAGGCAAATGGGTCGATATGCGCTGGGAAGGTGCAACGGCTTATTACCCTTCCTCAGTAGGACCAGTCTCGCTCTCTTCCAACTCCGGGGGTAGACCCCCTCTGCCAGGTATTTGTTGTATGTGATAAGCAGAGCCTCAGGTTTGCTGGAGGCTATCTCGCGCAGGATCAACACCGGCACGCCGTCCGGCCCCGGGGCCTTGTTTATGGGACATCTTCTTAACTGCTTCGGCCAATTCTTCCTCGCTGAATGGTTGAATTTGCTCATCCGTCTGCTTTAGTGTGAACGGGATCTCTGGATGGGCCGGGAAGAGAGCTGACTATCTCCTTAAGGCGAGTTTCGGTTAGTCCTGGGATGGCTGGTTTTCCCATTCTTTTTGTCACTATAGTGTACGCTCTCCCCCAGACGTCGTCGGCTAATTTCTGTTGCCAGGCCGACTTCGAAAGAAATATAACGGTGGTCACTGGCCGTCTCCTCCTCCAGTACGGCCCATCCCGTAGTTTTCCCCGCCAGTTTATGTGATACCGCCGTGATGTCCAGTATAGATGTTGATTCGCCCCTTTCGAAGGTTGGGGCATCACCGTCGTTACATATAGTAAAGTCCAGCTCCGCCAATACCTCCGTTAGAAGGATACCCCTGTTGTTAGTAGTTGGGGATCCCCACTCTACCGCCTTCGCATTGAAGTCGCCCCCCACTACTATTGGCTTTTTTCGAGTTCTGATGTCCTCTTTGAGGTTCCACAACTGTTCTTCGAATTCCTCCAGATCAACATTGGGCGAAATATAGCAGGAATAAATCACCATGTTTGGTGATAATTCCAATTCGTAGTTTAAATAGGCCGTCCTTTTTTGCTATGGCCTCGCCTCTAGCTTCGACCCTTGCAATCTGTGTGCCCTGGTAGTACTTCCTGAGGTCACGCAGGATAAGGTCCTCGCCGGGTGCCACCGCTCTCAGGTCCGACCGGACCTCCTCCGGTGTAGCCAGTTCTTCAATGTCTCTAATATTATAGATATTTTTTTCGCCTACTAGCACCTGCACTTCCTCTTGTTCGAACTTGTCTTGGAGCACGTTAGCCAGCTTTTGATGCTGACGGCTTTCTTCCAGCTCTACCAAGATGTCTCCACTTCTAGTCTTCCTAATTGCGCTTATGAATGGAGGTTCCTTGGCTGCCTTCACTGCAGTTCTCACGGTGCCCATCCTTTCCCCGAAGCTTTCCGGTGTCGCCTTAATTATAAGGGCGTCCTTCCGTGTAGCCGGGGTGTTGACTTTCGGCTTACTTTTTTGGTCAGGTTTCGTGGTATTGGCTTTAGGAGTCCTCTTGTAGGTGACCGTTTTAAATGCGGCCTCGCTCCCATCATCCATACATCTCCCCATTATGATCCTTTGGGCCGCTTCCTCCTGTTGTACGTTGGTTACGTTTCGCGTCGTTTTTGTTTCTTGTTTCTTTTTGTTATTCAGTTCTCTTTCTTGAGGTTTCGCCTTATTGAGAGCGGTGCCCCTCGCCACCACTAGGGACGACGTTAATTTTGGTACCGCCTTTTGGTATTCTTCAATGCTTGTTTTGGTGGCCCTAATAAGTTCGGAGGTGTGGAGATTGATCGAAGCCACGCACTCGTCGAGAGATTTGGATATTGCTAGTTTGGATATCTTCTCTTGTATGTTCCCGAGGCTTGAGACAAATTCTTTGAGTTTCCCCGTCTCATCCGGCGGGAACGACGTTATTATACCTGTCGTACGCATCTCTGTTATTGCTTTCTGGACGGTTTGAAACTCTTCCTGAACGGCCAAGACCTTCCCTTCGACTTCTCTAACGCAGGCTTTAAGCTCTGTAGTCTGGTCTGATAGCAGGGTCATCACGTCCCTGGCTGCCTCCTTGCTTTTGATAGCTTCAGATCTAGCTTTGCCCACTTCTTCTGTTAGTTTTTTGTTTTGTTTTACGAGTTTATCGATGGTTTCTCCTTGAGCTTTCGACATTTGTGCCATCTTGTCTATTGCCCTTTGCTGTAGGTTGAGGCTGTCAGTCAGCCTTCTTATGTCTTCGATACTTGTTCCGACCACAGTCGTGGCTGTCCCCCTTGTTTGTTGGTTTTAACAGCTCAAGAACGTGTTTCATCTCTTCGCTATGCACCTGTTTAGCCGACACGCTGGTCTCTCTTTTATACGCTTGTTTAATCAGGTGTAGCTGCTTAAGTAACATGACCTTGAAAGGCCCGTACACGGACTTGCACTGTGGCGTGTTCAACCCATCGTTGATTTTCTTGATAGAGTCTTCTATTTGGGCGGAGGTATAGTCCTCCCCAACTGAATTTCTTCGTAGCGTGTTAATGGGGGTCGTTTTGTTCTCCCCTTTCTCCTTATCCTTTGGTTTCTCGGTCTCTTGAACCTTATCCTTCTCTTTCTCTATATGTGCAGTAACCGGGAAGAACACCTCGGCCCGGCCGCTCACCGGGGGTGTGGAGTAGTCGCTGGTCGACGATCGGTGGGGACCTACTCCCTCCGATCGGGACCGGGTATCCGTCCCCCTGCTCCGTAAACGTTTCATTCTCTTTGCTCGACTTTTCCATTTTTGTTGTTGTTTGGGAAATTTTCCATTCGGGGATTCCCAGCCCCTAGGCAACCAACTTCAGGTTCTGTTCGCGCTCGACACAGACCCGCGGTTCAACCCCTCGGAAGTGTCTGTGTCGCAGTCCTATCTTGTGGGATGGTTTTTCACTTTAGGATGGTTTTCGCTTTAGTGAGGTAGTAAAATGGTTCTTCACTTTAGTAGGATAACGAAATGGTTTTTCACCCTAGTAAGACAGTGAAATGGTTTTTCACCCTAGTAACAAAGTGAAATGGTTCGTCACCCTAGTAAGGGTGACCCAATTCCTAGTAAGAAAGTGAAATCGTTTTTCACTTTAGTGAAATAGTGATTTTCCCTCTTAAACTTTTGGGTTGGTACTCTATCTTGATGTATCTGACATATCGTCGGCATACAATCAAAAGTGACCAACTGCGAAACCCTAGTTTTACAGTAGAGCAGTTTTTAAGTTATACTGCGCCTATAAAATCAGATATAGTACAATAATTCTAAAATTCAATAATTTTAGACATAAAACAATTAACAAAGTTTAATAATAAAGATGGGCATTTTTCCTTGTTACCGTACTGGTTATTCAATCCCATTTAGTAAATTTTCTCATTTTCAGCTTTTTTGTAGTTGGTCACTTTTGCTTGTATGGCGACGATATATGGTTAACCTATCGTGGTTAACCTCAAAATCTGCTGTTTCCACCTCACTATTCCAAATCGGGCTCAACCCAATCCTTATTGAACCCAATTAAAAAGTATGTTTATATCTGTTAACAAACTTAACATAAAAATAGAATCATTAATAAATAATATACAATCACGAACATAACACGTCCCCTGATATCCAATATCTGAACAAATCATATTTTTGGGACAATATCTTTTCTTAACGTTATTTCCATTAAGAGAACATTGATTTATTTTTAAAATTAGACTTTATAATGGTTCCTACGCATTTACATTTAAAATTCTGATGTAAATACTTATTATTTTGATCATTGATTACATTGATTATTTTACCTATAAGTTTGAAACTAAATTTCATTCAATCTAGCCTTTGAAGTTCAAATTACGAAAAACCTCAAGTGACATTATTTATTTAACTTTAATTCAAATATAATAAGTTCATATTTCTCGAAACTTGACTTTTAACTTTATATGAATTCTTCATGCAAATTTTATGTTCTACAAGTGGCGTTAAAGAATAAACGTATACATTTTGAGTTTAATAATACCTACTTAACTAATAACTTTTTTCAATTTATTAACGGAATTTAGATAAATTTATTTTAAATAGGCTTTATTATTCATGGGCATGATTTAAGAGCGCGATGTAATATTTCTATATAGAGGAATTATTCGGACCTTTGCAATTATAATTTTTAATCACAATTTTTATTTTTATAATTTCCCGACAACTGGAAAACACTAATTATTTTAATTAAAAGGAACGAGATTTATTTTTATAAAATTAAAAATACTTAAATAATAAAAAATAAAAAATTAAAAAAACTTAACTAAACTGAATTACAATTGACGTTTTCTCAAATACAATTGACAATCTGAATTTGAATAAACATTTTCTGAAATTCAATTGAGTGATCAGAATTACATTGAGGTTTTCTGAAATAGAATTGACAAATCTGAATTTCAATTGAAACTGTTCCTAGAGGAAGTCATGTTATTGTAAGTAAACGGTATAAGAAGCATACTGATGGAAATAATAAACGAATATTGTCCGTCTGATCGCTGTAACTCATCTCTGATTGGTTCATTCATTTATTCCAAACTAATAAATATTCACAATTTTGAATAACCTTTACGCTTGCTGACATTATAGTCAACTAATCTGAATTACAATTGACTAATCTCAATTTCAATTGACTAATCTGAATGTAAATTGACGCTTTCTCAAATACAATTGACAAATCTGAATGTAAATTGACGGTTTCTCAAATTCAACTGTCTAATCTGAATTTCAATTGACGGTTTCTCAAATACAAGTTACTAATCTGAATTACAATTAATGCTTTCTCAAATAAAAGCGGAAAAGGTGTAGAGTACGGATTTATATGCGGTAAAAAACATCAATATAAGTTTTTCATATGCGGTTAAAATTAGTTAAATGAAGACAAAGAAATATACTGCAAAATCGAAATTTTTAATATTATATACTACATACACCTACATGTATAATACAGTATATAATTATTAATTTAAGATTCCGCAGGAATATAATTTATTGAAATTAACTTTCTGGATCGGGCGGGCCAAGATTAGTTTTGAAGTTGCAAAGAAGTGGTAATATTTTTCAGACATAATAAATAAATAAATAAGGGACTATAAAAATTTTAATTTCTTGATTTAAAAGATTTCAGACGTGTTTACAGTTCTTTTGAAATTCAACATGTGATGGTAACGCAATGAACAGATCCAGAAAATTTAGCCATAAACAAAAGTATCTGACTAGGGCGCATTTTGTACACATAATTTTTTTCCATTAAGTTTATTTAAAAAAATTGGCATCTGCTACTACAAATATATTTATTTTAACAATAATTAATTAACAATAATTATTATGGCAAAGATTGAGTATAGGTACATTATACATAATATTATATACGATTATATGGACTATATCTCGGTAATCATGATCGACCAATAGTAAATACGAATATCTTATTTCAAATAAAATTAGCGGGCCCCCCTAAAATGTATTGCATCGTCCCCCACTTTGATGGGTGGCATACCTCTATTTCTGCCATTTCTATATTAATTAGATGATGTGATGTATTTAAAATTAAAAAATGTATATAAAGTGTGTTTTTGGGGGGGTTATAGAAAACACATTTGAAAATGAAATTTCAGCATTCGAGTTACTAAATAAATGAATGTGTATTATCGTATTATGTACTACCTAATCAAAAATATTTTTTATAATAAATTCATAAAGATAAGTTTAAACTACAGTGCGTTAATGTAGTCATAATAAAAATAACAAACAAATTATTTAATTATATAGTACTATATCAGTACTTAAAAAAAAATTTATTGAAATGCACTTGCAACAGATAAAATTTGTTATGGACTGCATTTTTATGCGCATAATCTTTAGGTAATGATAACCTTTTGCACTGCCTACGCTTTTTTAATCTAGCAATATATACAAGGCAACTTGACTAGATTCTTTTTATCAATTGTTTTATTGTTACTATCTATTTTATTTATCAATATATATTATTTACGAGGACACATCACACTTTAACATGAATCGATTTTGGACGCTCATTAATTTTTCTAAAATATATACGCCATTTATGCCTTTTAATGTCTTTGATTGATTCCGACCTCCTACACGCAGTTAAAATATTGTAACCTTCGAAATTTAATTGAAAAAAGATTAAAAATAATTTCTTTTATAGTTAATCGGGGCTGTGGCTAGGTATGTATACATTTATTATATCAGCGTTGGGTATTGGGTGTAGACTAGGTAAATTCCTTCTGTATTAAAATTTCACAAAGTAACACAAAAATAAAAAATACATTTTGACCTTAGTGCTTTCTCCATATCTTCTCTCAAACTATTCTCGGCCTTTCTTATCTTCCTCTACGTACTAGGTACCCATTCAATTAACTTTCTAGGCCACCTAATATTCTTGAGTTCATTGTTTTTATTATGTCGATGCCGATTCTATCTCAGGTAACTTTGTTTCTTATCCCATATTTTTGAGCTCCATATTGTAGCAACCACCCCATATATCTCAGACAAAATCAATTAGTTTTCTTATTATTACTTACACTTTAACCTTAATTAGTCTAGCTACGCCTCTGTCTCAAAATATTATTTAAAAAGTTTTTCTTATCTTTATGGGAATCATGCGATTCTCGCCCTAATTAATCTCAAAAAACAATCAAACAACTAAAACATTGGCAAATCATTAATTAATATATTCAGAATCAATAAATTAACAAATAAAAATTAATAACCATTGTAATTGCATGAATTAACGCAAATTAAGAAAGCCAATCACAGAAATATTCAATTAAAATAGACAAAATTATCTCTTCAAGTGAATGCATTAGGACCAGCGATGACAGATATATTAGTCTTAAGATGTTAATTTTAGTGCAGAAATTGGTTTTCTTACTTAAAATGGAATTAACTTGATAAACAGATCTGAGTTCGGGTCAAATTTATGACCCCAGTACCTTCTTTTCACACGAAATTATCCCACACTCCGAGGTGGAGATTTGGTCCAAAAGTCAGTCTTTTCTCAATTTTTGCTCGGCGACTTGGTTACCGTCAGTCAAATTTTTGGTTCAACCTAATATTTTTGCTAAGTGTTAACTTTAAAACAATTTTACTTCATAATTAACGACGTTAATTAATATAACCTATAAAATTCAGACACATGAGGAAATCATGTAAATTATATGCGCCAACCGTAAATAAGCCGTAAATTTCAAAAATCCGGAAGGGAAAAAAATTGTATCTGCCCGGATTAGCGAAGTTAATTACTTCATAGATAGGACCGTCATAGATAATAACTATATTATAGTATTTTATATTGTGCGATATTCTTAAAAATATTGTGCTCAATGTCATCAAAAATATAATTAATTATACGAGTATTCTACTTGATAACGTGAAATCATAAATAAATGCAATAGTAATTGATTAAATCGTTAATGCATTTTTATGAAACAATCCAATACTAATTGAATAGGGAAATTAAAAATAATTTTCTGTAAGGCTACAAAGAATTATTAAACCTGCAAGTCCTTTGTATTTTTATATTACACCCGATTACACCCATACTAGTTTTCAACTAGAAACTTTTCAGATTTAATAAGCAATTATTCAACTCAACAATAAGATAATTTATAAAAATATTTGAAATACAACATAACAGAAGATAATCGAAGTAAATTTTATTAATTAGTGTGTTACCGTCCATTAACTGAATTAAAACAAATTAGTTTTTCGGGATTTAGACTTTGGGTTAGTAAAACAGTTTTCAAACAGTTTAAAACAGTTCAAAAACTGTTGCCAGTCCATCACTTGCACCTTTCACAAGTCGTTCACGACCTCGCCCTTCCATCTTGTTCTTGGTCTTCCTCTCGACCTTCCGACATCCGGTGTCCATTCATTATTCTGTAGATTGCTTTCGTCTCTTGGGCTCTAAGGACATGTCCCAACTATTCGATTATACGCGACTTGATAAGTTTTACTAAATTTTTACCTTCTAATTGATTTGCTATTTCAAAGTTAATTCAAAGGTAATCGAAAGGCAAGCCTAGCAAGCTACCTGAGATGTAAAACCCAAACTGCTCATAGAACCAACAGTGCCTTGAACAGAGGCACTATAGTTGGGAAGTACAGGACGTAGTCCTAGATTAAGAAGAAGAAGAAGAAGAGAAAGTTAATTCTTCTTCTATATCTCGTAGTTTATCATCAAATTTTAGTAGACCAAGTATTTTTCTAACTATTCTTCTTTCAAAAACTTTCAATCTTTCTTCTTCTGTATTCGTCAGACATATGACTTCTTTAGTTTTGTTCTTTACTAATTTCCTTGTTCCGAAATATGCTCTATTTCCCATTACAATTATCTCTCTTACATTTTCTTGTCATTTGTACTGTTTATCTGGAGTTCTACGTACTAGAAAATGTGTACCCTTTCAAAATTGTGTTCTTCTTTCATTGTTTTATTACCCCTATGGAATTTCATATATTTTGTTATTGACTGGTTTATGAATAATCCCACTTTCTTTGCTTCCCGTTCCAATTTTATGAACGTGTCCATCAATGCATTATGCGATCTTGCTATTATCATCACATCATCAGCTTAGGCAATTATTTGGGGTTCTTTGTTAATGATCGATTCTCCACTATTTGTTTTTCTTACGATTCCCTCTAATACGATGTTTTAGTAAGTATTATTTAGTAATTGTTAAAGAATCGGTTAGTGTCATCCGGGTTAATCATGTTCTTCATTTCTATAATAAGTAGATGTTCTTTGTTGACCTTATCAAAATCTTGCTTGCTTGAAATCTACAAATATCTAAATTAATACAAACAAAGCATCTGTTGTTGATCTGCCTTGTATGAATCCACATATCCACATTTGTAATCTCCCAGTAATTTTTCGGCATGTTGCATTAGTCGCGAGTGGATCATCTTCGATAATATTTTATACGCGACATTGAGGAGAGATATTTCCGATATTTCATTAACATATCAATTATTAATATTGTAAATTTTTTATTATTTTTGTTTAATTTTCGTTTTGCGAATTATTCCGATTAATATGAACATTCTTGAGGTTTTTTGAATTTTAAAATTTAAATAATTGTTTATTAAATTAATGTTCTGCAAAAAACAATATCTTATTTAGGATGTTTCTTCTACGCATATGGTACTGGTATGTTAAATGATGAACTTATGCTCTAGCTATGATATCTATGTTTTTTTTTAGTTTTTATATATTTTTGTACTATTTTTATATAAATAAACAGGATATTATTATTATTATAACAGTGGTTTATGCATGACAGCAACACTTTTGAAAATTTATTTTCGGGTTTTGGTATAGAAGATCCGGATTTGCCATTCGATACGAAGATCCGTCGCTTATTCTCGATTAACGATTTTAACAAATATTTTATAATTTGGGGTTTAGAAAACATCAATTTTTATTTTAAGCGATATTCTAAATCAATTTTTTTCGTGTTTACATAAACAGATGTTTTAAGATTGGTGGAAACTAATGGTTATTGTATTTTTGCAGAATTTTGGAAGTAAATGACGTAAACCAGGAGGTAGGTTCGATATATCACTGGACAACCCAAAAATTTATTAATATGTTAGTTAATCCGATAATCCCTTCGGTAAAAATAGGACCAAAAGATTTTTTACCAAGAACCAAAAAAGATAAAGGTTAACTAATCGACCCAAATCTCTGCTTTGAAATGTAGTTTTAAATCTAATACTCAAAATTACCCCTTTTGATGGAACCGTGTGGAAAAGGGGGAACTAAAATTAAGAAAGCTGGAAAAACCGGATTATCTGCCAATCTGTAGGTGGCGGGTAAAATGATCCCGGGATCCAATACTATCTTTATTTTCCATAAATGGAATCATCACCAGTGCGCTGTTGTGACCAAGATGGCGATGCCTACGTGTCTTTTACTATTTATTATGTACTTAACTAACTACCTAAGTAAATTTAATTAAATTTTTAACCTTTTATTGAAAGATCATTTTACCCCGATACACAGGGTAATAGGATCCTTTTTCACTTTCTGAATACACATACATTTTTTTTTAATTCACTGGTTAGAAGAAAGAGAGGCTATGAGCCTGTCAAAGGAAAAACGCTAATTTACATTGTTTGAGATGCTAGGCTCTAGGGCAATTTTTTCCTTAGGGAGATCATTTTGCCCCAGTCTCTCCTAGCTAGTTATATAAAGATTCATTCCATCTGTCGACACATTTAAACGATTTAATGCATTTTTTAATTCTTGGCCATTAATACAACATCATCTCCATAAATATATAACAGCATTCTCATGTTCATATTACCAAATTAAACCAGAATATAATTTTGTGTAGTAGGTATATTGTTTTCAAATGGACAAGTATGGCATTGGAAATAACACAACCACAGAATTTTTAAAATGTAGTAATGGCCAAAATTTGAATCAATTCAGCATTCGTTACGGCATCATCATTGCCGAGTATGCATAGAAATGCAATTATTGATCTCAATATTATGGAATAGCTTAACAAATACGAATAAAAATGTGTGTTATAAACATCATAACGAATACCTGCACGTAAATAAGATTTATCCTAATTAACGCTTAATTCTCAATCTCTTTGCATAACGAGTCCTGATCATTTATTACCTATCATTTGTTTATGTAGAGCGATTGAAAATTATTATTAGTAATCTTATATGGTCGCACAATAAACATATTACTTAATTACTTAAAAATCTGAAAACCTTGTAATTTAAGGCTATCAATTCGGTTATCAACTTTTTTTTTTAAATAACTACTGTAGTAACACAACTGTTTGTTGATATCGCAATTTTTTATAAAAATTTATGCCGACTTGAATTATTTATTTCTTAATCATCCGAGCGTCAATTATTAGTATTATTATTAATTACATTTCTATAAAAAATCTGGTCTTTCAGATAATTATAAACTAGTTTAAGGAAAGGACGTTGATGTATAGAAAAACATTGCATTTATAATTAGTAACAAAAATTAAATATAATATTGGTTACGCAATAATACTGTATAATTTAATAAATTATGTTTACTACATTTAAAAATAAAACAACTACAAATAAGGGTTAAAACAACAGCTGTACCCGTAGTATACTTACATACTTACATACTTTCTATTATTTGTTATTTAATTGCGTATGCACATTCATTTCACAGAATACCTATTTATGTAAGGTCCACTCTGTACGAACGGTTGAAACGGTAGCGTTTTGACCGCTATAACTACACGACCAATGCTATTCAGAAACACTGCAGAGATTTCAATCAAAGGTACTCCGCACATTGGTATGTCCCAAATGACGTTATCCATAAGGATCTCAAAGTGGAAACTGTCAAAGAGGAAATAAAATTCTAGAGCAAAGAATACCATACCAAGTTGAGTCAGCATCCAAACCAATTGGCCGTCGTCCTCATTGATAGCCCAACATCAACTCGTAGATTAAAAAGAAATACCCACCCTTGGATCTTACTAGAAGTTTTGATAAGAAAAGCCAATAATGGAATGTAGCTAAATAGAAAAGTCATGTCAATGGATATGTATTTTCTAAGACATTATTAGCGTTAAACCATTTACTGAATGTTTGTGTAAACAGCTTGTAAATTTATAGGATGTCAAAATAAAGAAAAACAGTTAACATAAAATTAAAACCTATCATTACTGATTTACAATGTTATATCGCTCCTTCTAGAATCAGAAGAGTAGCAGTTCTTTTAAAAGACGTCATTAATATCATTCTTGTTCTTTTCCTTGGCGTTCCATCCCTTACGGCATATTGCGGCCTCATTGGATGTTCTTGAATCCATTTTCTGGGGTTGATTAGTCCCCACGTTTAATTCTTTATTTAGCTTCTCTACATGTTGTCATGAGTTCTAGTCTCTTCAATTACTCTTCTGATGCATAAAATTCTATTGAGTCTTCCCTCTTTCCAATCATCAATTCCCAAACAAATTCCCATTAAGTCATTATATTTATCACCTCATCTTTCCATTTTGTTCTTCGTCTTCCTTTTGGTTTGTCAACATCCGGACTCCACTCCATTATAGTTTTAATCACTTTTGTCTGTTGTGCCCTCATAACATTGCCTATTATCCATTCTATTTTCATTGCTTTAAAGTGTCTCACTATGACTTCTCTTACCATTACGTAAAAATGCATCTTTTACGAAGGAGCAATTTGGATATCAAAAAGGAAAAAACACCATCGATACAGTACTACGGCTCACATCAAACATCTACAAAATGCTAGAGAGTGGACTAAAGTGCCAAGGCATCTTCTATGATCTGGCAAAGGCATTTGATGTGATGAATCTCAATATATTCTTGAGCAAAATTCAACACTACGGATTTAGGGGGAAAACATTTGAAATCATTGAATCATACTTCCAGAACAGAAAACAAGTGGTTTTTTGGAATGGGCAACTCGGGCAGGAGTGGGAGGCTACCTGTGGTGTACCGCAGGGAAGCATCTTGGGCCCATTCTTCTTCGTTCTGTACATTAATGATCTGCCACATAATGTAAAATGCAACACCACCTTGTATGTAGATGACACTGCCCTAGTCATGGAAGAAAATGACCAAGCAAATGATCGGCAAAGGGAAGTTACTGATTGGTTTGAAACTAACAAACTCTTACTAAACATGGACAAAACTCAAATGGTTAAGTTCACTGCCTGTAGAGCGATTAAGCAAAATGATAAGTCTTCGGTCAAATACCTGGGCATAATAATGGACACTTTGCTGACTTAGCATGAACATGTGGCTGTTCTGGTGAGTTCCCTAAGTAGGAGTATTTTTGCGATAAGAAGGATTGGGGAAACGCAGGGCCTATTTTACCATAAGGCACATAAGGCCCGGGCCTTGGGCCCGGTGGAAAGGGGGGCCCGAAATAGGCTTCAAAAAAATAATTATAAACCATTCCAATTTCAATTTGAACACACCAAAACAAGCCAAATCTGATAAAGAAAATTAAATAGAATTAGGCTTAAATTGGTATAATAATGATATGATATGATTTATAATTCAGCGTCACTAATTCTCAATTAGTCAATTCTGGCAAATAAAAAAATGCATTAGGTACCAAACGGCACCGGCGCTGGCGGGTCTTTTCGCGGCGTTTTTGTTTATGCCGCCAGCCGCCATCAGCCGAAAGAGCTTTTGACGACGAATTACTTGAAAAAAAAATGCTACGGCGGTCGCCTAAGGCGATCTTTATTGGCGGTATATGGTACATTTTTGCGCGTGTTTGACAATACCGACAAAGCGTATTTTTGTTGCGTTTAAAAGACAAAAACATGATAATACCAAGCAATCTATGGTGACGACAGTATTATAGTGGGGTAGTTTTGTAGATATCATTTATTTAGATTTTTGTTCTGTTCAGTCTCAGCTCAGTTTTCAAGTGATGTAGGGAAACTATTTAGGCTCGTTGGAATTTCTTAGTGAGTTTGACCCGTTTCTAGCTGGACACCTCCAGAAATATAGTAACATTGGAAGTGGGCATGTTAACTATCTTTCTTCAACCATTTGCAATGAATTTATCCACCTTCTTGCTAATGAGGTAAAAAATGTTATTATCACAGAATTGCAAGTCGCAAAATACTTTTCCATTATCGTCGATTCAACGCCCGATATTTCTCATATCGATCAATTAACTGTAATAAATTAACTGTAATTATAAGATATGTTTTACCTAATGGTCAACCAGTATAGAAAGGTTCTTAGGTTTTGTGGCAATATTTTTTCATACTGCAGAAAGTCTTTTGAATGTTCTACTAACCAAATTAAGTGACCTTAATATCAATATTGATCACTACAGAGGCCAAAGTTATGATAACGCATCGAACATGTCAGGGAAATATAACGGATTGCAGGCAAAAATAAAAGAAAAGGCAAAAAATGCACATTTTGTACCATGTTCCAGTCATTCTTTAAACTTGGTCGGTAATAGTGCTGCGGAAAGTTGTTCAGGAGCTTCTAGATATTTTGAAAATGTACAATGCTTGTATAACTTTTTTTCGGCTTCGACACACAGATGGAACGTACTTCAAAAATGTCTATCTGTTTCAAAAATTAAATTACCATTGGTTAAGAAAATATGTGATACAAGATGGTCAGCACGTGCTGATGCTATTAAATCTATTGCGCTTGGTTTTTGTGAGATAAAATCAGCGTTAGTAGAGCTAAATGACGATGCAAACCAAAAAAAATCCACCAGAACAGAAGCTGGAGATCTACTTCACAAAATGAACACATTTGAATTTGCCCTGATGACAGCAATTTGGAAAAGAATCCTAGACAGGATAAACTCCACCAGTAAATCTCTACAAGAAAATCAAGCCAATCTAACTGCAGCTTGTACACTATATAGTGGATTGATTGAATTTGTCAAGCATTTTAGAGAACAGTTTGATGAAATTGAGGAAGAAGCCAAAAAAAATCAGCCAAATAATAATGTTTATAAGGATGAGATTTCAAGAGTTCGTAAGAGAAAGCAGTGTTTTGATGAAGGCGCCCTGCACAAGACATCACTTTGAGCGGTGCTGAGAACTTTAAAATAAATACTTTTTTTCCTATATATGACAAGTTGATTTCGGAGTTAAAAATGAGAATGCAAGCCTATGATTGTGTAAATGAAGTTTTTGGGCTATTTTTTACTGAACCATCGGATGATAGATTTTATGTATCTATAAAAAAATATTGAAAAATATTACCATATGGATGTGGATGCTACTGAAGATTTAGTGGATGAAATTGTACAATTCAAAGCCCTTTGTGATTCAAATGACATTTCCTCTAAAGACCCTCAGGAAATGTTGGAATTTTTAATCGATAACAATATTTTGTCAACCTTATCTAATGTTGAGGTATTGTTGCGTATATATTTAACTATTCCTATCAGTAATGCTTCCGGCGAGAGATCATTTTCTATGTTAAAAAGGATGAAATCATATTTGAGGAACTCACTGAATGAAGAAAATGTCTCATCTTTGGCCATTCTTAACGTAGAAAGCGATATTCTGGACACATTAGAAATTAATGGTATCATAGATAAGTTTTCTGAAATGAAAGTACGTAAAAAAATATTAATTAGTTGTTTCATTTATTGATAATTCTTTATTTTGTTCGTTGTACCCCAAAAGCAGAAATTTCTATTATTTTTATTTTTTGTTGTGTTGTTGATTTTGTTTGAATATTGTTGAAATATTATCAGTTTTTTGTATTACCTATTTTATGTTTTTGTCCAATTAAAGTTCTTATTTAATTGTTTACAATCATTGAAACCATTTTTCAATTCATTTGAAAATTTAATTTTCATCAAACATTTTTTTCATGAAGAAAAGGTGCCAAAGGTAAACAGAAAAATTCTTATTGGAAAGTCGTATATATAGGATAGGGGGCCCGAAATTTTGCTTGGGCCTTGGGGCCCAATTGAATCAAAAATAGGCCCTGGGGAAACGGTTGGAAAAGCGGCAGCTAAGGCAGTCTATTATTCAATGTTTCATGCCAAAATGGTGTATGGACTCTTGATCTGGGATAATGAAGCGCAGATAAAGAAAGTGTTCCTACTACAGAAGAAGTCTATACGTGCACTAGAAGGAGTACCCTCAAGGACTCCCTGTAAGCCAATTTTCCGTAATCTGTGTATTCAAACGATCTCATCTGCCTATGTTTACGCTAGTGTAGTGAGAGTGAAGACAGATCGTAAAATCTCAGACAACATCGCAACACACGAGCATCAGACCAGAAGCAGAAATGAAGTGAGAACTGAGAGAAATAGGCTCAAATGTTCTAATGGAATGAATCTGCAAATAAAACTATATAACAAATTGCCAGAACGAATAAAAAATCTTCCGACTAGGAAATTTAAAAGTGAAATGAAGAAAACACTAAATGAAAGTGCGCTATATGATGTGGACGAATTCTTCCAAATTGAGTTGAGATGAAAACCAGCAACTGCTGATCTCCACCATTTAGGACTGATGTAAATTAATTTTATACTTAGTAACCTAATAAAGATTATTATTATTATTTCCTGGAATATCTCATAGTTCGTTCTTCTTCTGTATTGTTCATCTCTGACTTTTTTGAACCAAGTATTCTTCTCATCATTCTCCTTTTAAATATTCTTATGTTTTCCTTTTCTATTTTTGTGAGGCACATTATTTTTGTTCCATATTCTACAACAGGTCTAATTAGAGTCTTATAATACGATATATCCTGATTTTTGCTGTTTTACTAAGTATTTGATTTTTTAGAAACTTAAGTATTAGTATTATAAACTAGAGTAATGGGTATTATCTGGGATGATAATGTAACAGTATGGCCAACAAAGATCTTGTATTAGACCCTAGATTTTGACCATCAGGTTTTTATCATTTGGCTTCCATGCAGTTATTAAGCCATTGAGTGAAAATAAAAGTGTACATGATTTCAGAATCAAACCTTGAAGTATATGTGGGTACAAATTTTTGTGGGTGAAAACTATATAATACGAGTAGCACCGGTGACCATGGTGTTTGGACAAAATCTCGATGGGGTCATACTGGTTCAAGTTTCTCGCTATTTGATTAATAATAAGGTTATCATTATCTATAGATTTAATTTTGTGCGTCCAAAGTATAAATCGGATACACGGATTATTCATCTAAACAAACTATTTGAAGCGCAAATAGTTTGGGTATAAGAGTTGGACAATCCAGCCCAAAGTGTTGAACGTTTGGATGTAATTAAATGCAAGGCGGAAAAGGAAATGCTAACAGAAAACGTGAAAAAATTAAAGAATCGAAAAGATGCTCCATCGGCAAAATGAATTTACTTCCTTGAAAGCGAAATTTATTTATACTTCAAATTTATATGCCAGTGGACTGTCTACTTTATATAAATTACATATTAATGTAATTTATTTAATTTTAGTTATTACATAAATATAATATTATTGATGGAATTGCAGTTTCCACATATTTATTGATTTGATATTAAGTGGACCGGTTGTTTTTATTGGGTAAACAAAATTGCTTATGTAGTGAAAAATTTCAGTTGCTATATAGATTATCGAACTAATGGATTAATCGTAATTTCCGAAATAGCAATGGTCGCCGCACTACTTCCCCTCCAGTGATGAGCCGCGATAAATATTGACGAATTGCTTGTTTTTAATCCAGTGATTACTTTCGTGTTGTGTTTATTGCAAAAGAAATTTGTATGCCAGGATTGCCAGGATGTGGAATTTATGAATCGTTGTATTTGATTGAATTGCTTTCTTTTAATCCGGTGATTACTTTCCGTAATGCATTTTGTTTGTCAAAATATTGTATTTATTTTTAACCCTGGAACAGCACACTTAATTTTCGTAATGTGTCCTACACACTGGGGTTTTAGAGACCCCACCATGTTTTTATGATATTTACAGGCCTCCCACTGGTTTTTAGGAATAAGGCGACCTTCGGCCGCCCTCTCGCATTTAACAAGCAATTTATAAAAATTTTAAAAAATTTCCAAGATTAAAGTTGGAAAAGTTGGAAAAAAAGGATATTTTAAAAATTTTTATAAATTGCTTGTTAAATGCGAGAGGGCGGCCGAAGGTCGCCTTATTCCTAAAATCCAGTGGGAGGTCTGTATTTATAAGTAAACAACCAATTCAAACAATAAAATTTTTAATACTCTTCAACAATACTACTACTACTTTTAATTTTGGCTATTTTTATCAAATTACTATTGGAAACTTAAAAGAATGGTATAAACTTTGTGGAATAATTTTAATATAAAAAAAATTAAATGCTATAAATCACTAATTATTGGCCATAAATAAAGCTAAAAAAAACATTAGGAACAAAACTAACTTGGAGTTTATTTGTTTTATTGTATGTACATATTTACCACGAATTGTTTAGGATTTGTGACTGATTTATTAGGAAACGTAAAAATACAGCATTTGAACATCGTTAAATTTAAAAATTTATCAAAATTAAATTGTTATTAATGAAGTCGTATTTCTAAAACCCCTTTGATATACATCAGTAATTATTTGCATTTTTGGTGACATACGACCTTTTGAAGTATCAACGACGATATGTGGCATTAACTAATAAGACGGTTGGGGTTTCTGAGACCCCAGTGTACCGTTCCAGGGTTAAATAAAATCACCATAATGATTGTATTCTGATTTTTCATGATTTTTAACAGTCGTATGCCATCTAGTGTTTGATACTGAAACCTTCCCTTGGCGTTACAGCGATATGCAAATTAAAAATTCGGGTATTTTACAGTTGTAGCTTTTTAAAAGTCACATTTGCAATGCAGATTAATTTTTTTATGCTTAATATCATTACCTATTATTGCTATTATATTTTTGATATTTGTTGCTCTTATGGATAATGTTGTCGGTTAGATTAACATTCATACAACGCAGTACAAAATTTATCTAGTAACGATTAATGTACAGGGGATTAACAAATTATTGTTTAGAATTAAATTTTGCTCTGAGATGAGATTTTTTTAGTCGACTAAATAATAAAACAAAATAATGAAAGAAATTAGAAAATTTTTATAATGATAAAAAGTTTTATAAATTTTTATTGTGGTTGTATTATTACAAGAATCATTTTACAATAAATTCTGCGTCATGTCTTTAATATCAAATATAATAAATGTGTATAAGTGATTGACTTATTAAAGATTTTGGTAATAATTAATAAGATCATTTTAATTATTTCTATAGGTAAGTATAATAAGTAAAAAGAATATCAATACATTTAGGGCAGTAAACTTAGCTTAAGTATAGCGATAACATTTCTTCTACGTTAGTTTGTTAATAGAACAGTATAAATGTAAGAAATAGGCCCAGCCTATATATTTAGTAAAAATTGCAGCAATATGCTGTGTTAACATAAACTATATAAAAAGAGAACATTAAGTTTCATAGATTATATAATAACAAATCACAGACAATAAATAAATTTCTCAAAACGTTTGATGATTGCCATTTACATTTATTCAGAAATTCGAAATGTGTGGCGAAACATACATACAAACAAAAACATAAAGAAGTCAAAATTATAATATTATCTAAAAAGTTTAAAATTAAAATCACATTTAAAAGCAACTACTTTTTATTGTTATAAATTTTGAGTTTTCACTAAATTTTACAACGTAGTATCTACAGATATACTAATATTATCATTTTTTTTAATTTATTGGGTCTTTACGTTAACATTTTTTTTAAATACACTTAAATTTTAATTAATTCGTCCCAATAAGGCGCCTTATAATTTTTCTAAAATTTTGGTTATCACAAAACAAAATTTTTAATATTTTAGAAGAAAAATTTAACTTTGAAATATAATGATTTAACAACAACAATAATAATTTTTTTTTTAGAACAATAATCAATATTTTAATGGTAAAATTTTTATATAAAGGTTTTATTCGAATTATTTGTACATTAAAATGTCTTTCTTTTGGTTTTGTAAATAATCAAAATTAGGTTTCTATTATTTTTAAGCAGTAATCAATAACTTTTGTTGTGATCCAATCTATTAAGCACATTTTCCTACTTCCATTATTTTTATAACAATTATTTATATTTTCACAACAAACATTTATTACTTACGTCCTAGGTGTTTTAATCAAACATTCAAATCTACTGCAACTAATCGTTATTGATTTCGTGCTAAAAGTGGTTTAAAAACTGTAGATACTATTTTGTAAATTTAATCTTACGGTCAAAATTAATTGTAAATAAACAACATACTGATTCAGTCAAAAATGGCAGTCCAACAGGTTAAAAAGTTAATCAAGCATCGTTCACACGTAGTTTTAGTTTGACAATTTGTTGTGGTTTGCGTTGTACTCGTATTTGCAACAAGTGGAGAACAACTTCTTAAGCTTAAAAGTTTTGGAGTATCCTTCCCAATAACTCTTGGTTCCGACCATTTATGGTTTAGCGATTTAACAGGCCTCTTTTTACTTTTTTCTTCAATATAAAATTTGATCAGTCTCCATTCTTGCTCTTCTAAAATTCCACTACGCGTTGGTCCTTGAACTCCGTCAATTGTTCTATTCATAAATTTACTTTTAGGTATAAGGCCATATCTTGGGGAATAACATAATTGTCTTAACACGGCTCTTATATTAAGAAGATGCGTATTCAGCGTTCTTTTGTGGCATTCGATAATCGCCCATCTATAAATGGCACTGTAAACTAGCATTTCGTCCGAAACTTGTAACGTATTTCTTTCGACGACACTTAACAAGTCAGGATAAGAAAGATCCAATATTTCTTTCTGTCTCAAAATATAATCGGCATGCTTATCAATTTCTAATAAACAGTTATGTCTTAAACTACTCGTCAGTTCATGTACCCAATTTGTATCGCTTTGTTTTTCACTTTCTATTATTGGAGGTGCAGAAGGTTGGTAATCGTTTTTATCGTTTTTATCGTTTTTATCGTTTTTATCATTATTCGGCATTTTACATTTGGATAGGTTACCGTAAATCATAAGCACATTGGTTTTATCTAACTGTTGATCAAGATTTTCAATGCACTGTTTTACTAAAGGCATATTCTGTAGTCGAGCTCCGGTTGATAGTAAATCTAAGGCGGTTTTTGCAGATTTTATTAGAAGTGGATCTGCTTTCATGCTGAAATAAAAATTTTGTCCTTTAGTATAAATTTACAGGCGGTTCAATACCATTAAATATTAATTTTAATATAAGCAGAGCTGAGAAAACAATTAATTATGCAAAGTATTTTCAAGGGGAGGTCTGTTTATTTATTTACTATACGTTTAATAAACACTTTTTTATCATCGCTCCCTTCAGACTACTAAAAATACAAGAAAATAATTTATTATTATTTTAATTACGTTTTTTTTTTAAACAAATAAATAAATTTCAATTCCTAGCTCTGATTATAAGCAAGCGTTAAATGCATCGATATTTAATATTTTTAAAATAATGAAATGGTTAAAAAATGCACAATTACCTATTATAGTTATTTGTGACAATTTTGTCCTCGAAATTTTGAAATAACTTGACAATTTCAATGTTAAACCGTAACTTTGGTATGAAACATGTGCACTCTTAAATTACGCTCACTTTAAAAGTGAAGTTAACAATGGTAACTTTTCTCAAGCTTTAATAATAAATAAATTCTCAATTGTGTATGACTCGGTATAAAAAATAAAATTTAAATTTCCATACATGAATATTAAAATCAAATTTTAAAGCGATATAAATCTATTTTATTTATTCTAAATTTACATTGTCGTCAGAATAAAAATTAGTTAGATTCTACGTGCAATAAAATAATTATTCCTTCGATATCTTGAGGTGTTATTACGGTTCACTTACGAACATGACCTTACATTTACATACCAGAATGTTTTGCTTTTTTTTTCTTTTTTTTATAATTTTTCTAAAAATAATTGAACAATAAACCAGATAGAGATTAAAATAAAATAGAGGCAAAAAATATGTGGAAAGTGGAAGTCGTTCTTGTAAATGATACTTTTAATCGAGAACTAGCACAATCAATTTTTATATAAAATCTAAATTCAAAAAATAAAAAATTCATTTAGGAAATGAAAGGAAAAGTTGAAAAATTCAAAGTCGTTCGGGTAAATGACTTAAATAAACCAAGAAGTAGAAAATGCAATTTTTTAAATGAAAGTTTAAATAATAAAAGAGTACACGGAAAAAAAAAGTAATACAATCTGCTGCAAATACTGAATTAAATACTACAATTTGCAGTACTATATGCCCCAAGCGCAATTTCTAACATAAATTGCTACAGGATTTTAGCGAGTGTTTTGTAGTAAAATGTTTTGTAAATTGTAGCTAGAAACTCGCTACAAATTTGTAGCAGTTAGTGCAGAACCTTTTTAAAGAACATTGCTACCATAAGTTGCAACAAGTAATATTAATCGTGTATGATTTTCGACTATTAAACGTAGCAATAGGCCCATAAAAATAAAAAAATATAGGTTAATTACTTTTTTTAGACTGCGCCTTTGTATGTTTTATCTGTAATTATCAAGTCCTACATTTATTATAATTTTAAATTTATATTTAAGAATACTTAACTTTTTTGGTTTCCTCTGGGGTTCGAACCTATTACCTCTAGATCTGTAGCTGGACGCTCTTACCATTTCGCCAACTAGTCCTATGTTAAATACCCACATTACATAAACTATAAGTAGTATTATTAGAAGTACCATATTAAAACGATATTAATCTAAATTACTTTTAAATATTTTATAAAGTCAACCATATAGTTAATTCATTTTGTAAGTTTTTTATTTAATTTTTTTTAAATAAAAATTTAAAAATAACGTATAAATATGGCTATTTTAGTTATTCGTATATAAACAGTGTATGATAGACGTCTAACTTATAAACGAAACACCTAGTATACTAAAAATACACCAATTATTATCCCAAAAATTAACGTGCAATTTACCGCCAGTTTTTCCTACAAATTGTAGGAATACTTACAAAATTGTTTAAGAAAATTTATTATATTGATGCAATTACTACAATTTTGTAGCATTAGGTGATTTTTAAAGTAAGAATATATTTTAAATAACTTCAGCAATTTGGTTCATCACAACCTACTAAAATTTATACCACATTTTCTTACAAAATATATGAAAATTTAAAGAAGTAAGTTGCTACAAACCTGAGGAACAAAATGCACATGACTTCAAAAGAATGTACTACAAAATTTTTAATTATTCGTAATTAATGTAACATTTTTTGAATTAACCAGTTTACTACAAAAATTCATTATATTTTCTCAAACCATTTTTTTCCGTGTACACTCAGGTTATTTCAACACCAACAAGGCTTTGATCTGACGGATGTATTAAATAAGTAAATATTATTTTCTCATTATATATCACCTTAAATTTGTGATAATTTTTTGCTTGTGGTACATTTTAATTCAATTATATTTTAAGTTTGCTAATTTTTTAAATCACTTTTGGAAATAACTTTAATGAGTAAATTTATAATAGATACGTATTTCCGTATGTTTAAAAGAAAATAAAAATTTTCTGCAAAAAAAATTATAACTGAAATAATTCGACAAATTTATTGTACTATACAAATGAATGAAAAATAATACCTTGTTACATTTTTGTAGGCCTCATCTGCATTAGAATATCTTCTAAGATTAATTGCTAAGTCTTGAGAGCTTCCATGCCCCAGCATGGGCTCTGTTTCTGTACAAGGCTCGCTTACTACAACCACCATGTTTCTAAAAATTAAAAGAAGTATTAGGAAGGTTAGTCACAAATCTGATAATTTTATAAAAAAAGAACAACGTTACATTCTATGAATCTATTGAACTTATTAACCATTTTATCATGTTCAAGAGGAAATATTCACTTGGAAAGTCTATAATTTATTTATATAGTAATTGAACCAAGAAAAGTTTTACTGCCATGATGAAGTCATCCAAAATAATATACTTTGATTTTCCTCTTCTTATAAATATAGAGTTTAATAAATAAGATGGTTCAATTATCTGCGTTTTAAAACTAAATTTACTACAAGCAATCATTGACTATTGGATCTTTTTGTATAATGGAAATTTTAACAAATGCTGTAATAACTATTAGCAGTTTTATTCAAATAATTTAATTATTTTTTTTACAATTATGGTATAATATTTAAAGTAGCATTCAATTAAAATATTGAATTGTCTAAATAATAACTAAAAAAGGCTTTTAAACTAATTTCTTAAATAAGGAAAACTGAAAACAATACTAAAAGGGAAAGAATAAAATTATAATGTTGAAATAATTTGCCTTATTGTTTGCTATGAAATAAAATTATCAAATGTTTTGAATAAAACAACCTTTGGCATTTTAATTGTACTATCTTAATAATAAATTATAAACTCCTCTGTTGTTATTTCGAAAAAGTAATAAAAAAACCAATAAATGGTTTTCTAAATCCCTAATGTTCTCGTAAGTTCAATTTCTGAATTTATTGCACTTCACATTTAAACCCAAAAAATTTCTGCGTTTCAAATACTTATTAATAATCTAAAATAAAATGTCAATAAAGGTAGGTTTTCACGAGTCAGTTTAGCTGATTAATTTCCACTTGTTAACTTAACGAAAAACGTATAGGTATAACGTCAATGATGTATTAAAATAAATGCAAATTCCTAAGTTTTTGAAAATTTGAAGCTTTTCTTTAATTTTTATTTTTAAAATTTTCGCCGAAAAATTGTTATTCCCTTTTGTAAATTTTATATTATTTTTCTAAATTATTATATATGGTTTGTAGACCATCTCACCCTCTATTATTATCTTTATGGAAATTTTTTAGTTGAAAGCTCTTGAAACTTTAAACGTGAAGTAAATATCTCGTAAATATCCCTTTAAAATTTTTTTTTTTTTTTTAACAATTTATGTAACTTTGGTGTATTATATGGGGCACGCTGAAATTTATATTATACTGATGCTAAAGCAATTTCATCTCATTATTTTCAGTGCGGTAACAAAGTAACTTTACGCCCAAGGCGAGAGGTGAAAATTTAAGTTACAGTACTCCGAGTATCCAAGGTATATCTAAGATAATCGAAAACTTGAATTACACAGAATTTTCGTAAAAATTCGGTAGATAAACCAGAGGCTGAAATAAACAAATTATATGCCGATGTAAAAGAACTGAAGGTTCGCAATAACAAGAGCGAAATCACCATCATCAACATGAGACTTCAATGCAGAAATTGGCAAGAGAAGAACGAAAGAAGTAACGAGAGAGGATGGTTTGAGAAATAGAGAAGGAAGAACAGACAATCTCATGAAATTTTAATACGAATACAATTTAGTTATGGCAAATATTTGGATTAAATTACCAATAGGAACTAGGATGGAACTTGGGAATGGCGTGAGAGAATGATGATATCGTTGCGAATTTCAATAAATCTTGTGATTCCTAATTCTTTTCGTAGGAATCTCATATCCACAAGTTATTGGTGGCATTTTCGATATTGATGCTGTGGTGAGTATCATATTAATTTATCCACGATTATTAACTTGGTTTTCATTTATTATTTTGGGGTAAGTAAACAAATTGAAATAAGCAATGTTTTTATTTAACATTTATATTAATGTATTCGAAGCTATACCATGTGCACTTTTGGGATCATAACTAAAGGAAACATCTCTACTATCTGTGTGTAACTTAAAATAATATTTATTGGTATTCGTATATTAAATAAATAAATAATGCTTACGCTTTGGTGATCTAAATGTGCTAATAAAGATATTTAAGAACACTAAATGTAAAAATAACAGGCAAGATCATTATTTACACAAGTTTTGTCGTATATTTGATTAACTTAATTAAAATGCACTAACTGATGATACTTTTTCAATTATGTACCTAGAATAAATGGATAACAGCTACTACATTATGTTTTGCAAAATGTAAATATTTAAATGAGTTATTACGGAGCTGCCGACAATGTTTGAATAATATGATTAAATATCATCAAAGACTTCTTTTATTGCCCCTATGTAAAGGTTGCATATAAAATTATAACAAGACACATCATAGCGGTATGGCGTATGTTTTACTTTCATTACTTTGTCTTTCAAAAATTCCGTCTAATATTGGAAAAATATTTCTGGTACAAAAACAGAAGTTATGCGTTCGATATGTACACGGATGCTGTTGTGGTTTCTTGGTGTAAAATAGTTTTGAAGCTGTTTAAATCACAACAGAAACAAGTCAGGATAATCAAAATTCAAACTCGGATCTTCTCTGATTCTGTTGTATAGTTATTAACAAACAGATTTTGCAATACGAAAATTATATCAAAAGTTTTTTTATGAACTTTTAGGGCGAAAACAATAAAGCAGCCTTGTGCAAGGAGTGCAATAGCAAGAAAATAATATAATTTTAGTTAAAAAAGTACAATATTATCATTTAGTGCGACTTGGTTCGAGACAAAACAGAACAGTAAAAAACGGAAGATAACACTCAAGTTTGAATAGCATTATTAAGACGTGTTACTGGTATTAATTTATTATCATAGTCTCTTTGCTCGCAGCCATGTTCCACTTCATATGCGTGCGTATTTGTTAGGATTGTGCGGCTTGAAGGCTGCACCGAAACTTTTTTAGGTTAATAAAACCAAATATAGTACTGGGAAAAGACAATCAGGTTGACGAAATAGAAAGACGTGTTCGGATGTCATGGGAGGTATTTGAAAAACTTAAAATTATTTTTAAGAACAACGACTTACCCCAGCGGGTAAGTAATGGCACTGTAGACAGAAGAACGGCTGATAAAGAAGAAGAAGAAACTAAACAATAAACTAATAAGAGATACGTTAAGAAGAAAATAGATAATCAGAAACGGTGGTTAAAAACAGCACTGTTTGATTATTGCCCATGTTGTGAAAGTAACGAGTTCCGATTGTTTAGATGATACAATTCACGAGCTGTATACTTACTTATATCAATGGTAGCTGGCACGGGGAGGGTATAATATTTTTTAATGCGAATACGAATATTGGACAATCTAACGTCGCTTATGGACCATAAACGGTGGCACAGATTTAAAACAATTGACAAAAAAATTTAAAATTTCATTTATAGTCGTCTTTCCCCCCTCTTGCAATATAGCAAACCACGAGAATCCACAGATGAGCGGGTTGGTAAAACAACCCCTCCTCCAACAGTAATAGATTCGCGAAATTAAATTGAATTTTGTTTGATCCGTCAAACCCTCCACCAGTACGACCGATAGGCCGCCACAACCAAGGCAATCATGTACTTGTGATTCTTGAGGGCCTCTATTAAAAAATTTTTCCGTTGTTCAGAATCCACATCAATACAACATAATAACATATTAATATTGTATTAATTATTTTGATATGAATTATTTTCTCATTCATTACTCTTTTTACTCGTGCAGGATTTACATGCTCCTTCTTTTGGTATAACTGCCTATGTCATAGCGTACAAAGGCGGATATTTAATAGAACACCTTTCGCCTAAGTCGAAAGTAATCAATTTAATTTGTGTAATTTTCAGATTTTCTCAATAATTATTTAATTATATGCCTGTAATAACATTACATTTAATAATAAATATGCAAAAGAAAATTATATCCCTCAAAAAGGTTCCTCAGTAAACCAAATTCAATTTTGCCCAAAATTTGTTTTCGCCATTATCTTAGTTTGACAAAAATATTGACTTAAGCACTTTCTTGCAATCAACACAGAATGGATGATAGCTTTTATCACCCCAATCCACACAAATACCTAATAATGTCTACAATGAAGCAATAAAAAAAGTTTCGTATTGAGCAATAGCGATTTCGCCTAAAAAGGGCACACTGGCACGCGCTCTACTATCCAAAATTGGAAACAACTATACAAAGATAATTAAAAAAAATTGTCTTTAAGTAAATTAAAATATAGTAAATATATATTTTTTTACTTTCTCCTTAAATTTTCCGTTTTTATTGAAAAAAAGTCATGATTCGCTACTGCAAATGAAGCTAATGCCCGATTTCTTCACTAAACTTAATCTATAGTTATCTTGGGGACAACTTGATTCGATAGATATCTGTAAATTAAAACAAATTTTGGTTTTCTTCATTTCTTCAATTCAATTCAAGAAAAAATTTCTTCAGCTACACACTAAAGAACAGGCTTATTTTAGTCTATAGAAACAAAAATTTTCGGGAATCCGATGAAAAAAACACAAAATATCGACTTTTGAAAAGTACGGTAAATTAGCATCGAGTATGCGGCAGATCCCGGTCGATGTGCCATCGTTCGCCCGTGGTCCCTTGAAAATGCGTAAAATTTTTTCGCTCCGATTTGAATTTTGTTTTGAAATTCGGATAGATGGGGGTGTGATTAGTGGATATTAGTAATAAATGTAATCAAAAAAATGGAAAATAACCCGTGTATTGCCGAAAAAGTTAAAAAATTAAAAAAATATTAAATAAACAACCATGTGGAAAACCTAGGCCCTTCGGGGCAACGCCCCGGGGCCGGTTTTGATGGCGCAAATTACTTTTTTGGGTGGATCTGGCACGGCCAGAACTGTGCGCATCAAAAAACCTACCCTACGCCCCTCCGGGGCTCCGGGCAGTTTTCAATCGCGTGCGCCGCTCCGCGGCAGAGCTAGACATACAAGAAGGCGCCACCCATCAAGCAAACCGGGATGAAGGCAACCGGGATCTGAAACCCCCAAAAAATCGCGTAAAATCAAAAGTAATCGATGTTACATGTACGAGAGACGAGCTGCATCTGCTGGTGCGAAATACTCTAAGTGTTAGGGTCATTCATTACGCACGGACTGTCAACAGAATGAGCGACGCGCGGGAATCTCGTTAATCTTACCACTGAATCTCGTTAATTTTGCTAACTTCAAAATCGATTTATTGAAAAGTTTGGACCCAATTCCCGAAAATTCTTTTGGCAATTTGCTATATTAACCTTGTTCTTTAGTGTGTAGCAGAAGAAAGTATGATTCGAACGCTAATGGTTAGGTCACCCTAGCCAAATGCTGTGTTGCCAAGTCAACTTTAAGTTATCTATCCTTTACTTGACGCCTACTTTTATTAGAGTGAATAAAATCTTTTTTTTTGTCCATGAGATAAACTTAACTTATGGTTAGTTGTCAGGAATTTTGTCTAAACGTGAAGAAATCGGGCATTAAAAATTGAACCTGCAGAGACTGGCGGGTATGATATTATACCTCCCAGTAATTTGATTTTAGGCGGTAAAATCTTAATTTTTCTTATGATACTGCTTTACTTTTCTGTTGGGGTATCCCCCCTCCCCAGAGCCCCCGGTTAAAATAATAGTATAAAATAAAACTTATAATATAGAATTAAATTATTTTGTAAGTAAATAAGAAAATTTAAAGTGCCCTTTTTATTTAAATTTTGTGCCCCCCCCCCCCATAGGAAGAAGCTTAGGAATTATTTAGGTAAAAAAACGACGAAAAGTGTTAGACCGAAAAGAATTATTTTATTTAGTGATACTAAAACGAATGGGGTAGGGTCAAAAATGAATTTTTTCAAACCTTGAAGTCGTAAAAATAGTTTAAACCATTAAGAAAAAAGTCCGAAAATTTATTGGCTTCTACTAGGAGGAGTCTGTTATTTCTTTTAATTTTTTTCACAACTATATGTTTTTCTATACCCAATAACTCAAAAACAAATAGTCTAATTCATCTAAAATTTGGCATGAATATTTTTCGTAAAACTCGAATATAGGAAAATAAGCATAAATTATTATCCTTCAATTTTCTAGGTAAAAAATTACATTTTGCTTTAATTTGGGACTCTTTGAAGAGATTCTTATAATTTCCATTTATGAAGAGATAACACATTATATATTTTTTTCAAACAAACAAAAAAATGTTGTTACATTTCCAGAACTTTTGTTTGCCACCATCATATGAAAAACTATAGCAATGATACAAGAAACTACATTAAATCAATCAAATATCCTGATGAGAAGCTGATGGTCATTTATTGGACATGAGTGCTATGAACAGCTGAATGTTGAAAAAGAGGAATTTTGAAAAATTGCACAACATCAGAAATAACTATTCGGAAACATTTAAAATTTCCTAATTTAGACTGTCGACGTACTGGCCATTGAATTTCTCATTATGGTTCCTGATGAGCACAAGTCATTGCCTTTAGCTTTTCAATAAAATTTAAATGCAAACAATACTCAATATTTACGTATTAGTGTTTTATGGACGGCAGTAGAAAAGATTAATTAAATTTAAACTCATTAGGTAGGTACTAAACTAAAAAGAATTAATTGCACAGGAAGTTATAAGCTTCTTAAAAATAGACATGGTATTTCAAATAATTAACTTATAATTTTTTGTTCAAGATGTCGAAATAATGCATTGGATGGGTAACCAAAATTATGATTCCAATTTTTTTCTTGAAAATTATTTACCTGTATTTTATGAAATCTAAATATAACTTCAAATAAAAGTTTCAGCTTAATTGAAAATGAGTTTAAAGCTTAAAATTAGAATATGCATTCTTTCGTAGCAAAACATTCACATATTGGCTATCTAAAAGAAGAAACATTAAAATTTTCTATTTTTATATTGCACGTTTTGTTGTAAACGAATATTTCTCAAAATATGTTTCATATATTTCAAAGTTGAACAAATTTTAGCATAAAATTCAAAATTGATATAATATTATTGTTGATTTTACTTATTTACTTATAGAAAAATTTAAAAACTGGAAAACTTGAAAACTCAATAATATGCAATATTGTATCTTAATTACAAAATGAAGACAATTAACTTCATAACTATATTAATGTATATTCTTTTACATTAAAAAATAATTTATTAATAAGTTTTATTAATTTTCAGAAGAACTGAAACTTACTTTTTTATATGAAAATGGAAAACCATGAATTATTTCACTTTGTACGCTTTATGCTTTGCACTCACCCCAATTACTTTCGTTAAAATTTGATTACGTCACATTGTTTATTAACTAATACAATTTTAAACCTTTCTAGTGAAAATGTGAACAGACAAACTGTTAAGATAGAAACGTAACGTTAGTATAATCAATAGCTATGGTGCGCAGTGAGTAAATTTGTCCTTGATGATTTTCAAAATTCGGCAGGTAACCTATATAAATTTTTGAATCTCTTCTTTACTGAAAAGGAAAATCTGCATTTGGGTTTTTTGTAGTTCTTGAAAACTAAAGAAATTTTGCACAAAGGAATTCAAATGTGCAAAAGCACTCAAATTATCAGATTAATTGATGGAAATTATAAAATAAAACTAAAAATTAGTTAATTATTGTCGAAATAGCTAAATTGGCAATTATTTCACTTGACAATACAGTTATAGACAAGGCCTACAGTACAACTTTTAGTTATCAAATCAAATTGAAGCGTTTTATTAATGATCATACCCGCATAAAGCGCTCGAGTCTAGAAGAATGCAATTCCACTTCAAAATCGGCAATAGGTAATTCCGGGTAATTCGTATATTTGGGTCGATGACATTCGTAAGAGCTAATAAAATAAGGTTTTATCGAAACTTGACTAATTTTTCCTATCATTGTCGAAAATATGATAAAATTTATTATTTTGGATGTCTCCTTTTTGATATCGTAACCGACTGTCCATAATATAAAACTATAGTTTTATAGAATATTTTATATCATGTAGACAGTGCTAATCGCCAGATAAAAAAAAATTTTTATCTTGAGCGATTTTATTGTGCAATGACAAAATTAGTACAGAAGTGTGACCACAACAGTTACATCCAATGTTTGCTGATTGTGTAGAGAGCAGTGGTGTACAAAAATTTGCCCTATATTGAGGGCGAAGGGGGTACAATTTTTTACGTGACGGTTATTTTTACCGGTTTTCTTCGTCTAACTTTCGTTAGTAAGTGGTACTATACAAATTTATTTATTAGGCCCTTTCATAAAACCTTTCTTCTTCGATCAAGTTGGTAACAAAAAAATTGCAAAATGGTCAAAAACCATAAGGGGGTCGTAGAAATGGTTCATGAGAGCCATGGTTGTGCATCACTGGTGCAGTGGCAGATTACGGATTTCAATTCACGAAGAGGGGTTCTATATATGGTTGCGATACGAAATAAAATTTATTTGATGCAACTCGGAATTATCAACAAACAAAGAATAGTATGCCAAGATTCCTATTGGAAGGTTTAAAACAATGCGATATGACAAATGCAGTGATAAAAGATTTTTAATAGCGGATGTTTATAATATTAATATTTGAATATTCACCACAACTGCATGCATCTATTTTGCATGGAAGTGATTTGGAAGTTCCATGCTTATCGAAACCCCAGAAACCGCAGATAAAGTTGAATATTAAATTTTTATATAATTTTTTTTACTATATACTCAATACATAAGATGCGAAATTATTCTCAAAGTAAATCAATATCTTTAATCGTTTTAATAAATTTATTAGTAGTACAATGTTTATTATGGGCTTGTAAAAAGATAAATATATTCAAATTTTACAATTTAAGGGTGCGATTTCAACGACGAAGATAGACCTCATATTACAATATCACAGAGAGAGAAAGATAACAATAGTAACTTCCTATACGAATATAACCTTAATTTATTTAGAATAACTGAAAAATACAAAATTTTTCCACTAAACTAAATTGTTTTGAACAATTTATTGGTTTTTCTACCTTGCTTAAATGCTATGAAAATTCATTTCACATGAATTAGAAACACACGAATTAAAGTTGTAATTGCCCATAAAATTACTATTGGGTCTCTCTCCGTCTATTTCATTGCGACATTAGGTCTATCATTGTCGGTGAAATCGCACCCTCAAAAATTAATGGGTATTTCTCTAAAACATGCAAACTTTCCTACACGTAACCCATATTTTGTTAGAAATGTGTACTGTAAATAAATTAAAATGTTACGGAATACAGGATATCAAATAAAAACAAATGTCCAATATTCATAGTAGTACTACGTAGTATATCGGAAATCGCAATTAAAAAAAAATTGAACTGACAAATTAATAATATACATATTACATACTAAATAAATAAAATTTCTAACCTAAGCCTTGCAGAAACAATCATATGAATTTATTGTGTAATCGATATTGAAATGTTACAACCACCTTTATATATTTAAGAATTTTTTGGGAACTGCTGTTGACATATTTTATTTGCTTATTTATGATTAAAACGTGCTCATAAATAAATCTTTCAAGTTATTAAATTGTGTGACCCTTTTGGACATCTCAATGGCGCATAGGAACATAAAAAATAAAATAGTATAATTTTTTTTTAAATTTCAATTTAAAACTTGTTGTATTGAACTAGTGGTGCTTAATTCATAATGTGCGCAATATTAGCCACCCTAAAGTAATAAAGGGCCGGTGACCTAAATAAAAATTCCATAACAATAAACGTCCTCTTTCTTCTCAGGTCAAGAAGTTTTGTTAGTAAAATTGCATTTGTTTAAAAATGCATTTCCTCAGAAAGTTTTGTTTATAAAATTTAAAAAGATTGTAACAACAACCAACGGTTTAAACATTTATAATCTAATATTATATTAAATATCAAAAATTTTGGACCTAAAAAAGAGCACTCGGGTGAAAATAGTTTGCGGAAAATTTAAAATAGAAATGAAAAATTTAAAAATTATTTACTATAAATAAATAATACGAATATACGCAAATACTTACAGTTCTTAAATATAAACCAAAAACTTAAGTGGTGTAACAACAAAAACAACGTAAAAATTTGCACAGTTCCACTCAACAAATAGTTAATGTTTTGAAATAAAAAATAGAAAAATGCGTAACAGATCCACGAATATTCATTTTGCTTTGAGCTTTCGGAGCTTGTAATAGACGTCGACGACGCGGCGCAGGTCTTGGGTTACAAACCAAGATGAAACTTCGGTTTGTTTCGATTACACGATTCTTCAACCAAAATAGTATTTTTTCAAGTATCGAAACACGTTTATGTGAGTTTCAAAATTTCAGAAATGAAAAATTTTGAAATTCGGTAATTAAAAATTTCAAATAAATACAACGGAAATAGCAAATTTGTAAATTTCATAATATTGTACTCTAGTTAATATAAAAACTATTGGTGTTAGGTAATTAATAAATACATAGAACACTTACCTGAGACAATTAAAAATAAAAATCTAATCTATAATGTACGGTTTTTAAACTTTTATCGGTTTTATCAATTTTGTAGATAAGTTAGAAAAGATTGTTTTAGTTTTGCCGAACGGTTACGAGTGTTATTCCCCTGCAATGATTTGAATAAAGTTTATTATCGATTCAACATAATAAACACTTTTATTACTAATAAGTTTATTAAATAGAGAAAATAAATTAATAAAATAAACTAATTTATTTATAAAATGTTTTAATATTTGAAAGAGGTTTCTATACTTTTGCAGGAATATTAAAAAAATTTATTAACAATAGCAAACAATTGCTAACTTTTCGTATAAAAAAATTCAAAAAAATCAATGGTTTCTAACCCTAGAAATTTAATGCAGTTGAAGTGTATACAAAACTCGAGAAACCGTCAAAGGAATCGATGAATATAATGAAATTTAATTAAAATTACAATTTCAAGTTCTTTGCTTTCAAACCTTTGAAATTCAATTTATTGTATAAAACTCGTCAAGTCCATTAATTTACAGAACAGCAATTCCCTTAAAAGAAAATTATTTAAAAAAAAATCGACTAAAAAATTATATTCGTTTTGTTCACACAATGATTTTGCTGTATTAGTCTAATATTAGTTTTATAGGTCGAGCATAAAAATAGAGAATTAAACAATCATAACATAGAAACGATATAAAAAGCTAATAAAATAATTCTTTTTATCAAGTTTAGCAAGAATTTTATCATTTTTTTCCCAATCGTTCATCCATCGCTTCCAACTTTATACACAAATAGATTTTTTTTCGTAATTCAAGGGTAAATTACTGTGATTCATTGTACGAATATTTGGAGTAATAAACACGAAGCAAAACCAATTAAATTAGCTTTTATTGAGAATATTGAGATTATAGAAAATATTAAATTAGTACTTACTAGTTTTCTTTTTATAAAGTTAGTAAGCAAAAAACCTGTAAATACGAGGGTCAAGCTGAATTTATTGAGAATAAAATAGATCTAGTAAGTTGTTAAAAATAAAACATACGGTATTATTTAGAGAAACTCTTTATCTGTCATTTGAAGTTTAGAAGTTGAAAATACGTTCGTTATAACTCAAGTTACTAATTTTTTAAAGTGACATTGCAAGTGAAAACATGGAATTAACAAGAGAGCTTTTTCGAATCATGATTTATTATGATTTTAAAAAAGATTTAAGCGCTTACGAGTGCAAAGAGAGTTTAGATTCAACTTTTAGTGAACAAGCACCTTCCTTGGCTACAATTTACCGATGGTATAAGGAATTTGAACGCGAAAGGAACTCCGTTCAGCATCAAAAAGGAGCAGGACGTCCTTCTACCGCTGTTACCGACAAAAACATTGGTGCTGTTAAAAAAATAATTAAAGAGGACAATAAATCCACTTATGGGGTAATAGAGCATCAACTCAAGATTGGATTTTGTAAGATGGAGCGTGTAAGAATTTGCCATGAAACTCTAAATTTGTTAAATAATGGCGGACACCAAATTTATTCCAAAATCGTGACAGGTGACGAAACTTATATTTCCTTTTTCGACATACCTACTCGTCAAGAGAGTCGTGTATGGATTCACGAAGATGAGGAAACTCCAACAATGATCAAGAAACAGCGAGCTATGAAAAAAGTGATGTATGCGGTATTCTTCAGAAGTACGGGCCTAGTAAATGCCATTAAGCTAGATGGACAAAAGACAGTTACAGCTAAATGGTACACTAAAAAATGTTTACCTGATGTGTTCAGTAGAGTTCCAGCCAAGGGAATTATGCTCCACCATGATAATGCATCATCCCATTCGGCAGCTATAACTCGCCAGTTTTTGGCTGAAAAAAATATAAAAGTCATAGAACATCCGCCGTACTCACCTGATTTAGCAATGTGCGACTTTTGGCTATTTTCTGGGCTTAAAAAAAATTTGCGGGGCAGAAGGTTTTCGTCTGAAGAAGAGATTGATACCGCAGTTCATACTTATTTTGAAGGTGTTCCGAAAGAAGATTGGTTGGGAGCTTTTAAGCAATGGAAAGAAAGAATGGTCAAGTGTATCATTGTTGGAGGGAATTACTTTGAGCATATTTAAAATAAAATCCTAGAAAATATTAACCGTGTTTTTTATTCTCAATAAATTCAGCTTGACCCTCGTATGACATTTTGAGTAGCCTGCCTTCCTTTAAGGAATCTCGATAATCTATTCATGCGCGTCCCATAGGGATGCCATTATCCCATAGGGACGCGCATGAATGGATTATCGAGATTCCTTAAAGGCAGGCAGGCTACTCAAAATGTCACATTTCTATAAGCTCTATTTGAATTATTGTCAAAGAATAAAATGTAGGAAAAATGAAACATTAAATGTGAAGATTTTTTGCAAACAAACTAAATAAAACAGAATCTTTGGTGCGAATTAATAATAAACAACCTAATAGTCCCTAAATATTTTCTGCTTGTCTTTCCTATGATGTCTTTTGTCTTGTTATATTATCAGGTCGTTTTAATACAACTCATCTCCATGTAGTAATTAAAATTAAATAAAGACCCTGGTGACTTCACTGATTCGAAAATCGCACAGGGTAAATTATGTTTAAATACCACGACTGCACTTTTAACGAAAAAAATCTACACAATTGTTTTACTCAACAACATAATTTACTGGAGTTTTGTTAGAACTAAATCAAATATTTATTGGCTCAGTTACAAATTTCCGTGAGCTTTCACTGGAAACGCTGCTAAAACCATGCGATTTGTGAAAATATGGCATATTGTGTATATTGAACTTTATATTGCGGTTTGCAATTATTTTCATGACCCTCTTCGATTTTGTTCAAACTTGGTGTAATCCTATGTTATATCAAATATACCTATGGTGACCATATTATTTTTATGAAAAAAAAGTACATTTCGGCGAAACACGGTAAATACCTAAAAAAAGGTCAACGGCGCATAGTGTGGTGGAGGCGGACAAATGGTGATTTTTAAAGTAATTCATTTGGTCTGTTTAATAATAGTTTCTTGCTAGGAACATCCCAAGGATTCAGGAACACAAAAAAAATCATAAAAAATGCGCTTGGAAAATGTTTTTATATACATATACATATGTACCGTATACATAGGTACTTTAACTTTGCTTAAAAACGGAAATACATTGATTTTTTTCAGTTTTCAGGTTGAAATATTATTTCTGTTTCTCGTTACTAGCACACAAGTGCCAAAACAAAACAAAGATTTACATTTTTAACGGTTTGTAGACCTAATTTCGACCTAAAAACTCGATTTTTTTAAATGTTAACTTCTCTTAAACTTTTAGTTGTGTGAGAACGCATGAGATACCGAAATTTTTTTTGGTTTTTTTTTGTGGTATCATTGGTATCTCTAGTACTTGCCCTCCAAATTTCAGCTGCAGATACTTGCAGATGCGAACACAAGAGCGTTTTTACTGAGACTTGTCCAATTTTTACCGAAGGTATTATTGGATTAACAAATCAATAAATTTTTCCCAAATGCCCATGTAAACAATACATAAGCAAAACGGACGATACAGAAAGATATTAAAAACAATTGAAAACTATTTTAAAACGACAAGATTATTTGAAATCTTGTTATTGTTTCCATGTAAATGTTCATTATTTTCTGATGATGGTGTTAAACAACACCGAAAGCTTAAATAAACATTTTTTAGAAAGTTTAAATTAACTATTTTATTTAAAAAAGTTTTATATTATTACATAAATATACTAGTATTTTATTTTGTTTGTCCCTAAAGCGCGTAGTTTATCTTGTACAGCCCTTCAAAATAGTTAAAATTTGCCTTGTGGAGTTTTGATAAATTATTTATACTGGCTGAACCGTAACACTTACTTAGGGACATGATTTATTTTATGAAATATAGGCATTGAGTACGACTTTTTGATGAGTATTATTACGTGAATAATTAAGGTTAAAAACTGGGGACCGTGACCAAATATTGATTTTCAGTGGGCCCTCCCGAAAAAAGCTGTAATTTAAAATTATTAAAAAAATTATAATATCTTTATTATACCTTTGGATACTTGCATACCAAGTTTTAGAGTGGGGAAATTTTTGGTTTAAGAGTAATATAAAAATGAATGATCGTGGTAGTGCAAATGTAAACATTTTCATCAATATCCAAGTGTTTAGAATATTGTATACATTGTGCCAGCGTATTGCTTATATTCATATCAAAGGCATTAATTTGAAAGAATATTATGTTTTGTTAAGGACATAAGAATGATAAAGGTCGAGGATTGGAAAATGAAGTTAACAAACAGAAAGACATAGAGAAGAATAATAAATGAAGCGAAATCCAATATTAGACTATAGAAAAAAATGTGAAATTGGGGACTAACCTCCCCAATAAACGGTTTTGAAAATCTCTACGGAGATAGCAAAATTCCGACTGGAATAGAATGCTGTATTATATTTTGTTGCAGTATTTCATTTTTATCAAAATGTGATATTACCAGCCTTTGTTTTCTAAATTAAATTTAAAAAATGCAGCGGCTGAATGATTAAAATACTATATCTCAAGGGATAGTTTCATTTAAATATTATGACGAAATCGAAACAAAGATCATACACAAAAACGATTAAAATTGATTAATAGTTAATCCAAAAAAATCAATTTATTTAAACATAATTAAAAAAAATACTGAATTAAAAATTAAAACAAAAAGATATTAAACTAAAATTCCTTAGTTGCTTATTAAACAAATATAAAAAGAAAAAAATATTATGCAATTTTTAAATTTAGTCGAAAAATTTAAAATCTACAAACTGTTTGAACCAATAATTGCTTCAATTTTGTAAGAAAACTTTACCGACTTCTTTATTTTTCAAAGTAAATCTGATCAATATTTTGAACATTTGTTGTTCTTACGACGTGACGGAATTTTAAAACCTTCAGTTTTATGATACTTTTATTGCAGTTTTACTACCATAAAAATCTATATTTAGGACAATACTTTAAAATTTCCAAAATTTGTATGCCAAATGTACCTACTATTACAAATTTGCTAAAAAAATGTAGTGAAACCGTTTTATTGATTTATAAATTTATTGTATTCAAAATTCAAATTCTATTAATAATTTTAATAACTGCATTTAAGTGTCCATACTTCCGTGAGCGGCAGTGTACATTGATGTTTTATACCGCATATAAATCCGGACTTTAGTAATTAGCAACCAATAATTATTGTAAAAAAAAGTCAGATCAAAATCGAGTGTTTGTGAAATTTTCAAAAATGTCCTCCACTTTACAGCCCTCTGCCGCTCACTACCTATTCAACTTACAGAAAAATTTGTTAGACAAAAGTTGTAGTAAAATATGTTTTCTATAGGATTAATAGCAATCATTTTCGTCCTAAGGTCGAAAAACTGGTAAGAAAATATTGCCGAAAAACCTATTATTTATTAAAATGGCGGCACTCGACAACTCCTAAAATATATCAAAAAAATCAGAACCCTCTGACCATTTTTAGGAAACTCTTCATTTCATGATTTTGAAGATGTTAAAATATTTTAAGTATTATTAATATTTTTAATGAGCTAAATGATAACAATCCAGTTGATATAGAAATGTTTTTAAAAATATTTTGCCAAAAAACATCATTTTCAATTCTTCATTAAAAATTTCAACTTCCCACGAAGAATTCGGTAAAAAGCTCAAGGTTTCAGACACGAGGACTTTTAGTATGTTAAAGTACAAACTATTACTTAACGAAATCCGTCGAAAAATTGCAGAAGACCGATTTTGGAATTTTTTGATCAAAATGTGCCCAATTTTCTTACACTATTAAAGCGAAGTAGATGGTTGAATGAGCGCCACGTAGTTTAAATTTAAATTACCACCCTGTTCACCGTAAAACCATTACTGTAGGCTTAATAAATTCCTAGTTGTCAGCTTTCAAAGTTGATCGTTTTTAAATTTTTTCTGCAAACTTTTACATTTCTTCAAATAGCTCAATTTCAGTACCGAAGAATTAAAAATTCTAATAATATAAGTATAACGAAAAAAATGGAATGTTGTAAATTCAATAGCTTTAAAGATATTATGGCCCTCTAAAAAAAACCCAAATTTTTATTAAATTTTTTGCTAAACATTTTTGAATTTTATTTTTTGTAAATAGTAATTGTTTTTTTAGGAATACTATACTTTCAGTCGGTGGCCATCGAATTAGAAACTTATTGTAAAATTTAAAAATGTTACAAAAAACAAATGGTTTTGTTATAAAATGTTTTTAATTATTAAAATTGGACAGATATATACAAAATTAATATATTTTGTTATTCCTCCCTTCATTTTAATAACCTCCCTTACCTTTGCAGGTATACTTGCTATGCACCTATTAATGTTGTACTTATTTTCGTCATTTTCATAAATTTCCTTAATCCTATCCTTTGAAATAGATACCGTTGGGTTCTGAAAACTATAAACTTTCGATTTTAAGAGCGCCCAACAGTTTTTATAAAAATTTAAATACGGAGAATGACTGCACCAGGGTAACAAAGGAATATTTTGTTCGGCCAGGTATTTCATAACAGATTTTGCAGTATGACATGGATCACCATCTTGCATAAAGGTAAAGGAAGCATAGTCAGCACTTATTGTTTCCAGATAAGGCCTACAAGTAGAATCCAATGCCATTTTATATTGGTCTTGGCGCATAGCACCGTTCACAAAATACACCGGACCAGCACAGCTTCCGGATATGTAGCTCCATATCATAACTGAGGGTGGATGTTTAACTCTTTTTAGTAAACAGTCGTCTTTGTATATCTCAGAAGGTCTTCTCCTAACGTATTGAGCCACTTCTGTCACTGCCTCTAAACGACATTCGTCACTGAAAATTACCCAAAACAAAATTATTAATTTGTGAAAAATTAAATTTTTTTCAAAATTCAATAAAAAGCATTAACTGTATTAAAATATAATAGACCTGCACATTTATGGGTAGTCTATTGACGCAGGCGCGAAAAAAGGGGGCGTTAGTTCGGACAAACTTTGAATCTGTCACCATTAAAATGTACATAAAACGAAGTTTTTAGTGTTGTTTTTATCAATGAATAACAGAAACCTTGGCGGTAGACCTAGAAAACCTGGTGAAAAAGAAGCGAACAAACACTGTGTTTTTGGAAACTGCAAAAGTGATAGCCGTAAAAACTCTAGTGATTACCAATTCATTTCTTTCCCACAGCTACTTAGTATTTCACCTGTGGGGTGGTGAAGTTAAATCGAAGATTTTCTTGCAATGTCTGGACATTTAACTTCAATTCTTCTGCTCTAGTACTCACAATTTCATAATCCTCGTATTTAAATTCTAGAAGTAGCTCCCACATTGTTGATTTTTCATAACTCTGGCACTGGCACAACAAGCTGTTGGTGATCTCTTGTGGTTCGTGGTTATTTGGCACAGGGTAAAATTTAACTTTTATTGAAGGGTCAACTTTGTCCGAATACTGTCGACTGGCTATTGTTGTCAGATCTTTTTTCTTTTTACCCCTATTTCCACTCGCATAGCTTGCTAGTGCATGCTATCGCAGAATAACCAAAAAGAATGGTGTAATCTTCTGGCGCAAAGAGCACTCCTGCCACATGATTACATACCTTCCCATTGAGAAAGCTGCACATTCACATGTTGAATCGACAACGCGTCCATTTTGATCAAGAACGACCATTACCCGAAAGTTAATATCGTCCCGATAGGACGTATGTACAGTAGCTTTAAGGCAAAATTAATTTAATTACATAATTAAATTTTTTTGGAATTTCGCTTCCAGGAAACGCTTTCCAACCATTTATGGGGAGAACGGGTGGTTTTATTTAAATATTTTCAAGGTTCTAAAAATAAAACTTGATGAGTAAAACAAAAAACAGCAATTTTAAACATACTTCTCGCCTAGTTATTAGTCTTTTTTGATCATGCCAAAAGCCACCATCGATGGTAGGAGTAATTTTCGTCCCTCCCGACAAATGTTCTTTCACTCTTAAAAAAATTTATGTACTTAAGCAAAAACCGATTGAATCAAAATAAGACTTCGCTCACTTTGAAATTAAATCTGCCCTTTTTCCAGAAGTTGTTAGCCCTCTGCAGTGCAACCAACTTTTTAATTGAACAACAGAGTGTTCTTTTATTGTTACACAAGGTAAAGCTGCACCGAGAACTTCACTTTCATCTAAAATAACACATACAAACGGTAAGGAAGACGCCATAATTTGCACGCGTTTACGATAACCAGCAACTGCAGTTGTCCGAACTGTTCAAATTGCCGCGTCTTTAACGCATGCGTAGATTATAACATTTCTTAAATGTGCAGGTCTATTCACACATTTTTCCAATCTTCAATTGTAAAATGCTTGTTGTGCCTTGTCCACAAAAGTCGAGCTTTTTTCATTTTTTCTGTCAGCTTGGACTTTTTTGATGGCCTCCTGCATTTTAAATTTACTTCGTACTGACGGCGACGCAGCGTTCTTGTCGATATGTTGATTCCCTCTTCCTTTAGGATCTGATTAACCACCCTGTGGGGTGCTCTGCGATGTAATATCTCTGTTGAAATTATTTTTCAGTCAGTTCTTGGGGTAGTTTTTCTTATTCCACGGCAATTTTGTTTATTCGATGCATCTAATAGTGGAATGTTCTCCCTCATGTTTTTCGCAATTTTTGAATTGTAGCAGTAGAAACATTGACAGTTTTCGCGATTTCCTTTAGATTTAATTTACCTTGAATCAGTAAATTTGAAATAATTTGCTTTTTTACACCACTGATGTCACTTTTTCGCCCCATTGCAATAAAATGTTTGAAAATTTTATTTCACAATATTTTCACCAAAAATGTCCACTTTTACCAATTATTATTGTAACACTAAAACACGCAAAATAAAAATTTAATAAACGCAATAAACGAAATTTATAGAGGATTTAATGCAACGCAATTTACATACTTTTTTACAAAAACAAATAAATGATGAAAAACTGATTATCAGGAAAAAACGTAAAAAGTGATCAATTTTGAAAGCTCACAGCTAAGGCTCTAATTATAGTTAAAAAGTTGCATAGTTTTACAGAGAATTTAATCTTCTTTCATAGCTGTACCTCGGAAACTACAATAAGGGTTAGAAGAATTCCTCTAAACATTATCGCACAATTTTATATACTATTTTATTAACTTTATAATAATATGTAATATTATATTTTTGTACTTTTGTTGAGCTTTTTGTTTAATTATAAGATTTTTAATCGGGTATAGGTCTATAATATTTTAAATATTTTCCAACGTTTCGGGCCGTTTACATTTGGCACATTTTCAAGGCTAAAAAATAAATTATTAATTAATGTGCATCATTGATGGTATATCGCACAATTACCTCACTGCTGAGCTCTGCTTCGAACTCTCGTCGGATCACTCGTGAGATAGTCACATTTTCTTCACAAATTGTTCGACAACCACGACCCTCAACGTTACATAGTAGGCAAACCAACTGGGCTTTATTCAAGGAGTTGGGTTACAGCAAATTTCTTCAATGCGCTTCTCTTAAGACTGAAATCGAATTAGATGAAGCAACTCCTGGCCTGGGAAGCAACTCCTGAAAAACAAACCCCAAAAATCGTAAACTACTACCCCAAAGCAATCCAAGAGAAAATACGTTAAAAACGAAAACTCAGCGCAAAATGGTAGTCCACCCGAGCACCTATAGATAGGAAGAAACTACTAAATGACCATAAAAATCTCAAAATCCCATCTCATCTAAACGGATTGACAGCAACAGTGGCAACTGAGTACTCATTATGGAGAGCAACCAAGAAGATCAAAAGACCGCAGATGACAATTCCACCTATCAAAACCCCTGTGGCGAATGGGCGAGAATCAATAGAGAAAAGGCAGATACCTTTGCGGACCACCTTGACGAACTGTTTAAACCTTTCCCCAATAAGGATGCTTTCAGAAAATCTTGTCAACGGGCTGGAAACATTATCGCTGGTGGTGGAAATTTGGAAACTTTAATAATTCCAGAAAGTCATGAGCTTTATGAATTTCCTCCTGGACAAACGGAAAACTCTTTGCTAGCGGATAAGACGTCAAAACAGCTCGACCCACGAAGATTACTAATGAATACTAAGGAAAGTAACATACACTGGAACGAACAAATGAAAAACATTTTTATCGATGGGACATTTCGGCAAGCTTCTCCACTATTTTATCAAATTTTTGTAATTTTGTCTAGCAGAGGTGGACTTGTTCTACCGATATTGTGTGCTCTTTTGCCAAATAATCATTGTGAAACTTATGGCAGGTTGTTTGAACTAATCAAAGAAATGTGGCCGCGATTTGAACCAGAAACCATTTCTCTAGATTATGAATAAACTGTAATCAATTCAGTTACTGAAGTTTTTCCTGCAGCTCAATTACATGGTTGCTTATTTCACTAGGTGAAAAATTTTAAATAGCAAATTTGTGCAATTTGCACAGTTCCTGAATTTACTCTCCAAACTCGTTTGGTAATCGGTATCGCATTGCTTCCTATTGAAGATATGGATAATGCAATTAAAGAATTATAATATCTCAGCAGCTTTAAAATGAGTTAATACCAATTCTAAACTGGTTAGAAGACAACTAAGTTGGAAGACAAAATTGAAATCGAACAAGATATTATATACTGATACTGATCATAGAAAATCAAAAACCTCGAATATTCAACCCGTCTGCTTATGAAGTCTAGCGACGTAGCGACCTTCTTGTGTTAGTTTGATCCTCCTTGTCAAGTGAAATGCTAATGTCAACAATAGAGAGTGAAAATAAGAGGTATGGAATACCCAGGGGCGGATTTAGGGGTAGGCAGAGTAGGCTGCGGCCTAGAGCGGCAGATTATTTGGGGCGGCAAATTTTGATTTTATTTTTCTCAAGCTTACGATTCACTATTTGCGTACTAATACGAGTCAACATAAACTTAATGCATTGGCTCTGTTGAATATCGAATCTGAAATTCTAAAAGGCATAAATTTTGATCATATTATTAATGTTTGCTAAAAAAAAATGTAGACGAAAGAGGTTGTAAGACGAAAGAGGTTGTAATTGGAAAAATAAAATATTGCAAAATGTACTATTTGTTAATGATTTCCTCTCAAAAATAGGGCGGCAAAATTTGTTCGGCCTACGGCGGCAGAATTGGTTAATCCGCCCCTGGGAATACCCACACCATATCGACATGCTGAAGGCCCATCTTAATCATCATACGCTGATGGGGGTATTCGATACCTTCCCCCCAAACTCACCGGTTTCTGCAGCCACCAATCTTTTAAAACATCATTTCCAATAGCTATTTGTAACCTTTTTCAATGTGAGAGCACGAAATTTATTATATTTTTTACTTAAAATTTTTTTTTGAATAGTTCTTTCCGATTTTAGATAGGAGGACACGTGCTCTTGTGCCTTTTAGGGTAAACCGCCGCTGCTCAATGAGAAACATAAGCATAATTTAACCAATTAGAATGACAAAGTACATATTCGGGCGCCCAAAAGCCCCTGTAGTAAGTCTAAAAGTACCGACGCCCAAAAATCCGGATCCTAAAAGTCCGGCGCTTAAATGTCGCGTACCGCCGGTATTGTTTTAAATATCTAAAATTCTGCTTTTGTTGAATTGCTATGGTGATTACTATATGGGTCATTCCATATCAAAATCAAATTTTCATGTCCCTCTTTGATTTTGCTCAAATTTGGTATACTTTTAAGTTATGCAAAATAAACAAACCCGTACTTATTTTCTTGGCCCCAAAGTAATCCGTTAACATGTTACAGCCCCCCAAAATAAGTCAAGTTTGGCTTGTAGGGCTTCGATCAAGTATTTCTATTGGCCGAATCGTACCACTTAGAAACACGATTTTCTTTATGAAATTTAGATATTGAATATGCCTTTTCAGTAAGTTTTTGTGTGTAAATAATTAAGGTCATAAAATGGAAGCCCTGATTAAATTTTGATTTGCAGTCAAAACCATGACATTACCAGTCATGACCGTCATCTCCCAAGCGATTCACTTAAATAAACAAAGACTAGCTGGACAAGACCACAGTGTGTCGTACATGGCACACACCAACATTCGTGTTGATGCAGTGGCGGGTTACCCTACAGTGCATAAGGGCATGTGTCCCCCTATCCAAAATCGAATAAATATATTTGATGTCATGTTCTGTTTATCATATGGGGGGGGGGGTCTGTTGTAATTGGGTTAATTTCTGGTAGAATCCTCATGACTAGATATTCAGACAATGGACCATTATGACATTTAGAAATTTACACCTGAATCTTCCTGGTACTTCCGAATGATGAACTGCTTGCATCAACAATCTGAAATAATACAACAAGCGTAATTTTTGTATACACAAATATTTCGAAAGAATGTAAAGAAAAATCAAAAGAGGGTTTATTTGTTTTATTTTAAGAAAGTCTTGGGAAGAAATTAAATAAAATTAATTTATTTGTAAAAGCATAGGTAATTAATAATGATAAGTGTGTGCGTTGAAACAAATTAGTGCGCGGGCTTATAAACAATTTTGGTGGGATATGAAATGGATAAGGAAGCGTGTAGGGGATTCAGAATACGTCCGTGGAGACGTAAAGACGTAATTTTGAAGACAGTTGAATTTTGGAAATTGTTTTTAATAATTTACTTATTAAGTTGGGAATTATTAATACGAGTAGTTGATTGATGATTCATGAAGTGTATGAAGTGATAAGAAGATTGAGAAAAGTTTCGATTGATATTTTGAAAGATATTTGGAAATTTTGGTGACCGCTGACAAATTTCATATGGTTACGTTTTTTGATGGTTATGTTACTGATTATTAGAAAATTATTGAAGATTATCATTTTATGGACTTACCTGAGCGTTTATCCTAAGAGACGAAGAAATTCAATTCATCATCAATCCTGTTTGGAATTTTCATGGTATGGAAATTGGATCCAATCGCATAGTCATCTCCACGCTGATTGTTCCGCTACATATCCTACACATCGATGGTGCACGACGATATAGACTTCGGTAAGCAAAATTTGTGTCGACGAATTTTAATAACATTTAACAATAAAATAACCAAGTTCGCGCGTGAATTTAAATACGGGGGATTTATAAACTTTTCTTTAATTATTTCTGTAAATTTAATTTGTTCCTATTTAATGAAAATCAATCTTTTGTTTTTTAATAATTATATTTGTTTAATAAACTACAATATTTTGTTTACAAATAATTACGTTTGATTTAATTAATTCTACGGCAGTGAAGACAAGATTAAGCAGGTGTAAGATACAATAAGTTTATTATTTTTCTTTTCTGCAAGGTTACTAAATTAAGGTGACTTACATGAGCATTTTGACCAAATTGATGGACCCAATTTTCGACCCGAAATAACGAGATTTCATGCAGGCTAGTCGAGGCATAATTAAATTAAGTGCCATTAATATTCTCCCGCTATATAAATCAAATTTTGAGCTTTTACAGTAGCAATACATGGCAGTACATAAATTTATATTTTTTTTTCTACACATTTTGTGTCCTCCCATTGAAAAATAACACAAGTCGATATTGCAAATGAAGTTATAAAAAATTGGCGGCTACAGAAGTGGGGAGTCTGGAATACCTCCTAACACATGGTGATCAAAATGGCCATCTTGATATACTGGGGGTATTCTATAACCCCCCCACCCATGGATTATTTAATTTGACGATGAAGAGTATTATTAATACTTTCAAATAACATGAAGAGTCGTCCATATAGGACGTCCATGCCTGGGGAAAAGGGGGGTTTGGACAAATGTGACTTCAGCATAATATAATACCCTTATTTGGGATGTCTAAGAAAATTGTACATGAATATTTTTTTAATATAATTTTTGTACAAAAACTTATTTACTTCTTAAATTCCAAATGTCGTGTCAAGCTTGATTTTAGACAAATGAGAGGGGTCTTTGATTTGTGACCATAGGACGTTCTTGGAGGGGGGGGTCCGAAGATTGTGACCAACTGGGACAAGGGGGGATTTAAAAATCTGAAAAAATTGCGGGCGTCCTCTCATTGAAAGAAATCGAAAAATGAGTTCTTTTTTGGTTTCTTTGAATTGCTTGATGCAATTAATTATTCAATACCTATTTGTACGATTTGCAACAAGAAAATTACAAATAATATGCATATTATATCATGTGACTCAAACCATGGTAATAATTCGATGAGTGTATTTGCGGCAATAAAACGATTTGAAATTCTCAACAACTTTTTGAAAAAAAGGCGAGAAGTTAATATTACTGTAACAACTGCTGCTCTGTTTTTATTTCCAAATTTCAAATGTTTTTGTAATATTTTGAAAATGCTTGTACCTAATATCAAGAACAACTTAAAAATATTTGGCATCTCTTCAAAAGTTTAATGAAAAAATTAGAAGCGTTGGACAGAAATTTTCCAAAAATTCAAGCATAAATAACCATTTGTGGTGGTTAGCTCAAACTTGCTTAGTCCAGAAATACTTCAGGAAGTCCACGAAGAGTTCCAAGATAGTTTGGCCAATAACATTAGTTATATTTCCACTTTTATGGCATTTTTCGTTGCATCTGCTGATCGTCGAAATTGTACGCCAATGATAAAATTTTTTGGTGCATGCCAAACTGCAAATAGTACCAAGGGGTATTAAGGTAAGCGTTCATTTGTCGGCATCGGACATATCGGAATAAAATATTCTTTACATTGTTTTTAATGAACCATCGTTCATTATATCGCATCGTACGCATCGCATCTCGGTAAATCCGATCAGTATTCTTTGGAAGGCAACTTTTCCGATGAGTGCGATGCGTTCGGATGATGTCATCGACAAATCCGAGAAATGAACGATAGTAATCGCAACGGCTCGACTGCAGTGTTCGCATTTCTCACAGTATTTGTTGCAAACATGGACGATGGTACGTTAATTTCGGAAACAATGTATGGAACTCTCCATACTGTAATCTTTTCTTCCATATTATATTATGCACCCAAAACGTTTCTTTATTACGTCTCTTCTTTTCTTCCTCCATTAACAAACAGCTGATTATTACTGTTTCATTTTCACTGTCACTCATATTTTGAATTTTTGTAACAAATATCAAACACGGTTGTTGGTTCTAGTACGTGCAGAATACGCCGTTTCATACGATCCGAACAAGTGAACGAACTCGACGAAAAAGATACGATTCGTCCGATGCCGATAAATGAACGCTTACCTTTAGAGGTCGTCCGCAATTTTATCCGACTTTCCAACTCCCCCTTGTCATAGCGGTTCACAATCTTCGGACCCCCTCCCCTTCCAAAAACGTTCTATGGTCACAAATCAAAGACCTCCCCTTCATTTGTCTATAATCGAACTTAACACAACATTTGGAATTTAAGGGGTAATAAAATATTTTTTACAATTACATAAAAACATATTCAAACACAATTTACTTATTAGAAAGCCTAACGAGATTTTTTTGCGGACATCACATTTGTCCAACCCCCCTAAGGCGTGGACGACCCCTTCTTAATTTAAAATTTGTTAGTTAGGACATTTTAACTAAGAACTGCAGAATTGATGTAGGTAGATGCCAGCAAATTTTTGGTTACAGCAGTGAGTTGTTTGCTGTATACCATTAGTACATCTCTAATGGTTTAAAAAATACTTTACACCGAACAGGATTAACTCCAAAACATACCAAACTCAAATTATTACAATCAAATAAAACAGCTGATGGAAAAATATGTATGGTAAAATTTATTAAAATTTTAAATTCATTTATGGCAATATCATTAATTAATAATTATATATTATAACATAGATAGTATTTAAAAACAATAGATAATTAATTACACCCAATATTTCAAAAATGTACAAATATATTATTTAAATCGATTTAAACATTTCATGCAACTATTTCTTTACTTGCTATAAAACAGCAACCATTTCCGGATTGTTTGTATCCCCCAAATATTACAACACAGAGGGAAGGCGGTACCATTTTGAAATATATAGTTTCAATCCACTTGTTAACTTTTTTACAAATTTGCTCTGCATCTGCTTCAATTTCATCTGTGGGGAAATTTGCGTGAGCTATGTTCAGAGATGATTTATTCATGTTGTCACAAAAAATTCTGATTACGCGTTTATTTGAATTTCCAGAGAGGAATTTAATTTTTTCATTTTGTTTAGGTGGATTATCTTTATAGGTAAAGTAATTGTATTTCTTTGTTATTTCTTCGATGCTTACTACTAATGCACTTTTATCCAATTTTGTACATTGCTTTAGCATGCTGGTGGCATAATAAGGAGTTGCTAATTCCGCATGGTGCTTAAGTTGAGAGGTAATGTTTGCCATTACAGCATCACCAAAATACAAATGTTTTGATAGTTTGAGTTTCACAAGTTTTAACGACGATAAACTGTCTTCAATGGAACAATGACCTTTACTTCCTGTCTGAATCTTTTCATTTAAAAAATCCTTGGCTAATATTTGCAATTTAGTTTTTCGTTGACGTTCGCCCGTTAAGTTATAGATAATACTGGTATCTATTATATAGGGATGCATTAATTTTAAGGCATGCAAATCGTTTCCTATAGATTGTCCCACTAAAATGGCATCAGGTGGTAATAGCCTTCTTAAATCTTCTTGAACATCCTTGAGTTTTTTAGTAACGTTCAGCATCATTTTGTGCGTTATACCGGAAAATCTAGTAAGGTAGTCCGTAATTTTGTTATCCGGTTTCACAAGCTGTTCGTAAAACACTTTGCCCTGTTCATCCACAATAGAAACTCGAGTCAGTTCTATATCCCCTATGGTCGTTTGACACATTTCACAATCGATACCAAACATGGGGCTGAAATTCGTTACATCTTTATAGGAATCTTTCGATAAAACATAGCCAGCAAATTTTTTTTCCATAAGTCCTTTGATAGGCATAGGAAAATTTTCTTCTACCATTTGCCAACCCGATAACAACAAGTGGGTTCTAGGGAACTTGTCACCTTTTGGTAACTTTTCATTAACTTCTACTGACTTGATCTCATCTTCCACAGGAAACAAGCCCCTAATACAGTCAAATAGATCACAACTTCTCGTAACAGCTTCTTCCAGAGTACCATATTTGTCGACAAACTTTTTCATCTTGCTGGTGGATAGTGATACAGTTCCAATATCTTGCACTATGTCACCTTTATAAGCACCCGGTGTTATCATTTCAACTTGAAAAGGAAACTTATCTTTTAAAGATACAAATACACTTTCGTATGATAAGTAATGATACAAGGATAAATTTTCAATAATTAAGACATTGGTGTGCTTAACATTGTTGAATTTCTCTAATTGACACCAACGAGCAGGACTATATGGTGAATGATGTCCCAATTGGGAATACATAAGTAAATGTTGTATGTCACATAAAAACAAAGGCATTCTATCTTCTGCATCGGTCGATAAAGCTGCAGCATCGCCAGCTTCTCTTAATTTAAATTTTGGTTGCGCTTTCCTGAATTTTTCTCGCTCACGCAACATTTTCTTTAATTTTACCAAATCTTCACCGAATATTTTTGGTTTACCAGAATATCCAACAGTTTTGGTCGAATTTGTATCAACACTATTTGGGTCAGCTTTTTGTTTCTTAATAGGTGGTTCGATGTCTAAACAGTGATTATTTTGACTAATGAGATGAAATTTGTTACTTGTAACAATAGGGGCCATCTTCCTCTTGTCACTTTCACCATGTACCTTTGGTTGTGATAATAGCAAGCTCATGTCTTCTTAAGAAAGTCCACTTGTCGAATAAAACCTACAAACAAGAACAAGCAATAAGTTTACCGGTTATTTTACTCATTCTTCTGTACAGACATCATGCAGTACTATAAATAATTCATAACATCTGACAAGGGGACTTTACATCTTAATTTATAAACATTTGAGTGTCTTACTAATAACTTAAGAAAAAAAATTTCATAAAACTTTATCAAATATTTTGAGGTTAAACTTCAAATTGTTAAGAAAAAAAAAGCTAGGGACTTACCGACTGCATTTGTTGACGTTCTTACACTTAATATTAACAATGATTAAAAAAAATTAACAATGCAAATCAAATTAAAATTGTGATATTATATCACGAACAGCGCTGTGATACGTTAATAATAAAGGGAACACACCAGAATACACATGATAAACATCGTGGTTCCAATGCATTAGCAACATTTACCATTTAGTGGCAGCAATGCCAACTGTTACCAACGTAACAGTGGCGTATCTGGGATTACGATCTACCATCTATTCAAAAGAAATTATTTTTTACTTCAAATCATGAGTTAATAAAATACAAAGGAGAGGCGGGCAACTTGGAAAGAACGCTAAAGTGAAAAATCGTGATTTTAAGAAAACTCTATAGGTATTTAATGTTAAGATTCCAGCGCCATTGCGGTTAAAGAGAAATTAAATTTTAATGTTAATAAAATTCTACGCAATTAAACAATTTTTCTTTCTATGATGATAATTACATTTTTTCTTCGTGATTATCCATTTACACGTTCAAAATAATATTCTATTATTTGTTTAATGTTACGATAATTCGGGCAAAGTGGAAAAGCTGGCGGGAGAGCAAAATGAAACTATAAATTCATACCTCAATTCTTTTTCTTTCGGTGCCTATACGCAGTGGCGTAGCTAAGGAGGGGCGGTGGGGGCGGACCGCCCCGGGTGTCACCCGTCTGGGGGTGACACCGGACCCCAAATTATTTAAATTTCCTGACTAAAATTTATTACCTCGTTTCTTGGTTTTTAAAAACAAAAACGAGTGACCCGTAGTGTTTCCCTGGGTGGGGGTGACACCCATTAAATCCGCCCCGGGTGTCACCCATGCTAGCTACGCCACTGCTATACGTTATCGAATGTTGGCGATCATCATGGCTATTCTTATCTTGTCAGCTGCTGCCTGGAAAAAACCCGTTGTTGACGTGTCGTCCATCAAATGTTCCATCGCATTGTTGTTTGTTACATGCTACACCCAGGAGATCCTCAGCATACGTCCATAGAGCCACATACATTGCAACAATCGAGGTAAGTCACTATTTGATTATCCTACAGGTACAAATCTAGTACTAATTCTTAATAGAGGGGATTTCCCTACACTTTATGTCACCCCCATCGTAAATATGACATTGATATTGCAGTGGCGTAATTAAGTATTACAAATTACATATATGACTGTGACTAACTGACAATGTCAGATCATAGATTGATTTCCTTTAAAGTAAAAGCAAAAACAGTGGAAGCCAAACAGTACAGGAACCTGAAGAACGTCGACAGGATGGCCTTTTTAGATCACCTGACCACATCCTTGGAGACTGGAACGTTGCAAATAGCATCCACTAAGGAGTACATAACAACTACCGAAAAGATCGAAATGTACCCCAATGAGCACCAAAACTCCCCCATAAAAGGCTATGAGCTATCTTGTCTGCTACCAACAACCAGAATGCGAGGTCGAGCAACACATTGCCCAACTAAAGAGATCCCACTCTAGACGTTGCTTCGACTGGGCAGCATTTAAAGTGCGCTGGTCGGAGTACAAGAGTCTAATACGTCAAAAGCAACGTGAGTCATGGAGAGCCTTCTGCAGTGGTATTGGAATAACAACCGCTGCTGCAGCAAGGCTACATAAGATCATGGCTAAAAGATCCATACCATCAGCCAGGCAGGCCGAGAGGATGGTTCCTATACGGAAACCCTCTCGCAGACTGCTAAAATACTGCTACAGAGACACACTTTCCCGATAGCATAACAGTTTCGGGCTTCGACTGGGCTGACATTAAAACTCAGTCACCGACTGCAGTGAATGGGGAACATGCATGAATAAAAAAATTTAGTTAAAACAGTATTTTCCGATTAATCCTATATATTAAATATCAAATCAGCAAAAATAACTTCTATTTATTGTATTTTGTTATAAATAATCCATTTTAAAATTCAATGATAATTTAAAATAAATCATGTGACCTTAAACGCAACGCGTTTGGTTTAAGTCACCGGCACAATAACAATAACCTCACTTTCTTGTTTACTCTACTCGTGTAGAGTACTTTTTTAACTTTTTGTTTTCAATTGATTTAATTATGATAAATAACAGCTTTTAACACTAACAAACTTCAACTTTCAAAGCACAAAACCACAGAACAATAATATAAATGAATGTAAAATTCTGTCTTGTGACGTCACAAGCCAATGGCACTTGCGCGGTCGTTTCCTTCAATTCAAATTGACGGATTTTTAAATATTTTTTAAATTATTATCAAAACGAAAATAAATAAATTAAATAGCATTAATTAGTATATTTAGTTATTTTTGATCGAACTACGCTAAAAAAAAAATTTATGCATCTTCCCTATTGGGAAATTGCAAAAGAGGTTGTAGATGAGACCAAAACGGCATGGTCCATCAAATCCTTTAGCCCCATCAAATCCTTTAGCCCCTTCAAATCGCCTGGGCCTGACAGGGTGTTTCCGGCCCTGATCCAGTAGGGCCTGGGAGACATTCTCGGCCATCTGGTGCGAGTGTTTAGAGCACGCATTGCGTTTATTGCTATCGAGGAAGCTTTTGATAAAACGACCTTCGCGAGTATAAGTGAAGCACTCCATCGACATGGAGTTCCCACTGCTACCATTGTAAAATGGATCATTTTTGCCCTGAAGTGGAGAGCCGTGGAGGTGGGTGTCGGAGACATAAGTACGGGTCTAGCAATAAGAAGTTTGTTTTTAAATTTTAAATGAAAATTCTATAATTATTTATTGAAATATAATGTAGAGACTTGAAAATTTATGAGTGAAAAATAATATCAGGCAAATGTCCACCACGACTATATTTGCAGACGTCAATCCTTTTAACAAAGTTTTCAAGCACCAATGATGCCTCCTACCCATAAACCGCACCATACAGCGACACGATATGGGTATAATGGTTGTTCAATAACAGCTTTTGGATTTTCAGAAGTCCAAATTCGACAATTTTGCTTGTTGACTTACCCATTTAAGTGAAAATGAGCTTCGTCCGAAAAGATGATTTTTTCTGAAAAACCAGCACCATGTTCAGAGATCCAATCAGCAAATCTACGACGTAGAGAATGATCTGTTGGCTTTAATTCTTGCACCAGTTGAACCTTATAAGGCTTTAGGGCCAAATCCTTCCGTAAAATTCGCCATGTGGTAATTGTGGATAGGCCCAATTGTTGAGAACGTTGTGAAACCGATAAATTTGTGTCTTCTGCAACACTCTCACTTACTGCAGCAATATTTTTGGTTGAACGGTCTGCACGAGCACGTATTTTTGTGGTTACGTTTGCTACTGAACCGATGGACTCAAATTTTTTCACTAACTTCGCAATGGCAGTCTCCGGTGGCTGATCTTGATGACCAAAAATATTGTAAATATTACGAAATGTAGTTTTCACAGAACTACCATTTTCATAATGGATTTTAATTATTTTAATATGAAATAAATATTATGGAGCGAAATTAAAGACATTATAACAAATTCTAAACCTTCTACTGTGTATATGTCAAAAAACTGAATGACAGAACTCTCAACATAACCTAATTCTACCAAATTTAAAAACAAACTTCTTATTGGTAGACCCTGTATTAAGGGCGTTCTAACTAAGAGCCGTCCACTAGGAGGAGTACTCTTCCCGCTGCTGTGGGTCATGGTAGCACACAACCTTCTACAACGCCCTGAATAAAAAGGGCTTCTATATCATAGGATCTGGCAAATTTGCTCTGCGTTATCACCTTGAACTCTATCAAATGCTTTCTTGTAATCTACAAAATAAACATATTGTATATTGCAGTTCATCTCAGTCGTGGCATTTTTCCAGATTTGTAAATTTCATTGAAGATTCTCGTGAGCCACTATAACGTAATAAAAAAGTTTCAGAAACCTCCGAGTGGAAATCATTGGGGGCATTACGTGAAATATTAAAACATTGTTGCCTAGCCCCTAATATGGACCAATTTCTTGAAACTTTTCACTCTTGACTTTGCAACTTTATCTATAGGAACACAAGAAAATATGTGAGAATGGGAAACTTGATATCTGCCAACACTAAGTTTCGGATGCGAGTCGTAGAATTTACCTCAACGGTTAAAGAGCAAAACCCAGGCGGTAGAGATGAAAGATTTGAGGAGAGTGGAGGGAGTCACGAGATTGGATAGAATAAAAAACGAAGAAATAAGAAACTGACTTGAAATATTTATATGAGATTAGACCCTCACCTGTCTCTAATGAGAAGACAGCTCGGGACCTCCCCTTGATCACGTAGAAAAATGAATCTCTACTTTTATTCTCGTGATACCCTGATGTTGATTAAACTAACTCGTTGTAGCAGGAAGCGAGAGTCATGGATTCCCTCGGATGAATGCCCTAGAGATGATCAAAGAACAACTTTGCTAACACAACAAAAATAAAGTGGCAGCAAGATCGTCGTTGCCTTAAAGACATGATATTGCGATGTCGGTTGGAAAGTGCATTCGCCGACCAAGACCAGTACAGTGGCAAAGACATTACCACCAAGAACCACTCCCCACAATCAATCAACAGAACATTCGAGTGGTCATTAAAAATCCCACAAAGGTGGAACCACTAACGAACTTCCAACAATCAACCAATCGGAAGCGCCCCCGATGAAACGCAACACCTTGTACGTTGGTCGTGCATCGCTTCCTATTTAAAAAAAAACACATAACCGAAAATAAACACAAAAAAATATTGAACATAAAATTTCAAATACGAGATTTGAACTCATGTCGACCAGTTTGGACTTCCTTTGCCTAGGCAATACCCCAGCACTGCACGATGGTACCTAGCTAAAATATGCGTAGTTTAAATTTATCAAAAACATTATAATTAATAATTTATCAAACACAAAATTTAAACCAACATATCCATAACCACGCGTGCGAGCATGAAAGATAAGATTGCCTCTAATCACGTCGAAACAGAAATGCAAAACCTGCAAACTAATCGTAATCTTGGCAACCACTTTATGATCAAAAATGCAAAGCAAAGGAAAAACCAAAATGTTAAAACAATAAAAAACAATAATTAGTACAATATAATAAAAGAGAAATGATACGAAATACCTTAGACTTCTGATCAGGTGCTCATCCCCAAAATTCTGCGCCGGAACTCCAAAACATTCCAAAACGGACGGAGCCTCGGTGCTCGAGAATTGATGCAGTGTAAGTCAACAGAATCCCCAACTACAGTGGGTGGTTGGTCTTCCAATCACTTGGTTCCACTACTATAACTTCATCGATGCACTCGAAAAACACAACCTTTCGGCTCGACATCCCTGACCAGAGTGAGTGATTTGCGCCGATTCAAATGCCTTATCCTATCCCAATCTCTCTTCCCAGTTCGACCGTTAGATGGAGCGAGAAGTGCCAATTAAATAAATATTGGGAACGAATTTGGAGACAAAAATTCGTTACAATATGCCCTGCGTTAGAAAAGGTAGAACGCCAATAACTGAGATGGTTCGGAAAAATCTAAACAGGATGGTAGACGACATGCCGATGAAAGAAAAGCAAGCGAGGGGCAGGGGAAGAAGATCAAGAGGCAGACCACCAAAAACATGAAATGATAGCTTTGACCGAAGGAACGAAGCAAGAAAAGCGACTCTGGACAGGAGAGAATGGAGAAAATTCGTAAACAAATGAAGAATGGAAGAACTACCTCAAAAACTTCGGATACAAATGAGAATTTTGATGTTCATTGCCTTTGCAACTTTGCAGTTTGTAGTTGTTTCTGATGAAAGTGATTTTTTTTTAAATCGTATGGAGGGGTATAGCTTTGTGCGCTGCCATTGGTACTTGATGTGGCATCCGTTGTGATAGATCTTTAGCCGTCTTTATCTAAGACGTTGCCCAGGAGACACCACGAGGAGGCGATCTATCGTTGTCCCCCATGAACATGAAAGTGATCAGATCAGGTGATACGATATTGGTATTTATTATAATCATACCGATTATCAGTTTTGATTTCCAACAGGCAAACCCGGGAATATCCTATACCTATGTGCCAATTTTTCACATATGTATGTTTAGAATATTTAAGGTAAACCATTTAGGACCTACAGCTTAACGTGACTTAACGGATCTATTACTGGTATTTGAACCCAGGACCCTTAGACCTAAAGTCCTGAACATTTCCTACACTAGACCAAACTACCTAATTTGCATGTTCTCACGAATTGGATATATGCAATGTTGGAGGCACATCGACATTTGAGGTTGTCAGGAATGGCAAACTCATATTGTCGGTCATAGATGTCACATTGGCCTCCGAGAGCATCACCGCCCGTTTGTCGCTGTGGACTATCGACAAATCAGTCTGTCAGTCATCTGATCACAATGCCATTACATACAAAATTTTAGTAGATGACTGTATAAACACAGTCATCGAAACTTCAACGTACCTATTTCGAAACAAAATCGCCAATTGGCAAAAATTCAAACAAGAATTAAAAATTAACGTTTTGGCATCTAAATTATTATCTACAAATTTCGAAAATATTTCTTCAAATGACTTAGACCTCACAGTGGAACAACTCACTGAGGACATACGCAAATCATGTTTCTCCTCAATGAAAATACGTGGAAACTCTAAACCGTATAACCCGTGGTGGTCTAAGGAATTGGAAGATTTGAAAAAACAGTGTATCAGGATTCATCACCGTATTCACTCCGGTCTTCGACAAGGCCTTGATATTTCAAAGCTTCGAGAAGACCAAACGGGGCTAAAACAAGAATACCGTGACCTGATACGCTCAACTTCTACAAAACATTTTAGAGACTTTTGTAATAGGCAACACCAGGAAAGTGTGTGGTCTCTGACTAACAGACTCATTAAAGATGCTCCCGCTAAACGCCCTCCTCTGACACTAACGTGCGAAAACAAATTTACTAGCGACAGTGACGATACGGCAGACAAACTGCTTCGGCACTTTTACCCTGACGACACTGACGATATCCTATTGAGACATCACGAACTCAGACTAATGTTTGATTCGACCTACGTATGTGACACGACCGACAAAGAAGAATTTGCCGTAGAAGAGGTGTTGGAGGCATTGATTACAATGAGCGCAAACAGAGCGCCCGGCATCGACAATCTCACGTCGGATATCTGCATTTCGTTTGCGGAGGAGTACCCTGAATTCATTACTAGACTAATGAATTCCTGCCTGACAACCGGCCACTTTCCGAAACCGTGGAAGAGGGCTTTTGTAAAAATCTTGCCGAAGCCGAATAGGTCGGATTCAAATGATATATCGGCGTTCCGGCCGATCGGCCTTCTCCCGGTATTCGGGAAGCTGCTGGAAAAGTTGTTTACAAAACGCTTGACCTACTTTGGTCAACAGCGCCAGGCATGGAATCCTAGACAGTATGGATTCAGGGAACAAACCTCCACAACGGATGCACTACGTGATGCCATCAGCATCATCCGACGTGAGAAAAGTAGTAAATGTTTAGTATTGGGTGTATCCCTGGACATCAAAGCGGCGTTCGACAACACTTGGTGGCCAGCATTATTCAACAGATTGCGTAACATTGCTTTGCCGTGTAACATGTATAATCTCTTAAAGAGTTATATAGCAGATCGATCTGTTGAGCTGGTCTACGCTGACGGAAAGTCGCACAAGGGGATGACGAAGGGATGCATTCAAGGCTCTGTTTGCGGGCCTACTTTTTGGAACATCATACTGGACGAACTTTTAGATGTAGGCTTACCAGGAGGATGTCATTTGCAAAGTTTTGCAGATGATGTCTTCCTAATCGTAAGTTCGACCAGTATGATGCAGATGGAGGAACGGGCCAACGCTGCGCTACGTTCTATAAGCGATTGGGGCGCTGGTGTTAAATTAACATTCAGCGCTCCAAAGACGCAAGCTTTAGCATTCACACCAAAAACCAAGCTATGCAAAATTCATTTCGGCAACTCCCAGCTAAACTTTGAAAAATCTATAAAATTTTTGGGCATTATTTTGGATGATAATTTGAAATTTAACATCCACGTAAAACACGTAATTGCGAAAGCTAGCAAGATTTTTAACAACCTCTGTAGGTATGTGCGCCCGACGTGGGGTATCAACCCACTAAACGTGGAAACGATATACCACGCGGTCGTAGAACCTACCATAACCTACGGAGCGTATATTTGGTATGATGTGCTAAAGTATAACTACGCGCGGCGCTGGCTCCGCTCATTCCAAAGGACATTCGCCATTAGGGCCACTCGCGCATTCCGTACGGTCTCGGCGATATCTGCGTTAGCCTTAGCTGGATTTACTCCGATAGAGCTAAGGATCAGAGAGGTGGCGGAGGTAGAGAGGGTAAAGGTGGATGGTACCTTTAATCGCCTTCCGGAAGACGTCGTCCTACAACTTCGTACGCCGCCTGTAGGGATGTTGCATCCCCGCTATAGGCAAACGATAGTTTTCGACAGGGTAGGCGACTCCAAAGAAGTCGATCGAATTTGTGACGGGGTGGATGTGGCTATTTTTACTGATGGCAGCAAGCTGGAAGGCGGGGAGGTCGGCGCTGCAATCGTTATATACCACGAGTCTCGGCTTGAAACACACAAGTATCGCTTACACGATACTTGTAGTGTTTATCAGGCCGAGCTATATGCGATTGACGCTGCCCTGAATTAGATCTCCCCCAGGAGAGTGCACTCAGCGTGTATCCTCTCCGACAGCCTATCTTCGCTTGTTTCCATCAGCGACAGAAGCTGTACTTCACCCCTGGTCACTTCCATCCATCGTTCTCTTCTCCGTCTGAGGAACGAGTTGACCATCAAGTTCGTGTGGGTAAAGGCTCATTGTGGTATAGGAGGGAACGAGGTTGCAGATTTATGTGCCAAAGATGCGGCCGTGTCGTACAGTCGCCTGGCATACACCCAGTTCCCTCTGAGTTACGCAAGAAGGGTGATTCGCCTTGAACTGGCAAGTACTTGGAATTCTGAGTACATTAATGCCGTTCAAGGTTCAACCACCCGGCAGTACTTACCTACTCTGCAAGATGTTCGACTGTTCCGAGGTGCCTTCGACACCTCTTTTGAATTGACGCAGATATTGACGGGACATTCGTATTCGCGCGAGTATCTATTTAGATTTAAGATCTGCCCTACTGATGTGTGTCCTTGCGATTCAAGGAGTAGACAAACTCTACAACATTTGTTGTCCGATTGCCCACGCTATGTATCTTCCCGTTTTAACCATCTTACTCTCTGTAATTTCTACTCAGTATCCCCACTCGACCTCCTTCAAATTCTTAAACATCCTTCCTTAGTTATTTCTTTCACTACCTTCATAAAACATATAATTTCAACCCTTAAAGATTTTAATACTCCACCCTGAGCTTGAGCTCATACCAACATCGAATATTGAAGGGCCGAAGTGAATATTTGTTTTTTTTAATCTATCATTCTCTCGTTCTGGTCATGGCTCACACCTTGACTCATCTCTACAGATTTAAACACCAATACACACTAAACACATACAGGGCAGGGACAGTCAATCTCTTGCCTTAATATGTGTTTGTTTAATTTGTTCTAATTACCATGTTTTATCAATTTTTAGTTTTAACAGTTTTACCAAATAAGTGTTTCCATTTTTTCCTAGTTATAAGTTTGCGTTTATATTACATTAATTACATGTCAATTAATTAGTTTTAAGTTATGTCTGTATCCAATAGCAGAGTATACTCCCCCGTTGGGTGGTTTAACCCAATGGGGAAACAGGAAAAAAAAACTACCTAATTTAATGTAAAATAGACTAATGGATTATGGTATCACATGATAAGTGATAGATTGCAAAGCGAAGAGTTTCAAAAAATGCCCCCCTGGTACCACAGTACCAACTGACCCCCTTGTGTAGGTCCAGCACCGATATTCGATGTACTAGTAGTCGAATCCATTCCTTCTATGAAAAAAAAGAGCAAGTGAGAATTGAAGATTCGTTCTCCTTCATTTAGTAGGAGGGGTAAATCCCAGGTAAGATTTGGTGTAAGTACAGGAACTTATTATGATTTTGAGAAAAACAAAACTATAAAATATAATGGGTTTCATAAACAAGGACAATAAAGTTGGGCGTTTGTTCACTTCGTGGATATCCAACATTTATCATTCGAAATAACGAAAATATCGAGAGCAAAAACAAAAACAGATTATTAAATCTACAGCCCAATTATATGGATCAAAAAGAGCATTAAAAAAAATTTCTTGTAAAAAAATAAATTAAAAATAAAAATTAGTCTTTTTCTCCAAAGTTTTTTTAATTAATTTCTTTCGAGACGCGTATTGAGAATTTGCATTATTCTCATCATCGGTCGATAAAAGAGGACAAAGGTAAAAGTTGACAAGTTGGTAAAATATTGGGAAAATGATTTTTGGTATTATAAAAAAATGATTGGAAGAAAAAGGCGCGTGTTTATTACATGAAAACTTGGGTAAGTCACCTGAAACCTAAGTCACGTATATTATAATCTATAATATAATAGGTGCATTTTAGCCCTATTCGAAATTTCGAATTTCGGATCCAAAAAAGTCTCAATCGTTTGTACCTATTTGTACTTCTTTTATTTTCGTTTGTACCTCTTAGTTTATGACATATTTTAAATATTCGTTTCGCTAGCATTTCGCCAGCCCCCATTTCGAATTTTGGATATAAAATAATCTCAATCGTTTGTACTTCGTTTGTACCTCGATTCTACGCACGTTCATAGCAAATTTCATATAGGGTTTCTTAACGTTAATATTGACAACTTTCTTTTAACTAAACATAATTATGTAGTATATTATATCATAAATCATAACAGATATCAAACATTAAAAGGATGTAAAAATTTCGAAAAAATGTCCATAAAAAACCAAATGAAGTAAAAGATGTAACACAAAAAATGTAGTAGGAAAACGAAACTGGAAAAAATATGCGTGAAGACTAGAGGGGATTTGTAAAATAAAAATTTGTTAAATAGATTAAAAAATTAAACACATTTTTTTGGTTATTGGTTTTCGGAAGTTTCTTGTTATTCTGATGTTTTTTAATCGCAGTATTATACAGTATTGCGCACTCTGTATATTTGTCACAATAAAAAAAAATTAAAAATCTGACAATTAAAAATTTCAGTGTAATGAAAATTCAAACTTTAATTAACAACATACATGTGATAAGTGCTTTTAATAAAGGAAATTACGAAGAAAATAATGATATTATACAAAATTTCATAATAAAGGTAAGATTTTGCACAATAAATTATATTTAAATATTTGGTTATTTACTTTAGGTACAGAACTCATATAGTTTCATATAAGTAGGTACCTACTACTTGCAGATCTATAATATACAAGTTTGCAATTCAAATAGAATAATAAAAATATCTCTAGTATATAGACCTGGTTCGGTCTGGCACTTTTTTCGCTTTGAAGCTCCGTCAACGCATTATGATAGTTGGATTTCGGGTTTTATCACGCTTTCAAATGCCTTATCTGCTCTCATTTCAAAACTTAGAAATGGACGAAACTATAGAGTTTGCAAGCGCGGAACAGCTCCATACCGAGTTATCAGAATATGTTCGACGGAGCTTCAAAGCGAAAAAAACGCCTGACCGAACGCGGCCATAGATGATAGAAGATACGTGCTCGGATTTGGAGCATATCGTTGACAGAGTATTTTTCGTCATCATGCTCTTTCCAAATATTTCATCAATTTCTACCAATATATGTATCTCTCTGATGTGGTGTTATGAAGATATCCAGCGTGAAGTTTGCTTCATATCTCATTTTAAAACATGTATTTTTGGGTTCCCCAAATTTTGCATATATATTTTATAATAAACTCATCGGTAATGGAGTTGGGTCAAAATTAGTCATTTGGGCTTTAATATTTCATATATCGTATTAGCCTAAAATTTAAGGGGGTAACCCTCCAATTAGTCTTCTTAGGTAGCAAACACCATAGATCGCTTTGGTTTAAGTTTATATAAATGGAGTTCATTTTGTTTAAAAAAAATTTCCACGGATTAAAAAGTTATTACCAATCTTAGGAACAAAGAACAAAGCGACGCTGTTTACTTTATCCAGATATCTTGAAAACCAAGCAAGATAGGGAAATAAATTATGCTTATTTTTTATGTAGAGCGTAAAATTATCTGCAATACTGATTCCAATAAGATTTATCGTTAAATCAGTGGTTTAGCTAGCACGCGCCGTCAAAAATCCTCGACTTCGTCGTTGTTTTGATGTTGTGTTGGTAATATTTTTCTCCTGTTTAGAATTGAATTAACGATCCAAGAAAATTGATACATTATCTCAGAACTTCAAGGAATATTTTTCATGGTGTGTCACCGATTTTAGACCCTTTGTTTATTCTGTAGCTACTATAAGCAGGGGTGGGCTGGAGCCGGCTCGGTCCGGCTCGCGCTAGCCGGTTGTTAAAATGTTTGAAACTCGGCGAGCCGCTTGTTAAATTACCCCTAAAACCAAAAAATAAGCCAATTTCGATGCCATTCCTTTTATTACATCTTGGATGAACCAGAATCACAGGTTAGCAACAGAAACAAGGGTAAGAAAAGGGCACAATAATGATGTTTCTGCAAATGAACAAGGAATATTTATTGACTCTACATTAATTAATTAATTATGCATATTGCTGTGATTCAATGTACCGAGACGATGCAAAATATTCAATTTCTGACTTAATTAGAAATATTCAATAAATTTGACCTACTTAAATTGTTATAGATTGAAGAGATAAAGCATATACACTATTTTATAATATTACAAGCCAATAAAGATCTCTAAAGATCAGAATACTAATAATAAAACTGTTAAATAGAGTCATAAATGAGATGTACACATCAGAATCTCACCAAAAGATATTTTAAATCAGAAATAATAAATTTTACTGAAAATTGTTATCAGTAAAATGTAACCTATAAATTTGTACTCTTTGAATTGAAATTTCTTTGTGAATAACATGTTATATGAAATTCTGGTTACATAAAAATGTATCTAATAATTCACTCTATGTGTAAATTGTAATTTGATCTCGTAAATCAACAAAAAGGTAAATAGAGTTCATAATCCTGTGAAACGTGATAAAGAATTTTAGTGATAACAAAGTACTCAAATCCGCTCCGAATTATGCCTACATAAACTGCTCCTGTATTGGAAAACGTCTGGAAATTAATGGAAAATTCGGCGAGAGTTATGCATCTCTGACTAGCTGAAAAAAATTTCTTCAGCTACACACTAAAGAACAGGCTTATATTTGTCTAATTAAAGGAAAAAAAGGGTGAATATGGTCAAAATAACGAAAATATCGACTTTTGAAAAGAAGGGAAAAGTAAATTCATGTAGCCGGTCGAACCCGGGGTCTGCACATATATCCGGTTACAGTCCCTTGAAATGGAGTGAAATTTTTTCGGTCCGATTTGAATTTTTCTTTGAAATTCGGATAAATGGGGGTGTGATTAGTAGATATTAGTAATAAATATAATCCAAAAAATGGAAAATAACTCGTGTATTGCCTAAAAAGTGAAAAAATTAAATTTTTTTTGCCTTCCAATTTTAGGGGTGTGCATTCGAAAAGGAGGGTAATCCATCGTCAAATCCTACCCTTACGGGGCGCCGCTCCGCTCTGCACCCCTCCAGGGCGGATTTGACTCTGGTTACTAGGCTAAACATACGAGAAGCGCCACCGATCAAGAAAACCGGGATCTATGCAACCGGGATGTGAGAGACCCTCGAAATAGCATTAAAAAGTATAGTTGCGGTATGGGGCAGTATACTATTACGTTTCACCCCCAAAAAATCGCGTAAAAACAAAAAATAAGCGATGTTACATGTAGGAGCGTCGAGCTGCATCTGCCGGTGCGAAATTTTCTAAGTGTAAGAGTATATCCCAGTGCACGTACCGTCAACAAAATGCGCCGGCCGGCCGATGAATGTGGCATCACCGGGGTCTACTGCATGATTTATGCTACTTTTCCGTACTTTTCAAATTCGAATATTTCGGTCATTTGGACCCGATTCATATGTTTTACTTTTACAATATGCTAAAATAAGTGTGTTCTTTAGTGTGTAGCAGAAGAAATTTTGTTTCGAGTAGTAAGAGTTAGCTAACTCTCACCGAAAATTCATCTATTAAAATATGGAACAGACCCTGAAAATTACAAAAGATTTGGTTAACATAAAAATTTGCGATGTAACAATTTGACTTGCCTATACTTAAAAATCGACGAATTTTGGAAAATTGCGCAGAAATAATCAGTTGAACTTTACCAGTAGAAACGAATGGACGTGTGTGTGGTGTAAAAGTCCAAACTCAACAATTGGAACCAACCAGATGTGTAACGCAGCTAAAAATTCGCAATGAAGATCTGATTAAATTTTATCAAGATGGCTACCCATTAGTTATAACATCTGAAAACAAGAAAACGGGTTCAATTCAACTCACAACTCAAATATCCTGGAAGTAAATAAATCCAAACTACTTACCAATATTCCATTTAATTAACGTGAATGATTATCAAATCAACTTCGATAATCAACACCGTATAAATCACAATTCGCGGGAGCAACAACTTTAGTAACGCAATCAACAGGCAACAGCTGATCGTGAAGTTCGACGGAATGTGCGGTAATCAAGGTAGTGCGCATGCTTTTATATAAGCCGGATGTAAACAAAAGGTATTTGAAAATTTATGATTTATTATTAACTTTGGCCTTCAGCGTTTTAACGACAGGACATAAAGAAATTTATTATCCTATTTGCAAATTATTTCAACAACAAAACATTTTTTTATTATTTACATTTTCTGCGATAAAACAAATTTTACTTAATAAACATTTAAAACCGTTATTGGACAGCGGAAGACTTGGAGTTCATCCAAGCAAGAAGAGGAAGAAAGGTTTTGGATCATCGTACTTCGATATTTTTGATAATTTGATAATTGTATATTTTTGACAACAGATAACTTGTCTGTGTTTATTTGTTATTTTGAAATTTAGCGCATGCGATTTTATTTGATTAATATAAAACTATTTCTGACTTCAAATCAATCTTTTATTATCAATTCAACGACAACAGTAAAGTATTCTAATTTTTGAGATTAATCACAACAAAAGGTGAATTACCTATATCCCTTCACTCATTTTAAACAAACTACAAATCTTAAGCATTTACAACGAGTTTATTTCAACCAAAAGAAGCTTCATCCCTTAATTGAATTAGGAATCTACCATACTCTGAGGGAATCTCAAGGCTGAGCTAAACAAGAGGGACAAGGTGGTGAGCTTTCTGGTAAAATTGCACCCTCGAATATTTCAATTTACTATTTTAAAAATTTTCTTTCATTTTGAAAGTGGCGCTCAACATAAAACCGAGGTGTACAATTTTACATAAGAAATTTATTAGTTTTTTTGTGCAATAAACGTTTTGTTTAGTTATTTTGTGCAATAAATGTTTTGTTTTGTTATATATGTATATTATATATTTTATACTGTACAAAAATAAATGCAGACAATGTACTCATTTACCGTTTTTTTTTGCTTCGAAATAATAGCGAGCCGGTTGTTCAAAATTTGGCAGCCCACCCTTGCTTATAACTTTTTGAAGTAGGTTTAGATTTTTACTGATTGATTTTACCCTAATATTATTATCTGCATTTTATTGGAGACAAACTTTTAAACAAAACAAAACCTTTACGTTTTTTTTCGTACAATAAACGTGGAATTTTTATTGCCGCGTAAAAGCAAGCATTATCCAACTCGATATTAGTTATTAGTAATATTAGTTAATTTAGCATGTTAATAAAAAATTGTACGTTTATCGTATGCAGAAAACAAAAGGGTGTTTTGATGTTCAAAAAACAAATTCTAAGACCAAAAATCAGCAACCATCTAAGACTGCTCCATAAAGTTAGATCTTTTTATTTACTTAACTACAAAATAAATAAAGTAAGGTTAATAAAGTACAGAGATAATTGGCGTTTGAGAACCGGAAGGCCGCGTATTGCGGTATAAACCGGATATATATATAAGGTCTAAAATTGGTTGGTCCATGAAAAATATTCTTTGAAGTTTTCAATAATGTGTGATTTTTTTTTAATTTTTAATTCCATTCTAAATGGCCGAAAAAAATTACCAGTGCAACATCAAGAACACGCCGAAATTGATGATTTTCCAAACCGGAGTTTGACAGCGCGTGCAAGCTAAACCACCGACTTATGAAAAATATAGTACAAATCAATATTGTAGATAATTTAACGCTGTATGAAAAAGTATATAAAGATTGTTGCCCTATATTGCTTAGTTTTCGAAATTTTTAAGGAAAAACAGACAGCATCACGTTCTTTTTTTATAAGATATAGCGAGCTAAATTTGACTCAACTTGCGTTCAGTATTTCTAATGTGGAGTTAAAACTGTCACAATTCTTCCATCGCTCCCTGGGTCTTTTCGGACTTTTGCTCGGACACCACAAGACAATTTGAAGGGTGTTTTAAGTAAATGAAATAAAAGGATTTAAAAAAACTTTACAGTTACTAAATTTTATTTGATAAAACCATTTACCAAAGTTTACATTTAACTAAAAATAAAATAATTTTTCCTGTCTCTGGGCCTGTTTAATATTTACAACTAATTATCAAATATGTATACAGCGGGGTGGGGGGATCCCTGACTTACAAATGAATAATTCGGCCGGAAGCACAATTTATTATCTTCACCTTTGTATACAAAATAACTACAATCGGATTGAAACTGATAGGGTTTATCATACCATGGGATTTATCTACACAGGGTTGTTGGGATTCTACCGTAACATTTTCACGGCAGCTAACAGAAGCTACTGATGGTGGGTTCATGCAAGATTTTAACGTAATTTAATTTTATCTTATTTTTATTTAAGAAACTGATCCGGTTCATGCTAGATATTCAGAAATTCTTTAATGTAAGCATGAGGGGGTCGTGGAACTTGCAGTAATCCGAGGGACAGTCACTCTTCAGTACCTTTAGGTGAGACTTGATGCATACACGGATAAAAATTAAAAGATGAGGGTAAATATTATTTTCGACGGGGTCGCTTAAGAAATTGTACTTAAATTGATATAGACGTGACTAATTCCGAATTGTACTAATTCTGATTAGGTCACTAAAAATTCCCATACGCCATACCTGGTTTTTATTGTTCGATAGGTATAGGTATATATTTTATAGCGAATTTATGAAGCTCTCCCGTTACATAAAATAATTATTATTACGTATACACGGATGATACCTATAAAATTATAGATATTAGCAAGAGACATCATGTAACGTAATTTTTACTAAGTAAGTTATAAATAGGAGCTCACATGATCAATAAATGATATGCACATGTTATCTGGTAATCACTCAATATCTAAACCTTCAATTTACCTAATCTAATAAAAATTATATGGAGATATACTAATTAATTATTAAAATGTTTTTCAACATTAAAAACGATATTTGAAAACTATTAGGTCCGGTTACGATAAAAAAAAATTAAATTAATTTAATTGAAGGCCCACTAACAACTGGCAATGCGTTTCGGCCCTTTATAGCTACGAGTCCGTCCCTGCTGTAGATAATTTTTCAAAACGTAATTTTATAACATTGTAAACAAACTAATAATTTATTTTATTATTTTTTGTTCACAGTAATTTTTATATAAAAGCCATCCTCTTACTTAAAAGTTACTACAAGTTTTTTCAAGGCAAAACAATGCGGTTGCTACTCAAATCGATCCTCTTTTGCCTTCTAATTTACCAATTCCAGTGCTACGTGGAAACCAACATTTTAGAAAATATAAAAAATCTGATACAATTTTCCTTCCCGTATCAAAACTGTTACAATTTAATCGTGAGCGTTGAAGATTTTCCGGAAATTTTAAAACTGGCATTTCAAGAGTTGCAAATGCCGTTGGTGATAACCGGCCTCGAAACCGAAACATTTCGGATTAATTGTCAGGCTTACATCATAATTACAGGCAATTCGACCTTTTTGCGAAAAATTTTTGACAAAAATTTTAAACCGCACGAAAAGGTCCTAATTTTTTTCACGTCGACGGACGAACTCAACGAACCGGTCGTATTAGAAGCCGTCGATGTACAAGCAATTAACGTCATCAAAATTGAAAACCTCTACGACGATTTGGAACCAAAACCCAAAAACCTAACGGTCACAAGTTTGACTAACAATAAAATTTTACTTTCTTGTGATTACAGCCATCCTTGCTTCATCCAAAAAACCGATGTTGAAAGCATCCAGTGGATTCCTAAAATTTACGAAGGTGAACATCCTAAAAGCATTCGTATTTCGCTCTTTAATTGTCCACCTTCCGTGGTTGTCAATTCGAAACTCGAAATTGTGGGTGGGCTCGAATATGAAATTTTGAAAATGGTTATAAAAAAGTGGCCCGTTAAATTTCGCGTATACGGAAACGCTGGAGAGTTTGAAAACCCCTTCAGTGCTGTTAGAAAAGATATAAAAGAAGGGAAGAGTGACGTGGGTATGTGTTTTCAGTGGCAAACTATGGTAAATGAAATTGAAATGGATGTGACACAATATCACATGCAAACCTGCATGACTTTTTTGGTTCCAAAACCGAAGCGCGTTAGGATTCCTTACGTTTTGCAGCCATTGAGCACTTATTTATGGATCTTAATCGTGGTTTTGATGTTCTGCCTTTCTCTAATATTGCACGGGATAGCAGTGGTATACAAAAAAATGCTGCAGGTGAACCACCCATATCTTGATTATTGGGAGTGCATGATTGACGTGATTCAAGCGACCACTTTCGGTTCCTCTCAGTTGTTTTCTACAATTTCCAGGGTAGTGCACATCCGTTTCATCTTTTTATGTCTTTGTTTCCAGTCTTTACTGCTAGTAACCACCTACTCGGCCGGAATTTCAAGCTTGTTGACCTATCCACATTATACTAAACAAATCAAGACCCTTCGAGACATGGTCGACAAAAAAATTGGCTGGGAGAGTGGTAACACATCTTATTACCCCATCCTAGCCACATCATGGAACCCAGTCCATCAAGCCTTGCTCCCTTTTTGGGTAAATAAGAACTGGGACGACATTCAAAACAGATTACGTTTTCAGAATCACGCGTTAGCGCTGATGAGGACTAACTACAAACAGGTAATCAGCCCCATTAAAATCGAGAAGGTCGTGAAAGAAAAGCTCATGTTACTCAGAGAATGTTACCGGAAGGTTTACCTGGTTTATATTTTAAAGAAAAACTCGCCGTTGACGCTCTACTTCAATCGCATGCTTTCAAATGTTAAAGAGTACGGACTGCTCAAGCACTGGGCGAAAAATGATATGATAAAAAACGGCAGTTCGTATGTGCACCAAAAAGTAAAGATAACCCACTTTTACCGCATTGACTTGGTATACCTGAAGGGAGCTTTTTACATTTTTTGTGGTGGAAACCTGTTGGCAACGTTTGTTTTCATTCTCGAAGTAAAACTTGGACGTGGAAGTGTGATAAAATAATTTTGTGTGACGAAACTTTTTTTTGTGTGTAGCATAATATTGTTAATTTATGTTTGCTTAAATAGGCTAGGCTTAGACGTGATTTTTGATCAAAACCTCGAAGGAGATCTCAAATGGACCAAACTTGTTAGTTAAGTGTACTAAAATAATATAGAGAAATAGAAATCAAATTTTCTGGATCTTCAAATATTCAAAATAAAAAAATTTAAAACCGAAGAATTTGATGAAAAAATGGTACATGTTTATCTATTATTATCGCTTATGCTACACGAACTAAGCGAGATGGTGAAAAAATCAAAGGAGATTTTTTTATAGAGTATGAAATTATTTAAAAAAAGAGTTCCGAAAGCGCCGAATTTGAGATGAAATCGTTATTGTCGTTAATGCGCAATTCAAAATCGGAAAAATATACAAGACTCATTAGAACACGATAATATAATTTCTGTATTTAAAAAAAAGATTTTCACCTCCAATTTAATTATTTATTAGCACGGTAAAACTTACTTAGTACTATCCACACCACACTTTTTGCTTCAATGGATAATATCTAAAAATGTATTGATCGAAGAATAATGTTGATTTTTATACTTGTAGGTAATAATATTCTCTACAAATTTGTCCCCTTATCATTTGCTCGTAAGTTCAAGCGTTCGGCAGTTATGGTTAAAATGTTTTAATCCAGAATGAAACAGTGGAAATCGCAATAAAATATGATTTTTGAAATAATTCAGAGACACGTGCCCTCATTTGAATTATTGTTCATCTTTTAATGTTAATGAAAAACCTTGGAATGGAAAAAGATGGAAAAATTCTAGATGGCTCTTGAAGAATTCATAACCCTGCTTACGACCTCTGAACATCTTAATAAAGATGCAACAATCGATCCAAGAAGATAGAAGCAAGTGAAGAGTGCGAGGGAGGGGGGATACAAAAACGTAAAATTTATAGAAATATGATACCTTATAGTAATAATTTGATAATAAATTTAATAATATGTTATAATTATTTATTACAAATATAATATAAATTTATTGTATTTTCATTTATTTTTTTTGGATTTTATATAAGGGGCTCGTGCTCTTGTGCATTTTAAAGTAAGCTGCCACTGCATCAACACAAATGTCGATATCCCATTTATATCTTTAGATGCACCAGTGGCGTGTCGTGACTTTTATAAGATGGGAAGCTGAAAGTCAGTAAATGCGCCGCAGGCGAAAATTTTGAAATTTTCAAGGTCAAGCCGCCGAAATAAGAATTACTAATTTCAATTCAATTATATTGCTTTCGACAAATAGGTTTAGTAGGCACAAGTTTTCGATTTTCTGATTTGACAAAATTAAACTTACCTACCTTTATTTAAAATTAAGTGGGATCCTCCTACTCTTTTTAGAAAATTCGTCAATGACGTCATCATAAAATTTTTGTTGGCGAGAAATTTTTTGAAGTAATTCCTTTTCTATGGATAACAGCGCCAAACTAGAAAGTCTTTCTTGTTCAGTAGAATTTCTAACAAAGTTTTTAATTCGTTTTAGAGCGGAAAAACTGCGTTCTGTGGATGCACTTGTGGCGGGAATAGTCAGAGTTAATTCGCATAATTTAAGAATTTCGGGAAAGGCTTGATCAAGTCCGCACTCTTTAATGGTTTCCCATAACTTACTTATACTACTTTTATTTATACCCTCTGATGTGTTGTATATCACAAAAAGTTCAGATCGCAATGTAGGAAAATCAAAATAGTTTGAATAATTTTGTTTTAGGGATTCAAAAGCACTTTCAGGGATATTTAGTTCATTTATAATTAAAAATTAGCATCTTGGTCACCACTATAACAATAAATAAACATTCCTGAAACGTCATGAAAAATAATTTTATTTGTTGTTAGTTTAAGGTTTAAGGGGTTAATTTTTAAAGTTAATTTTAATATTACAAGTTTCGTGGAATGTTTACTATAAAAATAAAATGTATTTGCAAGCAAAAATTATGAATGAAGGCGAATAAGTAGGTATCTTAGCGGCTGGTGCGGAAGGAGGGGTCAAACGGAATATGTTGCTGTGACTTTGGTTTTTTGGCTCCCCTGTTCTTATTTATCAAAATAAGTATATAATGTAAGCGTATGAAATATTCCTTATAAAATTCCGCTGTTTGTCACGTGTAGGAATTTTTAGATTTCGATCTCAAAAGAATATTATTAAAGAAAAACTTTTCATTTTAACCGAATAAATTTCACGCGAATTACCCGTTGCCTAGATAATGTTAAATTGGGGTTGATTAGAATTGAATTGATAATCTCAGTAACTGTAGTGGTTTTCAATTACGAGCACGATAAAAAGTAACTTAAACTTATTTGAAATTTTTTAGTTTTTGGCCTATAACTTTTTTCAGTCCAAATTGCCGATGTCGTAACTTTAGATTTATATCCAGTACTTCAATGCGGACATTTTAAGGTATCACTTAATTAGTTCTACGCCAACATTGGGTTATTGAACATTTTTGGTGTTCATCCGCCCGTCTACTTTAGGGATCTCGGCGGGTGGTGCGGTGAAACGAAGGCAGGCAGAATAGGTTGTAGTAATTTAGTTTTTGACCTCCCCTGTCCTTATTTATCAAAATAAGTATATAATGTAAGCGTATGAAATATTCCCTATAAAATTCCGCTGTTTGTCACGTGTAGGAATTTTTAGATTTCGATCTCAAAAGAATATTATTAAAGAAAAACTTTTCAATTTAACCGAATAAATTTGACGCGAATTACCCGCTGCCTATATAATGTTAAATTGGGGTTGATTAGAATTGAATTAATATATATTTTTATATATGGTTGGAAAGTAGACATTTTATACTAAATAATATTGTTAAAATCATCTCAGTAACTATAATGGTTTTCAATCGCGAGCGCGATAAAAAGTAGCTTAAACTTATTTGAAAATTTTTTTTTTTAGTTTTTGGCCTATAACTTTTGTCAGTCCAAACGGCCGATGTCGTAACTTTGGATTTATATCCAGTACTTCAATGCGGATATTTTAAGGTATCACTCAATTAGTTCTACGCCAAGATTGGGTTACTCCTAAACTAAGCGTCTTTTATGCTAGTTTCCGCTCCTCTAATATAAGCTCATATAAGCACAGCTTACGGAATACCCTTTTAATTTTTGTCATACGACAGAAATTGCCCAATTTTTGAAAATTTTTGTATTTACAATGTCTCAAGTATCCTTGCATAAAAATTATACAAATTAACGGCAAACCTTATCTCTAACTACAAATTAAAATTAAACTTTTACAAAATACCATTATTTATTCAGTACACGCTACATTATTATGAATATCCCTGCCTTGATATAAGCAAAGGGGGATTCTACCACTAACTCAGCCACTGGCTGAGGAAAAAATGGAAAATAACCCGTGTATTGCCGAAATAGTGAAAAAATTAAAATTTTTAATTTTGGGGTAAATAAACATAATAAACGTTGGCTTGGCCAGAACTACGAGCATCAAAAAACCTACCCTACGCCCCTCCGGGGCTCCGGGCGGTTTTTCGTGCTCTGAGCCGCTAACGCGGCAGGGCTAAAGAAACGAGAAGGCGCCACCGATCAAGAACACCGGGATTAAGGCAATCGGGATTCGAGAGACCCTCAAAATAGCATTAAAAAGTATAGTCGTGGTATGGGGCAGTAAACTATTACGTTTCACCCCCTAAAAATCGCCTAAAAACAAAAAATAATCGATGTTGCATGTACGACGGTCGAGCTGCATCTGCCGCTTCGAAATATTCTAAGTGTAAGAGTATATCGGAGCGCACGGACTGACCACAGAATGGGCTGATGCGCTCCTGAATCTCGTTAATCCATCAAAATTTCATGAAAATTAGCTAAGTTCAAATTCGATTTTTGAAAAAGTTTTGACCATATTCACATTTTTTATTGTTTTAATAGACAGATATAAGCCTGTTCTTTAGTGTGTAGCAGAAGAAATTTAGTTTCGAGTGGCTGAGTTAGTGATAGAGTAACCAAGCAAAGATATAAGCTACGTTCCAACAGCTTCCATAGTATGCGATGTTGCGATGATTCACTTCTATATCGTTTATTGCAGCCGCCTATCGCGTATAAAAGAATGCCTACGTGTAACTATTTTTTTTTAAATATCTACATATTTCACTAAATTTCAAATTTTTATTCAAATAAAGAAAGGAATTTAAATTGATAAAAAATTTAAAAATTGTAAATTTTAAATTATATAAATAAGTAATTTTTGTTTTTAATTTCCCAAGGCAAATAAGGGAAGCGCTGCTTCCCTAGCTTTCATAGAAAACACGCCACTGAGATGCACGACTTACCGGCCAGCCAGTATTATTTGTTTATTTAAGTGAATCGCTTGGGAGGGGAGAGGTCGAATAAAATAAACCAAAAGTTCAAAGTTTTTTTTGCGGAATAGCAGGGAAAGCTGACGTATTTGTCTGAGTCAAGCATGAGTGCTAGTCTGTCTGTACCGCTAAATTGAGCTGATGATTCGGTCTCTCACTGTGGCCTTTTGGCTGCATAGCCTAGGCAATCAAGAGACATTGTAACTTAGAATATCACTTAAGTTGATCTATTTGTTCATAAAGCATCTTTAAGGAAAAACTTTATTTTTTGTTATCAATTTTAAAAAGTTTTAGACCGCACAACCATAACAATCGCGTCCTATTTAGAAAAGTAATGGATACATAAATGAGAAAATAATTCATATGACAATTTCGTTCATAATAATTCAACCAATAGGATGTTACAATCTCATCAATTTGAACCAATCATAATCTACTTCCTTTGACAATACAGACCACGGTGGTGTATTGTCGCGGCAATACGACCACCGTGGTCTGTATTGTCAAATTTCCATAGTAACGATGGAAACTACGTGAACGCATACTATAAATTATTTGTTGTCAGAAAAAATTGAAATTTTATTTACGAAATTGTCAAACGAATTCCACACGATGCTATAAAATTGTCGGTTAATTTTTAAACCATGGAATCTTCGTGTTTGTCGCCATTTAAAATCACCATTCGTGCTAAAGCACTCATGGTGATTTTAAGGGCGACAAACACTCAGTTCCAGTTTCAAAAATTATTGCCGACAATTTGATAGTCTCTTGTGGTATTACATATGAAAATAATTAATTCTGAACGCATAATAGAAATTTTTTTTATGTATTACGTTTTAATAATTAACTTATGAAATGAATATCAATATAAAATTGTAAAAATTATAAAAATAGGTGCTAGCGTCATTTGTTGCTTTCGTTGGGGGGGGGGGGGACTTAAATCAATTTAATTTTGTAAATCTACTACCTTGAGAGGGGTTGTTTAACTAACTTATTCGTCAACTACAGTTTTCTATAATTGGGGGTGGAGGGTTGCAATTTTTGTTTCACTTTTTAGTTAAGTGTTTTAAATCCGTGCAAACTTTCACGATCCAAACGACTCCGGATTGCCCAATATTCAGCGACATAACTGCACACCCATTAAATATAATTTTTCTGAGCAACTTTTATTTTGGGGGCGGGGCCGTCGCCCTTCCCGTGCCAGCCACTGCCTATATCAAGCGGGATTTCTTTTCTTATTTAGATTTCTTATCAGGAGAAGTAATTGCTACCAGCCCAAGAATACTTGCCCATTTCATAGCAGCTCTACTTCCAGTGACGTATCGAAATCATGTGGATTAGTAAATATGGTGTACTAAGCAAGAAGGTCGTACCTGAAATCTTAAGAATATCGAGTTATCGTATCGCATTGTAAAATATTACTTTTCCCGTTTTTTCCACCGAGTTAGAAGATCCTATATGCAAATTTGGAGACATTAAAAGGTTCTGAAATTTGTCGTAATTACAAAATAATCTGCGTTACTCATAAAAATAGTCGTAAATCACATTTAATAACAGTTTCTCTTTTATATCCATATTCAGCAGAATCTTATATAATATTTATAATTATAATATAACCTAGTCAGTTTATACATTTTATACTGCCCTTGCTTTTGTATAAGTAAAGGCATTTTTGGCTTACTCTTCCCCTAATACATATGCCAAATCCTTCAAATTGTCGATGAAATTCTTATTTTTTGCCAAAGTTTCAAATGTAGTTTTCTTTCTAATTAAAAAAAACAGCATTGGTAGTGTCACATTTTGGGCTAGTCTTATTTGATCCTTTCAAAAGAAAAACTAATTTTGTACCGTTTAGGGTTTAGGGACCCCAAATTTCAGGGTTCACTGTAGAGCAAAATGTTAACTAATTAAAATAAATCATACTAAATTCTCTGAAAAAATAATATGTTACACTTTTTTTTGTTAATTGACTTTTATAATTCAAAATAATTTTTGTAGTTTTAAGGCGGTGGGACACTTGTGTAAATTTTGTTGTAAATTTTTACTAGCAAATGTTGTACGAAATTTACACAAATTAATGTCAAGCACGTAAATATGCTGCCAAATTTTTTTAGGAATATTTCTATATTTTTCTTGCTAAATCTACGTGTAAAATTGCGCACAAGAATATTCGAAGGTGTTGTCTATTTACAACAAAATTTTCTAGAAAATTTACGTGTGTAAATTATGTACAAAATTTGCTAGCAAATATACAATAAAATTTACAAAAGTGCCACATCGCCTGTAATAATTTCCAAGTTATTTGTTGTAATACCTTAAATTATGCTATTTTATTTTCAAGCTTTTCCATTCCATTCGGAATATTGCTATTCTGCTTTTTCTGCAAAGTCTTTACGATCCATTTATTGAGGTGGATCGATCTTTTTGTTTCTCTTTTACTTTCAACTAATTTATCCAAACAGTGTTGATGTTCACCGGAGGGCCGCGCTAAGAAATTCAGACAAGTCCGCAATTCGAACCCACAATTTCCGCGCTGTAACTCAACCAGCGATCACACCAAGCCACTGCTATTTAACTACCATAATTTGGCGTTTCAGGGCTATTTTCTCTTTAAAATAGATATTTTTTCAATTTATACATAATATTCAAGTTCGATCTATCGCTTATGAGACAAAAACAAAATGAAGAGATTATCTATCTTGCTTAATAAGAAAGTTACTATATGACATTTCAACAAATACTACAAATTTGTTAATTAACCGTTGATTACAAAGTGCTCCATTCCCCTTATTAAAAGAAATGATACATATTATTTTAGCACTAACAATTTTTTTAATAAATTCCGAAACCAAAATATTGATATTTTAATTGCACCATAGAAATTATTTTTTAAAGTTTTTCCTCATTTTATAACAATAAATATAGATTGATGTTGGAATTATAATAAAAGTGTTACAAAACTAAATCACTGTAATACGATATTTTCCCACAAAACTGTGTCCAATGCTAGTTTACTTTGTATCCTAAAATATTCTTAATGCTCCGTAAAAATATAAAACTAAGATTATTAATGGTGCATGAAAATTCCTAAAACCCTAAAAATAGTTATTCAATAATAACTACATGTATTTAGTACAAGTTGAAACTTCGTCAAGAAAAGAACTAGCTTCTTATGATTAAACGTATACCACTCAATAGTTGTTTTATTAATTGCACCTGACCATAAAATCTAATAATTTATAAATCATAAATCAATAAAAACTGTAAAGAAATCGACTTACTTACAATATCCCTAAATATTTGAAGCAGGTTGGTAATTAACGTACTCATGAACGAGTTACCGCAGCGTACGTATTAAATTATGCGTTAAAGCTAACTTTTTATAAATTTATCACAAATAATATTATCATTCTACTTAGAATGAGACGGGGAATATTTTACAATTATTTACTTGAATATTATTTCTTTATTCCTAATAATAACCGAATTAATTGCTGTAGTACGCACATTAAATTTTGAAATGAAATATCTGGAATTTTTCCGTTTAAAGTCTATTTTCGCTATAAAAATTTTCTTTTTTTTTCAATAATTTACATATAAATATTATTAAAACTAACTATACTGCTTACAAAATAAAAGCAAAATGGAGAAACTAGCTTCCTTAATAAAAAGTTATGTGACATTTAACCAAACAATGTAAATTCACTAATTAACCGTTAATTACGAAGTTCCCAACTATAAAAAGATCATATTATTTTCGAATTAATGATATATTTGATGTATGTAGGTGCTTAATAAGAATATTTAGGTTGCACCTAGTTCTACTCCGGATTCAAAAAGGTAAATCGATTGATTAAGCAACAAAAATTTGAAAAAAATCTGATTTACTGATTTAGTCTTGTGGTTATCGTTTCTAAGAACCGTATTTTTGTTTTTCTACCTTAGTGTAATTGATTATAAATGTGGGAAAGACTCGCAGAGTGGCATACAATAGCCACAACGTTATGTATGTACTGTAAAAATTTATTACTTATTTAAATAAGTTGTATTGTATTAAATAAAATAAAGTAAAAAAATTAAACTTACTGTATGGGATAGATTTGTCACTCTTATCCTGGTACGTAATCTTTGTATTTGCTGGTAAAATATCGGGCGATTAGCCGCCCTGAAATTTTAGTGTAAAGGTAGTGCAAATATCTGCAATTTCCTACACATTCATTTTTTCTGGAAATATCGTATTGTAATTTCAACCCCGAATCAATGCAGATAAAATTTAAATTAATTTAATATTCTTTTGTGAACACACTGTGTATATAAATTTTATGTTTCTTGCAATAAATTTTGTTAAAAATGTTTAACTGCATAATGATATAATTAATTAAATGCAATTTATAATTAAATTATTGTATTATTATACAAAAACATATTATAAGTTAATAGGTGGACCGGAAAGTGATGTGGTTTTAGGTGGAGTAAATTTGTTTGTTTAATTGTTATTCAGTAAAGCTGCGTTAGAACAAAAATCCATGGTTAGAACACATCAAATTGATTTTATATTTTATTTTTTTTAAATTGGAACAAATAACTGATTGTACAAAGTTCTACAGAGTCAAATTGTCTCCTGTCTTCCAGGAGACGCATATAAGTTGGGCCAGCGGTCAATGTATTTTAAAATTATTTTGGTGGGTAGCTTAAGAAAACCCGTAAATTGGGCCAGCGGTCGGCGTGGGCAGCTTAAAGGTAAAGCCATTAAATAATATTCAATTCACAACCCCAAAATCGAGTTTTGAAGGTACGTAAATTTAGGTGTTTTTTTCCGATTTTTGAGGTGTGCATTCGATTTGGAGGTCTATCCATCGTCAAAACCTACTTTTCCGGAGCGCCGCTCCGCTCTGCACTCCTCCGGGCGGTTTTGACTCTGGTTTACTGGGCTAAACATACTAGAAGCGCCTTCCGTCAAGAAAACCGGGAACTTAGAGAACCTTGAAATAGCATTAAAAAGTATAGTAGCGGTATGGGGCAGTAAACTTTTACGTTTCACCCCCAAAAAATCGAATAAAAAAATTAACCATGGCAGTTTTCTCAGTGTGCGAGAGCAAAGGATTAAAATAATTATAGAATCTTATCTGGCCCAATTTACATGGGACCCTTATAATCTTTTGGCCCAATTTACGGGTAGACTTAAAAAGAACCTGACCGCCTGGCCCAACTTACAAGCGCCGCTTCCAGAGGTACTTGACCCAAATAAACTAAAAATGAAAAAAACTGTACCACTTAACAAAATTTTTCAAAAAGTCCAATTCTGACTAAATCTGAGGAATGTGATATTAAAAGCCAGAATCGTATAAAATAAAAACATAATCTTTACAGAAATATTACGTTGCTATGTGGTAATGTGCATTATGCATTTTTCTGCGGAAGTTTCGTCAACAAAGATTTAATTTTGAAAATTAAAATCGTTAATTTGTATTAACTGTGACATGGATGCTAGTTGAACAAGGTACCTACTTGCGTAATACTTTTAACTGCACAATGAAAAATCATCATTGCATGCTTCCGTTTTTTGTTTGTTTTCAAAAAGGAAATAAGTTTTAACGAAAGTTATAATCAAATAATAATTAACAAACAAATTATTCAGCACATGTTACACAAAACTTTTTTTTATTCAATAATCTACCACCATTAAATTAATCATGATCAGTGTTTTATGAACCCTTAACCGATGACACCGTAGATTTACTGTGAAATATTTTCATTTTTATGGCAATTAGTTAAAAGTTGTGATGTTACCATTATTTTTAAAACAAATTTTACCATAAGCCAGCCATATCGAATATGAAGGAATTTCGCAAGACTGCTCCTGTAAGTCTTCTAATTTTAATTTAATCTTCAATATTTTAATACTAATTATTTTTGAACAAAGAAATTTGTAATTTCCTTTGTGTTATAACTGTATGCATTAGGTACATATTTTTATTAGTTCGACTTCATGCAATTATTGATTCATAAGATTGATTCTCCAGCCTAACGATTGCCGTTCTCATTATATCTAATATTATATTTATAAATATTTTTTTTCAATTAAGCTTTGAGGTAATTACAGTTTAAATTAAATTGACACCGTTTTAATGACGGTAATTTAAAAAAATGATTAAGTAGGTGCCTCCGCTGGAAATCAAAATAAAATTAAGTGCTGACTCAACCACCGTTAAACAAGGCATAATAAAATTTATTTTACGATTAAAATCAATCAGTAACATTAATAATTACCTACATTAATTAAATGCAATTTTAATACCTAGTTTAAGTAAGTTGCAATAACGGATATTTCTTCACTTAAATAAATAATAATCTGAAGTAATCATTACGAAAGAAAGGTGGCGATTTGCTAATTAAATCTACTTATGATGCATTCGCGTATTATTTTCTTAATAAATCAGGTAAAATTGTAACGGAAACACGAAATAGTAGCAGAGTCGTTGTACGAGGGTCACTCACTCTTTTGATCGCTTCTTCAGATGTATTATTTTACCGGTTATTGTCCGTGATCTGCGTTGTGAGACGGTTCGAAAGTGCTCGAAATAATTTACGCATTTATTTAAATTATTTCTAAATTTCAAAATATTGAACTGATCGTTTAAAAAGTTTATACATACGGAATAAGATAAATTTTTTGATAAAACCAAATTTCATTGCTAAGTTTGAAATTCGTACGTTTTGATGTTTAACGTTAATAATTTTTTATCTAAAAAAGTTTATCGAAGTAATAAATGTGGATAAAGTTATTAAAAGTGCATAAGTGAAAAACCTGAGTTCGACATTATGCAGATCATAGAGCTTCATCATTTGGACTATGTAAATATAAGTTTTAATTTTTATTTTATTAATTTTTACACGCGGCAAAATCCAAGTGAAAATTTTTGATTAAAAACATGTGGTGTTCAAAAATGTTCATAACAATAAATTATTTTTAAATTTATAATAATTAGAACAAGCGAGAAGAATGAATTCGACAACAACAAACATCAAAAACCTGTGAAAGTCATTCAAAAATTAATTGGATTATAAAAAGCAATATTATGAATCTATGAATACCGATTTTACGGCTTTAGATATCAAAGAGTGCGATTTAGTTTGAGAATAACGGTTAACCACTATTAACACCTTCAATCAAATCCAGAAATAGACGGCAAAAAGCTATTAAATTTTCTCTATATACAATAAATTCATATTGGAATTTCTTTTACTTTAACGTTATTGAACAATAGTTCATTCGGTTCCTTTTGATAAAAATTAGAAACTTTTGCGCCAATTATTGGCATATTGAAATGCAAAGTTTGCTTTAGAATTAAATGAATAATGACCAATAAATTTTTACATTCTTTATTCCTTTATATTTCATTACACAGCGGGGGCGTACAGTTCCAAGGCGTAGGATCCCGGGGGCGACAAAAGCCGCAATAAAAAATACATATGCAAATAATTCCTACAGAAATACTTTGAATAATCTTACTTACTTACTTAGTAGTGATGATATTTGTATGTTTTTTGCGTAGGTTTTGAAACTGGGGAAGGTTTGGGAAGATTTGGTACATTTACATAATTGATATCTCTTCTTCCATTTGATTACATACTCGACTTTCAATTTTCAAAGTTCAAAATTTGGAGTTCAACCAGTACTTTACGGCCAGAAAACTTTCCATTCAATTCGTGTATTTCAGAATGTGTTGCCATAACAAAAGTTAAATAGTTTGCTTATACTTTTCATTAGAAAATATGATCTTCCTTGGACTAGGACTTCTTACCTCGAGGAAAATCAACTTTGGACCCATCTTTTGGGTGATCATCCCAGTAGTCAGTCTTCCAGTGTCCATAAGTTGTAGATATTTCAACCGCTCAATATTTGAGACAATATTCTTTCAGTGTGCATATGAATTGGTTTATTTTTAGCAGGTTTCTGGCCTCACTCAAAGAGAATTATTTTTCTACTTTCTCTGGTCTAGATTTTTCTGATGGAATTTGGTATTCCTAGGAACTAAGAACCTAGCTAGGAACTCCTAGCTGATATATTTCTGTTTTAAAGCGCTGTAAATTCGACTTTCATTTTCCTTTAGCTACAGGAAGACAGTTAGGAAGCACGACGTGAACGTAGAAATAGAATTTGTCTACAAAAAGTTGTAGAGGTTCTAGCGATTTCGGAACCAATAGAAACCATACAACTTGGTATGGGTTATTCAATATTGTTATTCTTATTAAATAAAAAGTAAAAGCAACCAGGCGTGAAAATTGACAACGCGCTGTGTCATTAAAAAACACTTTTACTTCATGTCTCATCCAAGATTTTTTCTAATTCTGCTGCAAAATGATTTTTCCTAAAACGTAATTTTCTTAATTAGCAATAACTCAAGAACGGCGCTAGATATCGAAAAACTGAGCAAAAAAAAACTTCCCTTCTGCCTCGTACTCCCCTCTTAGCGATTTGACGGTAAGAAGGCATATAACATTCAGATGGATGGGGCGCAAAATAATTTACTCATCAAAAATAATATCAAGTTTACGTTGACAGCTCAAATACTTGTCACAACAAAATTTATATTAAAATTTCGGGTAAAATTACTTGAGGCTAGTGAGTTCCTACACAAAGAAGAAAAAATTAGTTATTCTGAAAATTCTGATATTGAAAATGATGCAAATGTAGCAATCTCGACTGTAAATTCGTAAATTGTGTTCTAAATATTTATAAAAATTTAAAATTCAGTTGATTAACGTTGTGATATTATTTTCATTTTATCACTAGTGATAAAAAGAATGATTTTGTAAAACTAAAATGATATTCAAAAAGCAGTCATTTTGCAACAGAAATAGAAAAAAGTTTTTTTACATTTTTCAAATTCCAACATTTTTATTTCATATTTTAAAAATTTATGCTTTGCTTACTTAGCAATTAAAAACACCACTACATCTCTTTAGATAGTAACATACATCCCTAAAAATTCACTATTTTTATACTACAATATAATTACGAAATATTTACTTGTAACAGGAAGTCATAAAAAAATACTGTTAAACAAAAAATACAAAAATGTAATGAAACCTAAAGCTTAAAAAAATTTGATCCTTCATTGCAAACTCTTACAATAACAGTTTTGCACAGCGAATGCACAATAAGCTTCGTTAAGCGGTTTATTGATATTTTGAACTATTCTCTCTGAAAACATTCCAGTAAGTTTTACTTTTTATACGTCCAAAATAGCGAAACCGATAAGCCAAAAATTTAAAAACACAAACTTCTAATTAATTGATTATTTCTTATACTTCGTTCAAGCTCTTCCCACAAATACTCTGTGCTTTTAAGTATGTTTAGATTATTATCTTATAGAAAGATCCATCCTAGTGGCATTTTATCCAAATATATCTGCAAACATTCCATAATTCCATCAATTTTGTGCAAAGATCCAATGCCATTACGTGAAAAGTAGCCCCGCATCATAACGTTCCCACTCCCATGTTTTATAATGGGAACTTGTGATATTTTAAATCATGTTTTTGTCTTCAGGTCGTCGAGCATACCTTGCTTCTACCATTTCAATAAAACAAATAAAACTTACATTCATCACTCCAGATAATTTTAGATCGCTCATTTATTCCCTAATTCAAATGGTTTTTCGAATTTCAAATGGAAATTCAAATTTTAAACAGAATAACCAATTTTTTTTTATATCGACGGTTTCTTCTGAAGACGTCTTCCAGCTTTCAGACCAGCTTTCGGAATCCCTATCTTTTCTTCGCGGTTTTCGTTAAAATCGCGAGTAATCTCAGGTGCAGTTAGAAGAGGTTTTTTTTTGTTTCATTTACGACCATTTTATCATCTCTTTCCGTACTTTTTCGTGGTCGTCCAATTCTTGGTCGGTTATCCGCTGTTCCATACTTATTTTTTGAGACTTTTTTTTAAAATCTTCTGAATATTCTTTTCTCCTAGGCAGGTTTCTAAATTATTGTAGGTAATAAAAATATGTCTGTACAATAATTGATTTTACTTATAATAATTATTGATGTTTTCCCAAATACGCAGTTTTCTTTTTGAGGAGTAGTGAAATATGATTACCTTATATACTTTTCGCATTATTACGAATCCAAAATTTTGTATGTTTAAATCTGTATGTAGTTATTAGAAAATACATAAAAATTAATTAAATGATTTGTATATTTATTAATTTTTGCTAAAATCCTGTTTTGCAATTTACTGTGCATATATTTTTAGATTGAGAATTATGCCGTAAAAACTCATATTTATTAGTGTAATGGACATAATGTTGCAAAACATCTTGTATAATGGTCGTATAACACTCATGGTGGATTTCTTAACGGTGGTCTAACTCTTAGCCTAGGATTAAAATTATTAAATAATATAACCACAATAATTCTAGGCTTAAGTTTCATTATTCCTGCATAGAAAGGTCGTCCAGATGTTATACATACTTTATGTACTATCAACTCGTTCAAAACAATAAACTGTACATACCAGTCTTTTACGAGTGTATTATACAATAAACCTCTTAATATATACGGTCATAAGGGCAGAAAACGAAGCCGGCACTCTGGTGGCAACTACCCTAGCTGCATCCACGTACAAACATATTGGTGTACCTAAATAAGGCAAGTCTGCAAGGTTTCCACCTTGGAACCCCAATTTTTGACTAAAGCCCGTCTTACATCAGGACATTTCTGGCGTCATTTCTTGAGCCATTTCTGCGCACAACGGTATACGCACGCGCAAATACTATGAACTCGTCTCTGCGCAGAAATGGCTCAAGAAATGACGCCAGAAATGTCCTGATGTAAGACGGGCTTAATAAATAAATTTTATGGAAATAACTTAACCGGAAACGTTAAAATGGTTTAATTTTAACTGTGGATTTAAAACATACAGATTTGAATGAAATATAATTAGAATTGCAGAAAATGAAATGAAAATTCTTAAAAAGAGGGAGGTGATAAAAATCTAAAAAAAAATTAAAACCAATTTTATGTTACTAGTACAATAAATTATTGCTGTGATCTTATAAATTATCGTCAGGCAAGTATAACCAAGAAAAACTACCCTAACTGCATCCATGCACAAACATTTTGATGTACCTAAATAAGTAAAGTTTGACATTGGCACTCCAATTTTTGACCAATAAATAACATTTTATGAAAATAACTTAACCTGAAGAGATAAAATGGATTAATTTTAACTGTAAGTTTAAAAACGTGCAGATTTGAGCAAAACAAAATGAAAATTTATAAAGAGGGGGTGGTAAAAATCTAAAAAAAATTGAAACCAATTTTATGTTAATAGTACAATAAATCATTGTTTCGATTTTTTTATAATCAAAAGTGAAAAAATGTTAAAAAAAATAAACTGAAAACTTTCTCTAATGTAAAATAGTGAAAATAACTTGAAGCACTTACATATATCCTAAGAAAACAAAAGAATGCAAATTGAGTCGGAAAATAATAATTAAAAACACTGAAAAAACAAATTTAAAAACGGAAATAAGCAATACTAAAGTAACGGTTACAGAACTAAAATACAAAATTACCATGCAAACGAACAAATTACCTTATCTAACTAAGTAAGAAGATTTATAAAATGAAAAAGTAATCCCACGTTATTCATTCTTCCAAGTTCAATTTTTCTTTTTATGGAATGTACTTAATGCTCTCAAATCTGCATATAGGATATAGGTACTTAAATTTACAGTTAAAATTAATTAATTTTAACGTTTCAGTATAAATTTCACAAGGTATTTTTGCGAAATTTTGGAATTTGCAAATATGTGCTATATCCACATATTTTTCGAATTAGAGGCAGGAAGTTCCACGCTTAGATTGTTCTATATTTATTCGGGTTAACCTGCTAACCAATATTTTATATTTCCACAAGTTTTGAGTTTTTAGTTAATGTTTCGTCAAAATAATTTATGATGAAACTAAAATAATGTACCTACTTAATTTTATTAAGTACGACATTGAAAATTAATTAATATTAGTTATATTTAAATTTAATTTAATTAATTATTTATTTTTTAATATCTACCTATACATTTTGACTTAGGATGAAGGTTATGCCAATGGTACTTCAACTGTAGTAGACGCAACTTTTCGCAACATACAGAAAAATTCGACAACTTTTTTGATATGGCGAATCGAAGTAAGTTTTAATTATGCACATAAAATGTAAAATAAGCCATGTACCTAAACAATTTATTATAGAACATGACAGTCGTTCCTTTACCAAAAGATCAATATGGTACATTTTACGCCAACGATTCGTACATAATTTATACGGCTTCTCAAAAGGGATTACCAACCGGAACCGACACGGTGGTATGTAAAATAATAAAAAAATTAAATTTTTAAATTAAAATTAAATTTTTATTTAATTTTACACCAGAATAGGGAAATCCGCAGTGGACCGTTGGAATACCACATTCATTTTTGGTTGGGTTCTTCTACCACTCCCGACAAGTCGGGCGCAGCAGCTTACAAAACTGTAGAGCTTGATGGCCACTTAGGAGGAATTGCCACCCAACACAGAGAAACCCAAGGAAACGAAAGTGCAAGATTTAAAAGTTACTTTAAAAAGGGTATAAGGTATATTGCGATTCAATTATTTAAATGGTGTACCTCCATCAGTCATTTTTTAGAATTTTAAAAGGTGGAACAGAGACAGCTTTCAAAAGTATCCGCGAAGAATTCGAACCCAAGCTATTTAAAATTAAAGGTCGCAGAACACCAATTACAACAGAAGAAGAACAAATATCTTGGAATGTATTCAATAGTGGTGATGTATTTATCATATTGACACCAAAAATCATATTTATTTGGATTGGAAGAGCAGCTAACGGAATTGAAAAATTGCATGCAGCAAAAGTAAGATCTCGTACTGTAATTCTGTAATTTAAAATTATCACAAAAATTTTCAAGATCGCTTTAACTTTAAAATCGGAACACAATATTCCCAGCATTACATTTGTTGATGATGGTTATGAAAAAACCCTACCAGAAGAAGATAAAAATGAATTTAATAAATATTTGCCACTAGAAAAACGTGTGGTGTATCCTCCCAACCATGGTGCATCTGATGAAGAAAATGATAGTCATAATCAGACAAACCTTCGCCTTTATCTATGTTCTGATAACTCGGGAAAATATCGTGTGACAGAAATCAAAAGTGGTCCCATAAAACAAGCAGACTTGAATTCAGATGTAATTAAATTATTCGATTAAAAAAACGGTTGCATTTACGTTTGTGTTTTAGGATGTCTACATTATCGATAACGGAGCACGCGGTATTTGGGTTTGGGTTGGAAAAAAAGCTAGTAAAAAAGAAAGAACGGAAGCCTTGAGAAACGCGCGAGGCTTTATCAAAAAGAAAAATTATCCGAATAATACAAAAGTTACTAGAATTATAGATGGATCGGAACCAACCGAATTTCAAATTTTGTTTTTAAATTGGACACTAAAAAATGAAATAAAACTCAATGGAAAAAATTCAGGTATAGAAATTTTTGAATATGTGATATAAATTTTTGTCATTTGGAGTTATTCCAGTTTCAAAAAATGGCAAAATAGCTGTGTCAAAAATGGACGCGTTAACTTTACACGAGCGGCCTTTGTTGGCTGCCGAATCTCAATTGGTAGATGACGGATCTGGTACTGCACAAATTTGGAAGTTTAATCAATCTAATATAACTGAAGTGCCTGTCAATAAGCACGGAATTTTTTACTCTGGCCATTGTTATTTAGTTTTGTACAGTTACGATAAACCGTCCCTAAATTATATTATTTATTATTGGCTGGTTTGTATTTTGGATATTTAAAGATTCGTCCCAATGAAATATTTTTTTTGTAGGGAATGGAAGCACCAGAACAGGAAATTGCATTGACTATTAAAAAGGTGGCCGAAATAAATCACGAATTGGAAGGAAACGCTGTACAAGTTCGGATTGTTCAGGCCAATGAACCTCCGCATTTCTTACAACTTTTTGATGGAAAAATGACAATATTTAATGGAAAAACTTCCCAACACGAAGGTATTTTGTTTATTGTAGATATATCACGCACGTATATTATATAATGGCCTACATTTCTTGCAGACACTGAAAAAAATACGAATTACTTACTACAAATTTTCGGATCGAGTACTTTTAGTACTAAAGCGGTTCAAGTTCCAATTCGAGCTAGTTCTTTAAATTCTAATTATTGCTATGTTCTGAGGAAACATAAACACTATTTTATTTGGTGCGGAAGTTATTCGACAGGTGATCAACGAGAAATGGCTAAAAAATTTGTCGGAAAGGATTTCGAAATGTTAATGGAAGGCAAGGAAAGTTCCGACTTTTGGAAATATTTGAATGGTGTAGAATCATACATGACATCGAAAGCTCTCGACGAAATTAAAGATTTAAGGTTGCCTTTATTATTTCAATGTACTACAATGCAAGGACAATTTAAAAGTACAGCAAATAATATTTGAAATTTAATTTTCTTCACTTCAATTTTTTGTTGTTGTAGTGGAAGAAATATTAAATTTTACGCAAAACGATTTGATACCAGAAGACATCATGTTGTTGGATGCCACGAATATAATTTTCATTTGGGTTGGTGATTTTAGTACCAGAGAAGAAAGGAAATTAACAATTGAGATGGCTACGAGTTATTTGAAAAATGGTAAAAAAATTTGGAAATTTTGCAAAATATGAAGATGAACTAATAACATTTGTTTTAGATCCTGCTGGGCGAAATATAAACACACCTATTGTTGAAATAAAACAAGGATACGAACCGCCGAACTTTACAGGATTTTTCGCGACATGGGATAATTCTTTATGGATGGTAAAGTTATTTTTGATATAAAAAAAAAGTTTACAAATTTAAGTCTATCTAAACAGTTGTTGCGGATTTCTTGTCTTTAGGCAAGAAAAAAAATAGATTAAGAAAAGTTCGGTAGATATATCACAAAATTCCAATAAAAAGTGGACGATAATTTTGATTATTATCATATTAGCAGTCAAAAAGCACTTAACCGTTAAGCTCTAACGATCTCGTTAGAAATTCCAACAAGTATTATAATAGTTTTTAAAAGGCTTCCCAACAAAAAAATTCTTACCAGTTTAAATAGCACCAAAAAGAGCTTATAATATAGTCATATAATATTTTTTGACAGAACTAAATTATATACTAGGTATAGTGTATTTCAAATTAATTGGAATTAAAAAAAGTCTAGCATCAAATTACGTTGTTATAAAAACATACAAACTTACTGTACACCTGGTACACGCGTCCACGTGGAGTCGCAAAGAGAATTTTCGTAATAGAAATATTATCCAATAATAAGTCCTTATTATAAATATTAACCAATTAGAACTACACTACTCCACGTGGAGTATGAAATGCGGGCTTTCGTTGGCGAAATAATCTTATCTCTTATATTGTTTTTCCTTGCATAGTTTGTATGTTTTTATAACAACGTAATTTGATGCTAGACTTTTTTTAATTCCAATTAATTTGAAATACACTATAGTTTTGAAATATGGAATTATCCTTGAATACTGGAGAGTGGTAAAAACGAATATCCGTCAAGTTTTGTCTTCCCAGGTGGGGCTTCATCTGTTAAAACTATGAGGTCGAATACAGTGGCGTACTCTCTATAGTAAGAATTGAAGGGCCTAGTGGAAAAAGTAGTTAAGTCACTTTTTTTTCAATTTGTAGTTGAGCACATTTTCACATTGCGGCATTTATTCTCTACAAATTAGTATAAAAATCAACAAATTGAAAAAAAGTGACTTAACTAGTTTTTCCACTAGGCCCTTCAATTATTCCCTCATTAAATGTGTACTTTCACATTGAAATAAAACATTAAGGGCCGGTTTCAGCAACCTTAACCTGTGTTAGTTAACACAAATTAAAAATAATCCGTTGTTAAATTTTGAATGGGTTGTAGCAACCTTTTCTAATATGTAATTATAGTCCATTTGGTTTTGGATTGCAGTAGAGGTCGCCTTGAACGGCAAGTCAGAGTTACACTGGGAAACGTCAAATAATTAAAGTGTATGAGTGACAAAAACCAAATGTCACTTATTTGATACTTGAAATAATCGAGTTAAAAGTATTTTTTTATCAAATAGCAATTTATCTTGTACAAATTATTTAAATTTGCCAGAAACTTTTAGAAAAAAAATTCGTGAGTTATCAATCGCAAATAAAATTTTGGCAGTGTAAATCTGTAAAAATTTTAACCAATCACGTTCGGAGTTCACAATTTTAGTACAATCTAGTTCTGCATTCTTAAAACGGATGGACTATAGTTAATCTCGGATTATGTGTAGAATAGTTATGGTGGTACTCCTGAAACGACAACAACGCCTACTTCATACTATGCAAGTAGTTCAATTAGTTCGAAAATTATCAACAAGTGAGGTTTATAACCTATATTCTGTGAATACAGTTCATTGAAATATTTTATACCTATATTTTACATATATTTTACTGAAATGGCACAGAAAAGAACAAAAAATTATAAGAAGTAGAGAAGGAAGACAATTGCGGCTACTAAATGTAAAATTACGTGATATTGATAAATAAATTGTTAATTTGTTAATAACTGAATTTTTTTTCTCAAAAAGTACTCGGGTGCTCATAAAAAAATATTAAACTTTTATTTTATTTTATTGTAAATTTAATAAAGCTTTAAAAATTAATCCGCACGTGTGTGCAGTCGATGGCACCTATCACGCCTGGAATTTGAAAAAAACATTTTAAACAAAATTGTAATAATTTTTTTCTCTGGTTTTCTCTGTATGAGACGGTCAAATTTATATTAATTGCGTATTTACACACTTTTCTATAATAAAAGGAGGTTAGGTTTTTGGTAATTTAACTTTAATCACTGGTCAACTAGTAATTAAATACTTTGGGTATTTAACCTGTGTTAAGCATAAATTAACGTTGCTACAACCCAAACTACAGATTTAATCTATGATTACGCTAATCATTGATTAAATTTAACCTGTGTTAAAAATTATATTGCTAAAACCCAAATCGGACTTAATCTATGATTAAATATTTAATCTATGATTAAATTCCTAAATTAAAGTTGCTGAAACTGGGCATAAAAGCTTGATGGAATATTTTTTTAATTAATTTTTGATGAAAGTGAATTTAACACCATTTAATACCATTTTTCCGGCATGTGACCACCACAACTAATTGTTATGAAGCGCATCCGATCAGTTCAATTTTTGACCACTTTTTCCAATATTTCTGGCATTATTTCATAAATGGCTTGTTGAATATTGACCTCCAATGCTTCCAGAGTTGTTAGTTTGTTAGCATCAACCATGAATTTAACATCCCCCAAAGAAAATAATATGGAGGCGTCAAATCACACGATCTTGGAGGCTAATTGATAGGACCATTTCTTGAAATAATGTTGCCACCAAATTGTCCTTTCAATATATCGATGGTTTCGGTGGCTGTGTGGCACGTAGCACCATCCTGTTGGAACCATAAGTTGTCGATGTTTAACTCTTGGATTTTTGGAAACAAAAATGTATTGAGCATGTGCCGATATCTCACATCATTCACCGTAACGGTAGCTCCTTCCTCATTTCGAAAGAAATATGGACCGATGATGCCGTTGGCGTATATTCTACACAAAACAGTCAATTTTAATGGATGTAATGGAGTCTCAAGATAATGTTCCGGATTGGTCCTCAGTCCATATACGGCAATTTTGCTTGTTCACATACCCATTCAACCAGAAATGTGCCTCGCCACTGGACAAAATTTGGCGGTAAAAAATGGATCAACTTCCAATTGGTTGTGAGCCCAATCTGCGAACGCACGACGCAATCGATGATCATTAGTCTTCAATTCTTGAACCAACTAGATCTTGTAAGGATGTAAACCAAGATCTTGATGTAAAATTTTCCATGTAGTGGACGGACGAAGCCCAAGTTGTTGAGCACGATGGCGAATTGAAATGTTTGGGTTCTCTTGCAAACTTTCACTCACAGAAGCGATAGTTTCTTCGCTACGCACATTTCTTTGTCTTGTGATGGTCTTACATCATGCAATGAAGAAGTGGTACGAAATTTATCCATCACACCGCACCAATAGCCTGCTCAGAAGATCGATTATGTCGACCATAAAATGGGCGAAGAGCTCTATAAGTTTCGCGAACGGAACTCTGACTTTGAAAATAAATTTCCACAATTTGGTAGCGTTGTTCAAGTGTTAATTTATTCATGATTAAATGGCAAACCTTTCGGAACACAAATGTCAAAGAACTGTCACTTTGACAAACTTCATTCAAATGTTATCCCTATTGAAAGATCTCATGCAGCTAAAAAAACACCCTATATTATGAATAGCCTGAATGTTTCTCATATTCGAGATTTCTTATGTAAAAACTGTTTATTTCCGTGGTTTTGAAACCACGTTAAGCGTAGGGATCATGCTTTCGTTACAAAAATATGATATAGTTTTGTTTAATTATATTACATCAATATTGCGGTGCTGAAGACTCAGGATTTAATCCCTACAAATTTTACAAAAAAAATAACGCCATATTATATTTTTGAAAATAAATAATTGTACTTCAAGTTGCACATCTTTTCGAAATTTGTAATCGATGCCTGACGACGTACCTTTGTAGCTAATTGTAAGCTTCGAAATTATTTAGTTGTAATTAAATTTCGTTGAGCTTCTTTGAAATAGTTATAAACCTGTAATACGGTACCAAAATAAATAGTATTTCAAGTGATCACTTCTCAAAAACCTATTTTTTAAATTTTTCCAAGTTAAAAATAACTATAATACTTTCACGTCAATTAATTTTATTGCAGAAAACGCATAAATCTTTTGATGATTTCCGTACCGAAATAGAAGGCACCAATTCCAACAACAACTTAAAAGAGCGAACTGTTCTAACATCGGAAGACGAAAATTTTGATCAATATGATAAATACCCAATCAATATTCTGAAAGGTGCTAACGAAGAACTTCCCAATCTGGTGGACGCGTTAAGAAAAGAGGTGCATCCCGAAACTTACCAATGCTTGAATTTACTTAAACAATAATTTTTTTTCAGATGCATCTTACCCATGATGATTTTGTTACACTGTTTAAAATAAATTACTTGGAGTTTAAAGTTTTACCGAAATGGAAACAACAAGAAATGAAAAAGAAAGTTGGATTGTTTTAATTTAAAAAAAATTATGTATAATTTTATTCAGTATAATCCATCACTATTGTACATTAATTGCTGCAATTTATTTTAAACATAAAATATTTAAGTCAATAGGAACAGCATGTCTTGTAAATAAAGTAAAATATAAAACTAAAATTGAATACTTTTTATTATAACATTTTCCCAAATAAGGCAATAAATTTAAAAAATTTAAAAAAGCAATGGTGGGTGAATATGACTAAAAACTACATTAAACAATGTATGGATGTATAATAAATACATGCATTAGTAGGTAGTATACAAGGGCAGATTATTAAGTCATTAGAATAAGAAAGAAAAAACAAGTTTTTGGGTAAAAATTCATTTTCTTTTTCATCATAGTCTCCGTTTAGGTCGACACACTTAATCCAACGCCATTCAAATTTTTTGATACCATCAGCATAATAGGATTTGTCAAACTCTTTAAAATAAGCTGTTACTCGGCACTCAAAATCAATTCTTCATTTGACCTAAATATTTTTACTTGGAGCCATTTATTCAAGTTTGAAAACAAGAAGAAGTCGCTAAGAACAAATTCTGTAGAATATGGTGAATGCGGGCGGAAGCAATTCGTAACCCAATTCATGCATTTTTGCCATTGCAATTTTTGGCAAGAAAATGCAAAAATAAGCCCTTTTTTTAGTTGCCCAAATAGGGTCGATTATCCTTGATTTCAGCATTAAATTGGTCCAATAATAATGAAGGGCCTAGTGGAAAAAGTCACTAAGTCATGTTTTAGAGTTTCTCTAGAAATTGGATTTAAAGTTTTGGAATTGCGTTTATAATACTTTTTATTCGGAATTTTTTAAATTAAATGCAGGGCATGGATAGATATGAGCTTAAAGAATGCAATTCAAGAGTAAAAAAATACATTTGGTAAAAAATAATGTAGATAAGCGGAAAAAATTATAAATGACTTACCTACTTTTTCCACTACACCTCAGTAAAGTAGGTAAATTGAAGGACTTAGTGGAAGAAGTCATTAAGTCATATAATGGAATTTTTAAAAAAATTGGTTTTGAAGTTTTGGAATTGCGTTAATTTATTTTAATAAAAATAATAATACTAAAATCAAATATAAAAACAATAAATTAATACTATTCGTACTCTTCTTCATCTTCATCCACGGCATTTATTGTACTATTCAGAGTTGAGAAGAACGTTGTGCCTTCGTTCAGGGTTACATATTTAAGTAGTTCCTTGACATATATCAATTTCGCTGGTTTTATTGGTACAAAATCTGACTTGCCTACTTTTGTACTCCGAACGCGATGATAGCAGGGCCGGCTGGTGCGCGATATGACCGACTTACCAACACTTTTAAGATGTGATTTTTATACTAATTTGTAGAGAATAAATGCCGCAATGTGAAAATGTGCTCAGCTACAAATTGAAAAAAAAGTGACTTAACTACTTTTTCCACTAGGCCCTTCTTGTACATTGCATAATACCCCTGTTATTGGTTTTCCCTTCCAAAGATATTTGATAAACACTATTCCATGAAAATCCCAAAAAAAGTTACCATAACCTTTCCAACCGATGGAATTTGTTTTGCTTCCTTTGGAGCATTTCCACCAGGTTCAACCCATTGTTTGGCCTGTTCTTTTATTTTTGGAGCATAGTAATGAATCCATATTGCGTCGACGCAAAAATTCTTGAGGATTAACGCTGATAAATACCAAACACTGCTTTGAAATGTTCATATACGGTTGCGTTTTAGATCATAGTGAGTAAACCCGGCAACCATCTTGCTGACAAATTTTTCATATGCAGTTCTTCATGCATAACATCCCGAACGCTTTAATTCGTTACTACACGTACATAAATATGTCAACTTTATACATCACGCAAATGATTCTTCTAAGAAGAATAGAAGAAATATAGTTAGATTTGAAAGTTTTAATAACTTACAATGTATCGGATTGATGCATAAGTTCGTAGCGTTTTTTTAAATTTAATATTTAAATTTTTAAATATAAAAATACATAAACTAATCAATAATATATTCTCCTGCATTGTTTATGATTGACTCCCAACGTTCTGGCAGTTTTTCGATTCCATGCCTGAAGAAATCTGGTGGTTTGGAGTTGAAGAAGTCGTCGAGCCTCTCATCAAACCTCAAACAATCTCATTATTAAATGAGATTCCGCGGAGATTGTTGGATAGAGAGCGGAAAAGATGAAAATCTGATATAGCAAGATCAGCAGGATAGGGAGGATGTGGAATAACCTCCCAACCGAGGTCTTGAATAGCTGTTTTGTAATGTTAGCAATATGCGGACGGGCATTATCATGATGAAAAACCATTGATGCCGTCTTGCAGGTCGTTTTTCTTGAATTGCAGCCACCAGGCGACGCAGTTGTTGACAATATACCTCAGAAGTGATGGTTATATTCCTCGCAAGCAATTCATAGTAGATGACGCCTTCTTTATTACACCAGATGCACAAAATTACCTTGCGTGGATGGGCACCAGCTTTTGCACGAGGATTTGCTTGTTTGTTAGGGCTCAGCCATTCCTTTCTGTTCTTGATGTTGATGTAAATGCACTATTTTTCGTCACCAGTAACAATTTGGGACAAAAACGACCGATGTTGTTGACGAGCTAAACGATGACGAGCAAGCAAAGAAGCACAAATGGTAACACGATGATTTTTGTTGTTTTCGATTAAAACGTATGGTACCCAAACACCCAACCTTTGAACTTTGCCCATAGAATGCAAATGTCGCACGATAGTTGATTGGTCACAATTCATCATATTGCCCAATTCCCGAGTAGATTGACGTGGATCATCACGAATTGAAGCATTTGATCGGTCTTCATCACAGCCGGATAGTCTCCCTGAACGTGGGAAATCATTCATATCAAAATACCCCTTTTTGAAACGAGAAAACAATTTTCGTGCAGTACTTTCCACGATGGCATTCTCTCCGTAAACGGCACAAATGGTTCTAGGGGCCTCCATGCCTTAACTCCTCGGTTAAACTCAAACAAAAGGATATGTCGGAAATGTTCATTTTTTCTTAACTTGACACTCCGTTTTCTTTAGCCAACAATTATCCCTAACTTTCTACAAATTGAAAAATTCAACAAGTATTCAATAAAACAATACTATGGCATTAAAATGACATTAGTTTTTCTCAAACAAATTTGTTTCCAAAGCACTCTTACCTTGGAAATCAAAAACGCTACGAACTTATGCATCAACCAATATTTTAGCTAAATCAATTCCATTTGAGTTATTATTAGCTTTAGTGTATGTATTCTGACTGTTGTATTGCTTTATTAAGCATACAAACCCAACGCTCCTGATCATTGAATGAAGGAGCTAGTAAAAGCAATTCTTCGGCATAGTTAGGATCATTTTGTACTTTGCAAGGTTCTAAATAGTATTCCTTTTTGTTGAAGTGTTCCATATGAATTTTTGTTCTACATTCTAGAAAATTAATAAATAAATTTGAAGTTTCAAAAAAATTTTAAAAATCTTACTTCTGCACTCAAATGCAGGTGGCGGCCGAAACATATGCCACATGGGCTTATAACAAAGGTCACACGCTGTGGGATTATAATAATATATTTGGAAAAATTGGTGACGCTTATTCATATCGGCTATCGATTTGTCCTCATATTTTTTCATTCTCACATCTATCATGTTACCCTGTTCATCAGTTTTTCTCAATTCACCTCCTGCACACAAGAGTTTAAAAATTCTACGAAAATCGTTCCTATCAGTTCTTATCACATCTGTTTGCATTACCGACCGAACCTGAAAAACTTTGCTGAAAATTAAGTTTATGGTTTATTAAAATGTAAACTGTAATTTTAAAAACAAAAACTTACAACAAGTCGACCACAATTACCGGATCTGTATTTTGTTTATCACTTTCAGAATTATAAAAATTAATTTTTTTACTGGATACCACGACATACTGCTTTATCCAATCGTATCCTCTAATGGTTTTCTTCATAGGTATCGATAGCCAACCTTCAATCATCGTGTCAAAATTATAACCACCACCTTTTACAGAACTTAAAGAACCAGCTTCCACTTCTTCAAATTTTGTTTTTGTTGAATGTTGTTCCCATGATTGGTTCACAACATCTTGCTTGTGACAAATACTTGGTAAATGTCCATCCTCCCCGCATCGATAGCAGGTTGTAAATTTTAAACTACAATCTTCACTCCGATGTTCTTCACGCCCAAAATTATGACAATCGCACATCTTCCGGACTGTAGTATTCTTTAAATAAGTAACTACCATATGATCTGCTTTAATATTAACCTGCGATTCTTGCACATCCAATAATGCTTTCTGCTGCAATGCTGCTTCATTGCTTACAGCCACCTTTAGTAACTTTTTTAATGTTAAGTTCTTATCAGATGCATCTTCCTCTTTTAGCCGATCCTGAATTTCACCTGGTTCCATTCCAGTTACAAAAATATCCCTAAGGACTACTTCCAATTCCATTCCAAACTTGCAATTGGCAGCTAAACCTCTTAAACGAGTCGCCCACTCTTTCAGCGTCTCTTGTTGCATTCTTGCAGTATAAAATGCTATTCGTGCAGAAAAATGTGATTTTCTTGGTTGAAAATGGCTTTTCAAAATTGTTACCAGGTATTGAAATGATACATCGTTTATGTTCTTTGGCGCACATAAACCTCTTAGTATTTTATACGTTTCTTCCGAAACTAATGTTATCAAAATAGCTTTCCGTTTATCTATTTTATCTTCGCCAATATCATTCGCAATAAAATAATTAATTAATTTTTCATAAAAAATTTCGAAATCATTTATTTTGTGGTTAAAACTTGGTGGCATAGGTGTGGACGCCATTTGATGTTCCTTTTCGCACAATGGTAAACTTCTTTCTCCAGTTTTCGTTGTCACTTTGTTGCACTCTCAGATAAAACTTAATGGTTTAATTATATGAACTTTATTTCTATATCCAAAATTAACATAATTTGTTTATTATCAGCTATTATCACAATTGATTGTGATAACTATGAGTGGAACCTAATTAAATGTGTTGTCTCGGTTTCAGGAGTAATAATCTTTGATTATTAAACATAACACGTGTTGTATATAATTGGAGAGAGAATAATATAATGAATAAATATTTATTTATTTAACAAATACTGAAAGGACGAATAGGACTTAGGAAATAGAAATGAAAAACCGAAGGAATTATAAAAAGATATATTCAGTTATACATTTTTGTAAAGCGTGTAAACCATAACTAAGGGCTGTGAGAAAGTCCTACGCGCCAGACTCGAATTTCATTAAATTAATGAAATGGTGCATAAAACTTGTTCGATGATAATAACTCTTATTGAACATTTGGTTCTGTTAATTTTGTATATTCGTTTGAAATTCCATCTTATCAGATTCGGACTGGAATAGGAGCTTATTTGTCGAAAACCACAATGTCATCATGAATTGGTCGTTTCAAATGCATCCGATATCCAAAATAGGTATTAACAAGATTAAACAAAATAAAATTCTGAGCAAGAAATATTCTTCTAGCTTTTATAGATTCTGAGATATCCTTCAAGAATTTGGTTTTTACCATTTTGTGAATTTTGTCTAAAATAAGGTATTTTCAGATTTTAATGTAAACTTTCTTTTCTATTCATCTGACGTGAAAATGCTCTCTAGATAAATGAAGCGAAAATCAATTCTCTGTAAATTTCCTCATAGAACAAATTTCTAGCCCTAATATAGTGCTTTTAGTGGTGAGCTGCCGAAGTTAATAATTTCCTACCCATTTTTAAAGAACATGTTAAACAAAATTCTCAGTAGAATTAAAAAGAAAATCTTGTTATATCCCTAAAGGTTTTGAAGATATTAAATACTATTTTATAATGAAGACAGCGTTATAACATCTACAGTTATTTTTCTTCCCAAAGCCAATTTGTTAGTTAGGACGTTTCAACTAAAGGCGACGGTACAGGTGGATTACACTACATTTCACTCCATTGACATACGAAATACATTGAAGAACTGGATTTGTTTCACGGAATTACTATAACAACCCTGATAAGAAGTAGAGCTCTCTCAGAGCCGTAATTGAAAGATGCAGTAAAAGTCAAAAAATACTTTTTCTGGATAAATCCATTTGAGGATCTAATTATTTTGTGAAAAATCAAGTTTATTTCCTTCTTCATTTCAAATACATATTTGACAACCTTGCCTGTTACGGAACTCAACGCTTCCTTGGACGCACTTAACTGCCAATGCTATGACCGCCTCTTTTTACCTTTCCACTCCTCTTTAATGTCATTATGTTTTCCTGTAGTTATTATTTGCTAGTTTATTTTTTCCCTATACTGTATTCTTGTTTCTTCGTTATCTATTATTGTTGTATGCATCCGTTTTTTAACGTTCTACGTCTTCCGATTTCCCTGTCTGTGCTCCTTGCGTGTTGAAACTGTGTGACGAGCACAGAGACGATTTTTACAACGTCTACTCCAACCAGGGAAGTTTTTGAGCCATATATAATGTTACCTGCGGCCATCAGATAGACATTTGCTGAGCGAAAAATCCTTCTATAGATAGCACCTCACAAGATTTGAACCTATGAATCTCGGCATGAGAAGCTAACACGCTAACCGCTCAGCCATTTGTCCACCTAATTCTCTTATTAATTCTCATATTAATCTTTCGCTAATGTTTCCAGGTTTCATCCACGTTATCTTGTGTAACTATTCTCCTGTGTTTGTACCTTGTACTATTTATCGTCATGTTTAATGATGATGCAAGTTAGCAGAATCGATTTCCGCTATCGTCCTTTACATATTCTTTATTTTCTACTTGTGCATTGAAATCTCCAATTACTATTAGCATAATTATTAATATCATGCTTTGGTACTTCTTCAGCTACTTTTATAATTTACTATCAACTTAGTCTTTTTCAACTGCGCCCTTCTCTTCGGTTGGTTGCATACACATTTTTTTATCACTGATGAGAGATTAAAAGGTTTTGCATTTACTCTTAAAAAAGATATTCTGTCGTTTCTTCTTCATCGGCTCAATGTTCATTCCAACATCCACTCCACTTCTGATGTTCACAATTTTGAAAGAATTGGTGCCCAACATCGCACCCCAGAAGATTTTAATTGATTTTGAGAAAGCATGCATTTCTGCTGCTAGGACTGCATTCCCGGAAGCGGAAATTAAGGGTTGCTACTTCCATCTGTGTCAAAGTTTGCTAAGAAGGATTAACAGTGCTAGTTTGAAAATCGAATATGAATCTGACATTGAAGTTAAATTAAAATTTAATTCTTTGGCTGCTCTATCGTTTGTAGGTGTTGCAGGACGATCACCACAATTTCCTATCGCGTTGTGGAACCATTTGGAAGGGGAATGGGACTTTTCGACGCCGCCGGTTCGGCGTAGCCAGTTCGGCGTAATACCGTTTCGGGCGAGTACTATTCGGCGCGAGGACGATTCGGCGTGAGGCCGTTTCGGCGTGAGACCGGATCGGCGCGAGGTCGGTTCGGCGCGAGGGAGATTCGGTGTAGCCCATTTAGGCGCAAACCCGATTCGACGCTAAGACGATTCAGCGCTAACCTTTTTAATAATTCGAGACGCTTTTCAAAAATTTAAAATATCCTCATTTTCGGTCGAAAGAGACTAGAAATATTACAAAAATTATATTTTTGTAATTTTTAGAATTTCTGTCAGTAGTATTCGTAAGTTTAACTGTCTGTTTATTTTATTTTAATGTTTTGATGTCTCTGATTAATTTATCTACTATTGAAAACTTTTACATTTGTGTAAAAGTATGTAAATAATGTTACGTGTTAATGTTTTCATTGGCTAATTTCTGGTTTTTTATCCTACAACCTCTTTTCGAAGATGAGAATATTTTAAATTCTAGATTCATCTCAAATTATTAAAGAAATAAAGGACTTTGGGGAAAAGATTTAATTTTTCAATTAATTCGTTAAATTACATGATCTTGGTTTTCGAACTAATTTTTCATTTTGTTAAGGTTATCTCAGGATCTCAAAATTAGAGTAAATAAATTTGTAAAAAATTTTTGTATTATAGTTGACCTTTTCTTGTTAATTTTTAAGATATTTTTTTATTGGGTATAAGCAGTCAACGGTATAAGTATTTTAATATTTTTGTAACAACCACCCTGTATATCTCAGACAAAATCAATTAGTTTTATTATTGTTTATATTTTAACCTTAATTAGTCTAGATACGCCTCCCGGATATTTCTTTTAACCATTCGAACTGTCTCAAAATATTAGGTACTTAAAAATATTTTCTTATCTTTATAGAAATCATGTGACTCTCGTCCTAATGCATCTCAAAAGACAATCAAATAATTAAAAACATTTGAAAATCATTAATTAACATATTTAGAATCAATATTTTAACAAACAAAAATTAATAATTATTGTAATTGCATGAATTAACGCAAAATAAGCAAGTCAATCACAAAAATATTCAATTAAAATAGACCAGATTATGTCTTCAAGTGAATGCATTAGGACGAGCGTTGACAGATATATTAGTCTTATGATGGTAATTTTAGTGCACAAATTGGTTTTCTTACTTAAAAATGGAATTAACTTGATAAACAAATATGAGTTCGGGTCAAATTTATGACCCCAGTACCTTTTTCTCACGAAATTATCCCACACTCCGGGGTGGAAATCACTTAATACCACCTCAGATTTGCTCCAAAAGTCAGTCTTTTCTCAATTTTCACTCAGCTATATTGTTACGGTCGGTCATATTTTTGGTGCTACCTAATATTTACTAAGTGGTAACTTCAAAATAATTTACTTCATAATTAATTAATAACGTCGCGAATTCGACAATTAAAAATTACTTGTGTCCGAAAATTCCATTACTAGGTAAGAAAATTGATATCATTTCAATTTTGCATTGTTTAACTAAGATTCATTAACCATATATTATTTTTCTAAATTAACTTAAATCTTATTTTTTTGTGTGTCTGTTCAGTAACAAATAAACCTCATTAAATTTATTTTTGCGTTTTAATTTGGCAATCGAGTTTATTACCCCACGCCCCCAACTTCGAACCACGTCTAGTGAGTTTTTGATTGTTTTCTCATACTGAATAAATAAATAATCTGGTGGCAGCTAAATCAACCCCGATAAACAACCGCGGGATTCTACAGTAGAGCCAGCGTCGGGTTTCCTTCAATAGAGCCAGTGGCGGCTTACTACATTTTAAATATTAACCAACGTTTCGGGCCGTTTACATGTGGTCCATTTTCAAGGCTAAAAATTAATTATAATTATTATAATATAATTTTAAATCTTGTAGCGCTTTTTATGAAATTAGTTGAAAATGTCAATTTAATCAATTGTTATTAATTACGTAATAGTTTTTATTTAGGTGATGTCAACAAATGACTAGAGAATTAATTTTAGGTAAAGTATGAAGAGAACTAATGACAGTAAACAAGTAAACAATGCCTATAAATCTAAGCAATAATTCAAAATTAATTTTTCAAATTTGCTTTCATATTTATCAATAAAGAAACTGATTAATATTAAATTTCTTCCCAGGTCAATATATGAGAGAATATGTTTTTGGGATATAGGAGACCAATTAAACTAAAAGTTTGCTAAAGCCAACGTTTCGGCGTTATAATTACGCCATCTTCAAGGCTAAAAGATACAAAATGTTAAACTCAACGCAATCACCCTTGAGAGGTAGACTCACCAGACAAACCAAGATGGAAAATGTTTCTGGTCGAGATGAAAAAACGGTATGGAGGATATTTAACGGGGTTAAAAATTACACAAAAATCATGAACGGCAAAAGCCTAGTTAAAAACATAATAAAATTTTTGTTGAGTGCCAAATAAATTATGATTGTGTGAAGCCACCTATATAATTTATATCTCTTCCAATGAGATCTTGCAAACATGTAAAATTTTAAATTCATACCAAAAACCGTGAAAACATGGATATAACCTCTCAAGCGTAAAAGATTGCATAAAAGTGAAAATTACACTAATTGAAAACAAATTAAAGATCACTAGTGAAGGCACTAAAATAACATCAGGATCGGGTTTCTATCTTCTCCAAAAATCTTTTTAGAAGCTCCAGGTAACCATGATTTAATGTTTTGTAGTCATTTTGTATGTTCATGTTATTCTTTGTTGTAGATATGTAGGCTGATTCTAAGAAAATTCGTTTATAGTAGTTATTCTCCGACACTAAAACCTCGATATCATCATCTGCAGTGGAATGTCCTGTCTCTATAATGTGTTTAGATAAACCAGTTTTGCTATTACCTAAACGGATGTCATAACGGTGTTGATATATACGTTTTGAAAGCCACTGTGAAGTTTGACCTACGTAATAAAGACCGCACTGTTTACATTTTAACTTGTAAACTAAATTAGCTCTTTCAGTTAAGGGAGTTTTGTCTTTAGTCTTTGAAAACACTAATTTATTGAGCGTTAACGGAGCATAGAAAACCAAACTCAAATTATCACTTTGTACATAATCTTTAAAGATATGTCTTAGTTTGGAGGCCAAAATCGGATGGTATGCGATCTTGTTATATTTCTTGTTAGGGTACTCATCCTTAGCTGATATGTCTAGGTTCAAAATAGTAGGTGTCGCCTTCACTTTCCTAAATAGTGATACATCGAGTAAGCGACCTGGGTAACCATTTTCTAATAGTTGCTGCTTAAGTTGGTGTAGTTTCGAGGCTAGCAACTCGGGTGGTACGCAGTTTTCAAGGCGGAGCTTAAGCGTGTTAATTACACTCATTTTGTGGTTTAAAGGATGTGCGGAATTAAAGTTTAAAAGCCGTTCTGTTGATGACGGTTTTCTGTAAACATTCGTAGATAGAGTGCCATCTTGTTTCCTAATAATTTTCAGATCTAGAAATGGGATCGAGCCTTCAGTCTCCAACTCATATGTAAAGGTAAGCAAATCATCAAAACTATTTAATATTGCAATACAATTATGTATTTCTTCAGAGGGGACCGCCGTTATTATGTCGTCAACATACAGCAACAAAAAGGGCAGTTTAAAATTTACAGATCCAAAGAAGTTGAGCAAAAGGTCATTCATGACAAAATTGGCGAAAGCCGGCGAGCAAATGTTTCCCATGGTAGAACCCACAAGTTGTTGGTAAAAAAACCCCTTCGAATGAAAAATAGCTATTTTGGAAAATGGTAGTCACCAACTGTAAAAACTCCTTCTCAGGTATCTCTGTAAATGGAGCCACATAATCCCAATTGTTTGTAATGGAAGATATCACCGCCTCTCTTGAGATGTTCGTGAATAGTGAATTGACATCAAATGATACCAATACATATTCACTAGGTAATCTGTTTTGCATGATGATATCTCTGGCCTCTCTTGAATCTCTCACATTAAAGGATAGTGAGGGGATGGCTCCTTTTAGGATGTTGTTAACATATCCTGCCAATGGAGTAGAAGGGGAGTTGATACAACTGATGACCGGACGTAAGGGTGTACCTTCCTTATGAGCTTTGGGCAATCCATAAGCTCGGGGTGGCTGGGAGTTGTACTTAGTCAGTCTCTTTTTTGTTGGCAAATCGATATATCCTTCATCATGTAAGTGCTTTATAACCTTGTTGAACCTGCTTTGTGTGGATCCTGTGGGGTTGTTTTTTAATATTTTATAGGTTTTCTCATCCCCAAATAAAGCCAACATCTTTTCCTTGTACTCCAACACATGCATAACTACAGTCGAGTTGCCTTTGTCCGCCTTTAGTATTAGAATGCCTATGTTTTTCATATCCATGTTTTCACGGTTTTTGGTATGAATTTAAAATTTTACATGTTTGCAAGATCTCATTGGAAGAGATTCAAGAGATATAAATTATATAGGTGGCTTCACACAATCATAATTTATTTGACACTCAACAAAAATTTTATTATGTTTTTAACTAGGCTTTTGCCGTTCATGATTTTTGTGTAATTTTTAACCCCGTTAAATATCCTCCATACCGTTTTTTCATCTCGACCAGAAACATTTTCCATCTTGGTTTGTCTGGTGAGTCTACCTCTCAAGGGTGATTGCGTTGAGTTTAACATTTTGTATCTTTTAGCCTTGAAGATGGCGTAATTATAACGCCGAAACGTTGGCTTTAGCAAACTTTTAGTTTAATTGGTCTCCTATATCCCAAAAACATATTCTCTCAAATAAAGAAACTGTTGTGCTTGTAGAAGCAGTTTCTTAGATTGATACTTCTAGCCGGGGAAACTAACGTTAAATCAAGGGCGCCCGCAGGGAGGGGCCAGGGGGGGCCATTGCCCCCCCTGAGAATCAGGATAGTGCGCATAAATTTTTGTCAGGTTTTAGTGTTTTGAAAAATTTAGAATGTCCAAAATGAATAAATATCGGCAATTCCGCATAAACGCCGGGATAAGGTTACGTTAACGAAAAACATGACTACATAAATAACCAAACCCTAGTATTCATGCATGCTAGTATTATTATAGCGAAAGAAACAACGTAATTGACAACAATAAGCAAGACACTGAAGAGCAAGTGATACTTAGTCTATGGTAATGGTAGGCAGCAAGGCAGGGGTTGCTGCGTTGACTGACTGTACATTCTGTTGACTGACTGTACCCTCTTAAACTGTCACGTACACACGTCGGCGTCAGTCAGTGTCTAGCTGTTGTTGTGTTAAGTCGTATATTCAGTGTAGAAGTGAAATTAATTTTCATTTGGCGATATTGTGTTCAGTGTGATTTTGTTAGCTACAGGAGAGTTTAAAATGGACATAAGAAAGTTTTTTAATAAACGTTTAAAAACCGATCACGTCATACATGCTGTTGACAACGATAATCAGTGTAAAGATCTAACAGAAGACAATGTTTGTATCAACTTTGCATCCAGCAGTAATGCAGAACATTCAGTAAACACTAGTAACATTAACGTTGCTGATGTAGGCCTACAAGCAGATTATTGTTCTCAACCATCGACTTCTGCACATACCACCTCATCAACACCTAATATAAAAGGTAATACTAACGACTCGTTTGATATCGGTAACTGCCTTGATAATATCCCGACAAATAATTATGTAATTTACTCAATGTTAACAAACCCATGGAAGCCTGATTCAAGCTACAATTTTAAAGATGATGTAATAGCAGGAAAGCGCCCATTTCTTAGAGAATGGTATAATACATACCCTTGGTTAGCTTACTCCCGAAGTGGAAAAGGTGCTCTTTGCAAGTCATGTGTTTTATTTAAGCCCCGTGTTAGCCATGGAAGCTATCAAAGTGGATTCATCACACGCCCATTCAATAATTATAAAAAGTTTCATGAATATGCTAAATGTCACGCTCTTTCGCAATGGCACCGCGAGGCTGTGGAAAAGTCTAGTAATTTCTTGTCAGTTATGGACGGTGAAAAGCAAAGTGTCGATGTTCTTGTCAATGAAGGGTTAGCTCACCAGATTGAATCAAACAGAAATAAACTGAAACCTATTGTTTCGTCTATAATGTTTTGTGCTACACACGATCTACCATTAAGAGGAAAACAAGATACGCATGCTGTTTTTAACGACCTTTTGCGTTTCAGAGAAGAGTCTGGAGATGTTACTTTAGCAGACCATCTGAAACATGGGCCCAAAAATGCCAGCTACATATCCCATCGAGTTCAAAATGAGTTGATTGAAACTAGCGCAAATGTTTTAAGAAATGAACTGATTGGTAAAATAAATTCAAATGAAATATTTTCCATATTGGCTGACGAGACAATGGATATTTCAGGGGTGGAACAATTGTCCCTTGGTGTTAGATATTTTGACACCTCCGACAAATGTATCAAGGAGGATTTCCTAGGTTTTACACCTTTACAGGATGGTTTGGGTGCTGAAAATGTAGCAAGTGCAATCATCTCTACATTAACATCATGGGGTTTAAACTTAAATAACGTTGTAGGACAGGGCTATGATGGATGTAGTACAATGGCTGGTCATATTACTGGTGTACATAAAAGAATCAATGAAAAATTTCCTATGGCTCTGTATTTCCATTGCTCTAGCCATAAGCTCAATTTAGTCGTCAATGATTTGAATAGGCTACCACAAGTTAGAAATACTGTTGGAACAGTAAAAGAGGTTATTAAGTTTTTTCGTGAAAATGGACAGAGGAGAGCGGTTATTGGGACACTGCAGAAACTGTGTGAAACCAGATGGACTGAAAAGTATAAAGCAATAAGAAAGTTCAATGAACAGTTTGTTGATATAGCTCAAGCTCTAGAAAACTTATCTATGGAAGGAAATAAGGACACGAGGCAGAAAGCATTTCAACTCCACTGTGCTGTAACAACAACATCATTCTTAATATGTATGCAAGTAATAGCTGTGTACTCCAGTAAACTTGAAATCGTAACTCAAATGCTGCAAAGTCCAAGTGTTGACTTATTAAAAGTTTCAACACACATACAAAGGTTAGCTGAAATTTTTAAAAGCGACAGAACAAATAGTGTAGAAGAGTTCGCCAAAATAATGTTGACCGTCGAACAAAATGCTGCAGCTCTGTGTGTTACTCTCACAAAGCCACGAGTCATTGGTGGAACACAAATACATCGATCAAACCAACCATCTGAGACCTTAAATGATTATTTTAGAGTGTCGGTGTTTCTTCCATATTTAGACTCTTTGGTGCAATCCTTGAGTGACAGGTTTTCAGAAAAAAACCAACCTGCTTTTGAAATATTTAACATGCATCCAAAAGTCATGAAAGCCCTTCCCAAAGAAAAATACGAAAGTTCTGTGGTAAAAATTGCTGAAATGTATGGAAAGTTGTTAGACAACTTTAAGGACGAATCAGTCCTATGGTATGACCTGTGGGCAAACACACCAGCTGATTATAAGGACTTGGAGAAAATGCACCTTATAGATGTTCTGCAACACGAACATGTTTTCTTTTTACCGTCAGTTGCTAAGGCACTCAAGATTGCACTGTGTTTACCACCAACAACTTGTACTATTGAGAGGTCATTCAGGTGAGAATAATAGTTAAATTTTTTTTAAATTGCATGCAAATTTACTTAGATTTTATAGGTCTAACTTATTTATTTTTTATTCCATTTCTGCATAATAGTCTTTTAAAATATATACTAAGTCAAGTATACCAGTAGTTGGCAGAAATTTAGTTTACAATGGTTAATTTCGTTTATAGGAGTAAAAATGGTTTATATCTTTAAAATGTTTACTGTTATGTTTCTTTACAGTACTCTGAGACGAGTAAAAACTTGGATAAGGAGCACCATGTCAAACGATCGGCTTACCGGCCTCTGTCTACTGTCTGTTCATAGGAACACAGTAAAACAACAAAAAGATGAGCTAATAGAAAAGACCATCAATGTTTTTGGAATGGATAAGAGAAGAGTACAATTCTTGTTCACGTCATAATATTTTACATCCATTCAGATCATGTCACACCTAAGTTCATTTTGAAGCAAATACATATTACTTTAAAACATTTTTGACTTTTACTTTTTTACTGTAAAGTGTCATACCCCCCAGACCCCCCGGTGGCCTTGCCCCCCCTGGGAAAATATTCTGCGGGCGCCCTTGCGTTAAATCCATTGATTTGTATTGGTTGGTACAAAAAGACCAATTTTTGTGAGACACCATACATTAATTGCATACTTTAAAATAAATCGGAAAATCATTTCCCGCCGAATTGTCCCTGCGTCGAATTGGTCTTGCGCCGAATCGGGTCACACCAAATTGGGTTCGCGCCGAAATGGGCTCGCGGCGAATTAGTCTCGCGCCGAATCGGGTGTACGCCGAAAGGGCTACGCCGAAAGGGCTACGCCGAAAGGGCTACGCCGAAAGGGCTACGCCGAACTGGCTACACCGAACTGGCTACGCCGAACCGGCTGCACCGAGAAGTCCTAGACCCATTTCGAAGCCGCTGTGGCGAAAAGTCCAAAAACAACAAATTGTTGTGAAGGTTTCCACAACGCTTTGAACTCAATCTTCCACTGCAACCACCCTAGCGTATGGAATTTGCTGGGCGGATTAAGGCGAGACATTGCTTGTCAAAGTTTGTTACTAGCCAATGCACAAACTGGTCGCCCAGAAGTACAGAAAAAGAAGTATGAGAACCTCAACAATCAAGTGGCAGCCGTTGTACAAGAATACGGAAATTATGAGGATAAGCTGAGGTTTTTGCGGCGAATGGCAAATTTGCAGTAATTTAATATAATAATAATAAACTAATTTAAAATTAATAAATCGTATTGCATTAATTGCAAAATTTTAGAAAATTATAGTAATATCATTATTATGTAGTAAGTATATTAATTATTTATTATACTGATGACATAATTAATTTCGCGTTTTAATTTTTTCCGTTGTTCTGAATTTTCAATGTTCTGTTTTGTCAATGTTTCTTTTATTTCAGTGTTCTCTTTTTTCATTGTTCTGTTTTTTCACTGTTCTGTTTTTTCACTGCTCTGTTTATTCACTGCTCTGTTTTTTCATGTTCTGTTCTTTCGTGTTCTGTTTTTTCATATTCTGTTCTGTCCGGTTACCACAATTTCTACTATAAGGTCACTATCAATGTAGATTTTCTAATTTCCATTTATTGCTCATAATCTCTCGTTTCATAATTCATGTTTCTACTTGTGCCATTACTGTTTCGATTTTGTTGCTTCTCGGTTTGTACGCGTTTACCAACTTGACGCTATTTTTCCAGAAAGTTTTCCATCCCTGTGGTATTCACTCCTTTCACAATGATCTGGTTTTTCTTTGCCTTTCTTCGATGATATCTTCCAAAGTCTCTATTCTTTTGTTCATCCCCTGTCTTTCTTCCTATCACTCTTTTTCTCAAATCCTGCATCTGACGCTTCATTTCAGTTTTGCCAATTTCTCTCAGTTCCTGTTTTAGTATATCTGTTGTGTTTTCACTTATAATACAACAAGTGGGTTGAATCTTGCCGAAAATTTTCTGACAAATCTGACTGACAAAAATTACCAAAAGATTCAACCCACATGTTTTATTTGGTAAGACAATCCAAAGAATTTCTATTTAATTCGTTTTTGAATAGTGAGCTTTAATGATTTTGCGTAACAACTGTCATGAAGTGGTCGTCAACATAAACAAGTATGAAAAAAACGACGAGAAAAAAAGTAAATTTGAAAATCGTCCAATTTAGTATCTGAATTTAGTGTAAAAAGCAAGTTTTAAAAGTGTGTTAAATAATAAAATGACAAGTAAAAACAGATTTGGTGTTAAAACCATCGCGGAAATTGAAGAATCTGTAGAAGCGTCTACTTCCTCCAACACCAAGCGCTCCCAGAACTCAGTTTGGTTGCAGTTTCAACGGTTTTGCCATGAAAGAAAGTTTAATTTAGAAGAGCCTGCAGACATCAGTCAGCTAAATTTAATATTGAAAGATTATGGACACAATATGAAGAAATTGGACGGAAGCGATTATAAAGAAACCGTTGTGAAGACTATTTGGAATACCACCGCAAAACTGTTAACAGAAAAGTATTTTAAAGAATTTAAAGTTAAAATAGATCCGTTTTCTGGAATCGATTTTAAGGACGCGAGAGCTTCCAGAGACAGTAAAAGAAAAGAACTTCAAGCGCACGCAGAAAAAAGAAAAGTAAGCTCAGTTGCATTGACAGATTTGGAATATGTCAAAATGATTAATTCCTGGGACGAAAATACTCCTTCTGGACTGCAACGCAGATTTTTTCTGGTAGCTACGAGAGAGCTTGCATGGAGAGGGAGCTGCTTGTTTAACCCATCATTTTAAGAAAGAATTAGACACCAGTGGAATGCCAACTGGTCGTTTCGAATATAATTCGATATTTAGTAAAACGTGTCAGGGAGGAGCTCATCGTCTTGCTGATAGCAAATGGTTGATACCCAATGTCGAGGATCCGTATATCAGTCCAGTGAGGTTAGTTGTTATTAGAATTATATTCATTTGTTATTTAATTTCTTTCTGTTAGACTTTTAGAAAAAATGCTTTCGAAGAGGGGACCTAATATCAAGACTGACAGATTGTTCTTGACAGAAAATCCTTTTTGGAATAAACCTAGTGGGACTGGGTGGTTTAAGAATAGCCCCGTAGGCATTAATGAAATTGCCAAATGGACAAAAGAAAGTGCCCAGAAAGCAGGACTCGATATGAAGCGGATTAAGGTCACAAATCATTCAACAAGGTCTACTGCGGTTACCAAATTGGCAAAGGCCGGCGTATCGGAGCAAGAATTGATTAAGATAACTGGCCACAGCAACGCTGCATCGATTCGTCCATATTTGCAGATAGACCATCAACATCACGCAAATATAATTGATAAGCTTAGGAATCAAAGAACAGAAGGACTCAGCAATACTTCTTCAGCTTCTAACACTGCTTCGGCAGTATCCCTAGCTACTTGCACCATCACAGAGGAGTCAATTTCTTCGAATGTTACAAAGGGACAAACTGTGTACAATAACTGTCAAATTTATCATTACCATTAAAATTAAAATGTTTGTATTTTTTTAATAAGTAATACATTTTTTCCATTTCTTTGTTTTTATTAAAATAGCGAGTGAACGCGGTGAGCAAGTGAAAAACAGACAAAAAAAATAAGTGAAAGAAAAGGAAGGAACATTTCTTACACTGACAAGAAAAGGAAGCAGCTTTTCTTGTCAGTATAATCAGCATTTGATTGGTTCTGTATTGTAAAATAGAGCATTTTTATTGGTGATTTAATAATGAATTGGATTGTCATTAAACAATTTCATCAGCTCTGAAAACATTCCTCTAAATTCAGTCCCGTCCATTTCTTTTTCAATCGCAGTTTTTGCTCTCTCTATCTACCTGTGTTTGTATCCGACCTATTGAACGGATTCTTTTTTTTTGCTTCTGTTAAATGCATGCGCTTCGCTATCTGTATTTATTTCCTTTCTATTCTCTATTACTCTTTCTCTCCTTTCCGCTCATGTGAGATTACACCTTTTTTTTAAATTATTGCCATGTTTACGATTTTACTGTTACTAGTAGCAATCCTAGCTTGTTTTTGTCTGCACTGTCGTATCATTTGCGAGCAATCAGGATGCCTGACTCAACGCCTGAGAGGCAAACCAAACACCAAGAGACGTTAATAATATACAGTAGACGCTGCTTAATCTGATCACATCGGAATTCGGGGTTTTTGATCGCAATAACCGATTGATATGAATAAACGAAAAATACATTAAAAAACAAAATTTTATTTATTGGAAACATTATTTAAACATAAAAATTAAAAAAATTGAAAAATAAAAGTAACGTTCCTTTAATGGAATTTAAAAGTAATCTAGTGTTGTTTGTCATAATAATTGTCATGTCCAATTGTAAAATGCAAAGAAATTTTTTCTTGTCGTTTGCCGACACAATACCACATAATGATTTTACATATTTATAGACACAAGTTAGGTGCAATTTTATCCCTACAATTAATAAAATGCTTGTAAATAAATTTTTTATTGAATGTGAAAAAACACATTTTAACAAAAAGTTGATCGCTGCACATGTTTTTTCTATGCAATCTATATGGCCGATCCGTTCTTCGCAAAAGTGATCTCAATATCCGTGATCATAATAAGCGCAAAAAATTCCAGTGGGGAAATTGTATGAAGGGATTGTTAAAAAATCAATCTAAAAAATATGCAAGCAACCTCCAAATGAACCTCCTGAAATATGCGAAGAAATTCAGGTTTTGAAGAGAAATACAACAATTCGAAAAGTTTCAGTTAAATTGAATTACTAGGGGAAGATAGCTAGATACTAATTTAGGAACACTTATTTTTCGATGTAAAATTTATAGCTACTATTTATAACTTACCTTCATAATATCTTTTAAGAATTTCACCAACTGTCAAGAGAACCTCTGGTAAAAATTTTAAAATGGTACTTTTGGTGTATTTAATGTTAAGTTATGAAAAACTAATTTGAATGAGTCTGAAATTTTGCAATTACTGCTACAACCAGTCAGAGCAAGACCTATTCCATGATAAATTTCTTGGCTGGACGGGAGCCCTGCATTTCTTCATTTGATGTTTAAAGTGATCCCTCCCTCCACAGAAATCTATTTTTTCAACAACTTAAATAAGTGAACAGCTTAGAATATAAAGCTCAAAAGAGGAATATTTTTATTAATATGATAAATACCCAATTTATGTTCTAAAAGATGCTAATGAAGATTTTTCCAATCAAATGAATGGAGCAAAGTTAGCAATGTTTGCTAATAAAAAAAACATAAACTATAATTTTTTCAGATGCATCTTACCCACGATGATTTTGTTACTGTTTAAAATAAATTATTTGGAGATTAAAGCTATATATCGTATTTAAATGGAAACAAGAGAAAGTAGGATCGCTTTAATCTAAAAAAATCTGATGTGGCCATCGCATGACTTTCCGAAAGACGTAAATTTTTATATTATATTTTTTAATAAAATGGTTACATAATTTCAACAGTAAATCGATGAAAAATTTTATATTTTGCCAACACAAGACAGAAAAAACTTTTGAATGCCTATATCTTGCAAACGAAGCATTTCTGGACACTTGTTATTAGGAACTTTTCATCTTATTTTCATTAGTAGAATAAGTTTGCAAAATTTGAAGAAATTTTTTGAAACACCCTGTATATTTTAGAATTTTAGAGAAAAATTTGTAGGACAAAAAAATGTAGGAAATTCCATAGCGGTAATTTTTGGTTCATAATATTTTTACATATTTAATTTCGTTTCGAAGTTATGACGCATAATGTCATAATAGCTTCAGGTAAACCCCCCTTTTCCGTTCGACGATTTAATTTATTTTCATCTGGCTTTGTTCTACGGCAGGAAAAGACTTATATTTGCTTGCTTCGTTTAGACGCTATCGTGTTCACAGACATACACACACACATACATACAGACATCCTTCCAAAAATTATAAAATTGGATTCAGGGGACCTCAAAACATGAACATCTGTCAAACAATTGGGGGGTCAAATTTTACCTGATAACAATACTTGCCTTACCTAGGGGTTCGGAAAGTAAAAATGATGTATTCAGTAGGTATAATCAAGTTATGTACATAAATCGCCGCAATTTATTTCAAACATAAAATATTTCAGTCAATAGGAACAATGTGTCTCGTAAATAAAGTAAAATATAAAACTGAATAATTTTTATTATAAAATTTTCAACATAAGGCAACGCATTTAAATTACGATCACCAAACATCACTTAATTTCTTTAATAGTAAAGTACATTCTGTCTTTCATATATTACATAATAAATAGCTTTGTATATTCTAAGGCACAGTTAAAAATCATTTGCTTCACAGCACATTTTCGATACTACTGCGGTAGCTCTAATAAAACAAAAAAAAAGTTATCGTTGTACATGTTGATTGATATTTACTAATGGAATGTTTAAAATAATTTTTCAACATATTCAAACAAGTTGGTCTGTTAAACTAGCACCTGCATTTGATTGAATAAATATCAAATTTAATATCGCAAATTTACTTAAGCAAGTATTTAACACGTAAAGAATTGTACAAAAATAAAATGTTATAATCGTATTTTATAAACACAAACACAAAATATTGAGCCTGCTTAAACGACAAATATTAACTTAGATTTGTACATTTATTAATTATTTAAGTAAAAATTGTGTAGTATTTCTGAGAAGATTTTTAAGAATTTTAGTGAGCAAAATTTGTGATTAAAAATAATTACTGTTTAGAATAATTATGATAAAAATAATAAATTATAGTTAGTACCTTATTTTACAAGTGTTATTGTTTGTTACTAAAGGAAGAATTAGCAGGTAACGTTGCCGACCGCTGCTGCTTATTCATGTATGGCTTTAAAGATGACCGTGTCGATTCCCTAACAATTAAAATTATAATGATAATAAAACCATTGTTCAAATAATTTGTAAGCATTTAATAACATTCATTAATTGCAAAGCAAAAATTACAAGCACAAATGAATTATTATATACATTGCCGATACCAAAATAAAGCATAATAAGCAAACTCAATTTTAATAAAAATACAAATTTCTTAACTTAATAAATAAAAATGCAAAAACTACACAATACAAGGTATGTATTTATTTATCTTCTTTAATATATACCATTACTTTAATACAAAAATATATACAACAAGAAGTGTAAAATATAAAATGTCGATAATAATTTTTGTCCCACAAGTTTTGAATATCGTAGTAATAAAAAAATATACAATCGAAAAACAAAATACTTTTTGATATGCCACACAAAATTCGTGCACATGCTTTCCAACATATAAAAGCTTGACAAGACTCACCTAGGAGATATTTTAGCGGAATCGATTGCATTCGAGTTATTAGCTTTATATCCTGACTTTTGTATTTTTTTACTAAGCCTACAAACCCAATGCTTCTGATCATCTACCGAAGGAGCTAGTAAAAGCAATTCTTTGGCATAGTTAGGATCATAGTGTAACTTGCAAGGAGCTAAATAGTCTTCTTTTCTGTCCAAATGCTCCTTATGAATTTTTGTTCGACATCCTACAAAATTAATAAATAAATTTTAAGTTCTCATAATTTTAATCAAAAACTCTTACTTCTGCACTCTAAAGCAGGTGGTGGCCGAAACATATGCCACACAGGCTTAGGACAAACTTCACATGTTGTGGGCATATGATAAGATATTTGTAAAAATTCGTGACCCTTATGCATAACAGCTCCCGGTTTGTCTTCACCTTTTATCGAACTCACATCCAACATGTTACCCTGTTCATCAGTTTTTCTCATTTCACCTTCTCCCGCATACAAAAGTTGAAAAATTCTAGGAATCTCTTTCGAATCAGCTCTTATCACATCGCCTTGCGTCACCGACCGAACATGAAAAACTTTACTGAAAATTAAGTTCATTTATTAAAAGTGCAAAATTCATTTTCATATGTAAAGCTTACCACAAATCAAGTACAATAACCGGATCTGTATTTTGTTTGTCACTTTCAGAATTATAAAAAATAATTTTTCTACTGGACACCACGACATACTGCTTCCTCCAGCCGTGCCTTCTAATATTTTGCTTTGTAGGTATCGATAGCCAGCCTTCAAACATCGTGTCCGAGTTAAAATCATCACCTTCGTTATCTGCAGAACTTAACGATGCAGTTTCGCTGTTTAAAGATGCCAATTTCATTTGTAGTTGTTCAATTTCTGAATCTTTGCTATCCAATTCCATCTGAAGTCTTTGTTTGGCAAGACTTTCTTCACTCAATTGAGTCTAAAAAAATATAAAAAAGGTAATTTTCAATTATGAAACCAAAAAATTTAAAATAAATAGATTACAATATTGCAACCTTGAGGAGTGTATAGGATGCACTGTACAGGTAATAACCCTTTACCGGAATGGCCACATCAAGTGTCATAGACAGGAGATGGTTCTTGGTAACTGGTCCTGACAGAGCACGGAACTCTTATTTACGGCTCCATGGGTCATACCTTTGGCAACTTCATTGCCTGCAGACTAAACTAAGTAAGTGAGGGTCACCAGATATGGTGAATTCCTCATACTGGGCAGCAGTGATTATCAGTATTGACATATGGCTGAAGACAATCTGGCGTATGATCAAAAAATTATAGGCACAGTGGTTACCATGGAATGGCTATAATTCTGCGATTATGACGGCAAGGGGAAACCCCCTCATTATTATTTCCTTAGTACAATTACCATGAAGATAAATTCAATGACTATGGCCCAGAGGTGCTAAGAATTCTTGGTAGAAAAACTTCATAAACAAGATCTAACCTTGCTTCTGGGCGGTTTTAATGCCAAAGTGGGCGATATCCTAACCGATGGCATCACAGGAAAAAATAGTTTAGGTGACAAAAATTATCGATTGATTTGTCTAATGAGTCATACGCTCAAGCTGCTTCTCAAAATCATTCAAAATCGAATATTTAATTTGAAGAAATAGTTTTAAAAAAGGCCTGGGAACACATGAAGCATTGTTCTGCATAAAAAACCTGCGAATTCAGTAAGAGATATGCTCGATAGATTTTGAGAAAGCCTTTGAGTGGGTTCATCATTTTTTCAAAAACCAAACGGAGAGCAGCAGGCAATATCAATGTTGGTCAGGTTGATTTGATCTTAGAGGGAGCAAAAATAGAATGAGTGGAACAGTTCAAATATTTAGTAAGTCGGATAAATGGTAAAACAGAGTCTGACGAAGAGATCAGAGTTCGCATTAAGATGGCAAGAAATGCCTTTACAACATGGAAGCCACTACTGACAAACAAGGCTCTTAAACTTGACATACCTGACAGTCGTGGACACTCAAGGAAGAAGAGAAGAAATAACCTTAAAAATTAAACCCACCTGTAAATCTTGAATATTTTTCTGCCAAGTCGTCGAAACTTGCACAAACTTTTCTTTTTCTTGAGTGAGCTCTTGTTGCAATTTTTTCAAGTCTTTTTCTTTCCTACGTAAGTCGGCACTAGAAACTTTATCTTTGCCTTTACCCTTGCCCTCCCTAATATCCTTCCTGTTTAGAACTTCATGTAACTTATTAACTGCTTGTTGTTTGAGCAAGGATTCAGTCTTTAATTTAGAGTTTAATTTTTCAACTTCTTCACTAGAATCAATCTTTTTGTTAAGTTCCTCTTGTACTTGCTTTAAATGCCTATTAAGTTCATCTTTATCTTTCAACAACTGGTCGTTATGTTTCTTGTATTCGTTCTCTCGTTCTTTGCTGGAATTAAGAGCGAATTCTTTAGAATTTATATCGTTTACATGTTTGGTCAAAAGATCCTTAACTTCGAGTTCTTTCATTGTCTTTTCTTTTTCGAAATCTGCGATGGTTTCTTCCGCAATCGATCTCGCCAGGGCCTCTGAATCTGCTCTTGCTAAAGCAATTTGACATTGATGCTTCAAAGAAGCACGCTCTTCTTCAAATTCATTATTAATTCTATTCTTATCTTCCAGCTCTTCTTTAAGTTCGTTAGTTTGAGTTTTATACAAGGTCGAAAAATATTGTTCAGTCTCCAATGAATCTTGCAATTCTTTAATTTGCAATTGTTCTATGGACCACTCTCGTTTGACTTTCAGTAATTCATCTTCAGTGTGTTTCTTGACTTCCTAAAATTAAAATGGTTAAAACAGATTTCAAAATTAAACTAACCAAGTACCTGTAGGTGTGCAATTTCCTTAGCCATTTGAGATTCTTTGGCTTTTAGTTGTGCAATTTCAGACAACTGTTGGCTAATTTCGCTATTTAAATTCGTCTTTTTATGTTGTTCTTGTTCTACTTGACTTTGCAACGCTTTAACTTTTTCCATTTCTTGACGATATTCACCTTCAAGTTTTTGTAAACGTTGTTGAATTTGCCTGTAATCTACCGAAAGCATAGAAATTTGACGTTCCTTTTCTTGTGAATTTAAATCAGCTTTCTGTCGTGCACCTTTCTCTTCATTTAACTTTGTCTGGAGTGCTAAAATATCATAATGGTTTGTTAACCCATATCAAAAATGTGATAAAATTAAATTGTAACTTGAGTGCGGATTTTTAGCTATTATGCCGTAAGATATTATTATAGATTTCCTAGTGCTTTGTACCTACTTTGAAATTTTGAATAGCACCATTGCACATTGCGACACATTATTTTAAATACTTCTTTATAAAAATAACGTGGATGAACAAGGATTTTTTCCACCTGTAAAATGATGTGTATCGCAAGGTAGGAGTGCTATTTTAAATAACAAAGTAGGAGTAGCAGGTGAGAAGGGGGTTAAACTTAAAACTCTATAACTCCAACAATATTGGTTTTGAACATCCCCCACACTATCTCAACGATGTGGTTTTCTCAAATTTATTTAAAAAGTTATTTCGACTGGATACTTTTGAAATGAACACCCGGTATTAAGATTCTTCATGGGTACAAAATATCACAATAAATTAATTAAATAAAATCTTCAATGAACATGAATAAGTTTGAAACATCGCGTCGCTTAACATACTGTGTTATTTTTATTTTAATGATATTGAAACCCCTAAACTATAATAATAATAATAATTTATAATTAACACTATTTTAAGTTTATTTATTAGAAAAAGATTTTTGTTGCATACTTCTGTGGAAATATTTTTATACAATTATTAAGCTTATATACTTACAATAGACCAGTGCCGATAATTTTTGAAACCGAAAAAAATAGCAGTAGGATGAAACCCATTGGAAAAGGAAGAGAATATAACAAAAATGAAAAGAAAAATAATTTACGGGCGATCTGAGGTCGGGAAGTGGAAGGGGGTGAGTTTTAAGGGTAGAAAACTGTTTTTCTCGATTTCCGGCAAAACCACAAGTCCTATGGAAAAAAGTTAAATGGAAAAGTTGTAGGTAATAAAAAGATCTACAACTTTTGTATTTACACTTTTTTCACATAATCTCGAAATTTATGTGAAAAATTCAAATAACCAAGTTTTTGGTTTTTAATTTTTATCTTTTACAAAAAAAAATTTTTTTTCACGAAATTTGGTGAAAACTTACCTTTTTATGTCCCAAACACACTGTAATTTTTTTGATTTAAAATATTTATTTTTTCACCTTATTTTGACTTAATATCGAAAAAGCACCCTAATTTTCAATCGAAAATTCTCGCGTCAAAATATCTGCTTTTTTAAAAAACTCGGTGGGGTTTTTGTTCGTTGAAATCTCTACTTTTCGATGGTGTAAAAAAAATATACATTACTATGGTAAATATTCTCAAAAATGCAAAGAATCGAAAAAAACTCGAATCCGAAAATTTTAAGCTTTGTCACAATTCTCTTAAAGTAACTCAGCCTGCACGTGTATTTTCATGAACGATGTTGTTTATTTCGACTTGCAATTTTTTGTTTATCAATGTAACACGGAATCTTACGTTTTTCGAGTAATTAAAGTATAAATTTTAATAAATAGCTCAAAATTGTACATGATGATTTAAGAAAAAAAAAATTTCTGATTCGAGTTGTTTTCGTTTCTTTGCATTTTTTGAGAATATTTACCATAGTAATGTATATTTTTTTGCACCATCGAAAAGTAGAGATTTCAACGAACAAAAAGCCCACTGAGTTTTTTAAAAAAGCAGATATTTTGACACGAGAATTTTCGATTGAAAATTAGGGTGCTTTTTCGATATTAAGTCAAAATAAGGTGAAAAAATAAATATTTTAAATCAAAAAAATTACAGTGTGTTTGGGACATAAAAAGGTAAGTTTTCACCAAATTTCGTTAAAAAAATTTTTTTTTTGTAAAAGATAAAAATTAAAAACCAAAAACTTGGTTATTTGAATTTTTCACATAAATTTCGAGGTTATATGAAAAAAGTGTAAATACAAAAGTTGTAGATCTTTTTATTACCTACAAATTTGCCATTTAACTTTTTTCCATAGGACTTGTGGTTTTGCCGGAAATCGAGAAAAACAGTTTTCTACCCTTAAAACTCACCCCCTTCCACTTCCCAACCTCAGATCGCCCGTAAATTATTTTTCCTTTCATTTTTGTTATATTCTCTTCCTTTTCCAATGGGTTTCATCCTACTGCTATTTTTGTTCACTTTTTATCATTTTCAAAGGCTTCTGCACTGGTCCACAAGGTATGGAAGAACTGTCGACTATTTCACCAAAAACATAAATCATATTAAGAAACACTGAAATATTTTTTAGATTTTAATAAGGTAGGAAAGAACATATTTTTTAAATATTATCTGTATAATATAAGTACCACAAAACGGTCTTAGCAAAAATGTTTAATGCCCTCTTTTTGTAAATTTGGAATCTGTATTACATTTTTGATATATAATAAAGACCTCAAAATATTGACACTAACTTTGTTGTTTTATATGAGCACTATTATGCAAAAACCACAACGGTGCAAATTTTGAATTGTTTGGAAAACAAGTTTATTTTGGCAGGAATTTACATGATGATAATAATAAAGATATAATATCTCAGAGATAAACTATTATTTTCCCATTAGATTTTTCCTGCTAAAATTAACTTTAAAACTTGATATCCCAATGGGGCGCGACGATATCAAAAATAAAATTTTTTTCTTCTCTTTTCAGTGACTTGATAGACTAATTTATAAAAATAATTGAATTATAGGTAAAAATTAATACGTTATAAATAATTGACTTTTAATTAATATTAACTACCTTACATTAATCTCTATAAATTTATAAATATTATGATTTTGTATTCGTTATTCAGTTATTTGTAAAAATAAATCTAGCAAGTTGTATTATCACCCAAAAAGGGATAACATTCTTTTCATTTATAATATGGGCGCAAATAGTGTCCATATAAAATATATGAAAAATCTAAATAAAGATTCAAAATCTCCAGGTCTGGACTAGTACTAATTTAATTACTGGGCAACTCTATTGAGTGGCTCCAGTCGAAAGGAATGTCGGTGTTGCCGTACGAAATATGCAGTCCGTTAAGTTATAGAAAAATTGCGTATTTTTTTCCAACCAATAAACAATAATATGAAATATGAGGATATTTTAACCACTCAACGCGGTTTCACGCCTATTTCTGCTTAATTTTATGCTCTTCAATTTTGGTCAGATCTTAATTTTCTGTAAAAATTAAATTAAGCACTTTGCTTAATAATTAAATCAAATAATGAAATTAAATCAATTTTCCTATAAAATCATAATGCAAACACAATTTCTTATGCCAAAAGTACAAGTAGTATCTTAATTTTACCTCTTTTGGGGTTGTCTTACTGTTGCTCTGAGGCGACGATATTGTTTGAATTTCAGTTTACCTGGATTTTTTGCAAGCTAAAAATGTAATTTTCAATTATTTGCTAGCACAATTTTAATCTTATCAATTTTATTTGCTCTAATAATTAAGGAGTTATCCTACTGCGACCAACCATCAAACAGTGTGACATTTTAAGAAATAATGCCGGAAAAACTAGAAATGCATTGATTTTTGGGTATTCGTTAATAACAATGTTAGTGAGTATAAATTTAAAATGTTATGAAATAATATATTCATAAATAATTGTAGGAGTTACATGACTTAGCATACAACGTAGCTATTCGCGCGCGGTTGGATGATGGTATACATGATTTTGGCCATTTGGGGACAAAAACAAAATTTTTTTATTCATTATTATTAAATCGTTGACTATGGTTTGGCCAAACTTTTTGTTTATTTTCGTTTTGGTTGATGAAATACAAATATTTGAATTTAATTTGTATGCATTTTCTCTGCACTAGTTTTTGAAAACAAATCAATGGAAATCAAATGTACAAAATTGTGGGTCAAAACGAAACTACTATATCCCGAAATATATATTTCAAATTTCAAGTGAATTCATTTGTTAAACTTTGAGAAATAGTGTACACCTTTTTTAAAAATGTAGTTTGTAGATGAAATTATTTCAAGTTGATTAGATTTTTTAGTAAAATCATGTCATATCGTTAATTTGCGATTCCTGCTCCATATGGTAAACTTTTCTCAAGCCTTACTAAAATTAATACAATTTAACTAAACAATTGCGTTTAATTATAGTATGTTTTGTTGTTCGTTAAAATACCAGCATACTTTATTGCTTACTTTTTAGCCCCCTTGAAATGCTATCACTTTATACTAGGAATATTGACATGGGACATGGGTATGTTTAAAGCAAAATATTGATTTACATTTTTAAAAAGGTCACTAAAAGTACGATAACTCATTAACCCTTTCACCGGTTTACCCACAAATTTGTGGGTAAAAAATGAAGAAAGAAATGCAAAAAATTTGTCAATACCAATCACATAAATTTATATACAGTGGCTTCACAAATTATTCGTACACCTTAGAATTTTTTATAGAACTTAGAATTTTGTAATGGTGACTCATTAATTATTTTTTATTTCATTTTTATAATACTCAATGATACATTAAAATTGATAACAGCGAGAAAAAAAACTAAAACAATATTATTTGTAATTGTAAAACCAAGAAAAACAAAATAGTAACGTTAACTTGCGTCAATCAATTATTCGTACACCAAGCAAAATGCACATTAGTAACTAGAATTTGATGATATAAAATTATGCAATTTTGCATTTTGCTGATTTGCAACTTATGTAGCATTGAACCAAACCAAAATGAAGTACATTAACAGCAAGTTTTATATGTTAAATGACAATGGGTCGTAAGCCACGCGAAACTACAATTGGACGTAGTTATGCAGAAATGATCCAACCCACATAAGTAAAGTTTTGAGTAATTTAGCTTCAAACATTTGAGTTTGTATAAGCGTGTGGGTAAATAATATCGGAAATATTATTGTTATATCGTTATTATCGGCAATAATATTAAGATTGTTTTACCATAATACAAATTTTGACGTGGTGTATGCAATAGCGTGGTTAACTCATTTTTTTACTTTTTGTGGGATGGATCATTTCTGCATAACTACGTCCAATTGAGGAACGAAAATAGCTCCTTAAATTAGTGTGTCAAGACAAATCTTTAAGTGAAATTGTAAATATTGTTGGTAGAACACATTCTCAACAGTACAATCAATAAAAAAAAAGTATAAAAATTAAGGTAATCTTGTAAATAAGGGCGGACGAGGAAGAAAGTGTATTCTTCAACCAAAAACTTAAACTTTATTGTGCGACAAATTAAATGTAATCCGAAAACAAGTGTGCCGAAATTGGCATCTGAGGGTTCTACAACAATTAATAAATCAGTTTGTACCAAAACTTTTCGCAAAGTTTTACAAGAAAATAGCTATAATGGCCCAGCTGCTCATAAGAACCATAAGACTTGAATTTACAGAAAATATAATATTAATAAAGGTACATTTTTCTGGAAAAAGGTACTTAATATTCAGCGATGAAAATAAATATAACCTTCTCAGTTCAGATAGAAGGCAAATAGTGTGGATAAAACCAAATAAAGAGCTAAGCAAAGAAAATCTATGTGGAATTATAAAACACTAAGGGGGTAATGTACTAATTTGGAGGTCCATGGCTGCAAATAGGGTTCGCAAACTACAATTTATAGATACTATAATGGACAAATTTCAATATTTCAATATATTACAAAATAATTTACAAACTAGTGTCGTTAATTTGGGTTTCCAAGATGAATATTACTTCCAACAAGATAACGATCCCAAACACATTGCTATATCATAAAAGAATGGCTGTTATATTCTGTCCCAAAACAGCTTCCCACACCTCCCCAATCATCTGACCTTAACCCTATTAAGAATTTGTGGCAGGAATTCGAAAGGAAAATACGACAAAGACCAATTTCCAGCAAAGAAGTATTAAAAACGGTATTATAGGAAAAATGGAAGAAAATTGCCGAACCAACTACTCAAAAGTTAGTTAAATCTATGCTAAGGCGGTTAAAAACCGTAATAAATGCAAACGGATACCCCACAATATATTAATTATTAAATAAAAAAAAAAGAAAATGAAGTTTTCTTTAAGGTGCACGAATAATTGATTGACATGAATTTGTGTTATTATTTTGTTTTTCTTAGTTTTACAGTTTATTATGAATATTTTTTTAATTAGTTTTTGTCAATATGAATTGTAGGCTTATATTATTTAGCTTAATACATTTTTTTTTTATAATTGAGGTATTATTACTACGAAATTTAGTAAGATTGTGAACGTTTTCTATGGTGTACGAATAATTTATGGAGGCCACTGTATATAAGATATAATTTTTTCGAAGAATATCACAATGGTCCTCGTAATTAAAGATTTATCAATTTATTTTCCCTTTTAAAAATTTTTAAATAATTTTTTTTTTTTATTATTAAAATTTCGAAATCAAATTTATTTTTCTTGATTCTAAATAAATCCATAAACTTACCAAAATTTAAGAATACAATAACCCCTTGACCCAACATTTTGAATGCCTTTAACCCTAGATAGATAACCATATCGTAACGTAAATTAAAGATAACCATACGTCATTTCGACGTGTATCATGTTTGACGGCACATATTTTGGGTTGTGTGCACAATATGCTTGCGTCAGTAATAATGTATCCCCATAAATGTCATTGTGTTTATGAATACATGAAAAACATTAAGGTTTTTTCGTATTTTATTAGGAATAAACTTAAACGAACAAAAATTGACATTTTTCACTTTGCAAAATTGAAATATTTTATTCAGACTTATAGGGCCGGTTTCAGCAACCTTAACCTTAACCTGTGTTAGTTAACACAAATTAAAAATAATCCGTTGTTAAATTTTGAATGGGTTGTAGCAACCTTTTCTAATATGTAATTAGTTAATCTCGGATTATGTGTAGAATAGTTATGGTGGTACTCCTGAAACGACAACAACGCCTACTTCATACTATGCAAGTAGTTCAATTAGTTCGAAAATTATCAACAAGTGAGGTTTATAACCTATATTCTGTGAATACAGTTCATTGAAATATTTTATATTTTACACACATTTTACTGAAATGGCACAGAAAAGAACAAAAAATTATAAGAAGTAGAGAAGGAAGACAATTGCGGCTACTAAATGTAAAATTACGTGATATGGATAAATAAATTGTTAATTTGTTAATAACTGAATTTTTTTTCTCAAAAAGTACTCGGGTGCTCATAAAAAAATATTAAACTTTTATTTTATTTTATTGTAAATTTAATAAAGCTTTAAAAATTAATCCGCACGTGTGTGCAGTCGATGGCACCTATCACGCCTGGAATTTGAAAAAAACATTTTAAACAAAATTGTAATAATTTTTTTCTCTGGTTTTCTCTGTATGAGACGGTCAAATTTATATTAATTGCGTATTTACACACTTTTCTATAATAAAAGGAGGTTAGGTTTTTGGTAATTTAACTTTAATCACTAGTCAACTAGTAATTAAATACTTTGGGTATTTAACCTGTGTTAAGCATAAATTAACGTTGCTACAACCCAAACTACAGATTTAATCTATGATTACGCTAATCATTGATTAAATTTAACCTGTGTTAAAAATTATATTGCTAAAACCCAAATCGGACTTAATCTATGATTAAATATTTAATCTATGATTAAATATTTAATCTATGATTAAATTCCTAAATTAAAGTTGCTGAAACTGGGCAATAAACTTGTAAAAATAATTTTTTTATAAAAGTTTAAATATTAAGTACGTTAGTAAAAAATATTTTATTCATTTTGGCCTTAAAGGCACTTGGGACAAGCCCTCGACTTATGCTCCCACAAATGGAATTTTTACATTTATGGCATATATTTATGAAAGTAGTGCACTTTTCTTATCGAAACAAGTGTCACCTGCAAGCTCTATGGGTCAACTGAGTTGGCAGGAACAACGAGCGCCGTGGCGCCATATATCAGCGAATTATAACGATTTTGAAAAGCATAAATATTTTGGACCATCAAATTTTGGTAAAATCGGTGAAAGGGTTAAACACTGTTACCGTCCTACTCCGAATTGGTGACAATTCGATTCTGCGACACAAAAGTTTTTTTGAACACCTCAGTTCAAACAAATCTCACATTAAAGGTGAGAATTCGCCTTGAAAAGTTTTTGTCCATCGCACCCAAATTTTCATATATTTAAAATTTTTCCCAGTTACATGCCAGCCCCAAATTTTGAAGACCTTAACCACCCGCCCACTCTGTAAAGTGAAATCCCTCACCTTATTTATACATAATTTTATGTACTACCACTTATAATATAAAAAACAATTTCTAGAAGTTTCTTTGATTCATATTTTTACGCATTTTTGTACTTAAAAGTCCGCACTCAAACAACTATGACAAGTAAATTAAAATTTAATTACTCACCTTTAACAACTTCAAGATTGGCTTCCTCTTTGCTGAGAATTCTACTCTTTTCAGTTTCTTCGTGAGCTCTAACTTCTTGTTGATATCGGTTTTGAGCGGCCTTTAATTCCAGCTCCAATCCAGCACATTCCTTTTCTAAATTTGATATTTTTTCACTTAATTGAGTGTTGTCGACTGCCATTTTGCCTTCCCTCTGCCTAATTTGCTCTAAATCGCCATGTAGAACAGCAACTTTATTTTCTAAAGATATCTGTTGATCCGAAGCTTGTGTTCGTGAATTCTTTTCCTGCGTGAGCTGTTGTTGCAAAGTATTGATTTCCATTTGTAAAGATTCACGTTGCTTTTGTAACGATTGCAACATTGCTTGAAAATCACTAGCCATTTGTTCCGATGTAGTCCTAGCCATTGTAAGTTCAGCTGCCTGTTTACGCAATCTTTGACAATTTTCAGTCTCGACTTTTAATTTCTCTTGTAATTCTCCCATTTGTTTTTCAAGTACGTTAATTTTATCATTGTGCTGTTGATTGTTATTCATCTCACGCGTTCGCTTGCTTTGTTCATCTTCCAATCGCTTCTTAACATCCGCTAATAATTTCTCAATTTTACGACGTAACTCACTTTCGTTTTCAGCCTTCCTCTGTATTTCCTTGTAATTATGTCTTAAAATAGTAATATCTTTTTCGTACCTAGATGCCTCGTTGCGCATTTCTACTTCGCGTTGCGCTAAATTATCTAATTGAGCAATTAATATTTGTTGACGAGATTCAGCCATTTCTAAATTGCTTCTTTCTTGTTCTAACAGATTTTCGAGCTTACATACTTGTGCGTTTGCGCCTTTGTCGTTAGACAAATGATTTAAAATTGAGCTATTATCAACTATGTCACCCTTACTTGACAATAGTTGATAATCAGAATTGTAAGTAAATCCTATAAAAGGTAAATGATTTCCTTCAAAGTGATTTGGCACGGGAAAAACTTCCTCTGGCGTTTCATCCTTTCCATAATCGTCATCAAAATTTCTAGTATCATCATCGCCCGTTAATTCTGGCACTACCGGTGGTGCAGATTCCCTCAAATTTTCAAAAGACCATTGGTCGTTGATAAAAAATGGATGATTTTTGATTTCCTCTACACTATTTCTACCTAAACGTTTTGTCCTATCACATAGCAAGCTCTGTATTAAAGATTTAGCTTCGGGGGAAATTTCAATTTCTTGTGGAAATGTAAGGTACCTATCGTGGTACATAATTTTATTATAAGTACCCAATAAACTGTCTGCATAGAAAGGCGTTTCGTTAAAAAGCATTTCGTACACAAAAATTCCCACGGACCACCAGTCACATTCTCTCCCATAAATACCTTTACCGTGACTTTGAAGTACTTCAGGCGATATGTAATCGGGCGTTCCTACCACATTATTAGACCTCACAAGTCCATCTTCATCCATTCTCACACAAGTACCAAAATCGGCTAACTTTAAATGCCCGTATTTATCTAACAACATATTGTCCGGTTTCACATCTCGATGAACAAAACCCATTTGATGGATCACATCCAACGCTAAAACCGCCTCCATGGTATAAAATTTCGCCCATTTTTCAGGAATTTCATAATTTTCTATTAAATTTACAATATCACCGCCCGGCATGTAATCCATTACCATGTAAAGATGCTTCGAATCTTGAAAAGCAAAATGTAAACGCACAATCCATTCAGAGTTTGCGTGAGCCATGATGTGCCTTTCCTCCCAGAAAAATGCTGAATCCGATCTTTTAATCAAATCTGCTTTACTAAGACGTTTCATTGCAAACACTTGATTTGTTAATTTATGACGCACCAATTGAACTTTACCGAAAGCGCCCCTACCAATAACTTTTATGTGGTTGTAATCATCTGTCTTCATTCGTAGGTTTACTATTTCGCTGGCAAACTCTTCATCTGTAATTTAAAAAAATATATTATTATTTTTGTTACATACAAGCGTTATTTGTTTAATCGAAATTATCAACCTGAGCCCTTCTGATTTTCTCCTGTTTCTAGAATAGTTTGCATTGTTTTAAAAATGAATTTTATGAAAAATATCACTATGACTTGTAAGTGCAAAAATTTAGAACTGCTTTTAAATTAATATTAGCTTAATTAAAATAAAATGATTGTACTTTACTGGTTAACAAGTACTCTATATTATGAAATTCAATTTGTACAAATCAGAGAAATGTTTGTTTTTAGAATTCATTGGTTCCCTTTATTATTTCAATTATATTTATCGACATTTTATTTTTGGACAGATTATTAGTGAGAGGAATGACTTAACCTTATTACCCTCCCCCAAAAATTATTAAGTTATGGGAGAAGAAAATCAGTTTTAATGGTTTGAAAAATTCAGAACATCCTACATAATTGATTCTTATTAATTTATTCAGATACAATTTTTTTTTATTATTTCAGAACGGTCATCAGGAAGTTATTGCAATTAATTATTTTCCAAACTTTATACAATTTGTAAAAATGGGTAAACAAAATGAAAAAATATTTACATTTAATAAAAATATTTTTAAACCTTTTAAATAAAATTAGAATGGGGAACAGATTTTTAGTGTAATAAATTTCTTTTATTTATGTAAATATCTCAGACTAGAAATTAAGAAGAAAAACAGCTCATCAAATTTAAAATTACGTTACATAATAATAAGTCTTTTCATTATTTGTTATTATTGCCATTTTCATGCTAAATGTCAAATAATGTCAATACTGTAAGAAAATTGCGAAAAAAAAATCCAAAATCGGATTTCTGCGATTTTTCGACGGATTTAGTTAGGTAATTGTTCGTACTTTAACTTACTAAAAAACGTCCTCTCGGAACCCTCAGCTTCTTACCAAATTCTTCGTCTGAAGTTGAAACTTTTTATGAAAGAGTGAAAATTATGTTTTTCGGCAAAATATTTTTAAACAAATTTCTATTTCAGCTATATTGTTATCATATAACTCGTTAAAAAAATTAAAAACACTTAAAATATTTTAGCAACATCCTCGAAATCATGAAAAGAAGAGTTTCCTAAAAATGGTCAGGGGGTTCTGATTTTCGGATATGTTTTAAGGTTTTGGGTCCTAATACAAACTCCGAGTTGGCGACCTCGGCGACCGCCCGAAAGTGCCGCCATTTTAAAAAAATGGCGAAAACAAAATGTTTTTTCGCAATATTTTCTCTTACCAGTTGATTTTAGGACGAAAATGACTTCTATAAATCTTATAGAAAATAAAATTTACTACAACTTCTATCTTAAGCCTACCTTACACGGTCAAGGTTACTCTACCACTAACTCAGCCACTCGAAAATTTTTTTCGAGTGCTACACACTAAAGAACATGCTTATATCTGTCTATTAAAACAATGAAAAGTGTGAACATGGTCAAAACAACCCCAATATCGAATTTTGAACTTAGCTAATTTTCATGTAATTCAGTGGTGGATTAACGAGATTCGGAGCGCGTCGCTCATTCTGTTGACAGTCCGTGCGCTATGAATGACCCTAACACTTAGAGTATTTCGAACCGGCAGATGCAGCTCGACTGTCGTACATGTAACATCGATTATTTTTTGTTTTTAGGCGATTTTTTGGGGGTGAAACGTAATAGTTTACTGCCCCATACCGCAACTATACTTTTTAATGCTATTTCGAGGGTCTCTCACATCCCGGTTTCATTTATCCCGGTTTTCTTGATGGGTGGCGCTTCTCGTATGTTTAGCCTAGTAACCAGAGTCAAAACCGCCCTGGAGGGGTGCAACGCGGAGCGGAGCGCAGCGGCGCCCCGTAAAGGTAGGTTTTGACGATGGATTACCCTCCTTATCGAATGCACACCCCAAAATTATAAGGCAAAATTTTTTTAATTTTTTCACTTTTTCGGCAATACACGTGTTATTTTCCATTTTTTTGATTATATTTATTACTAATATCCACTAATCACACCCCCATCTATCCGAATTTCAAAGAAAAATTCAAATCGGAGCGAAAAAATTTTACGCATTTTCAAGGGACCACGGGCGACCGATGCACATCGGCCGGGGTCTACCGCACACTCGATGCGACTTTCCCGTACTTTTCAAAAGTCGATATTTTGGTTGTTTTGACCATGTTCACATTTTTTATTGTTTTAATAGACAGATATAAGCCTGTTCTTTAGTGTGTAGCACTCGAAAAATTTTTTCGAGTGGCTGAGTTAGTGTTAGAGTCCCCTATATTAATAGACTTTATTATTATAATAGACTTTTTTTAGAGAGTAACTAAAAATTATAAAAAAAGTCAGAGCAAATTCGAGCGTTTTTGAAATTTTCTAAAATGTGCCCTATTTAACAGTGCTGGCGCTCAGCAACTATTCGACTTAGAGAAAAATACTTTAGATAAAAGTTGTAGTAAATTTTGTTCTCCATAAGATTTATGGCAGTCATTTTCGTCCTAAAGTCAACTGGTAAGGAAATATTGCGAAGAAACATTTTGTTTTCGCCATTTTTTTAAAATGGCGGCACTTCCGGGCGGTCGCCAACTCAGAGTTTTTATTAGGACCCCAAACCTTATAACTAGAGTCCGGATTTATATGCGGTAAAAAACATCAATATAAGTATTTTATATGCGGTCAAAATTGGGAGTAGGTCAACTCGGCAAAAGGTACAAGGGATAGGTTAATCCTACCGGTCAACTGGGCAAATGAAAACCAGAGGCCGTTTTAATTTTCGGTCAGCTCGGCAAACGCGCTGAATAATGCTATTTCGAGGGTCTCTCACATCCCGGTTGCATTTATCCCGGTTTCCTTGATCTGTCGCGCCTCTCGTATGTTTAGCGTCCGCCGCGTAGCGGCTCGGAGCACGAAAAACCGCCCGGAGATGCGGAGCATCGGAGGGTAGGTTTTTTGATGCTCGCAGTTCTGGCCAAGCCAAAATTTATTACTTTGCCGAGTTGGTCTATGTATTTCCAGGTAGAAAATTTGGACCCGGATTAAATTAATATCTGACCATTTGCCGAGCTGGCCTACAGCCTTAAAATTAGTCGATATATGCGGTAATATTGCTGAAATTTGAATATGCGGTTAAATGTAAACAAAGGAATATAATGCAAAATCGAAATTTTTAGTATTGTATAGTAAAGTAGAACCTCGATTATCCGGGCCAGCCGGGACCGAGCCTTCGCCGGATAATCGAAAACACGGATAATCCAAAGACCTCATTTTTATTTTTTTAATAATTTATTCAGACAAATACATATGTATGTCAAACGAAGAAAAGAAACGTGATACTACATTCATGTAACACAAAATAACAGTTAAAATATTGTGTTTACGCTTTTCATTATCACCGTAACGCTGCATTTTGTGCGTCTTTTTACGTTTAACTAACGAGTCGGTCGGCAGTTGGCGAAAATAATAAGTAAACACATAAAGGGGGGATTTCCCGAGCCGAACTTGGGTATTCCCTGAGACGAACGCCTGCACGGTGCATTCCGCGTTCACGCGCCAACCTCTGGTCGTCAGCCACGGATAATCCGCGCACGGATGAAATTTTAAAATGCCGCACGGAAAATCCGCCGCCCGGATAATGCGCGCACGGATAATCGGGGTTCTACTGTACATAAATAATATTTACATATTATTTACATAATATACAGTCGAGTCGCGAAATAGTGAATACCGTATATAGTGAACTACCGGAAATAGTGAACACAAAAATTTTAACATTGAGTGTACATGGGACTCCTATATAACGAACAGCGGTAACCCCGATACAGAGAACTGCGTGCAGTTTGAATGACATTATTTATAGGAACTTCCCCCAAAGATTGAGAATTTACGAATATTATACAGGGAACGAAATTCAGATCGATTCTGAATCAGAAAAGGAAGACGAGGATGAGATGGTTTCTTATACTTTTAATGATAAACTTATTTCAATAAATCATGCATTGACATCTTTAAATGATGTTATTCAGTGGAGTGAAGAAAATGCAGAAGAAGTTGAAATATCAACTTTGCTTAATTTACATAATTTAAGGCAAAAAATATTAAGTATTAAATTAAATAAAAAACAAGTACAATAAAAAATAACATCATTTTTCCTACTCGTATTGTAATTATGTTTGTAGGTAATCATCAATTTTCTTTAAAATAAAGCTTTCATTTTCAAAATGTGATTTGATTGTAAATTTTGTAAATACCGAAATAGTGAATAACCCCGAAAAAGTGAAAGGTTTTTGCCATATTTAATTCACTATTTCGCGACTCGACTGTATAATTATTAATTTAGGAATTCGCAGAAATATTATTTATTGAAATCAACGTCGCCAAATTTTCTGGATCGGACAGGTTAAGATTAGTTTAGAAGTTACAAAAAGATGGTAATATTTTTCAGACCCCAATAAATAAGAAGTGATAATAAAATTTTTAATTTATTGATTTAAAAGGTTTCAGACGTGGTAATGCGTTATTTTTTTTAAATGGAACATGTTGCAAGGGATAGAAATGGTCCAGAAAACGTGTACCCATAAATAAATGTGCTTGACAAGGTTGGATTTTGTACCACATTTTTAACATTAGGATTTTATTTTAAAAAACTTGCACCTACATATTATAATCTATATATCGTAGGCATACTGGAAAAAGTGACCAAGTCAAAAAACAGAGTTTCTAGATAAATGAAATTGAATGTTTAATATTTTGTGAAAAATCAGCTTTTTAAAAGTTTTAATTTTTGTTTTAGGAAAATGAAACTTTAACAATACTTCTTATTAGGGCTTTTGCTAATTTTTAAATTTTTTAAAAATACTGAGCAAACTTAATCAACAAAGTTTGTCGTGACTGAGAAAACCGACTTGGTCACTTTTTCCAGTATGCCCACGATATATAAAAATGGATGTATGTATGTTCCCTATGGACTCCTAGACCGTTTGACCGATCGGAACCAAATTTGGCACAGTTATTATGTAGGTCCCTGCGCATGTGTTTGTATTGAAATAGTGCAAAACTTCGCAAAGGAAAGGAAAGTTGATTTTGAGTAGCCTGCCTTCCTTTAAGGAATCTCGATAATCCATTCATGCGCGTCCCATCGGGACGCGCATGAATGGATTATCGAGATTCCTTAAAGGAAGGCAGGCTACTCAAAATCAACTTAAAAAACAATAATGAATGCTGTCAAGCTGTCAACCGATCGACAATGCAAATACGCGTGCACGTGCTTTACGTTTCTATTTGACCAATCTTAACCAAATTTGGTGTAAAAGTTATTTACAACGCTACGAAAAACATAGGCTACTTTAGAACCTTGGAGTGAGGCCAAACAATCACGGTCTACACGTATGGTTGCGATTTCCCCAAGGCCGAAGGCCGAACAACCACATCCGACACGGTCTAGATGGCTAAAATCCATAATATTAAATTATATGCGAAATAAAACTTCGTATTTTGCTTCATTTCGTAGAGAACGGTATAGATACTAAAAATTAGCTTTCTGTTATAGAGCAAATAAAACATGTAAAAACATATAAATCCGGACTCTACTTATAACATATCCAAAAATCAGAACCCCCTGACCATTTGTAGGAAACTCTTCTTTTCATGATTTCGAGGATGAATCCGTCGAAAAATCGCAGAAAACCGATTTTGGATTTTTTTGATCAAAATGTGCCCAATTTTCTTACACTACAAGTAGTCCAGTCAAATTAGGTTTTCAGCTCGGAAAAATTCCCACCTAGCTGAATTTTGGTACACATCTTTATGACATCGTTGTAAACAACATGTAAAAAGTCGACCTCGATATCATGTACGCGTTAAAGGTTATTCGAGGTCAAAGGTCACGAAATTGGCCTTTTTTTAATATCTCGTTTTTTATTAGTCGTACAATAAAAAGTTTTAGATACAATTTGTAGAGGAGGTAATTATCTACAAAAATGGTCTTATGACATTTTCACGTTAAGTTGATAGTTTTTGCGTTATAAGGCCAACAAAATGGACACTTTTAATGAAATATGATTTTTCAAATTTTGATCGGAAATTTTGTGAACGATATTAATTTGCAAATGCTTTATACTGGTTGTACAATAAAAAGTTTCCGGCGCCAATTTCCAATTTTTCGAAAGTAATAGCCTTGGAAGTAATCTTCCAAGGCTACCCCCTTCTGAAAAAATTTTTGAAATTTAAATTCGATTTCACGCCTTTGGTGTTGAAAATACGAAGGAAGCTTATATAAGGGCTCTGGTAGACCTTCGCGATGGGCTTCCGTTGCATCTTAAAAATTAAGAATCGGTTCGTAAATAAGAGCTCCAGAGACGTTGAAAAGTTTTTGCACAATTTTCGCCTTAATTCGCCTCCAGCGCGAGAACCGTCGATAATTTAGTAAAACTTATGGAAGAGTCGGATGCGGTTTTCGACGGTCTTTGATTTAGTATATGACGATGGTGGACGAAAAACGACAAATAACGGCAGCATTTGCAAATTAATATCGTTCACAAAATTTCCGATCAAAATTTGAAAAATCATATTTCATTAAGTGTCCATTTTGTTGGTCTTATAACGCAAAAACTATCAACTTAATGTGAAAATGACATAAGACCATTTTTGTAGATAATTACCTCCTCTACAAATTGTATCTAAAACTTTTTATTGTACGACTAATAAAAAACGAGATATTAAAAAAAAAGGCCAATTTCGTGACCTTTGACCTCGAATAACCTTTAACGCGTACATGATATCGAGGTCGACTTTTTACATAATTATTGTTTACAACGATGTCATAAAGATGTGTACCAAAATTCAGCTAGGTGGGAATTTTTCCGAGCTGAACCCCTTTTTTCGTCTAATTTGACTGGACTAAAGTGTAAATCAACAATACTTTATGATTTCAAATAATTTAGAACAAGTTGGAAAAAACCTACATGTTAAAATGATTGAAAATAGGTAAATTTTAACTATGGTAGATTATGTAAACAGATTTCGGTTATCATTTTTTGTTATTATGTTGTGCGTCATTGTTGAATTCCTGCGAAATTTACAATATTTAATTTTGGAAAAAGTAACTTATAAGCTACTTTGAGTTCTGAACAGCTTTAAAATAGTTTAACTTATTTTATTGTATGTATAAGATTGCATAATTAAGGTAAATTTAGATGCAACTTTTAAATAAAAATTAAATATTGGTTCAAATGTCAATAACTGCGCCAATACTATTCGTGATTTACATTACCGTTGGTGGCGCCATCAGCAGCAATAACATGGCGGTGTTTGGACGTACTATATCTCAAAATTCAAAGTCATTTTATCGTGAAAGTTTGCAAAAATTTCAGTGTGTTGTAAAATTTATTATAATTTCATTTAATACGTATCTTACTATTTCGAAATTCTCCCACACGGTGGCGTTTTCTTAATGTAAATCGTCAATTGTCGGGGTAAAAGGTGCTGACCCCCCCCCCCCCATTTAAGAGCGACTAAAATGAAAAGTTTTTTTGCTATGGTATTAAGTATTATGAAATAATATATCTTTGATTGCATAGTATCAGATTGGCAAACCTTATGGGAGCTTTGGTAACACTACTTATAGTAAAAAAAAGGTAATCCGGATGGAAACTACAGAACTTAATTGGAAGTCGCAATATATTGCTTTATTATTGCAATTCATCATTTGTATTGGTACTACAGAGCTTTAAGAGGTCCGCGATTGGTGCTCACGCCATTTATTCCGTCTTCCAGTTTAGTAGCGCCATCTGTTGATAACCTTTTAAACTCCATCCGGTATTTCCAAATCTCTATCTACCTAATACTTATTATAATCAAAGAATATATTATCACAGATAACTTACTACAGATAGCTCACGCTTATGGAGAAATGGGTGTCCCTATTGTTATATTTGCAAGCGAATGAAAATTAGTTTGGAAGCCAATGGTTAAAAGTAAGAGAGGCGCTGCATGTATTTGCTTCCAGCCCTCAGGCAAAAATAACCCCAGGCGGCTCGGGCACTACCTACCTAACTCAGGTAGTAAAAACTGTTGGGTCTTTACAAACATTTTGTGTTTCTGTTTATTGATTTGAATTTTGGAATGAACATATAAAAAATTATTTTAATTTTTTTCTTCTAACGGATAAAAATGAAAAGGTATCATTTGAAAGACTTTTTTTTTGGCTTTTAAAGATACCCAACACTGGATATTTTGTTCTTTAATTATTGTTTTTTAAATTAATTTTTAATTCACATAAACTTCAGGGCCGTATCAGCGTTACATGAAACACTAGTCAATAAAAATAAGAATTTTCTGTAAACGTCTTGTATGAATATAAAAATACCTCAAGTCAAATGGAAAAAGGGAAATAAATTTGGAATATCTAAAAGTTCGAAATGTTTTTAACAACAAAGTAATAATAGTAGAATAATTTTATCACTTTTATAGTTGAGAAATCACAGTATCTTAATTAGACCCCCCTATGTCAAGAGGGGGGGGAGTTTCGAATACAAGTCAAGTCAAATAACCTACCTTTTTAAACATTGAAAAAAATTGCATTAGCAGCCGACTGCTGTTGTATGATTCCGGTGTATGTCTGTAAAAATAGAGGTTTTTTTTTCATTGGCAAAATTTTGTTGTTGTTGTTGTTCATGATATCAGAAATACCAACCTCACAATATAACAATACAATAAAAAATTTTAACTTTAAAATTGCGTGGAACATAAATAGAATTATTATTGCCCCCCCCCCTGTAATGCGTTCTTGATTCCATTTGGAAACTTAGTGACTTTTCTTTCCTTATTAGAAAAAGTTAAAATGTAGACTGAAATACCGCCCCTTAATAATATCACAGTACCTTAATTAGTAATAATTTTAACTTTAAAATTGCGTGGAACGTAAATAGAATTATTATTGCCCCCCCCCCTGTGAATTATTTGTTAATGAATTATTTATTTTGAAAAAATTATATACAAACAAGCAAGAGTTTTCGACAGGTTTGAGAAATCCAAACAAAAATATTATAGAATACTCAAGAAGCATTATAAAATGTTTTCATAAAGTTTTTGATGTAGATAAGTCCAGCATAAGAATTAAATTAAACATGAAAGAACTCTTTGAAAGAAAAAATATGAAAAATGTAATTTGTTCTATAGACGAACATGAAAACTATTTTATAGACTTATTATTAAATGTTAAATTATTTAAGCATTGTAGTAAATCAAATTGCTCAAAGAATCAAAAATTAAAAATTTTAAAAAATGTATAAATATCTTTCCTTCATTTTTTGTTTTTTTTTTGGTTTGTAATAATGACCTTGTATAATAAACTTATAATGTACAATAAAATTTATTTTGATACACATAAAATGTTAAAAAATTTATTTATTTTTGGAAACCTTAAATCTACAAATAAATGTTTGATAATTAATACTGTAATAACTGTACATGCAAAACTAACCCTTGACAGGTACAAATATTAATCTTGTTAAGTACCTTTTACCGTGCTTTTACCTTTCCTGTTACTGTGGGTTACCTTTATTATTTAAAGATAACTAAAAATCCCTGCTGCATAGGCAACCTGCACAATTTGAGGAAATTGTATAGCGTGAGCTATCTGTAGTAAGTTATCTGTGATATTATTATACCAACATTTTATATTTTTAACTTGCGTCTTTTTAAAATTATTTAAAAAAATGTAGGAAAAAAGAGCAGTCTACAACTTTTGCGTTTTTTGCAAATTTATGTTAAAACTGAATTCCTATAAAATTTTGCTAATACCTATTTTGAAGATTGGATGCACAGGAAATGGCCAATCAGTGATTATATAATTTTTGGGACTTTCTTCTAGCGAAAAATAGCTAAATTTGTTAATTGTTCAAGAAAAATAGTGCAACATGTACTAAAATAAAAATTAATGTGGAAATTAAGGAGTAAGATGAAAAACTACAACAAAGAGTAATCACAGAAGAATGAAAAAAGAAGTTGGAAAATAAAAATCAAAAATAAGAACAAATTATTGGAAATTGGGAAAATGTTAATATGGACCAGGCAACTAAATTTTAGCTTAATAATACAATTCTGGACCCCATTATTTCAAAAAACTTGTTCTTAGACTTTTATGACCAATGGATGAAGTATGAAAATTTTTATTTTACAGCTTACTATTATTAAAAATGTTAGTTCAGCGTATAGTTTTAGTTAAATTTCACAAGATTAAAAATAAATTTATTTTGTTGCTCGTTTTTAGTAAATCTACCTTTTTTTTTTAAATTTTACGATGTTTTCTATAGTGGCTCTATTTCGATGGTCACCACCTGTATATTAATAAAAAACAGAAGCATAGGTTCCATTTAAAGAAATATAAATGTATAAGGCGTAGTGAATGTAAAAATTACTCTTTTAAAATAACCTACATTATTAAAAATTTTGACATTTTTAAATGTCACAAAAGGAACAAACGCACAACTAGAAAACAAAAAATGTATCACCAATCTGTTTGTACAGCCTACCCGGATTAAAAATATTGGCTAATCAGTTCTTTAAATTTAATAACCGAATTAACCTGGAAAACAAACATAATTTGTCCACCCTGTTGATCTTAAAGTAAATGAAAACCGATGACACAGAAAATATTTAAGATTATGCCTATCAATATTACTCATAGCATTTCAAAAATGAATAAATAGGTAAAGTTATCAACACTCACATCTATTAATGTAAACTTCAAAGTTTTTAATTTTTTTTATGGCAGGATGATCACAATCGGTAAATAATGCTTGCACCGTATCCAATAAGCAATCGATATTCGCTTTACTTTTAGGATCCTGTATTTGCTCTTCCAAGACACGCAACCTTCGCTTGCGATCTTCGTCTTGTATTTTCTCCATGTTGGCCACTTTGGTGGTACACTGAAGGTTATTGGTAAACATTAATTAATGCCAAGTTAATGCTTCTTGTCATTGATTTATGATCAAGCCTAAAATAAATAAAATAAAAATTAATATGTTAACATTATAAAGTTAATGATCTGCTTTGTTTATAATATGACAAATAGCCACAAAAATGTAAATATAGAACCAATGCTGCACCTATCAATTTTATTAATAAAATGTTCAATTTACTAGTGGGAGGTCAGTTCCAAAAATTATTTACTCTTATATTTATAGGCTAGACTAGACGATATTCTATTTTAATAAAAATGATTTTTATGATAGGTCAACGATAATTTTTTTTTAAAAGTGCTTAATGATATCTTCATTACCTTCGTGTTTCACAACATCGGAAGACTTAAATTAAACTATCGATAATCACTAACTTATAGAAAAAAATTGTAAAATTAGGAAAATAATTAGTGTACACCTCTCGGCTGCGAGCAGCCATTTTACGTATTAACTTTTCTCAACCATCGTGAAGTTATCTAACAAATCATGCACAATGGGTTTCGAATCTATTCGGTTTTCTGATACGACATTTTACCGTTAAAATGCAATTTAGTATAATTGTTGTCAATTTCTATTTGTCGGCACAATAAAACTTTCCAGTCTTAAGATTTTATATACAGGGCACGCACAAATTTTTAACTGTTACAATTACGTCATCATTTATTAACTGCTTACAGCGCCATTTATTTTGCAAAGATTCCCTTTTAAAACGTCATATCTGACAGTTACGTCTCGTATGTTGTCAAATTGAACATTTTCTGATTTTTATCGAAATTTTTTAATCTGGATTGTAATTATCGTGGTAAAAATAATACTTAGAGTAGCGAAGGGTAATATGGAATACACCGGCTAATATGGAATACCCTAAAATTGGCCAAACTAATAGCGCTATCTGCGAGGCGGTAGCAAAATTATGTTCATACTAAGCAGAGTTTTACACCCAACCACGCGTGTCGTTCTGCTACTGTTCGTTAAAGAGCTTTTCCTGTTTTATCGTTTTTCAACCGTGTAGAATTTTTGTCGGGCCTAACAAAAATTTAGTTTTTGATGAATTAGTTGGTGTTTTTCTATTCTCGTTTTCATTGGAAGGACAGGTAAGGACTGTAGATTAATATAAGGTGTAGTTATTGGGCATTAATGTTAGTTTAAACATTTTCACAAAGTCCTAACCGCAAAACCACTAAGTGCGGCTAATATGGAATAGTATTCCATATTGCCCGCTAAGTGTTTTGGTAAAGAAGGTTTCAAAAATAATTTTCTTTTGTTGCAGAAATCTTATTTGAACACAAAACCAATTATGCGCTGACATTCCAAAGGATATTTACATTTGTGATTTCTCTCGATAAAACGCTTTTATAAGTAGTTTTTTTAGTTTAAGCACTATTCCATATTGACCTATAGGGGTATTCCATATTACCCGACCATTTTTTTTAAACGTCAAAATGTACTTTCTTTATGAAACTTAAAAAATTAAGAAAATTTATAAAGTTTTTGAATGTGTATACTTTTATTTCCTTAGATAGATAGTTTATATAATACTCAATGAGGTTTCTAATGCGTTATACTATACCTAAAAGAATTTATTGCTATAATAAAAAACAGTATTCCATATTACCCTCCGCTACTCTACTTTTTATTAAAATCAACTCGAGAGGTATTTTACGATAATAAACAAGAGTTAACCTAATCAGAAATAATCAAGGTTGGGTTTGATTTTTCGCGAAAATACGCGTTATACGAGAGCTACCTTTTAAGTTTTTACAAACGATTACTAGGTGGCGCCATTGAAATGTGGCATTACTATTTTCGAAAAACTTGACTTTTTTTATTGAGAAAATAGTTGACCGAGTAGTTTGTTTACAGTTAGCGTTTAAAAAACAATTTTGTGAAAAAATGAAAATTTCACGTGGAGGTTTTCGCTGGATGATTTTTTACGATTTTAGTAAAGGCCACTCAATAACAATGCATAGAATCGCTTCGTTTAACTTTTGGCAATGAATCACCATGAGAAAAGTTTACAATTGGTCTGCAGAATTCCGTCGTGGTCGTGCGTCCGTCAGTGATGAATTTCGTGAAGGTCAACGAAAATCGGTTGTTATTCCAAAAAATATCGATGCTGTGCGCAACATGATTAAAGAAGATCGACATCTTACTTACAATGAAATAGAGGCATCCATATCAAATCTACTAACGTATTTTCATGTTCCTCTTTGAGGCCCGTTTACATTGTACAGCCCTCCAAAATAATTCAAATTCGGCTTGTAGAGCTTTGATACCCAAAAAGAGGTAATGTAAAATTCTTGATCAAGCTTTTCCATTCCATTCCATTCGGAATATTGCTACTCAGCTTTTCCGCAAAGTCTTCACGATCCATTTATTGAGGTGGATCGTCAATCCTCCTCTTTCTCTTTTACTTTCAACTTAATTTATCCACAGAGTGTCGATGTTCACCGGAGGGCCGCGCTAAGAAATTCCGTTAAGTCCACTATTACGAACCCACAATTTTCGCGCTGTAACTCAACTATTTAAAAATTTTAGACTGTCCTCGGAGTCAAACCGGGGCGCCTTGCGCTAGCAGTTGATCTCGTTAACGCTCTGACCATGACCGTCGTCGTCTTAAATAATTAAGGTCACAAAATGAGGGCCCTTTTTTTTGGTTTAAGAGTGACATCAAAATGAATTATCGTAGTCATAAATCGAAACACTTGACCAAAAGTACCAAAAAAAAACAAAAGCGTGCCCAATGTAAAATTTGGTATACAAGTAGTCAAAAGTATAATAAAGATATTATATTTTTTTGAGAATTTAAAATTTTCCCTTTTTGAGGGAGCAGCACTCAAAGTCAAAAGCTGATTTGATCAGGGCCTCCATTTTGTGACCTTAATTGTTTGCACAAAAAAGCTCGTTGAAAAGGCCTATTCAATATCTTCATTTTAAAAAATAAATCGTGTCTCTAAGTGGTACGGTTCGGTCAGTAGAAATAGCTTCTCGAAGCTCTACAAGCCAAATTTGAATTATTTTGGAAGACTGTATAATGTAAACGGGCCACTTTAAAGCCCAACAAAAAAATACTGGTTCTTGTTTTTGGCATAACTTAGAAGTATAACAAATTTGAGCAAAATCGAAGAGGGACATGAAAATAATTAAAAAAATTGGTTAATTTCAAATGGAATGACCCCTTAGGCATATCGAAGACTACAATACATTCGATTTTGTATGAACATTTAGCTGTAAAAAGATTCGTTCCCGATGGATTCCGCATAATTTGACACAAGCTCAAAAAAGCTCGTGTTAACTGATGTAAGAAAATGCTAAAAAAATTCGAATGATGAACTGTAAAATCTGTATGCAACATCATCACAGGTGACGCAACTTGGATAAATATTCGTATGAACCGGAAACTAAGCAACAATCCACTGTTTGGGTGTTCCAAAATGAATCGAATTCAACAAAAGCTGTTCGTTCAAAAATGATCGCTTTTTTCTTTGGTTTTACTAGACGTCGCAACCATTCCTTTGGAGGATCAAAGAACAGTTAATGCTGAATGGCATACAACAATTTGTATGCCAGAAGTCATTGACGAAATCAGAAAAAACAATTGAAAACATCGTATCATTCTTTATCATGGCAATGCCAGCTCTCATACAGCAAGTCAAACAATTGCTTATTTGAAGGAGATTAACATCGAATTAATGTTTTATTTCCCGTATTCACCTAATTTATCATCTATCAACTTTTATTTGTTCCCCAATGTTTAATAAAAAATGCGTGAACAGCTATTTTCATCGTCTCAAGAAGCTATTGAAGTCATCAAAAACCATGATTTTGAGATGGAAAAAATGTTTGGAAAATGGATTTGAACGTATGCAAAAGTGTATGAATCTTAACGGCAAATATTTTTAAAGGCAATAAAACAGTTCGTTCCAAACAAAATTGTTTCTTTCCTAGTTTCTGTAAAAACTTAAAAGGTAGCCATCGTCATAATCATCATCATCACAGCTATAACATCCATCGTCGAACATAAACCTCCCCCATAATACGCCATTCCTCTCTATTTCGTGCTCTTTGTATCCAGTCGTGCCCCACAAATCTTTTTAAATCATCAGTTTACCTCGTCTGTGGTCGTCCTAAAGTTCTTCTTTGGCCTCGAGGTCTCCATTCTCCGAGGTAGCCCTCGTATTCCACTAAAATGGAGAAATCTTATAATAGGCCAATCACCAGATATTTGAATTCGGAAATGATTTGAGAAAAACCGGAAATAATTTTAATGGCTTTATTTCAACTCTGTAGTCAACATCCTAAGTTTTCCCGTCTCGTCCCGAAGACTCGAAATGAGAGTTTTTGCAAATGTATCTTTAAACACTGATTTTACGCCAAAGTGACTTCTTTACACAAACGATTTTAAGCGTTTAATAATTAAGTGTAAAATACCTAAACTAATCAATAATGTATTCTCCTGAATTGTTTATGATTCACTCCCAACGTTCTGGCGGTTTTTCGATTCCACGCCTGAAGAAATCCGGTGGTTTGGAGGTGAAGAAGGAGTCGAGCTAGTTTTGAAGAGCAACGTCGTTATTAAATTAGATGCACAGCATTACCTTGTGTGGATGGGTACCAGCTTTCGCACGAGGATTTGCTTGTTTGTAAAAGTCATCCATTCGTTTCTGTTCTTGATGTTGATGTAAAGGCACAATATTTCGTCACCAGTAATAATTTGGGGAAAAACTACCAATGTTGTTGACGAGCTAAACGATGGCCAGCAAGCAAAGAAGCACAAATGGCAACACACCGATTTTTGTTGTTTTCGCTCAAAACGTGTGGTACCCAAACACCCTACTTTTGAACTTGGCCCATGGAATGCAAATGTCGTACAATAGTTGTTGATTGGTCACAATTCATCATATTGCTCAATTTCCGAGTTAATTGACGTGGATCATCACGAATTGAAGCATTTTAATCGGTCTTCATCAAAGCCGGATGGTCTCCCTGAACGTGGAAAATCATTCATATCAAAATGCTCCTTTTTGAAACGAGAAAACCATTTTTGTGCTTTCCACTTTTCACGATGGCGTTCTCTCCGTAAACGGCACAAGTGGTTTTAGCGGCCTCCGATGCCTTTTAACTCCTCGGTTAAACTCAAACAAAAGGATATGTCGGAAATGTTCATTTTTTTGTACTTGACACTCCGTTTTCTTTAGTCAACAATTACCCCTAACTTTCTACAAATTGAAAAATTCAACAATTAATCAATAAAACAATACTATGGCATTAAAATGACGTTGACATTTCTCAAACAAATTTGTTTCCATAGCACTCTTACCTTGGAAACCGAAAACGCTACGAACTTATGCATCAACGGGACTTGGCGTATGCCGATTTGTTACAACGCGATTTTTTTCTTGTTTTTTTTTTGGGGGGAAATTAAGAAAAATTAAGATATAAAATTAGGATTGGTAACGTTTAAATTTATTTTGCCAAAACACATGCCAAAAAGACGAATTGAAAAATCGGTGTATGTCTTAATGTAGTATATTTATGTATACCCCTTTTTGTTATTAATAAAGTGTTTTTTCGAATTTTACAATATTTTTTTTAAATCCTCCGTTGAACACGTGACCATGCCCAGAACGGTCGCTACCTGTATACATTACCTATACATAAAACCATGACATAAAACGACTTCTGAAGTCGTTTTAGGCAATAGTGCCAAATACCAAATAGTGCCTATACCTTGAAATGAAAAAGAAGACCTTGAACACTTTTGGTTTCGTCAACATTTTTCTAATATCTTTTACCGTTTTCGAGTTACCGTTTTCGAAAATTCATAGGTCTTGGAAAATCCACTTTTGAAAGTGGATTTACCTCACGCGTAAATTATATAGGTATTACAACACAGAATAATATTTATTATTAGATTATTACAATTCTATGAAACTTGATTTCTTTGCAGAGCGTTTTATAGTCGTAATTAGTCGTAGACGTTCGTATTTTCAAGATCACAAACATTAATCTAGAAGAATCAACAAGTTTTCATGTTTGATGATGTCGTTAAAGCTATTTAAGTTTGCATGTCTAAATTGATTTAATGTGGAAGAGTTATTATAACAAATAATAAACTAATCAATGCGATTGAATGTAAGTCAAATTATATTTACCTACCATAAAATTTAAAATAGTAATATGCAAAATTTGTTATTGGATGCTGGGGGTCTGTGATCTCGTCTGAATTATGAATTTGAATAAAAATTCAAATCTAATAAATTTCATTTAAGTGTTAAAAATTTTTGGGCCGTTTTAGACTTGGTTTTAAAGTGCGCTCATATTACGAAACGTATGAAATATGCGTAAATGTATAATAAAGCACAAGCCCAATACAAATCCCAAACAAATTTGAATTTTTTTTCCTACAAGTTTGATACATTTAAAGATGCTACAATTTTTGGAAAAATGCAAAGCAAATCCCATACAAATTGGATGAAAAATTTCAGATTTGTTTTGGAAATACAAAAATACGAAACATTTTTATAGCCTAGACCTACTACGTGGAATCCGAACCACGACAGAAATAATTCGGTATAGTAACTGAGATTATGTCACGAACCATTTCATTCTATTATTCTACATAATCGCCGGTAATTTTGCTCCTCAAAGGTGAATTCGATTAACGAACAGGAAGTTTGACACCTTTGATTGAAGTTAGGAGGAAGAAAAACACTGCATACCATTAAAGTTATCTATTTTGTACCTGATATTATGTAAATTGGAACTAAATTTATGAGCAAATGAGTTATTTTTTTATGTTAAAATGTAGTTTATACCCCATCAATATTTATCATAATCGGATGTAATCTTTGTATATGTAAATGAATTTGAATAAATAAATATTTTCAATCAACAATAATTTCCATATGGAAATTTTATTTCGCTATAGGAAGAATACTGCTGTTGTATTGTTAAATATTTACCCAAACTGAAAATCATAAAGCAAAATATATAATTAAAATTTGAATACCAATTACATTTTTTCAATAAATTATTTTATGTTTCTAAGGTTTGCCATTTAAAAATGAAAAGACTGCGCTCAAGGTTGACGCAAATTCGAAAATATGTTACAACCGTTTCTAATACTCTCTCAAAATCTTCAAAATCGTTTTCTGACGTTCCTACGTTCACGTGCATGCCGGTGATCGGCCATTCTTATTTATTCTTACCTGGAGGTATGTAATCACTTTCGAATATTTTTTTTGAGACATTTAGAATTTGGATTTTTAGGAAAATATAGTGCGGAACGCGTAACGGAAGCCGTTCTCGATATCAGCAAAACTTTGGGTCCTATATTCAAATTAAAATTGGGGGAAAATTACATGTTAATATCCACGGATGCGGATCACACCGAAATATTATTTCGAAATGAAGGAAAATTACCAATTAGACCTTCGTTTCCTGCATTAGTGCATTATAGAAAAAATAATTTTAAGACTATAGGAATTGTACCAGGAAATGGAGAGGAATGGTATAAATTTAGAAAGGGAGTTACACCCTTATTAAAGTCAAGTGTCGTTAAAACTTATGTCGGCAAGCACGAAGAAATTGCAGACTCGTTTGTAAAATATATAACAAAAAATAGAGATATCAATTTTATTTTATCGGATTTGTACATCCACCTTATAAAATTTTCAATAGAAGGTGGGTTCCTATAAACTTTTTTTATTACTATACAGTGAGCTCGTAAAGTTTCGAACAAATTCCATAAAATATTTTAGGGGGTTTTCTCAGAAAATCCTCGGACACGTCAACCTTATATATTTTTAAGCATTGATTTTTTCTGCCATTGAAATTTTTTTACCGTGTTTTCTTTTTGAGCTATGACATCATCGTAAAATTTTTTAAATAGCCACCCATTATTTCTTTCCGGATTTGGATAGAGTACAATTTTCTGAGTATGAAAATCTAAAAAAAACTACAACCTTGAAGAGAAAAGTATTCGAGATGATAAGTTCTAAAGTTTCAAAAATTCATGATAAAACTATTAGAAGATACTAATTATTTATCAAGAAGGCGATGGGAAAAATAATACAGTTTTGACAATAATTAGAATTTTGTAATCTGTGATCTAGTATTTTGTTAATTAATCGTTGTCTAGAATTTATTTTTATTTTTTGAACTATTTTAAAATGGTTCGTCGCTTGTTTGAAAGACAAAGTATTGAAATTCTGATAATTATCGGTTACGGGGACAGAACTCGCACTCAATTATAAGTTTGCAATTTATTCAATAATAAATAACCTAACGATGAACCAATTTACGAGTGCCACCATTAGCAAAATAGAGCAAACATTTTTGTTAGCGGGCCATTCGAGATGAGATCGTCCTAGATCGGGTCGTCCACCAGTTCAAGAAAATATTTTACTCGAGCTTCAAGAAAATCTTCATTTATCCACTCGTCAAATGACGTCAAACAACACGATATTTCAGAACTCTGTTATAAAATATTTTAAATTGAGGAAGTGGCATCCGTATAAAGTAGTTCTGGTTCAAGAACTAAACGAAAATGATCCTGACCGTAAGTTACGGTTTTGTGAAACTATGTTGCAGCGCCAGGATGCGGATGACGGATTTCGAAATAACAGGTTGATGCATAAGTTCGCAGCCTTTTTGGTTCCAAGGTAAGAGTGCTTTGGAAACAAATTTGTTTGAGAAATATCAATGTCATTTTAATGCCATAGTATTGTTTTATTGAATAATTCTTGAATTTTTTAATCTGTAGGAAGTTAGGGGTAATTGTTGGCTAAAGAAAATGGAGTGTCAAGTACAAAAAAAATGAACATTTCCCACATATCCTTTTGTTTAAGTTTAACTGAGGGGTTAAGACATCGGAGGCCGCTAGAACCATTTGTGCAGTTTACGGAGAGAACACCATCGTGGAAAGTACTGCACGAAAATAGTTTTCTCGTTACAAAAAGGGGCATTTTGATATGAATGATTTCCCACGTTCAGGGAGACCATCCGGCTTTGATGAAGACCGTTTAAATGCTTCAATTCGTAATAATCCACGTCAATCAACTCGGGAATTGGGCAATATGATGAATTGTGACCAATCAACTATCGTACGACATTTGTATTCCATGGGCAAAGTTCAAAAGTTGGGTGTTTGGGTACCATACGTTTTGAGCAAAAACAACAAAAATCAGCGTGTTACCATTTTTTGTGCTTCTTTGCTTGCTAGTCATCGTTTAGCTCGTCATCAACATCGGCCGTTTTTGTCCCAAATTGTTACTGATGACGAAAAATGGTGCCTCTACATCAACATCAAGAAGAGAAAGGAATGGCTGAGCTGTAACAAACAAGCAAACCCTCGTGCAAAACCTGGTGCCCATCCACGCAAGGTAATGTTGTGCATCTGGCGGGATAAGGAAGGCGTCATCTACTTTTAATTGCTTTCGAGGAATGTAGCCATCATTTCTGAGGTTTATTGTCAACAACAGCGTGGCCTGGAGGCTGCAATTCAAGAAAAACGACCGGCAAGACGGCTATACTGCTAACATTACAAAAGCAGTTATTCAAGACCTCGGTTGGGAGATTATTCCACATCCGCCCTATTCTCCCGATCTTGCTTACAAATTCGTAAAAACAAATAAAGGTTGCCATTTAAAAAAAATTACTATGACGTCACAGCTCAAAAACAAAACACGTTAAAAATATGTTAATGACAGAAAAATGTGACATTTAAAAAAATAAAGTTGAAGTGTCCCAAGATTTTCTGAGAAAATCCCTCTAAAAATTTTTAACGCATTTTTAACGTTTCAAACTTGACGAGTCCACTGTAAATTCTGTTTTATTATAATTAATAAAAGAGCATTTCAGCAACTTCTATTATAAGTCCTGGATATCATTTTAAATGTTTGCTCGAAAATGAAGAAGATGCTAAACTTATTACTCAAGCAAGTATCGATTTTATGGATGGCCTCTATTCTACCATGATAGGTCTTCCCATATGGAAGATTTATAAAAACTCTGGATATCGTAAACTCGAATCGTCGCATTCTGTTATCTATAAGTAGGTAAATTAAATTTAACTTTTCTATTAACATTTTTGCTTAGTATTATTAAAGATCGCTTAAAAATAAATAAAAGAATGTATGAACACCAAAAAGAAATGATGGAAGAAAAGTCGTTTATGTATATGCTATTGGATAATAAAAATTTTAATTGGAATGATGTGGTTATGTTAGCAATTGAGGTGTTCATGGCAGGTATCGATGCAACTACTACAACAGTTGCTTTAACGTTGCATTATTTGGCGCACAATCCCGAAATTCAAACTATTGCAAGAGAAACTTGCGCTTCCGACGACAATAACGCGTTTTTACGCGCTTGCATTAAAGAAACTTTACGGCTTTCACCTACTGCAGGCGCCAGTAGTCGATTTTTGATCAAAGATACCAAAGTAGGCGACTACGTTATTCCCTCTGGAGTAAGAAATAAAAAATTTTGATTTTAACAATAATTTACTTGAGTATATTTTGTAGACCTTAATGTCAGCATTTACTTCTGTGACTTCACGTAGCGAAAAATATTTTTCTGAACCATTGAGATACAAACCACAGAGGTGGTTAAGAAGTTCGTGCGAAACGATTCATCCATTTGCTTCTTTACCTTTTGGACACGGTCCAAGAATGTGTCCTGCAAAATGGTTAGTGGATCAGGAAATGACGATCCTTCTCAAAAAGGTCAGTGTTTATATATTACGTACAGTCTACAGTTTTCTGTTTTAAGTGGCTCAAACTGGGCCTCTGGTTTATTATAATATGAAATACAAGTGCGATTAAATTAGATGATATTTTTGTAATAAAAATATGAGTAAACTGACGCCAAAAAAATTAGGATATCTCGTAATTTCAAAACAAAAATTCGGGGTTTTTCATATTCTAATTTTGGAACTACACGATATTCTAATGAGTATAAATCGATTTTTATTTTGTGTTTGCATAAAGAGTTTTCAAGATTATGGGAAGAGACGTGTCTGAAGCATAAATGGCTTAAAGAGTGGTCTAAAATTTCTTGACCGTCTCCGTGCTTCGGCGGCCACGTAAAGCTGTCAGTCTTCCTGTGTTAATGATTGCCATCATAACAATAAAAACAGGGTTACAGGCATATCGAAGGTCAACCTAACAAACTCTATCCAAGATAAATACTATAACAATTTAGCAAGATGGTATGCTGAAAAATATGTTCCTCAACTTGGATTCGAACCCAGACGTATTAGCTGTGAATACGTGCGCTCAAACAACTGCGCTGCCGATGCGATTAGTTTATGTAGCGCGGAACTTCTATTTATCGTGAACTAATTCTAGGACCGCTACATCTACAACAATCTCCTGTTGCAAAAAGATGAATTAAATGCCTCATCGTCCACTAGGACAAACTTTTGAACTAGACAAAGCATTTATATACAGTATAACTTCCCTAATCCGAATGTCTCGGACAATTCAGTAATTATGGCACTGCTACAATCTATAGGCAGTTTTCTACTTTTGAAATCTATAATTCAAACAAACGTATGTGAATAATTTTAATCCGAAAAATTCATAAATACGTTAAGACAATAATTATTTTTTCAGTCCAGATTAGCGAAATTGTACTGTATATGGAACAAGCGGCACATCTGATTGATCAATCAGATCAGTAAAAATCTATTTTACCAACTTAAATAAAAATATGGCTACCGATTATAGGGATAATCAATTCCCAGATACTTTATATGTATCTGGGATTACTTTGAAAAGTTTCACCCACCCCCCTCATATTTATCATAAATAAAAATTTTTTTTCGATGCAATATTTATTTTTATAAGAAAAAGTAATTACAAAAGCCGATATAAACTGGTTTCAATTAACATACAGTAGATCTTAGATAACTCAAAGTTCGATGTGTCACATAAAAGTTCGGGTTATATTCTCATACATGTCCGACGATATTGCAAACACATTTTGTTAGACTTATCAAGAATTCGACTTATCGAAGTTCCACTGTATTTAAAAAAAAAATGTTGCAAAGAAAAGTAATGAGAGCGCTTCTGTGGCCAAAGGGGGTTGGTGAAAATGATTGTAGACAGAATGACCAAATAATGGAAGAAATAATATTGTGAAGTGGTGAAGAGAAAAGCAAAAAGAATCAGAAGGCTGGAATATGTGATGAGAAGGCAGAAAGATATTACCTAAGGCAAGTAGTAAACGAATGGAGACTAAGCGAAATGAGAAATGGAGAAAGAATAAAATGATTGGATGAAATGACGGTAGATCTTAAAACAATGGGCCTGGCAAGCTAGAAAAGAAAGTGGGAAGGTAGGAAGATGTGGTGAAAAATTGTTTCAGAAGCCTAGTTAAAGGACAAGACGAGTGATCCGCCTCAAGAAAAGGATCGTAAAGACTGCTGCAAAGAGTGGGCATATTCCAAGAGAAGCATAGTCCATGAGTTCGGGGAACCGCTTTTGTTTATTTTTTTGTATAGATGCCCGGGCGCGTGTTTGGACTTCCTTACATATTTCAAGCAAGTACTTATTTTTGTCTATTCTAGAGTCTCTCTGTATTTCCTTGTTTAGTTGTGCGTATTATCTCGCAGCAATCGCCTCATATTTGCCAGTTCAAGAGTTACATCCATCATTCAATGCTGGTGTTTATGGGAGCTTTGCTTCTTCTTAGTTTCGTTTCAAGTTTCTGTTGCCTCTCTTTGCGTTTTGCCATACCTCTTAAATTATATTATATAGAAAAGCGCTACGGGCCTTGTAGACCCAGGGCTGAATCAACGATTCTTCTCCATGCTTCTCTATCCGTCGCCTTCCTCCTCCATTCCCCCACCCTCAAATCTCTCAAGTCTCTCTCCACCGCATCCTTCCATCGGGATCTTGGTCTTCCTTGTCTTCTCGTTCCAATTGGCCCTCTTCTAAGTACCATCTTTGGCATTCTCTCAGTCGTCATTCTTTCTACGTGTCCCAGCCATCTGATCCTGTTCGCACGTATGAGGGCGGATTATTAAGTCCTTAGAATGAGAAAGTAAAAACAATTTCTTTGGGAAAATTTCATTTTATTTTTCAATATAGTCTCCTTTTAGGTCGACACACTTGATCCAACGCGGTTCAAGTTTTTGGATGCCATCGGTAAAGTAAGATTTCTCAAACTCTCCAAAATAAGCATTTGTTGCATCTATCACTTCTTCATTTGACGTAAATCTTCTTCCTCCGAGCCATTTCTTCAAGTTTGGAAACAAGTAGAAATCACTAGGAGCTAAATCTGGTGAATATGGTGGATGTGGAAGCAATTCGTAGCTTAATTCATGCAATTTTGCCATTGCAATTCTTGATGTGTGAGCTGGTGCATTGTCGTGATGAAACAGGATTTTTTCTTGTTTAAATGAGGTCTTTTTTCTTGGATAGCAGTATTTAATTTGTCCAATAATTCAGCATAGTATTTCCCTGTTATTGTTTTTCCTTTCTGGAGGAAGTCAATTAACACTATTCCATGAGCATCCCAAAAAACAGTTGCCATAACCTTTCCAGCTGATGGAACTGTCCTTGCTTTCTTTGGAGCACTTTCACCAGCTTCCATCCATTGTTTTGATTGTTCTTTCGTTTCTGGGGTATAGTAGTGAATCCATGTTTCATCGACGGTTATGAATCGGCGCAAAAATTCTTTGGGATTACGCTGAAATAATTCCAAACTTTGCTTTGAAAGATCCATTCGATTGCGTTTCTGATCGTTTGAAAGCAAACGCGGCACCCATCTCGCAGACAACTTTTTCATATGCAGTGTTTTATGTAAAACATCCCAAACACTTTTATACGTTATTCCACATAAGTCAGCTATCTCACGCAATTTCACTCTTCGATCATTTAATACAGTACGATGGATTTTTTTGACAATGGCTGGAGTAACAACGTCTTTTGGACGTCCTGGCCTTTGTTCATCACTTGTGCTTTTACGACCACGTTTAAATTCATTATACCAATTATAAACAGTAGCAGTCGACGGAGCAGATTCACCCAACACTGACAAGGGGTCATCCATGCTATGATGTCTGACATCGGGATCCCAATTTTTTTTTGTGATTCTATGAGCTAAAAAAATTATCACTTTCTCGGCATTTAGTCCATTGCCTTATAGTTTTTGAGTTATGAATTTTTGAAAATTGTCATGGTGATTTAACTGCTACTACTATTGGCTATTATTACAAGAAACCGTGGTCGAATCATCTCTCAATAGTAAAAACATTAAAAAATAAATAAAAAAAATTTAATTCTAATAATAAATTACATAATTTTCAGAAAAAAAAAATTGGTTGGAATGGGGATCGATCTCAGGACCTACGAATGACGAACTAGACCCATGGATTATAATTCAATTACTTTTTGCTTTGCTTTCAAAATTCTTTATTATTTGAACATTATATAGGTGTTCTGCAGGACCAATCAACGCAATTCAAATACTGTAGCCACTAGACCACCACGGTTTCTTGTAATACTTGTAAAGTTAAAAGAAAATGGCAATTTTAAAAAATTCATAACTCAAAAACTATAAGGCAATGGACTAAATGCCGAGAAAGTGATAATTTTTTTAGCTCATAGAATCACCAAAAAAATTGGGATCCCGATGTCAGACATTATAGCATGGATGACCCCTTGTGAGTTCATATCAGTAACTATTTCTGAATGCGTTAAGCCTTTGAGATACAAGTACTTGATAACCGCACGATTTTCGTTTTTCTCTAAGAAACTTTAACTTTCCAAGGTTGGTACTTCTCAAAAATAACACTAAATTGGCCAGAGTGGTGACATCTCTGTTTCATTCTAAGTACTTAATAATCCGCCCTCGTGCAACCGCCACTATGTCAGGTTCTCCAAATAAGTTCATCACCTCCTCATTTGTTCTTCTCCATCCGTTCTCCGTATTCACTCCACCAAAAATCCTTCTGAGAACTCTCCTTTCCCACACTCTGATTTTATTTCGATCGGTGGCATTCATTGTCCATGTCTCCGAACCATATAAAAGTGTTGGTCGGATGATTGTTTTATATATTCGCAACTTAGTTCTTCTGGTGACATTTTTCGATGTTAGCACTTGTCTCATTGCTCCGATGCTTCTTGTTGCGCTTATTATTCTCGCTTTTATCTCCGTGTTTTCTTCGCTCTTGTCAGTTATCTGGATGCCCAGGTACGTAACTGTTGATACCTTTTCAAACACAAGCCTCTCACTCCCCTCGGACCCCACCTCCACACACCCTCCTGCTTCCCCGCCTTCTCCGACGTATCCCATCTCCATATATTTAGTCTTCTGCTGGTTTATAATTAGACCCATCTTTCTTGCCTCTCGTATCATGCTTTCCGTCACTTTGCACAGTTCTTCCCGTGATCTTGCTATTAATGTGAGGTCGTCGGCGTATGCCAGAATCCGATGGTTACCATTATAGATCGTTCCAGTTCGGGTTATTTTAGATCTTCTGATTACAACTTCGAGTGCTATCCTTAAAAATCAGAGCAGACAGGGGATCCCCTGTCTTAAACCGTTCATAACTTGGAAGAGTGTTGAGGTGGATCCGTTAGAATATACCTTGTTTGTAGTTTTCTTTATAGTCATCTTCGGCAATCTTATAAGCTTGTCGGGGATTTTGAGCTCTTTCATGGATTCATACAATGTCTCTCTGTCTATTCCATCATATGCCTGTTTGAAGTCGATGTACAAAACATATATAGCGGTATCTTGTACTCATGGCATGTAGCTTGTATCTCTTTAATTGTGAAGATATGGTCGGTGGTGGCTCTACTTCTTCTAAAACCTGCCTGATATTCTCCTATTACTTTTTCTGTGTAAGGTATACCTCAATGCGTTCTTTAATAATTTTTGCCATTGTAATATATTTGAATAGTGGAAAATAGGCGCCATCACTAGAGGGCGCCAATTGCATTTATAGAGGTGACCTACTTCGGTAGGTCAAATATTTGATCACGTGTGATTTTGTTATTTAATGTAAATATAACCTTTATAATTAAGTAATGTGTTTGGTTTTAATCGGAATATGTAGCAATTAAATGGCGACAAGGATGAATTGGAGAAGGAAATAAGATTGCAAAAATAGAAAAGAAGAAAATTTGTTTATTTGTGGTTTTTCCGGGAAAAGGGTCCCGATGTTGGGTTTGGAAGGAGACTAGTGAAGAAAATTAGAAGATAATTTTGGTTATTTTCGGAAGAAGTTCTGATTTTGGTTTGAAGGGAGACACGTGCAAAGTAAAAACTTTTTTTTTTGCTAGTTATTTTCGGAAAAAGTTCTGATTTTAGGGTAGATTGAGACACTGGAAATGGCAAATGAACCAGAGAAAAATCATACCTGACTGACAGATATTTCCTGGTAAAATTTCAAGATGAATATACGCCATTAGCACCCATAAAATCGGGAGTGCCGCAAGGTAGTGTAATTGGGCCAGTTTTATATACTCTATACACGGCGGATTTACCTACATCAAAGCCTACCACTACCGCCACTTTCGCGGACGATACAGCTGAGATAGCCATTCATAAACATCCGCAAATCGCAACTGAAATGCTACAAAATAGTCTCGATAAAATACAAAATTGGCTGGAAAAATGGAAAATCAGAGTAAATGAAACTAAGTCAGTGCAGGTAACCTTCACGCTTAAAAGAGATACGTGTCCACCAGTATTTCTAAATAATAACCAACTCCCTCAGGCAGATGAAGTTAGATACTTGGGACTCCACCTGGACAGACGATTGACGTGGCAGAAGCACATTTTTAACAAAAGGAAACAATTGGGACATAAACTCCGTAAAATGTATTGGCTGGTAGGGAGAAAATCAGAACTTACTACTGAAAACAAGCTGCTGATCTACAAAATGGTTTTGAAACCGGTGTGGACGTACGGAATCCAGCTTTGGGGATCTGCGTCTAGCTCCAACATAGAAATTCTGCAACGCTTCCAATCCAAGGTTTTACGACTGATTGTCGATGCTCCCTGGTATGTCCCAAATCAGGTAATCCAGCGTGACCTAGAGATGCCCACAATTAGGGAAGAAATTTCAAAATATAGCCAAGCATATTATGAAAGGCTTGCTGATCACCCAAACCCTCTGGCAGAGAAACTCAACCAAAGTGAACTCAGTGAAACGCGCAGATTGAAGAGGTTTAAACCTTGTGACCTTAAAACAAGATTTGTAAAGGAATAACATTCTACTTTATACAATATTTATTATCAAACTGTATGTTGCCACGTAGCATTATGATTTTACGAGGTGTATCACTGGATTCACCCTCACATGCTAATTTCTCTGTGTCACGATATTTACTAAATGTTGTAAAAACAGATTGTAAATTTTTAAGTAGTAGTCAAATAAAAAAAAAAAAAAAATTTTCGGAAAAAGTTCTGATTTTAGGGTAGATTGAGACACTGGAAATGGCAAATGAACCAGAGCAAACGGGGGTTTGCATAAGAAGGGAAAGATTTAACCCAGTAGAGGAGTTTAAAGTAGGAGATGATTGGGAGATATTTTATGAAAGATTGGAGCATCAATTCGAAGCACAAGATATTCCGGAGCAAAAAAAAGTATCAATTTTATTAACATGTATAATAGAAGTGTACAAAATAGTGCGAAATTTGTGTAACCCAAAGAAACCGAAGGAGATGAAGCTTGAAGAATTAGTAAGGTTGTTGGCATCGCAGTTTCAACCAAGAATACCGGTGCATAGAAGGAGACGAGAATTCGATGGGTTGCGACAAACAAACGAAAATATTGGGGAGTGGCATGTCAAAGTGAAAAAGGTAGCGGCGGAGTGTGAATTTAAGAATACTTTGAATGAACGAGTGAAGGATAAGTTTATTTTTGCAATGAAGTTGGGCCCGGTTTACGACAGAGTATCAGAAGAAAGTTTAGATAAACCATTAAGCGAGTTGTTAGAGGTGGCAGTAAGAAAAGAAGCAGCGTTAAGAGAAAGAAAGAGTGAAACCGAAGACAGAGTGGATCATGTGCAGACGCAGCAAGCTAGACAGCAGTCAAGTAAGTCAGAAGGGGCAAGAAATGCAAATTTGTTATGTTTTGCATGTGGTAAGAATAACCACATATTCAGAGAGTGCAGATTCAAAAATTACGTGTGTTCGATGTGCAAAAGAAAAGGACACATAGTGGCGGCATGTCCTAAGAAAACGAGTAAAAGCCATTTCCTAGAAATGGAGGAACAGATGGGGGAAGAGGAATCTCGAGGGGACGAAATCCTATGGATGACAGCGGATTGTAATTTGGTGGACCCGATTATGGTTAAAGTGGAAGTGAACAACGTGGTATTGACAATGCAGGTGGATACGGGTTCAGGAGTTAGTTGTATTCCGATTGGTATTTACAAAAAACATCTGGAAAATGTCAAATTAGAACCGACGGTGGTTAAATTAAGAACATACTCGGGGCAGCTGATGGTCCCGGTGGGAGAGATTAGACCAATAATCCGAATCAATGGAGTGAATAAGAAGGGCAAGTTTTTGATAGTAAAAGAAGCAACGAGAATGTTATTAGGAAGAGATTTATTGAAGGACTTCAAGATAGTGGTAAACGGAACAGGAGAGGTGGAAGTAAATAATTTGGGACAAGAGGTAGTGGAAAAATTGGTAGAGAAGCACAAAAGATTATTTAAAGACGAGTTGGGGGAGTTTAAAGGACACAAAATCAAATTAGAAACCAATGGAACAGTAAGACCAATTTTCCACAAACCAAGACAGATACCATTTGCATTCAGAGAGAGAGTATTGGAAGAATTGAGTCGTTTGGAAAAAATAGGGGTAATTGAGAAAGTGGAAAATTCGAGATTTGGTACTCCATTGGTCCCGGTAATGAAAGCAAATGGCAAGGACATACGACTTTGTGCAAATTATAAAATAACGGTCAACAAGTATTTACAAGATGGAAATCACCCATTACCTCGCATAGAAGACATTTTTGTAGCGCTCCAAGGGGGACAGCAATTCACGAAGCTAGACCTGTTAAGTGCATATAATCAGTTGGTTTTAGAGGAAGAGACGAGTGAGTTGTTAGCATGGAGTACACCATATGGCATTTATAAAGTAAAAAGATTACCATACGGCACTAAGCCGGCTTGTTCAATATTTCAAAATATAATGGAAAAGTGCTGCAGGGAGCAAAAGGTACAGTAAATTTTTTGGATGATATTTTAGTAACAGGGAGAACCAGAGAAGAACACTTACAAAATTTGTCAGAAGTTTTGAACAAGTTGGAAGAGGCAGGATTGAGGTTGAACAAGAGCAAGTGCAAGTTTTTCTGTGACACGATTCATTATCTAGGGCACAAAATATCCTCGAGGGAGTTGGAGAAAGATGACGAAATGATTAGAGCAATAGTGGACAAGCCGACACCAAATAATCTGAGGGAAGTGCGAGCGTTTATTGGGATGGTAAATTATTATGCACGGTTTATTGAGAATTTGTCGACAAGGTTAAAACCATTATATAAGTTATGCGAAAAGAACACTACATTTAAGTGGACTAAGGAATGTGACGAAGCACTGGAATGGGCAAAAAAGGAGATTGCATCGGATCGCGTGTTGGTACATTACGATTCAGGATTACCGGTAAGATTAACTTGTGATAGTAGTGCTATAGGAATTGGGGCTGTGTTATCACACATTATACGGGATGGGTCAGAGAGACCTATAGGTTTTATTTCGCGAGTGTTATCAAAAGCGGAACAGAATTACGCAATGATTCAAAAGGAAGCATTAAGCATCGTATGGGCAGTAAAGAAGTTTTTCCAGTACCTGGCAGGTAGGAAATTTGAAATTATGAATGATCACAAACCTTTAGAAGCTTTATTTGGAGAACACAAATGGCAGCGGGACGATTGCAGAGGTGGTCACTATTTTTGGAAAATTTTGATTATACATTTAGATTTATTAAGGGAAAAGATAACGTACAAGCAGACTGTTTATCGAGATTGCCGCTACCGATGGGAAGAAATGAAGAGACGGAGAGGGAGTATGATTATCTGGATTTTATGGAAAATATAGTGCCCATCGATTTGAACCGAATAAGGTCGGCAACCAGAAAGGATTCGGAATTGGGAGCCATTTTTAACTACATAAGAATTGGGTTTCCAAAAAGAAGCGAAAACGAATTATTGAAGGCGTACTTCTTGAGAAGATCGGAGCTCTCAATTGAGAAGGAAGTGATCATGTGGGGGTATAGGGTGGTGGTACCAAGAAGTTTACGGGTACAACTATTAAATGAACTGCATAACACGCACGAAGGAGTGTCAAAAATGAAGGCCAATGCAAGATCATATTTTTGGTGGCCATCGTTAGATGAGGATATCGAAAAATTTGTAAATGCGTGTAAAGTTTGTTTATCGTTAAGGCCGGAGCCAGTGAAGGCAAAGTTGATCCACACGACAAAAGCAACCTATTTTTACGAACGAGTAGAGTAGCGAAGGGTAATATGGAATACACCGGCTAATATGGAATACCCTAAAATTGGCCAAACTAATAGCGCTATCTGCGAGGCGGTAGCAAAATTATGTTCATACTAAGCAGAGTTTTACACCCAACCACGCGTGTCGTTCTGCTACTGTTCGTTAAAGAGCTTTTCCTGTTTTATCGTTTTTCAACCGTGTAGAATTTTTGTCGGGCCTAACAAAAATTTAGTTTTTGATGAATTAGTTGGTGTTTTTCTATTCTCGTTTTCATTGGAAGGACAGGTAAGGACTGTAGATTAATATAAGGTGTAGTTATTGGGCATTAATGTTAGTTTAAACATTTTCACAAAGTCCTAACCGCAAAACCACTAAGTGCGGCTAATATGGAATAGTATTCCATATTGCCCGCTAAGTGTTTTGGTAAAGAAGGTTTCAAAAATAATTTTCTTTTGTTGCAGAAATCTTATTTGAACACAAAACCAATTATGCGCTGACATTCCAAAGGATATTTACATTTGTGATTTCTGTCGATAAAACGCTTTTATAAGTAGTTTTTTTAGTTTAAGCACTATTCCATATTGACCTATAGGGGTATTCCATATTACCCGACCATTTTTTTTAAACGTCAAAATGTACTTTCTTTATGAAACTTAAAAAATTAAGAAAATTTATAAAGTTTTTGAATGTGTATACTTTTATTTCCTTAGATAGATAGTTTATATAATACTCAATGAGGTTTCTAATGCGTTATACTATACCTAAAAGAATTTATTGCTATAATAAAAAACAGTATTCCATATTACCCTCCGCTACTCTACATGCGGATTATTTGGGCCCGTTTGAAAATAGGATGATCTTAATAATTGTCGATAGTTTCTCCAAGTGGATAGAAGCGTTCATAGTCAACACGGCAGATACTAAAAACACAGTAGAAAAGTTTCGAGAATGTTTTGCGAGATTTGGACTCCCGAAGACATTGATCACGGATAATGGTCCACAATTCAGTTCGGAAGAGTTTGCGAAATTTTTAAATGACAATGGTGTAAGACATCAAACATCGCCACCAGGACATCCGGCAACAAACGGATTCGCAGAAAATAGTGTGAAAAGCTTTAAACACGGGTTGAAGAAAGCACTAAAAGACGACCGGAACAGAGGTACCAGTTTTATAACATTAATGAATAGATACCTTTTCCACTACCGGAATTCAATACACATGAGCACGGCAGTCACGCCGACTAGTTTGGTTTTTAAGGGTAAGGTTAGAAACCGTTTTGATCTATTATTAGAAGGGGATGGAAACAGGAAAGTTTATGAGAAAGGCAGAGAAGTGAGATTTCAAGTGGGTGATCATGTATATTGCCGTGATTACAGAAATCCAAACAAAAAAAGATGGGCAGAAGGCGTAATAGATGAGGTATTGGGAGACAGGATATATTTCTGTAAATTAGTGAAGGAGAATTTAATTTGGAAACGGCACTTAAACCAACTTATCGGATTTCAACCGAAAGAGGAGACAGAGAGAGGAACAGAGAAGAAGGACGGGAACGAACAAGAGAAGAGGGAAGAAAGACAAAATTGGCAAGATTGGAATCGAAAGGAAGAACAGACAACATCAGAAGAAGAAGGAGCGAGAGTTCCAGGGAGTGAGGGGAGGCGGTCATTACCGGAAAAGGAATCCAGTGACACAGTAAGAGCCCTACGAAATTCGGAGGAGGCCTCGGAAGACCCAGAAAAAGATAAAACAACGGTGAGGAGTCGAGAGGGAGAGGAAGGGAAGATGGTACGGAGAGAGGAACTGGATCCAGAACTGGTGAATGAAGAAAATAGGGTCGATAGACCAAGAAGACAGATTAAGGCCCCGGAACGTTTAAATTTGTGAGGGGAGATATTGTAATATATTTGAATAGTGGAAAATAGGCGCCATAACTAGAGGGCGCCAATTGCATTTATAGAGGTGACCTACTTCGGTAGGTCAAATATTTGATCACGTGTGATTTTGTTATTTAATGTAAATATAACCTTTATAATTAAGTAATGTGTTTGGATTTAATCGGAATATGTAGCAGCCATCACCTTGTACATTGTGTCCACCAAGGCAATCCCTCTAGCTCTGTAGTTTTCACATACTGTTTTATCCCCCTTCTTGTGGATGGGGCATATTATTGCATTGTTCCACTTGCTAGGCATATTTTCGGTATTCCAGATATCAAGTATCAGTTCGTGGAGTCTTTTAAGTAGATTTTCACCTCCGTATTTGATCATTTCCGCTGTTGTCACTTTCACCTGGGGATTTGTAATTTTTCTGACTTGCTATTACTTTTGTGACTTCTTCCAGTGTGGGTGCCATTATATTTTCTTCGTCTTCCTTCGCTTGTTCGATCTTCTCATTATTAACTTCTTCCATATCGACATCTGATCCTAGAACTTCTCTAAAATATTCCTTCCATCTATTTACTATCTTCTCTGGATCTGTCAGTAACTCGCCGTTTCTTTTCTTTAATATACTTGTCTCATGTGTGGATCCCGTTTTTACTCTCTTCACTTCTTGGTAGAAGTTTCTGATTTCTCTAGTGGTATATTGTTCTTCAAGTCTAATCATATTTTCTTCTTGTTGTCTTCTCTTCTTCCTTCTTGTGATTTCTTTTACTCGTCTTCTTAAGCGTTCGTAGCTCTTTCTGTTGTCTTTGGTATTGTTTGCTAACATTTTGCTTCTTGCCTTAGTCTTGAGCAGTGTCACTTGTTCACACTCCTCATCAAACCATTCCTTCATTTTACCCTTCCTTTCTTTGGAATCCCATCTGTAATGACTGCTTTTATCATTCTCTCTATCCTACTCCACTCCTCTTCCATCTCTGGACCTTTTTCCATTACTTCCAATTCAAGATTTATGCGTGTTTCGTATTGTTGTCTTTTTTCCTCGTTGTTAAACATTTCCATGTCTCTATATCTGGGTATTCTTTTCTGTTTACTTATGTCGTTACCGGTGTTTATTATTTTACACTTAATTCTAACCAAGTAGTGATCGGAGTCTGCGTCAGCGCCATACCTCTTATGTTGTTCAATTGATAAGTCTGCAGCCTCTAGTTTTTTATCCAATCTCACGGAATTTGTTTTGTTCTCAATATCTGTTTTTGTTGGAGGATTTTTTCCAATTGGCCCTAACCTTGATATGAAATTGGGCTGTAAGTAGCCTGTGGTCACTACCAAATTCTCCCCCAGGCCGAGTCTTCACCTTCTTAGTCAAATGGCAAACACGTAAATTTTCTTGAAAATTTGTACGTAAATGATAGGAATAGTTCTATTTTTCTTGCTAAATCTGCGTGTTGCGGACTAAAACTATTATTTGTTAATGTTGTTTTTATTTTGTTTCTAAATTTACTAGAAAGCACGTGCGCAAATTTGCTACCAAATAGTTTTGCAAGTGGCATCCATAAATTAAAACTAAAGTCAAGGAAAGCCGAAACAAGTCGAACAATAATAATTATGGTAATGATCTCTAAACTTAAAATCTATTACAAAAAATTTGTCTCATTGTTTAAGATTTCCATGTGAAGTTATTTAAAACAGGATCCTGTAGAAAATTTAATGAAAAACTGTAAGTGTATATATTTTTTTTAGATCTTACTGGCCTTTAAATTAGAACCAACGGGGTCGCCAACAATTGGAATGGTGTATCGTATGAACCGCATTCCGGATCGTACAATAAACGTAAAATTTATTAATACAAATTGCTAAATATTTATTCATTGTACAACAATACATAGTCCTCAAAATTACACTGTTATTCGAGATATTTACAATTTGTTACTTATTTTGATATTTTTTAATTTTGTACAATAAACTCTGATTAAAGCTTACAGTGAAATTGATTCGAAATTATTTTAATAAATATGTAAGTCTAGCATATAAATATACTCATTTATGATATAATAACTGATTTAATTTATATTGTCGATGTTCACTGTACAAAAATATAGTGGGTGCCGATAACCACTCGAAAAAACTTGACCGATAATACTAAACGTAACAATTCGAACAAAGAAACTTAAAAACGTCTCGGTTAAATTTATCGTGGCATTTTTGTCCAAACACCTAATGGGGAATGTAGTATATGGAACAAAATCACTATATATTTTTTTCAACTCAAAATAATTACTTCTATGTTAAAAATTCTGTATTTAATTTACATAAATAAACTTTTCTGTTTAACAGTGGTGAAATATTTTTCACTTTGCATAAACGCATTTTACAAAAATTAAATAAAGTAATAATAATAATAACGTCCAAGTGGACTCCAATAATGCTTATCTAATTTGAAGTCTCTCTAAACAATTGACTTGTCCTTTTTATAAACAAAACTTGAACTCTTCCACCGAAGGAGGAAAACAAAAACGTCACAAAAAACTATAAGATTACATTTTTAAATTTGGCTTGCTGGGCCAAACGAAAAGAGACTTAGAACTTATTTTGATCACCAAGCAGTTAAAAATATTTCATAAGCTACTAATTAGCGTAATTATTCATGATTCGGAATACAAACAAAAACTGAAATAATTTCCTAGATTTCTCATTAAATTTCTAAACAACGTGATAAAATTTAAGTACAATTTTTTTGCCTATATTGGAATTATCACAAAATTACAAACAATTGCTAAGCAATAACCAACATATTTTGTGCCCACGAAAGGAAATATTTTATAATCAATAATAATTAGCCAAAATAAACAACAGGCAACCAACATATTTCATAAAATATAAATTTGATATATATTTTTTTATAAGATCACAATAATAATAAATCGTCGTAAATCAAATGGATAACATAAAAACTAAACCCTATAATCTATTTACGATCGTAAAAATATTTAAAATAAAAAATATAAAACGTTTATGTACAATTTTACAAAATTATTTTAGATCGTATTTACAAGTACAAAATAAAATGTCTTTGGCAAACGCACTATTTTTACAAACTAAAATTATTTCTTTACTAAAAATTTAAAGCTATAGCCACGGTGGCCTGGTCATGGAGTCAAATGGCTGCCTCATACTTAAAGCTGGATGATAACTAGTCGGATATGCACTAGGAGCACCTAAAAGGCCCTGATGTAAAACACCGGCTTGCAAGTATTGTTGATACAAAGGCGAACTAGGGTCCATCAACGACGGCGTTTGATGAGGTGGCATAAACGGATAACTAGGTGGTCTAGCTTGAGGTGCTCCGATAAAGGGATAACCTGCAGTTGCCGAAGGAGGGGGTGGTTGATGAGACGTTCGAGTTTGTTTATCGCCCGTGTCGGGCGTCGATCTGTGATGGGCAGCAGCCGCCGCCGCGGCCATGTAATAATTCGGTGCCGAACGGTAATCTTCCAAGAAATTTGGATATGTATCTTTGTCCGCATACAAACCGGAACCTAAACCTAGCCCCGTGGGCGTAGGACCAAAATTAAACGCACTACCGGGCACAACACTGGCAGTTTTTAACGATATTGCACTGGGTTCCATTGGTGGCGCGTTCTTTAGACCCGTATACGATTGAAAACCTTGATTTGAAGCACCACCGACTGTAGATTCGGCAGGCGGCACTGGTAATGCTGCAAGTTTGCTGCTCTTGCGACGTTTTGATTTTTTCTCTTGTTGCTGTGGAGGAAACGGCGGTGTTTTCGTTGGATTAGTCATCGAATTTTGCAGATCGGTCATTTGTCTGCTGTAAAGAGAAGACTGCGTGGCTTGCATTTCGTGATTGTACGGCATGGCTATGCTGGGTTGGCTGAACATTGGTAAATTGGAAGTACTCGTGGTCATCGTTTTTCCGTAGATGTGAGGTCCTGCTAACCCTTTGTCCGTGTAATACATATTATCCGTTGAAAAACGATCCACTATATGCGATAAGTTTGTTATATTACCTCGTAAACCCAAGGTTTGATCGACGGTGAGAGTTGTTGGTGTACTATAACTTGGTCTTGGTATTGGCATATCCGTTTTGTAACTGTTAGATACGTCCAACACGGAATTTAACCGATTTTCTGTATTTTGTGTTGTTAAATTATTAACATGAGATTGCTTCTGAGGATTTAAATTTCTATAATCGGCTGCCTCGTTATATCGCATCATCATTTCATTGTTCTGAATGGCTTGTGGATTTGTAGATACCGCATTTTGTAATTCATTAGTTTTATTAGTTAAAGTACCCGATGTTGGTCTTCCATAATTCAAGTTATATTGAGGCGGATTTCGCGAAAATCCTATGTCGGTAGTTGCGTAACCCATATTGGTGTATTTAGACATATCTATCTTTTTGCTATTGTCAGGTCTCGCGTTCAAATCTAAAGGTCCTTCAGGTTGTGTATTTAAGGTATAACCGCTGTCGTTACTATAATTATACAAATTCGGAGACGAAGTGAAATTATTTGTATTTGGAGGCACAGATTGGGGTAAAGTGTTTGTTTTCGGGTAAGGCTCATTTGACAATGGAGTTCGAGAGTTTGATCGTGGATTTGGAATGTTCTGATGCACATAATGTTGAGATGCACCTCGACTGTTTGGTCTTAGTTCTTGCAGTTGAGATAATTGAGTTGGTGTAAGCTGACGTGCCGGGATCATGCCTAACTCGTAACTTCTATCGTACAAATTTTGATGTCCTGCAGGTTGATTATTGTTCGAATGTTGCACAGTTGTTTCCGCTTCATTATAAACTCGTTTCTTAACTGGAAATATAGCAGAATTGTGCAATTTTTCTGTTAATCTCGATGTTGGTTGAGGCGGAGGTTGTTGCTGTTGTTGATGCAACGTTTCATAACTTGGTGGTGGTGGTGGTGGTTGTTGTTGTTGAGGAGTAGGAGAATGCATTTGGGGGTTAGGTGTCGAATAATTTGGAGACTGCATAGTTTGTCGAGGAGTAGGAGAATGCATTTGTGGATCGGGTGTTGAATAACTTGGAGAATGAACAGATTGATAATTTGGCGAATTTGCTGAATGATAATTTGGAGTCGATTTAGCTTGATACTGGTCCGTTAATGGTTTGCTGGTGTCATAATAAGTTGGCGGATTGTTGGTATGTTCGGTACCATATTGTGGGGTAGGTGAATTTGCATAATTGGAAATTTGAGAATAATAAGGACTACTGTAAGAATAACTGGTGCTTTCGTTGGTCGAAGGAGTGTAAACGGGTTCAGAATATTGCGGATAGGGTGACTGGGGATTACTTCTAGGACTGCAAGATTTTTCTGGACTGCTTTTAGTCGACACCGTATCTTGATAAAAACCAACTCGAATTTGTCCATTAACTGTGGGATATGCAGATTTCGGAGAAACGTCTGGTCGAGGGGAAGCCATAATTGGAGAAGCACCAGATGGTGATCTGTGTAAAGGCGACGGATATGGTGCTGGATATGAACCCATTCTTTCATCGATACAAATTCTAGGCGAATCCATATCTTGACTAAAGGAGGATCTTTCAGAAACTGTACTCCCTGTACTCATTTTACGTAGTCTAGGCATTGGTTGTCCTTGAGACACAACAGGACTATCAGGATTTGGAGAAATTTCCGGAGGAACAACTTTCAATTTCTGTTCCTCTTCCGCAACTATTGGTGGCTTACTCGGTACTTCTTCCACTTTAGTGCTTTCTTTCGGGTCAGATTTTACATCTACTTTCTTTGGAGGTGGAACTACTTTAGGTGCACCGAAAGCTTTAAACCAAGCGCTTAAATTTGGTGTAGCTGCACCAATAGTCGACTCAGTACTGGCTGCAACTTCAGGCTTTTTATCCTGTTTCTTATCCAAATCTTGACTTTTTGGAACTATATCAGATTCCATCTTTTCTAGATTAGATGAAGGCACAACTGGTTCTTGAGTCGATAACTCTTTTACTGGTTCTTCATCTTTTTTAATGTCATCTACAAACTTATGTTTACCGAAGCTATCCAACACTGAACCCAAACTTAATTTTGGAGTACTTTCGTCCGATTTTACCACTAAGGAATTTTTAGTGTCCTTCATTTTTGACAAAACTCCCAATGGAAACAACTCATCCGGCTTATTAATATTTTGTATGTTTGATAGCAAATTTCCCTTACTTTTACCAGGTTGCAAACGGTCGATGGTCCTCTGTACCTCTCTTTTCTTGAGAAATTTGATTGGATCTCTATGAAACGCACGTCTTTTTATCTCTTTTCCAGTAGGATCTTTCCTCGATAACGGTTTATCAAATTTTCTACGATTATCAGGATCTTTTTTACCATCAACATCTTCACCTATAATATCATGCGACGGTGAATTGCTGGCAGAACTAAATTCCGACGATTGTGCTGTTCCATCTAACCACTTATTTATATCTTTCAGCGTTTGTTCAGTGGCTAAAGTTAACGCTTCATACGATCCCATTTTATTTCCTGAAGTTTTATTAACTTCTTTCTTTGCATTTTTCTTATTAGAATTTAAGCTATCCAAAGTATTTGATTCTTCTTCAAAATCTGATATAGCCTCATCACCTTTACTCTTTTTCCATTTCGATTTGTTGGTAACACTTTTCTGGGTATCATGTTTTTTACTCTTACTGTCACTCCCATCACGATTTTCCTTACTTTTTTCTTCATCCAAATTTTTTAATTTACTGGATATCTCACTTTTTGCTTTCAATTTTTCAATAGTTTCCCGTAATTTGTTGTGTTTATCTTTTGGCTCTTTTAATTTGGGAGGCGAAACCGATCGTTCTCGATGTTTGGTGGACTTTTTGTCACCGTCATCTTTGATTACGTCTTTCCATTTATCCTTTTGCTTTCCCCTACCTAAAATTAGAAGTTTACAAAATTTATATAATTGCAATATTATAAACGAATTACCCTGAATTTTATCGTTAGAATCTTCATCGCTAAAATACGAGTTTTTACTATTCTTCCTATTAATTTCGGGACTAGATGGAATGGATGAAGGTGGCGGACTACTACTCCATTCGGCTTGACTCACACTACTAAAGCTGTTACTACGACTCCTATTTTTAAGTGCACCAGATTTGACATTGTTTGGTTTTCTACCCACTTTTTTCTTCTTAGTTTTATTTTTATCTGGTTTTTCTTCCTTTTTCGTTGGGGTAACCTTTTCCTTCTTGGCTGGAATTTTGGAAGTTTCTGTGGCAACCTTTCTTTTGGCCTGTTTTTTATCACGTTTATTGCTTTCGAACAAATCAACGCTACTGTTGCTTTTTTTAACATGGTCCTTAGCAACAGAAGACTCCGGTTTTTTGTCAGTTTGTACCACGGGAGTAGGTTTATTTGATGATGCAGAAGCATTACCTTTTATTGGTTTGCTTTTATCATCTTTATTGAGATCTGGAAACTCCACTGCGATTTCGTCATCTGATGATGTTATTTGATCCAAATATCTATCTGTTGCTTTTTCAAAAATTGTTAACAAATTACCAACCATTTCTGTATATTCTGAAAGAATATCATAAATAAAGATATTAAATTGTCCATTTTAAGTAATTACCATTCTCGGCACCATTGTACAATCGACAATTATCAACTATTAATTGAAAATCGTCGCGAAAGCGAGAGTAGCTCTTGTAATAACCCGAATCTAGCCGTTCTTCCATGCTCTGTAAATCCATAGGTTTACGAATTACGGTATAATAATTGGGAGCATATTCCTCTTCAACAGGTTCCACAAAGGGCCAAGCATCCTCGTGATTTTTTACATAATCCAAAATTTTGTGCATACCTGTCTGGAGGTCTTCGTCAGTTTGACGAAAGCTACAACAAAAGAAGGTGAAAATCATGAAAAACATTTTTATATGATTTCACTTACATAACATAAAAAATTTTATCACTATAGTGCCATTTTATTTTTAAATTATATTGTTAAAAAAATATATACACTTAAAACGTTTGGAAAAGAAATAAAGGCAAATCATTTCTAACATTTTATTATTGAAAGGATAACAAACACAATTTAAAAAAATAATACTGAATGGAAACAAATAAAAGTCTAACTACTGAAAATATGAGGCATTCAGAATAATGATGAATAAACTACCAATTTTCCCTACATTACTTTTAGTAGCTTGCAGATAGTTTAAACTCTTTTCTAAGCAGTAATGTATGAATCAAGTAAATACCTTCAAATTTTATATAAACATTTAACCTTAATTATTATCCAAATTTCACGCAAACTTGAGATGAACTAAAATTCATTATTATTATCAACACCTCATATATATCCCGATGAACATAGGAATTCTAGAAAACATAAGCAGGATGCTCATTTTGTAAGCAAATAATATGTAAATGTTATTTAAGCATAAGATATCAATCAAAATCTGATGCAACACCACTATTCCTATTCTAAATGGTAAGTCGATTGACAATGCAATAGTTAACAATAACATAATTAGTTTTTTAACATAATTTTAATTAAAGACAAACCAATCACGATTAGGTACAGCACATAATTGCATACCACTTGGAGTTAACATGCAATTTTTAAAAGCTTTAACTTAATCAGTACATACGCATCAAAAAAGTAAACGAAAATAAACAAAAACAAATTAGTGCAATAAATATTTACATTAATAGCCAATTTTAATTTTGGTAAATCTAAGAGGTATCATTTTAATTTCTTTACTTGTAGAAAATTCAATTGCTCAAAAGTACACGACATTCATTTCATAAGTTTACACAAATTTTTGAATAAACAAAAATAATCTAAATGGCACGAGGTACTTACAAATTAAGAGCAGAAAGTTTAATTGTTATAAAGTAGGTCAGAATTATAATATCATTGTAATCTTCTAATCTGGAACCGTCATCATAAGCATCTCAACCTAGTGCAGAGAACTGATCACTTATATTGGCGAATAGAAACAGCAAATGTAACCAATAGTTGTAAACAATAACTATTCGTCAATATAATTCCTATTTCTATTCATCAAAATAACCAATCGGTCATCCACATCAAGTTAACATGCCTATGATGCAAGTCCCAAGTTATAAGATTTGAACTACATATTAAGAATTACATATTATATAGGTTTCCCGGTAAATAAATAAACTATTTTGTTAAGACATTTTGAATCAATTTTAAGAATATATAAGGCTTATTTTAATTTTAACATGGTGTAAAAATTTTTTTTATTTTCAAATTTAGAATTTTTACATTTACTATTTGCAAAATTACATTATAAAAAAAAGAGTAAGAAACTAAATTTTAAAGTGAATGAAGATAACCAAGAAATTAAATTAAAAAAATTGGGTAGGTGAAATTTTAAATAAAACAAAATGAAACTATTTTTACCATTTTTTGAAAGAAAAAGTAAGAACTCTTTTCACATGTTTATCAATTCTCTATACGGCTTGAAAAATTTAAATAAAATAAGAAAATATCTCTCGAGTATTTATTTAAACGTTTAGTTTAAATTATTTTGTTTTAACATTTTAATTAAATCATGCCTTGGGAAGTTTTGATTTGAAAATGTATACTAAATAATATAACATGTATAAAAACTGTCTTTGAATGATTTTAACAATCATTTTATTTCCAGGAAAGTTTAGAACTAATGTTATTATTTCAGATTAACCGGGAGCCCTGCACCCAGCTGTTTAAATTAATTAAAGTACTTACACTAAAGAAGTTTTAAGTTTCTTTCGGTTTGGATTCGAAACCTGTTGTATAACGATTTGACCAGTAGCAGAAGCCAAAGAATTATTGGTTTGACGTCCTACAGTGGTAGAATTGTTTGCAGCCAACGCTTTATTTGCTTTCCTTTCTTTACCGGTTTCACTTTTGCCAACGCTTCTACTAGAAGAACGAGTAACACTACGATCTAAAAAATAAAATAAAAATTGGTTTACAAAATTTCAGTCATATTTTGGAACTTGAAAGCTCGATATAAAGGCCCAATTACACGATGATAGTGACTTATACAAGTTACTAAAACTCAGTACTAAATGCAAGTGATTTAGATGATAGTTGTGTTTACATGGTGATCGCAGCTTGCTCAAGTTAGCAGTGTTTTAAACAATGAATTTGAAGTGTAAACCACAATACTATCACGAAACGCTGGAACGACTGCTAAAACGATATGTCTAGAAGGGCTTAGTTATAAGGAAAGTGGAAGTGGGGGTAGCCACTTGCTTCAGTAAATAGGATTGCTTTCTATTCACTAAACTGGAATTGTTACTAAAACTAACACTGGAATTTAGTACTAAAATACATGTTTACACGAAGAAAATACTAAAATCCAGTACTGGGTTTTAGTAACTTGAATAAGTCACTATCATTGTGTAAAGGCCGCTTAAAAATGACCAACCTCGACTACTGCTGGAACTATTCGATAAATTTCTTTGCTTAGTTTTTGATTTTTTATCACGTTTCTTGTTACCAGCCATCTCATACCGACTTTTTCTGTCTTCAATTGCACTATCTTTTTCTTCGTCTTCTTTAATTCGATTGCGACGCTCATAAGATTCTTGCCTTCGTTTTTCTAGATCTCGCTTCTTTTGTAATTCATCTTGAACATCCTCTTCTTTTGCATTATCGTTTTGCACAACCTTCTGTTCCTTTTCCTGAAAATAAAAGAATATTCTATTAGTAAATCATTAAAATGAAGAAGAGTCAATTGATTTCCAAGTTTATAAAGTGAAATGTGTGCTGGTTATCACTTTATCCCCTAGTGGTAACAGTATTCACGCTATCAAGGCAGTCTCTATAGTAGGGTTACCGATTTGTAGGAATAGTATAAGTTTCAAGAGAGCCGAGACACCATATTGTTTTTACTGTGGAGAAAAGGATGACGCGGAGCATATCATCGTTTCGTGCAGGAAAGGAGACAATACTGTTATCAGTGCGGGTATGAATAAACCCAGTAACATGAGGGTCTATTCTCTAAGTAAAAACCAAGTAGTATCTCTAATCTTGCTGTGAAGAACACATTGTTTACATTAACTTGACTAATTTCAAACAAACATTCTACTAACTCGACCTACTAGAACATCAATCGTCAGAACCTACAAGCATTTGTACATTATTTAAATCTTTTCGAATTTCGCATTTTAGATCCGTAAAAAAATTCAATAATAAAATTACTCTTTTAAAAATATTACCAAGTTAATGAAAACCTACTTGAAAGCCCTAATTGTAAATACCAATTTTTTTATATTGCAAACATTGACAAATTTGTTTCTCCTTTGTTTAAGCTCAAGTAAGTTTTCATTAACTTTGTAATATTTATAGAATAATTTTTATTATTATATTTTCAACAAGTTATAAATTCCATTCAGTCAAAAAATGCGTAGACGGAACGAGAATTTCAGCATACTGTCTAAAATGTATTAAATTGTTTTTTAAATACAAAGTATACCTAACATTTTTGCAACAACCTAGAAATTGTTTTACAGACATAATGCGAAATTCTGAAGGATTAAAATGATACCAAAAAATAGAACAGTAACTGTGAAATAAAGAAAAGACCGACATAATTGCAGTAGCAAGTATTGCAAAAATATATGGTTCATTAGACTCCTGGTCTACTCGAATGTGCAATTACTAATAGAGCAGTGCAATCCCAGTCTCAGGTAGGGAAGCTATCATGGGTTCTTGAGGTTAAATCTAAAAAGTTCATCTGTTGACAAACTGGTAAGAACCTGAATATTATTGGAACATGAAATGTGAAAGGAGTGTATAGTCAAGAGAATGAACTGTTAGAAAAAATGATTAAAAGAAAAATTGATAATATTTTGTTTGTGTGTGATATCAAATGAAAAGAGAAATGTCCGGTGATGAATGGTGGAAGCTTGGTACTGTGGTCAGTGTGGATGAATGGGTAAAAGAAAGCAAGTTGAAAGTTAATCTTAAGTTAAATCATCTTTTTTAAATTTATTTAACATTGATGCAGATTTAATCTTAAGCCCAGCTTAAGTTAATCTGTAAGTCAGAAAATATGAATTACAATAGCTTAGACTACAGGGACAGAAACTTGCTTGTGTAGAAACCTTCATTATACTAATAAAATCGTGAAAAACTAAAAAAGAACTCGTTGAAATCGATGTAAACAATGTTTGTCACAACAGCCGCATATCCTGTTGGTTTTTTATTATTTACAGTAATTATTTTAATGCTAAAATAATATGGCACACCCTGTACATTGTATTTTTCAATTTTAAAAATAAAATTTAAAGTTGATAAGACAACGAAAATGTGAGAGAATGTGGCGAGCGATAAGGGCTTTTTGACAGCGTTCGCTTAAATGGTAGATTGTTATTTGTAGTTGAAAATTACGAAATTGGAATTTATCGAATAACTAATAAGTTTTGTGACAATTTTGATATAATATAATAATACGGATTCACGTACATTACCTGGCCTTAGTAATTTTGAAAAAATTATTCCGATCTGGGACAAGAATTGCAAAAATTTGGAAATCAAATTGAATTGCCGCCTAGTCCGTTGTCATTTGGAAAGAGCCATATTTATATCAGCGACCGTTTGATGCAGTATCACCTCCGAGGTCTCACTTCCGATAGGATTTCTGGACGTTGCGAACTTTAGTCAATTTATGTTTTTGTCAATGTTGAGCATTGGAACAGCTGACGGTTTTTTTTGGTAACTAATCTGTATATTTTAATAAGTTTGATTTTAGAACCTTTAGATAAGATTAATATTTGGATTGACATCTGGTGAAGCAGAGCTCTATGGAGGGATTTTCTTGCCAAAGTAGAGGGGTAAGTCCGTATTTAAATTGTAAATTGGTTATTGAGATTGCTGTCGGCTATGGCCAAAGCTCTGTTTAATTTTTTGCAAGCATTTTTATATTTGCTTGTCGGTAGATTGGCCGAGTTGAGAACGAATCAGTGATTGCGATCCAGAAGCTGGTCTTAAGCCAACATTTAATTAGTACGCGGTTCTCTATTCAAAACCTGTGTTTGCAACTTTTAAGTCGATTATTCTGTTTTAATTTTTGTACCCGTTACAAACCTATCACTAATCTATTGGCCAAAATTAAATTATCACTCTTACTCTATCTGGAGTTTTATTTCGGCCTGGCGTCCAGCAAATTTTTTCTTTTCAGCTGTTGTTACAGATAATAAATGACTGGAGAATCGAGTATCAGACCTACGAATATCCCAGCTCTTGGTCTGTAGTTTGAAAAGAACAAAGCTTAGCCGCCTGATTTTTATTACTGGCACAAGAGGCAGGATTGTGTAGATATAAGCTCGAATATTGGCACACCCTGCTGAATTCCAATACAAATTCACTGACTTTCCTAGATTTTTCCCTGACACAACTGAATATTTTCCCTGATTTTTTGAAACTTTGTGAATTACAAAATTCAATAATGTGATAACTACACGAAATACACAACACACAAAATATATCAATACAAATTGAAAAAATGGGGGCAAGCTGGAATAAATTTTTGTTCTCTTTATTGGGTCCTCTAAAAGGACATTCGTAATTTTGCACTTTTTAGCGACCCCGGATTTCGCCGCCCCAGAAGAAAAACCATGCGAAGAATGACATTTTTACGAATATTTGTGAATATCTCAGTCTGAGTGCACTTTAAAGCACAATGTGAAGTTATTGAAAGTTAAGTACACTAAATTGTCTAGAGAAAAGGTCTTCTATTTTTTTCTATTTAATAGAACAGTTACTGAGTTACTTATTAACAGAGAATGTTAGGATGAGTGAAAAAATGAACAAAGCTGAAGTGTTAAAGCTATGCCAGTTTATTAAAAAAGGCTGTAAATGAGACCATGACTGAAACATTCAAGTGTGGGGAGCATGAAGTTTATTAATGTCAGTTTGTGGAAGTTTATTAATGTCAGTTTGTGGAAGTTGTTTAATGTGTGTTAGAAATTTGCAAATCCCTAATGACTGGAAGAATGATCTCCTTGTTCATTTGTAAATAAGCAAAGACTGTAAACGTTAATGTAAGAATTATAGGGCGTTTAGTTTGTTGAGTATTGGTCCAAGCAAAGTTTTTAGTCAACTCTTAATCAAAACGGTTTGTAAGAAAACGGCTAACAAAATATGGAGTGTGCAATGTAGTTTCGTGACAGGCACAAATGCCTGATTTGTTCATCCACAAGTGAATGAATAATGTATGAGACAATTACATTTAGTTCAGTCATTAGGTCGCAAAAACGGTTTATGTGGAAATAACTCGGAAATGCGATGTTTTTGCTTAAATTCCTTTAATTAGGCATTAAAAGAAAGTTTCAAAAATCATCATTTGACACCTGTAGTATTTTACATTTTATAATAATCAAGTCAATCAAGCCATTGTATGCTATGTTCAAAATTAAACGAAATAATATTTTTACCGTATTTTTAAGGATGTTTTCAGGTTTTTTTTTATCATTTATTCGTTTTTAGTGCTTCCCACAACAAGAAAATGGTATAAAATTAAAGTAACTAAAAATACGCTCAAAACTAAAAATAAATTGTTCTTATATTCGTAGTTTTGGGAGATATGCTCAGAAGAACAAAAAAAGTTTTTGAAAATATTATGTAAATTGCCTATAGTACCTCGAGTTCTGATTTATTTGTGGTAAAAATATCAATAGAAGTTTTTTATATGGGGTTAAAATTAGGCGATATATGCGGCAATATTGCTGAAAAATGGTTAATATGCAATTAGATGAAAACAAATAAATATACATAAATATTTATACAGGATATAATTGAACTGGTGATTGTTGAAAGGGTATTAAGTCCACTTTTTAAATTAATTTATTTTATGATATATTATTATTAAAAATTATGTATTTCATTCGTTTGGCGTTGAAAAGAATTTAGTCAGATGAATGGAAATACCATTCATTCATGTAGAGTAATTTGTAATGGAAGTTGAGAATTCAACTGTCAATAATATTTCTGTCATCAAGATAATGATGAAATTCAAAACTTTTAGAAAAAATTTTGGAGTGGGTGGCCAACCACAAAGCAAGACAAAGATCCATTAATTATTATTATGATGTTAATGCTTCTTTTTCATACATGTTTTTTCAGTTTAATTTTCAGAATTACTCTGTTTTTTGTATGTCTAATCTTTCGTATTTACTTCTTCTTAGGGTGACGTGCCTGATTCCAGGCGTTGGCGACCCCTCTCCTATGTGTTGTTTGTTTGAAGTATTATCACTTAATATTTACTAAATATATTACTGATTGTTGAAAGGTAAGTCATGGTTTCAAAATTAAATAAAATACAAATTAGTGATAAAATACATAATAAAAATTATTCATTTAAGGAAACCGAAACCTAACTAGTTTTCCTGCAGAACACTGCTTGCATTTATCAATAACTCAAATACATTAGATATAAATCAGTTTTTTTGAGATATCTCCGAAGTTACTTTTATGGACCTAACTTCCTTTCAACAATCACTGATTCAATTATTAATTTACGATTCCCTAGGTACATAATTTATTTAAACCGACGTCGTCAAAATTACAAAAAGGTAGTCATATTTTTCAGACCTTAATAAATACTAAGGGACAATAAAATGTTGATGCATGCTTTAAAAGATTTTTGATGTTCTGATGGGTTTTTGTGTCTGAAAAATGTACAGGCCATAAACAAAATTGTTACATAAAAAAAACCGACGGGGCGCCGTCCTAAAACAAAATAGCAATTTTTTGAGAAAAATTTTGGTTAACATGAGTGTGGTTACACCGGTGAATCCAATGCCGCTTGGATTGTGAACGGTTGCACGGATTTGAAACACTTGAATACAAAGTGAAAAGTTTAATTTGCAATCCCCCCAATTATAGCAAACCACGAGTCACCGTTGATGAGTAGGTTAATTAAACAACCACCTTCAAGGCAATAGATTTACGAAATTAAATTGATTTAAGCTCCTCTTCCCCAATCAGAAGAAACAAATGACGCTAGTACACCTACACAGGGTATTGCTAGGTTGTCAATTTTAAAATTTTAAATACATAATATAATATTATAATCGCCTCAATTTATTTAAGTCAAAGAAGTGGTAATCTAAGCAGCACTGACTCTTGATTACCTAGGTTGTACGGCCTAAACGCCGCAGCACATGTGATCATAATAGCCATTTTGAAACCCTGGGGGTATTCCATATCCCCCACTGTTACCACTAGGTTTTATTTAAAAAAACTTGCATTTATGTACATGCAATAAAAAATAATTATGCTAAATATTGACAATATATGCGATTATATAGATAATAATTTTACAAGCGGTAAAAATCTAAAATTATATACGCAATAAAAATTCGTTTTTGCAGAGAAATGTAGAGATACTATTAATCAGTTTTCTATGTGGTGCAGCAAATAAAACATGTAAATCTGGACTCTTTCTCTAACTTTACTTTATCACTTTTAGTCGTAGGATTCCCAAGCAAAAAACTATTTCTAAATAATGAAATTTAATAAAAATTGGGTTTTTTTTTAGGAACTTGTATCTCTAAAACTATTAAGGTTACAACATTTAGTTTCTTCAGTTTTACGTAGAATTTTATTCGCCACTGCAGGTTATATTCAATTTGAACGTCAGTTCAACCAAAATGGAGTTATTTGCAGAAATGTAAGAAGGGGTAGAAAAGGTTAAAAAAAATCAACAAAAATAGGATGTATAGGAAATCGCCAATTGATGATTTTGTGATATTTGGAACTTTCTTCAGTAAATTTATCTGTTCCAGTTCAAGCCTGATGTCGAAAACTTAGAGGCTCTTTTTTGATGACAAACTCAAGGGTATTTTCACACAAAAGTGACTGGACTAAATGAGCATTTGTTGATTTGATTTGGAGAAAGCATAGACTGGATGAATAGAAAAAATGTTGTGGTATTGTAGAATACTTTCGAGTACGGTATGGCCGATTGGTTAATATATAAAATTAGTGCTGTGTGCAATAGAATAAAATGTGGGTCAGGTCAGGGTAGATGGATCATTGAGAAAATGGTTCAACTTTCAAGAGGGTGGTAAACAAGGATGTTATGTCTCCATCGTCGTTTAATGTACATGTATGGATAAGTGTACATAATATGATATGAATACTATCATATCATCAGGCTTAGATACAAAAGTCGACATGTCACAACTTTTCCCAAAATGAGTTTAATACATCAAAAAATTAGAAATGCAAAATCCTACATACCCATCAAAAATTATAAGAGAAAATCCCGACAAATACTGAGTTATACGAAACTAAAATATCATCTTAGATGCAAAAACCGACATTTCCAAAGCTCAACATTTTGATAACCCGTGACCATTGAATTTTCAAAGGTTTTGTCAGTTGTGTAGTGTGCTTTGACATACCTATATTCCCCCTGATCGTGTTTTTGGACAAATTGAAAAGATTTATAAAAAACATGCGGTAGTTGTTCATCCTGATGACTAAATAAATATAATTAAAAAGTTTGCAACTGTTCACAAAATTGGAAGTGATGTGGTGATTAATTAAAGATTGGAGAAGCGAAAATCAAATTTTTTTGAAGCAACCCAGTTATTGGCATTTCAAATTTCAACCTTCAAAAAGATTAATAATTATTAAAGTGAAAGGTGGAGCTCCTCCACTTGTAAGAGGTGAAGCAACTTATAAAAGTGTTTGTGTACACTCTAAAGGATTATGCAGAGGGGAAACCATTTTTCTCATACGACCCCCAAAAGTATTAGAAATTGGGGTACCTATTAACAAGGATAAGAAACAAATTATTGCAAAGCTACTAGAAAAACACTATGGAAGTGAATGGGAAAAAGAAGATGAGTTCATTTTTTTAGAAAATTTTTCCAAAATGTATTGGAGAGAACACAGGTAACTACAGAACAAGAAAACTGTGAAGAATAGATGATTAATCTGTAGTAATTGACGTTTTTTAAATAAATATTTACGAGTTTAGGTGCAAAACCCGACATGTCCATTCTAATAATAATTAATTTTTGAAGACTTCTGACTGCCCCTCATTTTTTCAATTGATTTCTATATTTTTCTCTATGAGTAGCAAGCTATACCAAAAAAAATGGTTACTGAATTCGGTCGCATAAAGATTTTATGAGTTTTTCTGCATTATCTAGTTTTCTATTTCACTGGACTTGTCGGGTTTTGCATCTAAGCGACTGATATGCAGACATTTTAAGAAATGATGGCAGTTTACTATAAATGGAAAACTTTTAGAACAAGTGAATGATTTTGAGTATCTGGACAGAAAGTTTTGTAAAACTGGAAGGATGAATGGTGAAATTGATAAGACATGTGAATGCATTACCAAACATGTAGGATCTACTGCAAATAATGAAGTAGGCAAAAGAAGCAAAGTGTGGGTAGACCAGGAGAAGCATAAAAGCAAGATGGTTATGGTTGAAATGAAGTATTTAAGAATTGCATGTGGGAAAACTCATTTGAAGCTGACTAATGGATCGGTATGAAAGAAGACCTTACATTGAAATGGATATGTTGAGAGATTAAGTGACAAAACTGATTTATAATGGAAGAATACTAATTAAAAGGAAGGGGTAGACTATGTAAGACTTGTTCAAATGAGTGATAAACATTAAATGTGAAGAATACAACAGTTGTTTTCAAAGTAGGTAAGTGTGCAAGTGAGAAGAAATGTAGTGAAGATGATTTAGTCTTAACACTGGTTTTTGCCTATCCTATTAAGGGAATGGCGTGACTACGATGTATGTATGTAGATAGAAAGTAAAATTATAGTGGGTGTAATGATTTGAAGGCGCCATTTGAACTTTTATGTTAGTCAAGGTTTGCACATGAAATGTTAATTAACCATGCCCGTCTCATTTTTATAACTGCAAGTAGGAAAAATTTAAATTGAAAATTGGCGCATAAACTGGTTTACACGATTTGCAAATTTTATTTTCACATAGCATAAATATAAAATGCATGAAAAGTTTGCACCCTACAGACTTTTAGTCAACACATAATTTCTGTACCCACTAAAAAGATATAAACAGTTTCATTTCAAAATGACCTTTCCTATTTATGTCGATAAAAACCTGAAAACTTGTGACTAATTATGGCATGTACGGCAAGTTGATAGGGGAAACTGCTGTAAATAATAGACCGACCTCCTTTACGAATAGCGCTCAATACAAAAACAAAATATAAATATTACCTGCTTCCTTTTTGTGTCCAATCTGCTGGAAGTTCGCCTAGGTAAATTTTCCAGCAGGCGTTTTCGAGCCAGTCGTTCCTTTTCACAAAACAATCGAGGTAATTCGGGTAGGAAGTTCTCAGTTAATGTGCAATACAGTTGCCTTTCAGCTTTGGAGGTAGATTTTTTGAACTTTTTGGCAAGTTGAAACCAATCTTCTTCTGTAAAACACACTACTTGCCAAACAGATTTGCCCTTCTTGTTATTTTTATTGTTAAAGTCTTCGCGATATAAACGTGTGCCGTAGAAATACCAAAAAGCTGAATCGTTATCATCGTACCCTAACGGTTCAACACGAAGACTATCGGCTTCTAAATTCTTTAACTGTTCTAAAACGTCTTCGGCATCTAATCGAAAATCGCACAAAGCATACAAAATGTCTACTTTAGTACGTAAAGGTAATAACTGAAAATCTATATCGGTATTAAATGGATTATAACGATCATGTTCCTTGCACTTTTCACGAAATAATCTTCTCAAAAACATCTGATAATTAAAAGTGGATATTTCATTGTTGGGAAGACACCCTGTTAAAAGTTTGACGATAAGTTCTTGTAACCATGATGGTTCTTCGGTTCCATCGGTCAATAATGCTTCTTCCAAATCCTGTAAAAGAAAAGGTGAGTAAAGCCGAATCATAAAAGTGGAAATGAAAAACTACCTCAATGTCAAAATCTAATAGATTAAAAGCAGTACGAAAGAGAGAACAGAAATGTGCAATACTGGGTACTTCCCACCATGATTGAATATCTAAAAATACGTAAACAATAGTATTACAATAATATAAACAAATTACTATAAAATGTCAACAAATTCAACACACCTAGGATACTAATGAAAGTTGGAAACATAACCTATACTGTAATCAATACATGTAACCTCCTTAATTCACATCAACTTCCATCAGTTTATTTTAAAAATTATTAACAATTCCATAATAAACAAATCTCTAGTTGGAGTAGTAGTAGTAAGATGTAATAATAAACTGAATTTATTTACAACTTTTTTTATATTAGAAAATTGCCATTTCCCAAACAAGCTTTTGTCGAGCTCCCGCAGTTGACTGTGGGATAAATACAACTACCAGCACCATTCAGCTTGAAATATATTACCACATCAATTATGTGTAATTTAGATATCATAAAAAAAAGTTTAATATTTACCGTCCATTATTTAAAACAATTGAAAGGGATACCCCATAGGGAAACTATAAATATACGTAACAAATAATTGAATTTTGAATACCGGAAACAGTAACACAATCAGCTGAAGCACTTTTGCGTGCGTACTACGCTGTTTCAACGCCAAAACAACTATGGACAACAAAAAGTTAATCTTCTTCCCACTACCACATTTCCTTGCAACGTTGCCACCTATAACTGTTTATTCACAGTTTTCACTTTTGCATTTCATTTGTTTTTCTAGCATCATTTTTTCTTATCGGGTCTACAATTTTGACAATTTATTGTTATTAATTATTATTAAATGATTATAATTAATTAGAGTTATGTATGTACAGATTAATTAATAAATTAATGCTACTTCCTATTTTTTATTAGGGGATTATAAAAATAATCGAAATTGGTTTAATCTTTTAAGAAAAATTTTATGCCTACTTACCTATAATGCTAAAAGTATTTCAGCTTGTCAAGTTATTGAAAGTTGATAAATATGGATGAATCATTTGATGATAAACATTTCTTTGCAAAATAATTACAGTTCTTATTACGTGTTTACATCGTTATACTGATAGATTGTACTGATTATTCAAATGTTTCAATAATGAAACCAAATAATATGTATGTTTTTGTATTACAAAAAATATTACAAAATGAGTTTTCAGAATTTTTTATTTTAACAAAAAATTGATGTAGGAGAAGGTGGGGCAAAACGGGGGTCGATGTGGTTGAAACAGTATTTGAAGGTGTAAATAAAGAGGTAAATATCTATTATAGTGTGAATAAATTTATTTAACATTTCGTTTAACATCTCCGATGTTCAAAATGAAAATAATGAAAATACTTGTATTTATTTTAAACGTTTGAAAAAAAAAGGTTATATCCCGTTCTGCCCCATTCATTGAAAGGTGAAACAAAATCATGTTTTATGGCTGGCAAAGTTCACAGATGAGTTGTGATTAATCATCGTCAGTATCAATGCCGGCACAGGAATTATGGGCCCATTTTTTACACTGTATGCATGATATCCAGCCTTCACTCGATTTTGAATATAAGTCGTTGCAATATAAACAGGTCGCATCGTCTTCTTCATCTGATTCCACGCTTTGTTTCCGTGGTTTTTTGTTAACAATATTCTGTGTTTTTTTCTTTCCTATTTTGTTAACAATTTTCTGTGTTTTTTTCTTTTCTATTTTGTTAACAGTTTTCTGCGTATTCTCCTTCCTTTTTTCGTTACCGGTGAACAGTTTTTTCTTAAGTCTATTTTCTTTGGCTTCCTTGATCTTCTTAGCTTTATTAGCCGCTTCTTCGAGTTCAGTCTTATAAGGGGAAGCTGTCAGGATTGCCGTTTTGCCTCGTTTCCTCGTCACTCGCTTTTGTCCCGGCTACTCTGGGTATGGGAAGTATATGTTCAGGCGAAAACCTCGGAAAGCTGGTAAAAATAGGGCTAGCTATTGTTAACTGCAAATTAGCAGATCGGTGAAAAATAAAAGTATGGTCGGTACGGAACGGGGTAGGACCCCGTTCTGCCCTACCCCGTTGTGCCCCAAGTGTTGGTAAACCAAACATCGCAAGGTTAGCGACAGCCATGTTACTTCTCCAAGACATGTTAATACGTGAAAAGACACTTTAAACAACGCTTAATTCGGTAGACTAAATTGTAATAACGAAAAGTAATGTGAAATATATCTTACCTTGTTTTCAAATATTCATAAAGTTGTAGTTTTATAAGGTGCATGTCAGTGGCCCCCCCAGTTTCGAATTTTTTTATGAAAATGGTGTCACACGTTAGAGCATCGTTAGAGCCTGAATGAGCTTCCATTATTTTCGTTTGAGCCTCAAAGGTCGCGGAGTTATTCGCAAAAAACAACTGGGGGGCCGTAGACATGATGGCCCCCCCAGTTTCGAATATTTGGGTGAATTTGGTGTCAAACGTTAGAGCATCGTTAGAGCCTGAATGAGCTTCAATTATTTTTGTTTGAGCCTCAAAGGTCGCGGAGTTATTCGCAAAAAACAACTGGGGGGGCCGTAGACATGATGGCCCCCCAGTTTCGAATATTTGGGTGAATTTGGTGTCAAACGTTAGAGCATCGTTATATAGAGCCTGAATGAGCTTCCGTTATTTTCGTTTGAGCCACAAAAGTCCATTTTCCTTCCTATTTGGAATTTTTGTATGAAACTGATGCCAATCGATAGAGCATCGTTAGAGCCTCAATGAGCTTCTATGGTCATGGTTTTAAGTTAATATATTTACAAAGTTATGGATGTTTTAAATTTTCGACCAAACTCCGAGCAACATGCGTTAACTTGAATTTTGCCAGATTGAGGGTTCCCACCATCATTGCTAATTTAAATTCCCTGACTTTCCATGACGAAAATTATAAATAAAACATCAACTTAAAGGAATATAAAGCTTTAGTTGATATAAATAATCATTATTACCTTCATCGATTTCGTATAATATCAACTGCAAAATTATTGTTTGAAGAAAAAATTGTATTAATAAAACTAAAAAATAAAGTTTAAAAAGACCTTATATGTAGAAGGGTATATATAAGGAATTGGCAATTTACAGCTGTTGTTGACTGTCTTGCCACTTTGGGCGACAGTTGCAAATCATCATACCGTTCCCACAGGCTTAAATTTTCACGCCAACAATAACTTACGTAATGCCCAATTGCATTGATATTGTTTATTGCTGTGGGTGGCATGAAACTAATAGCTCCTCGAATGTGAAATGTATTTCCATTAACAAAAATTTCTTGGGGAATTTCCTGTAGGGAAATGTTAAATTCCAAAGACGAATCTTTCTTCATTGGCCCACATATTTCCAAAAATAAATGCTGGCCAAAACTTATGTTTATTTCGGTATATTGCATTAATTTGACAATTCTTACATTGGCCATGGTTAGGTATTTCTTTAAATCGTAGGTCTAAAGCGTTCTGGAGGTAGGCTATCCTGTGTTGGAAAATTAATTTATTGTTAAAATCGGGAATCCATTTTTGATAACATTGCTACATTTAGAACATTTAAAATTTTCTATCGTTGACGGCTCATCCCGGAATAATTGTTGAAATAAATAATAAGAGGTTGATGAAGCATTTAGTTCCACGTGATTATTAGGTAATCTTTTCTTATTGGGTTCTTCAAAAACATTATCCATAAGCAAAGCCCGTTTTCTGTAAGTTTGCGCATTCACTCCATCACGCATAACATGAGCAATCAACTCGTACAATGTAGATTTCTTTTTTGCATCAACAAAATTAGCATATTTTCTGCTTTCCGAACAACACATAATAATATGAATTATGTTATCAAATCCGCACGTGTTAATTATTGTAAAATAGGTTTTTCCTATTTTAATAAGTTGCAAACTTAACGTATTACCATTTCTAAGCAATCCTATCACCGATGACTTCGTTTTGCTTTGATCATTGCAGATTAAACCGGTGGGATCCTTATCCATGTAATTCCACGACACATTTTAAAATGCCATGACAAGATTTGCATTGACCCACGATACACTTACAACGGTATGCTCATACGCAGGTTGGTTGACGTCACGTGCGAATTGGAATTGTGATGCGAACCATCTTGCGCTTTTGCGCAAATACACCGGTTATTTTCCATTTTTTTGATAATATTTATTATTAATATCTACTAATCACACCCCCACCTATCCGAATTTCAAAGAAAAATTCAAATCGGAACGAAAAAATTTCACTCGATTCGAAGGGAACGTGTGATGCATTTCCCCGCGTGGAGCCGCGGCATATTCGATGCTTATTTTCCCTACTTTTAAAAAGTCGATTTTGGGGTTGTTTTTCAACGGTTCTCGAAAATTTTTGTTTCATAAAACAACATACCACTTTTTAGGTTTATTTTATCCTCACGATGACATGCAACAATCTATTTTTTTAGAAATGTCTTCAATTTGTGGAAATCGGAAGTATTTGATTTTCGTCCCTTTTGTCGTTTTATTATTATTACCACATTTCGCAACTGCACAACCCGGCATTTTCGAATTTAATAATAGAATTTTCAATTTTCACAAATTCGAATAATTTCAAATAATTTGAATTCGACAGATAATTTGAGTCACGAGTACAGTTCGTACCACGTTCGTACACGATCGTTCGTAATTTAATTCGCACGTGACGTAATGCGCGATAGTAGACGTGTTTGAGAAAAATAATAAGCATACCGTTGTAAGTGTATCGTGCATTGACCACTTATTTGAAGGTAGCAAAATCCACTTGGGTAGATTTTACAACGTTTGTATATTATACGTACAACATGGCATTTTCGTCTCTCTAAAAATTTTGGTATGAATTAAATCTGTCCAGTAGTGTGCTTTCAAAGTTTCGTAATTTCTAATATTATCGCTGTTGTTCCCATCTGATCGTTTGTAAGAGCGAACGGAGAAATACTATTCCACTCTTCCGCTGTCAAAGTTATTCGAAAATCTAAACGTTTGCCGCCTCCTTCGTTTTCTTCTTGATCCTCATCCGATATATCCGAGTTAATTTCTGCAGTGTATTTTGATGAAACCTGCAAATTTAATTCTTCCATAATGTTGAGCCTGTTCAAGATCACGTGGTTATAAACGTATTTTGGAAAACGGTAGTATTACCAAATTGTTTTACTATTTCCGACCCACAAACATTTGATGGGCCCCAAAACTTTTTACCCATTGGATCATAAATTTTCTCTTTATTGGCAACAATAACCAGGTTAAGGTACTTCAGATCAATATTAGATTTTCTCGGCATGATATTCTATTTGTATATTCCTTCGATAAAAATTTTTATAATTTTAAATTACAATTTTTCGCTTATTTTTAAGCTTATTTTCGGTTTTTTATAACCAACTTAAAAATTTGTATCTTTTAATCTGGCATGCATGTTGCTCGGAGTTTGGTCGAAAATTTAAAACATCCATAACTTTGTAAATATATTAACTTAAAACCATGACCATAGAAGCTCATTGAGGCTCTAACGATGCTCTATCGATTGGCATCAGTTTCATACAAAAATTCCAAATAGGAAGGAAAATGGAAAAACATGTCTACGGCCCCCCAGCAGTTTATCGTGAATAACTCCGCGACCTTTGTGGCTCAAACGAAAATAACGGAAGCTCATTCAGGCTCTAACGATGCTCTAACGTTTGACACCAAATTCACCCAAATATTCGAAACTGGGGGGGCCATCATGTCTACGGCCCCCCAGTTGTTTTTTGCGAATAACTCCGCGACCTTTGAGGCTCAAAAAAAAAAAATGGAAGCTCATTCAGGCTCTATATAACGATGCTCTAACGTTTGACACCAAATTCACCCAAATATTCGAAACTGGGGGGCCATCATGTCTACGGCCCCCCCAGTTGTTTTTTGCGAATAACTCCGCGACCTTTGAGGCTCAAACGAAAATAATGGAAGCTCATTCAGGCTCTAACGATGCTCTAACGTGTGACACCATTTTCATACAAAAATTCGAAACTGGGGGGCCACTGACATGCACCTAGTTTTATACAGATTTCAGGGAGGTGTTTAATTAACAAAGGAGAAACACTTGGTAATTCACAACGACCGTTCTTATCACTGCACAGATGCATAATGAAGGTGTATAGAGAGTTGCAGCGAACTGCCGTGCTACTATCAGCAAATAAACCTGATCCCCCGTTCCGCCCCGACCCCCATTCCGCCCCACCTTCCCCTATTGAAGGAACATTCCTTTAATTACATAATATGGTTTTTAGGGCGGAGGGAATAGAATGTTACAACTTCTTACGTTGAGGGAGTCCAAAGTGTTCCTTCTTACATAATCAATATTAAATCATTTAAAAATAATCAATTATGATAAATATGGGAGGGGGGACTGAAAATTTCCAAAATGGTATTTGTCTAAAATAGGGGTGTCAAGAATCTTTTGTTCCCTTACATGGAGGAGGAGGGCGTCTAAAAAAATTTTTAAATCATCTTTACTTAACTAATGGACGGTCCCTAAAGGCTGGTACAGATACGGCTAGTATTTCAGTCCAGTAGCGAATGAATTAGTAGATAGGCAAGTAGCCATAAAACCAAGAAAATCTAGTTCAGACACGGCTAGCAATTTGTCTAGTAGCGAGTGATTTAGTACAATTTAGTTACTAAACCGTGTGTGAGCGGTACAATTTAGAGGAGTAGTTTGGTATTTTATACTGTAATTTAGTAAAACCGTGTAGTATAGTGGATCCAATATTTTCTATTTTTATGGTTTAGTAGCGTTCCTCCACCACTTCGGACGTTCGGAAATGATTGTTTTAGTATATTTAATTGGTCCTTTATTTGTTTTTGAGAGTTTTTTAATCATTGCAATAAAATGCTCAAACATGTTTTTGGAAGCTTTCGAAGAATGTGTGCTGCTTTATAAGATGTTCATTTTAAATTATATAAAAATACATATGCCAGAGAAGAATATTTGTCGTTTCCAAATTACACAAAAAATATTTAAATTTGAAATTGTTCTGAAGTTATGTTGTATTTTGGCGCCTGTCTGTTCAACGGTGATTCAACAAACTCGCTTCTAATAATAATAATAATTTATTTATTTACGGATATACCAATTGAAATAACACAACACAAAAGCACACACAACAAATCAAAATTCCACACTAACTCAATTCCCACATAACAGTCCTCTTGAACCCGATGTAAGACGGGTGAAATAGGTCAAACTGATGGTCACTCTCGTTTGAAACGTTGACCATCCGACACATTCTCGATATTGGGCTATTTAATCCATAGTTCGAACCATGAAACTTCACCCATAGTAACTTTGGGTTCCTAATGGGATGGACTGGAACATAAAACTGAATCAGTGACAACAAAAATTCGCAATCAATCCTGCCATTCACCAAGCGATGGACAAAACCACAGATCGGCAACCATTCTTCTATGCTCCAACGATCTGCAGTTGGCTTGAAGAAGACTGGAAGCATAAGAAAAGTCATCAGACTTTTGTCCAAGCTTAAAACTAAAGAATCGCAAAAACTTGCGTTCCACCGATTCCAGTCTAGCAACATGGACCCGGTAGAAAGGCGACCACACAGGCGAAGCGTACTCAAGCTTAGATCTAACAAGCGAAAAATATAAAAACTTTACAGTGTTAGCCGAAAAAAGACCACCTTGTCGACGGATAAAGCCAATAGCACGAAGTGCACCGTTGGATATTTTTTCGATGTGATGCTTGAAGGTTAGACATTTATCAAGTCGCACACCCAAGTCATCAATCACGTCAACTCGCGCCAACTTGACACCTCCCATGTAATAGCTGACAGGCACCACCGCGTGTTTAGCGTAAGAAATTACTGAGCACTTCTCGAAATTCAAAGCCAAATCATTAACAACACACCAGTTGTGGAGACCGTCAAGATCGCACTGAAGTAATCTACAGTCCTCCTCAGAACCAATCGATTTAAAAATCTTTAAATCATCAGCAAACAACAGAAATGAGTAATGCTCTATGTATTGACCAATATCATTTATAAACAACAGGAAGAGGATAGGACCACAATGAGACCCCTGGGGAACCCCTGAAGAAACCATAATATCCCTCGATTTATTATTATGAATGCGAACCTTCTGTGTCCTATTTATTAGATAACTGGCTAGCCAGTTAACCACAATTGATCCAAACCCCAACGCAGTGATTTTGGACAGCAGAGCAGAGTGTGAAACGCGGTCAAAAGCCTTGGAGAAGTCCGTATAAACGGCATCAACATGCTTGTGATATTCAAATGACTCTATAATATGAGTAACAAATGACAGAAGATTAGTGGTTGTCGATCGGCCAGGAAGAAAGCCGTGCTGATTGCTGACTATACAATTCCTACTAGCATGCATAAGTTGAGTTGCAACCAATTTATCCAACATTTTAGCTAAAGTTGACTGGATCGAGACCCCTCTATAATTAGCAATGTCATGACGATCACCTTTTTTAAAAATTGGTGTAATAAAACTCATCTTCCAAATGTTGGGAAATTTACCACTCGATAGTGAGAGCTTAAAAATATACCAAATAGGAAGCGACAGAGAAAACTGGTACCTTTTTATGAAGTAGGGAGGAATGCCATCCGGACCACAACATAAACTGTCCGGAAGTCCCTTAATGGAATCAAAGACATCACCACTGGATATCAAAAACGAACTACAATCGATGATTTCAGATGCTTCATAGTCATATTTAGCACCACCATCACTACAATAGCTCTCAGAGAATTGCTCAGCAAAAAGATCAACGCACTCCTGCCCCGAACCACCAATTACATCGCCCAAAAACATACGTGTAGGGTAACCTCTAACTTTTTTGCGGTCGTCGACAAATTTCCAGAATACGCTTGGATCGGCAATTATGGCCTCCTCAGTTTTGACTATATAGTCACGATAAAGTTTATGACTCAGTTGCTTGGCCTGCTCTCTATAGTCACAGAATCTACCATAGTCCAGTGAACAACGAGTCACCTTAAAGGATTTGTGCGACGCTTTCTTTTTTCTTATCAATTTAATCAGCTCACCCAAAAACCAAACAGGATACTTGGAGGCAAAAACCTTCTTGCGGGGAACCAGCATACTATCATTGATATCAGGACACATGTTTCTATGACCTGGGTACCCAAGCAGGTAAAATCCGTTCTTTGTACTTTTTCGTCTGTACTTTATGACCGCGTTCGATTTGGAGCTATTTTCGCTTCGTGGCGCCAACAAACACTTTTTGCCCGTTCGGTTTGGGACTTTTACTCGCCATGAAACGCTATAGCTCCGCCCATTTCAGAAGCTTTCAACGCTTTCTTGAAATAGGTCGGGCAGCAATAGCGCGGCGCTGCGGTGGTAAAATTTAAAATTAATTTTTGAATTTGAATTTTTGAATTTAAATTTTTGTAATAATAAATTATTTGTTGTTACGCATCAGTCGTTTTTCGATCACAACTTTTGTATTGAACACTAATAAAGTTCAAAATACAAATCAAAGTTCGCACAATCTCGAATCAAACACGCTCAACACGCTATAACAAATAAGTTAGGTTAAAATACAACCTCAAGTTTATATTTTAAACACCATAGCGCTAACCCCCGTTCGGTTTGGAACGCCTTCAAAGCTCGGATTTTCCAAACCGAACGCAAATTTTGCACGCTTTTAGCGTCAAGGCGTGAAGGCGAAAATAGTTCCAAACCGAACGCGGTCTATGTTAACCGGTACTATTATATTATTTGAATGGATGTGTCCTAATACGATTCTTAGAAAACGGAATTTAGAAAACGAAGAAAATCTCGAAAATTGTGTGCAAAATGTAATCTACCTGTTTGTAATGACTAATGAGCATAGACAATTGCCAAATTAATGTATTGAATGTTAAGCTAAATTATGATAAATAAATAATTTTTTTAAGCTATACATCCTCTATTTATTCATAGAAATTTGTTCTAAAATATCTTCTGCTATAATCTGTCCAATATTGGCTATAACATTATTATTTAATAATAAAGCGCGACGTTAACGACTCTCCATCTCGAAGGTTTCTAAATGATTTTTTTGTATTGTAACTTATAAAACAAACACACACCTACTGCTTACAATTTAATTTTTAGGTAGGTACAATAAAATTGTCGTGCCTGCATGACGTGTTCACCAAGTGGTGGGGACTACTCGCCAGAAAAATAGATCTACTAAGTCGCTAAACTTGTATCCTGAAAACTAAATCAATCTCCTAAATTGTACACGGTTTAGTTACTAAATACTTCGCTACTGGACTAAAATACTAGCCGTGTCTGTACCAGCCTTAAGTAAAATTAAAAAAAAGTATGTTCTTGTTCCTTTTTTATCTCTTCTCCAGTGTTTGATACAGGTTGCACAGATCATCCCAACTTGTCTCAAATTACCTCGGACATCATTTTGACTGGCCACCAGATTCGCAGATCCCGAAAAAACAATTTTAATTCGATTAATTCATTGCAATTTCGTAAACTGAACAAACTTCGATACATTAATTGAAAAATTCGCACATATAAAACAAAACACAAAATTCAATTAAATTGATTAGATGGATGAAATTTAACGGAGGGGGGGGGAGTTTTACTAGAAAGCGTGAATTGTAATTCAGATTTGTCAGTTGATATTCTGAAGGCGTCAATCGTAATTCAGATTGATTTGTGAATTGATATTCATAAACCGTCAATTTCAATTTAGAAACCGACAAATGAAAATTAGAAAGCACTAAATGAAATTCAGAAAGCATCAAATATTCAGCTCAATGAAAGCATCAGTTGTTTTTTTTCCCTAAAAATTTGAATGTTATGATTCTGTGTTGATTGCAAAACAGTGCAAAACAAGAAAGAGCCCTAATCTTTGGATTAAGGGATTATTTTATTAATAATCTTATAAAAAAAATATAAGCAAAAATATATTCCTAAATAAATCAAAAAGGAGTTTAAAGACAATGATTGCCCTACTTGTGGATTCAATATGAGAAGACTTTCAGTATAGTAAAACTGCTACCATGCTTACATCTAATTCACACAAAGTGCGGAAATCATATAAGTAATACTAATATATTATGCTTCTCTGACAGGCAACAAAGTGATAGAAAGGGTACAATACCAAGCAAATTCAAGAGAAGATCGTCAAATTGTTTTTTTTAAGCGGGGTTTTATTTTTAAAAATTCAAATATAAAGTAATAACAGGAAAGAGAGAGAGAACGAAAGTTGATCTTTTAAAATCGAGATGGCGTGATTATGGGGTAAAATTTAAAAGGTTGACCAGGGTAGAGGGAGAAAAGTTACCACGCGACGAGGTGATCTGATGGGACAAGTGGGTTGAAGGTCGATGGTAAATGACGCGGTCAATTTTTACCAAGTGAATTTTTGTTTTAATTTGCATCAAGATAATATTCTTATAAAACGAGATTATAGACGAATATACTACAAATGTACATGTGAGTAAGAAATTTTAATTATTTATGCTATATTTTTGTGAAATAAATTACCACGAGGCACGAGGTTCAACTTTTGGGTTTTTCGGTGATTTTGCTAATAAATGTTATAAATATTACGTTATTCCATGAGATATGTAAAATACCGGGATAGATTTTTAATAAATAAATCATTAGAATACTTGATGACCGTAATATTAGTCGATTCATGCAAAAATCCAGTGGTGGGTGTCACGTGGTGGCTTATTTTGAATTCATACTTGGTAGTTCAAAGAAATTCGATTTGTTTACTCTATTAATAATTAATAATAATAATATCTTGCATATTACATAAAAATATCGGCAATAATCGTTCAATTATGTTCATGCAAAAATACAGGGTGTTTCCGAAAGGTTTGGCATTGCTTCACATTTTATAACGTAGTTTTTAAGTTGTTCTATTATTGGTGGTAAATTCAAAATGGATGATGATAAAGGACTGTGGTTATACGTGGTTATGATTTAACAAGGTAAATGTTGAGGTGGTTATGTGGTTATACATGTGTTCTACACATATTTTATTATTTGGTATATTTTATGTCTATATTAAAGGTTTGGTAATTTAGGCGAGACGAGTATTGTCTCAGCTTAGGTAAACAAGGTATGTCGGTATAACAGGGTCTTTTCTTTGAGGTATGGTGATACTTACAAGCTCATTGTATGAGTGTACAGTAATATAACCTATGTAGCAAATCACAACCGCGAAAATTTCCTCGACAAGCCAGAGGCCGGCTCGTGATTTGTGTAAATTCTGACCCGGAGGCAGAACATGGACGTAGTTAGAATTGTATGGTTGGTATTACGTGTTCATATTTCACCCCCCCCCCCCGAACATTGTGTGGAGCTTGGCGGTATTGCTCTATTCGATAAGGGAGACCTTTGTTATACTGAGGTGTAATTTTACAGGTATTATAAACAAATATTATGGTTTATTTATAGGTATAAAAGTTGTAGACGTATTTTGTCCAACTTTCTTGCATTGAAGGTGAAGGCGTAAATTAGCCCGACTCGCAAGCCAGCTGAATCCAGTCGTATTTTGACTGATGACAAACAAACATTCTCAATACAAATAATTATAAATTATTATAAAATAATATTTTACTGATCTCAAAAGTGGATCGAAGGTATGATTTTAGTTCGCAGTCACAAATTTAGACTGTAGAATACTCTCTAAGGGAAATTTATGTGTTTTAGGATTAAATGAATTACCACTGACCTTATTATCAGAAATGATGAATGAATTACCAATAAATATGAACAAATTATTACAGATATCAAAATCCACTCAATAATGAGTTGTGTTCACTTGGTTTAATATCAATAAGAGATAATTTTCATTACTATTTTGGCTTGTTGATCCATTCCCGTGATTTTTTTTCTTTTTTTTTTTAATGAATAATAAATGAAATCTGAGTACAAAATTGGGTGTTTTAATGTTTTATTTAGTTAATTGGGTTTTAGAATGTGAACTTCGTTCACATTCTGCATCGAACAACAGGGCATCTTTCTTTGAATCACTGTGTATGACGTAGGTAGGCTAATTATGTTTATAGGTAATGCAATCTTCACGAACCGGGCTTTCCCGTTCAATAAAAGAACTGAGGTGTACTACGGTAGGGTATTTACAACGTGTGGGTTTTCTAGACAGATCACAGGCTTAGAACGATGGTATTTGAATTTCCGGATGTTGAGATTTTTAAGATGACGGCGGGAGATTCAAATTCAAAGTTCAATATTACAGTGCAAAGATTTTGTGCTGCACACCATTTGCTGGCTCCGCACAGCTTTCGCGCACGTAAAAATGCTCAGATGAGGACGCAGCTTTAAGAGGGGATAGAATGGAGTGCGAGATTCCTTATTCGCGTCATTTACATTATTCTTATGGGAAATTGCCGAACTTCAAAGTCGATTTATTCAAAAAGTTATGAATATTCCTCTAAAAATATTTTAACAGTAGGTATACTATATTGTTGCGTCCTCCACTTGGCTATCTGAGAAATAGCCAAGAAAAGGATTCACACTTCGAACACTTCTCTTTCTCGCTTTAAATTCTCGCTTTAAAAACGTCTTACAAGCCAACAGTGCAAAATAAAACAATCAGATAGCCAAAACACATTTAATTACATCAATATAACGTGGAACAACAAAATCAAAAATATAAATAAACACAAAAATACAACAACATAAAATTATAACAATTAACAATGCTAACCTTTAATGTGTTGTTGTTGATGATAACTCGGCTCAACAGATACAATAGCGCACATACACTTTCTTCTTATCACGATCCAAATTGTCCAAATGCTCCAAATTGTCCTGCCTTCGCTTTAAAATTTCTAACTTGCAACAATCCCACTGCAATGGGGAACATGCATGAATAAAAAAATTTAGTTAAAACAGTATTTTCCGATTAATCCTATATATTAAATATCAAATCAGCAAAAATAACTTCTATTTATTGTATTTTGTTATAAATAATCCATTTTAAAATTCAATGATAATTTAAAATAAATCATGTGACTTTAAACGCAACGCGTTTGCTTGCTTGCTTGCAATAACCTCACTTTCATGTTTATTCTACTCATGTAGAGTACTTTTTTAACTTTCTTGTTTTTAATTGATTTAATTATGATAAATAACAGCTTTAACACTAACAAACTTCAACTTTCAAAGCACAAAACCACAGAAAAATAACATAAATGAATGTAAAATTTAACTTGTGACGTCATCAGTCACTTGGAAAATTGCGCGGTCGTTTCGTTCAATTCAAATTGACGGATTTTTAAATATTTTTTAAATTATTATCAAAACGAAAATAAATAAATTAAATAGCATTAATTAGTATATCTAGTTATTTTTGATCCAACTACGCTATAAAAAAAATTTATGCATCTTCCCTATTGTCGTGCTCACATCAATTTTATCCGTGGGAGAAATTCGTTCTTCAAATCTTGGTCACCTTATTAATTTTCACTCGATTTTGCGACTCTCTTGGTCCCCTTATTAATTTTCACTCGATTTGCGACTCTCTTGGTCGTCTTATTAATTTTCACTCGATTTGCGACTCTCTTGCTCGCCTTATTAATTCGTACTCACGATTTTCGACTATATTGGTCGCTTATTTAAATGGAACTCGATTTTCGACTTTCTTCGTCGCCTTATTAATTCGTACTCGCGATTTGCGACTATATTGATCCCTTATTTAAATCGAATTCCCGTTTTTATCCCCTTGACAACAACTCTTCCTTTTTTTATTCACCTTTGATTTTATCTCACATTTTGTTCCGTCTTTTGTGTTGCCTACCACCGTTATCATCAGGCGTTTATTTTTATAAGCACAAAAACTTAATCTAACAAAAACTTACTCTAACAAAAACTTAACTAGTACATTTAAAACATCTCCGATCGTTTCCCTTTGCAATGTTCGCCCATAAAAGGGGTAACACGGTGGACACAACAATATAAACCGTCAGCTTTCCGAATATGTATAAGGCATTGGGTATATAAGGGTGAGCATTAGCGTGCTCTTCCCTAAGCTCAGTTTCACCCTCAATTTTCAGAAAATTTTCAAGGGAGTGCTCCGGACTCATCCTCTCTGAAGACCAATCCCTAGTAATTAATTTTCAAAAAATGCTGGTTAGGTCTCTCCCTGCCTTCATAAACCATAAATGCCCTCCTCTAAACTCATAAAACTGTACGGCTGTGGTATACATGACGGTATTTTATTTTGTTTTCGTGAGAAATGTTTAATTTTTATTTAAATTCTGAAATAACGGACATAAACAAATAAATTTACTGTTTTTGGACTAAGACATTTTCAATTGCTTCGATTAACTCCTAAAATTTACTCTAATCTTTTTCAACACTTTATATAAAGCTGCGTTAATAATAGGGAATTATAAGTATTTTCATAATTTTTCTGTTTTAAATTTGTTTTACAATGTTTTTCGCAATTTTTAATTTCCTAAAATGGATTTACTATTAATGCGGTAATAATAGGGGGGGTAAACTTATTTACATATAAGTTTTCTGTTTTTAAATTTGTGTTTATAATATTTCATTTTCTAAACTGGATTTACTAAGTAGGTAAAGTCCCTATATATTTTTGTTGTTTAAAAAATCCAGAAATTAATCGTGCAGTAAAAATTACAAAATATTCTTCAAAAACTATTACCAATTAATATAACATAGAATAAACAGCACAATTAATAATTGATAAGATTTTTAAATAAAAAGTCATAAAAATTGCAAATAATTACTTGTAAAATGATAATAAATGATCAAAATTACATACATCTGACGAAGTCAGCAAGTAATTGTCAAAAGCTACAAAGTAAATTTAATTTAGGTATTGTTGCGTCCTGGTCCACCCTTAATGGCTCTAGTGACGCGGAACAACAAACCTTAGGCACTTACCTTTGGCGGTGCTACCCGAACTGCACCACGGCTTATCAGGGGTCATTTCTTGTACCCAGGTAAATGTAATCCCTTGACCGAACTGCACCACGGTCAAATGTCGTTCCGTAATCGCTTTACCGAATTGCACCACGAGCAAACCGAGCAGGTATCACAAGCAAACAGATAATATAAAGAAATAAATACACAAATATCTAAATTCTTTGCAATTTAAATTTCGAGTTTAATATATTAATTCATATTATATTATACAGGGTCGGAGCAGGTATTAATAAAATAATAACCCAAGACAGTGAAAAAATTAAATTTTTTTTGCCTTCGAATTTTGGGGTGTGCATTCGATAAGGAGGGTAATCCATCGTCAAAACCTACTCTTCCGGGGCGCCCCTCCGCTCCGCTCCGGGTTGCACCCCTCCAGAGCGGTTTTGACTCTGGTTACTAGGCTAAACATACGAGAAGCGCCACCGATCAAGAAAACCGGGATAAATGCAACCGGGATGTGAGAGACTCTCGAAATAGCATTAAAAAGTATAGTCGCGGTATGCGGCAGTTATCTATTACGTTTAACCCCCAAAAAATCGCGTAAAAACAAAAAGTAATCGATGTTACATGTAGGAGGCATCAGGTTAAACTCCAGCATTGTGCTTTAACTTTTAACAATAAAACCACCTTACCTAAAATATTACAATAGAGGTGGTGCAATTCGGACGACCGACCCTTGGTGAGGTGTTTACCTGAAATTACGGTGGTGCAATTCGGGTAGGAGATTTGTGAACTAATCTTTTCGTGGTGCAATTCGGGTGCACCGCCTTTGGCGGCTCTTAATCTCAGGTTCTCTTTATGCTTGTTGCCTCACTGTACAAATTCTTACTAGCAGCAGCTCAAAAGAAACACAAAATCGGTTCAGCTAACAGATTTAATTCGAACAATGAACACATAAATAGAAATAGAACAATAAAAACGCAATCTTATATATAAAATTGGATGTATGTGTGTGGGTATGTTCCGCATAGACGCCTAAATCCCGTAACTGAGGGCGTTGAAACTTTCACGAGATCTGGCGACATTCAAGAGTAAACTTTTCGTCGACTTTGATTTTAGTAATTCGTCACCATAAGACGGTCATCAGCAGTTAAACGCTTCAGGTCACAGTAGTTGTCATAGTTACGATGCGATTTTGACGCTAAAAGATTAATTCAATGACATTGACATATTATAGTCAGTAGCGGCTCGAAAAATAGGGGGCACAACTTTGACTATCCTTAAAAATGACATTGACATATTATAGTCAGTAGCGTTGCACAATATTTTTAAAATTATCAAAAATCATTTTGCATATACAGGGTAAAACATAAATGGTGCGCGTTTTAGCAAGACCCTTTTCATAACCTAGAGAGTGACCCTGATAGTGTTGAATAGTCCGGTCTGTGAGGCCGAAGGCCGAACAACTATGGCCTTCACGGATCTATTATGGTTTCACCCTGTGAGGCCGAAGGCCGAACAACTATGGCCTTCACCGATCTATTATGGTCTTCCCCCTGTGAGGAAGACTTTATATAGGTCGCAGAACTCGCCGGAATTGTGCAAGAAGACGCAAATCCACCTCTTCGTGGAAGATCCACCTCTTTGCGGAAGATTTAACTTTACCTGAAGATTAATTTGTTTTTAATTGGTTTTCTAAAGAAAAACTCGCCGGAATTGTGCAAGAAGACGCAGACCCACCTCTTCGTGGAAGATCCACCTCTTTGCGGAAGATTTAACTTTACCTGAAGATTAATTGAAAAGTGAAAATTGTGTAAAAACTTTGGACGTATGTAGCGCTCTTATTTACGCCAGAAATGGACGGGCAAACCGTTTTTGGGATTAGTTCCATCAAGACAAAAATTGAATTTAACATTGGAAGCATTTAATTACGACAAAAACTACGATTACATGAATCACGAGGATGTAGCAATAGGTGTTATGAACAAACTTTGCTTGCATTGTCGTGTTTCGAAGTTCGCTAAGGAATCACCAGGAATGTGTTGTTCGAACGGCAAAGTTGTTTTGCCACCGCTGATTGATCCACCTGAGCCGCTTCTAAGTTATCTTACTGGCACCACTGCAATTTCAAAACACTTCCTGCTAAACATTCGCAAGTACAACTCATGCTTTCAAATGACTTCATTCGGAGCAACAAACATTTTCTCCAACGTCGGTTACATGCCCACAGTCATTTTAAAGTTGAAATAATAAAAAAATTGTTCATAATGTGTTGGTTCTGTTTACTATACGTATGTCTAGCGCCGCAGGCGCTAGTACAAAATATAAACAAACTTAAAATTATTATTAAAATTAATCCAAACCTTTACTTTCGGATGATGACTCGGCTAGACGGATCGCACAACAATATGCGCACATTCACTTTCTTCTATATCACTGATCGCCTGGTCCAAATTGTATCCTGCTTTGGCTAGGTCCCTGACCTGCGACAATCCCAGTCCAATTGCTGTTCCCGTATTAATTTTCCCCGTAGGAGAAACACGGAACACTTTCTCTTGGGTCTTCAAATCAAACGTTGATCTGAAGATCAATAATTCTCTTTATTGTTCGATGGTGCAGCACACCCCGAACTCCAGTTGATTAATTCAACTCTCAACTCAATAACCGACTACGCGTCCGTCCGGTTCGTTCTCAGATTAATAACTCAACATGTCCTACCGGTACGCTCTCAAATATGTAATTCAACACGTCCTACCGGTATGCTCTCAAATATGTAACTAACTGTTCCCCGTTTATTATCCTTAGTTATGATTCCCTTTTTTGTTTTTCTTTTGATTTGTTTTTAGGGTATCCTTATATTTTTTCCCGTTGTTACGTGCGCGTCTTCTAGCCTACGCCTCATTTTTTAAAGTATTTGGATGTAACACTAACTTAAAATTAAATATCCTAAAATTAACATTTATAATTAAATTGAACTGTTAAAATAACAAACAGTTAAACAACAATTAAACTTAACTAGAACATCCCCAATTGTGCTTCCTTTGTAACTGGCTTTCTTCACATCTCTCATAACTCAAAGTGGGTCACAACAGTATATTTTGCCGGCGCCCCACATCAAGAATTTTTAATGAAATTAGTGCTAAACATTTGAGCTTTGTTTCAACTTCTATTCCCGTCGTTTGAGCTTCAAAGGTTTTTAATAAAAGTTCAATTCTTTAGAACAATTTTGGGAGGGGCTGTAGAAATGTTTGATATCCAATGAGCTTCTATTCCCATCGTTTGAACCCCAAAGGTAAAATAGTAAAATTTTCAACATCTCTCCGAGCAAGTCGTAGCGCTTAAAATTTTAGCGTTCTTGTCATATGCAAATAATTAAATAGAATAAGTACTGTAGTTGTACCATTTTTTCTAGAAACTTACAATAATTACTAAAAAGGAAGAATTATTCAAAAAAATACAAAAAATTCGTCCCCCGCAAACGAATATTGGACGAATTGATGAATTGAATTTGAATATATTTCCTAAACCCATTGACGGCTAATCTTCAGTTTCAAGTATTTTTAGGTTTTTCAAAAAATTATAATTTTATTTTCAGTAATTTCGAATTTCAAATAAAAGTTGGCCAACAGCTATAGCATTTAATATAATTGTATAGGGCTACAATAATAAAGTTCTGTGCGCTACTTGCTCGGAGCTACTTGCTACTAAAATTTACAATTTCACAATCTTTTAAACGCTCTAATTTTTTTGCCTTTAGGGTTCAAACGATGGGAATAGAAGCTCATTGAAGGTCGAACGATTCTCGATCGATTGGTATTAATTTTATTAAAAAAGTCATTTATGAGAAAAATCATTTCTTCAGCCCCTCCACCAAAATTGTTCTAAATAATTGAATTTTCATTAATAACCTTTGACGTTGAAACGCCGGGAATGGAAGGTTATTGAAGATCAAACAATTCTTGCTCGATTGACACCAATTTTATAAAAATGTTCTCGATGGGGGGGCTGGCGTTTCTACTCCCCCCCCTCAAAGTTTTCACGAATAATTTCGTGATCTGTGTCGTTCAAACGATTTGAATATAAGCCCAAACGTTTAACATTAATTTCAGTTAAAAATGCGCGGGGGGGGGGGCGAAATGTACCTAAAATAATTTTTTTAAATTATTTTTCAATTGTCATAAATTTTTAGATAATTTTTAGATAAAGCACTTAATTAATGTCAATAATAATATTTATTGACCAAGTTTTAAATATATATTGTTATGTATCATGATGCATGAGAATCAACAAATTTAAAAAAAAGTTGAAGCATCATGAAAAGCAGAAATCGTTGCTTTGAGTGTTGGACTTAGCACGAGGATAGCATAAGGTGATAGCAATAATTTAAATTTATACTTATTTACATGTTTGGTTAATTAGTGAGAGGTCAAGGCTAAAAAAAAGTTATAGTGAATATGGAGAATTTAAAATTTTTTTAAATCTGATGATCCAAATTCTTTCTGATTTCAACCATTAAAATGAATTGTGCAATTTTTTTTGAAAGTATAATAATGAATTTGTGTAAAATTTTGTTGAAAACCGTGAACGCGCAAGGACGGCATATTATACTATTATTTAATTTGATGGGGTTGGAGTAATTTTTGGAAATATAAGTATATTTTAAGAACCATGTAAGATGCAACTTTTGAATTTGAACTTCGCGCCAACGTCCTCTCCAGAAATCCGCCATCTCTCGAGAACCAACAAAGTTCAAACCTAAAATCACACTTCTTCGACGACACGGAAAATAACCTGGACCACCACGTTGTGAAAATACCTACGATCGTCATCTCGTAACTAAACTCTTTCTTCCGGTGTACAAAACATAGTGTCAAAAACAACTGTAACAAAACAAATGATCGCTCCGAAAGAGAGACGAACATTAAACTTCCAACACAAATAAAACAACCATATTTTGGGGCAATGTCAATTCTTTTATTATCTTTAATATTTTTGTTTGAGGAATATAATCTGAAGCAATGATTTACCTAACTCATGACCTAATAAATCTGTAGATTTAATTACCCTGAAAGTCGATTTGTGTTAAATCGCTTTAATGATTTTAATTATGTTTTAAAATTACTTGTTGGGATTCAATCCTTTGGATTGTTTTAATCTATTCTTCATGTACTTGGTACATTTTAGAAGTTTGTGGGAAGCTATTATGTGTTTTGTTTTAACACTAGCTGTTAATAGAAAATTACCTTTAAATCTACCTTTACACCACCACCCTTTAAATACAATTTACTACCTAATTTACCAATATTAAAAACCCAGATCTACGATTAGCTTGCCTTCCTTTAAGGAATCTCGACAATCCATTCATGCGCGTCACTATTACCACAACTTAAATGAATACAATTTTTGGGAACGGTTTAATGTAAACTTGCTTTATTGTTAGCCTTTCGTGGCTATGCAGTACTGAGTAGTTTATTTCCAGCCTGCCGAGGTGTTTGGGCCATTCATACAAGAGTCACCGGAAAGCTAAATTGTACTTTATAAACCGAAACCAAACCATCGTATTACCTAAGTCAAAATCTACCATGTATATAAAATTTGTGAACACCCGGTACATTATTTCCTACACCTTCTTTATAATTATTGTAAATAATGATTAATTAATTTGAAGCAACACCCTGTATATGAGACATAAATTAATTTAGCAACTGAAAATGAAATCTTTCATTATTAAATTAATCTTAGTTGAAATTTACACTCTTCCGGTATAAAATATAAATTACACTTCTTTGTATGAATAACAGCTTGCATTGATAACTTCAATGTAAGTGTTTTTTCTAAGAAAAGATTCTGCTGATGCAATAACCTTGAATTCCACACACCTACCTACAAAGATTTGAACAAAGAAATGTCTCAAAGAATTCATTAAATCATAAAGCCATAATAATATTAGAATTTGTAAATAGCTTTTATAAATGAAATGAAATGATTTACCTTTATAACTAATATTTAATAAAGATGATTTGTATTCTTTAAATTGATCTTAAAGTAAAAACATAAAATTACCTGCAATAAAGTTTTGTTGTAATATTTGAAAAACCCTTAAAATAATATCAAAATCAAATCAATCTCATTGCCAAAATATAGATCAAATAATCATTTAAATAAAGTTTTATACCTGATTATTAAAACACCACTGTAAATTAACCAAAATAGAATTTATCTCAATTCAACAAACAAACTCGCGTGTTCAAAAGCCAACGAACAAGTCAAGTTCTTTTCCCCGCTACTCGTTAAAAATCGTTGCGTTACCTATCGTTACCTAACTAAACTTTTGAAACTACAAATATACATGGCGATGTAAAAAATTCTAACTTAAACCAGCGGCAAATTTGAAATTATATTAATTTCAAAATTGTAATCTTACAACCAATATAACAATAAATACATACTTTTCTATGTATGAACAAAATGGGAGGAACACCTCCAGAGAATGACAAACTCCAGGATACCTCTGAAGGCATACAACAACAGGTCAAAGACCTAATCCGTGAAGGAAATGATGATGATATACTTTTCGTAAAACCATTATAGAAAATGGAAAATTCTAACTGAAATAATTGAGAAAAATATAGTACAATAAATTTTAAATAATAATGGTTTGGAAGGAGTCATGGCCCCCTCCCCCACCTTCACACTTACCTACATTCCTTTTGAGTGACATGATAATGCCGTTACGTGCGGTAAAGTTATTTGGTGAATAAGTGTTATGAAATCACAATCACCTGCTTTTGAGTTAAAAAATGATTTCATCATCTTGAGTTCAAATGAAAAAATCGTCGTTTTTCCATATTCTTGATTTTTCAATTATTTTTGTATAGCCAAGCTTATCCGAAACAAAAATTGGGGACGGTGACCTAACCGTGGTCACCCCAAAAAAATTTAAAATTTTCCTATAGCAAAGAGGAAGGTTTATAGAGTATAGGGGAAAAATATTAATTGTACGCACCCTGGTGGCTGTAATATCAACTAAATATTTGACGTCACTAGAAGGGCAAATAAAACTTTTATTGTTTTCATGTGGGTTTTATACGGTAGTGATTATTGTTCATCCTGGTGAAATAATATTAATATGTAAGTATTTATAACAAATTTTTTAATGTGCTTTCATATTGTACGTAACCATATTCAAAAGTTAACCTTACTATGAGCGAGGTCAAGCGAGGTTATAACCTTAATGTGACGTCACGTTTGTTGTTGCTTACAACGCGCCACCGGTAATATTTCTCCCCTATACTGTAAAATTTTCACTCGAGATGATATACATAAAATTTCGAGAAAAATCAATTTGAAAGTACGTAAATTTAGCGAATTTTTCTTCGATTTTTGGGGTGTGCATTCGATAGGGAGGTTTATCCATCGTCAAAACCTACCCTTTCGGGGCGCCGCTGCGCTCCGCTCTGCTCTGCACCCCTCCAGGGCCCTTATTCTCCAACTCGCTCGATTTTATTCTCATACGAATCATTTCGCATAATAAGTTTCGCATACGACTCGATGATAGCTTAAATCTGGTATTCTCGAATGGCACACGAATTTTATCGCATAGTTACGTGGTTCATAGTTACTTAATCCGGATTAAGTGGATAATCTCAAATAGAAATTCTATATAAGTTCTATAACTTTTAGGCTTCTATACAAAGTATAACAAGAAGCCTTATTTATATATAAAAATAAATAACTCAAATCAAAAATAACTAAAACGTAAACGAAATTTTGGAAACTGTAATCATGAACAGCGAAGGTATTGTTAGAAAAAGTCGCGTTGGAAATGTATCATCGGCGCAAAAGGATGCAATTGTAGATTATCTACAATGCAATCCAAAACTGTTAAGTGGAAAGTTTACGTCAGACTTTACTTTCAAGACGGCACAACACAAATGGCAGGAATTAACGGAAACATTAAATTCCATGGTGGGTGCCAAGAAAGATTGGAAACAGTGGAGGAAAACTTGGCAAGATATGAGGACAAAAACGAAGGGAAAAATCAGCACGATAAAAAAATATACTGGAGGCACAGGTGGTGGAAAACCAACAACCGATCAATTAAGCGCTACCGAAGAAAATGTATTATCATTAATCAATAAAAACTCGATAGATGGTCATACTGATTTACAGGAATCGACAGTAGATTTTGATTTTTCGTCGGGCTTAGAAGGAACGTCAAATACATACACGAATTTAGAAGATGTTGGGTTTTGTGCCCCCTTAACGGTAGACGTTACCCATTACAGTGCTATCCCTTCACCAACAGAAGTACTTTCTGTTTTACCAAATACCGAACCAAATAATATACCATCAGTGATTGTCCAAAATCAAAATGAAAATAGTACTAAACGAAAAAGTCGAGTGGCTGTGCAACGACTGCAGCAAAGTATTTCTGCAAGTGAGAAGCTTGCAGAACTAGCTGAAGAAAAAATGAGAAGGAAAGAGATGTACCAAAACAAAAAATTAGAACTACTAGAAAGAGAGGTACTAGCTAAAGAGAAAATTGGCAATGCTCTTGTCGAGTTGTTAAATAAATTGGCTAAGTAGTTTAAATCCATTATATATTTTTTTACATTAATTTTTATTTTAATACTTACTTTGTTTGGACGAGAGTTTCTGTTTCACCAATTAATTTTTAGTTATTACTTTTTATTATTTTTAGTCGTTAAGTTAAAATTTCGTTTAATAATTTCATTTCAATTCAATAATAAAATAATTTCATTTAATAATTTGTAATTCACTATTTTTATAATATGTACATAAATTAAACTAATTAATTGTAAAATAATTTCTTTAGTCGTTAAGTTAAAATTTCGTTTAATAATTTCATTTCAATTCAATAATAAAATAATTTCATTTAATAATTTTTAACTCACTATTTTTATAATATAATATGTACATAAATTAAACTAATCGCACACGACCAAATTTTCTCATGCGTAAGTACCACACGTTGTAGGTCGTGTAATTTTCGTGCGCAAATATTCGTAGACGATTGCTCGAGAATACGAATTTTTGATTCGTATGCGAAAATGACGTAGTTTCGTATGCGAATGAATTCTCACGAGTTCTAGAATATGAGCCCAGGGCGGTTTTGACTCTGGTTACTATGCTAAACATACGAGCAGGCGCCTCCCATAAAAAAAACCGGAATAAATGAAACCGGGAGCTTAGAGACCCTTGAAAATAGCATTAAAAAGTATAGTTGCGGTATGGGGCAGTAAACTATTACGTTTCACCCCCAAAAAATCGCGTAAAAACAAAAAATAATCGATGTTACATGTACGAGAGACGAGCTGCATCTGCCGGTGCGAAATACTCTAAGTGTTAGGGTCATTCATATTGCACGTACCGTCAACAGAATGAGCGACGCACGGGAATCTCGTTAGTTTTACATGTAAATTTGTAAACTTCAAAATCGATTAACTCAAAATTTTGATAATACCTTCTCAAGTTTAAATTATATCAGTAAACTATATAAACCTTCCTCTTTGCAATAGGAAATTTTCAATTTATTTGGAGCGACCAGGGGTAGGGGACCGTATCCCAAAAATTATCTCCGATGTATTTATTTCCTCCAAAAAAAGTGTAACTTGAAAAACCTGTTTTCTTGCGATTTCCTTAAATTTAAATACTTTCTAGAAATGCGGCAACACCGATTTGGTGGCTTTCTTTGTTTTCATTTGTTTACCGTTACGTCAAGTATCAAAGACACCAATATTTTTAGGTTAGCATTTAATAAATAATAAAAAAACCACCATTTGAAGTTTTTAATTTGTGAATGATTTGAATTGCAATAAATTAAACAGTGCAAAGTTATAATGACATCCAGATCCGAATTTTCTCTGGAGGGCGTTGGTATAAACGGCCCAAATTATCTTAAAAATGCTTTGACCAGTTGTTCAGATCCTCTGAAAGCGATAGAAGAATTTCAGGTATAATTAAATTAAACATTAAGCCTAATATCGTTATTATTTAATTTTGGTTTAGCTTGCAAATGGAATTTTACTGCCATCGCTACGACCCATGTTGCCCTTGCTGGATTTACACGGAGTTCGAAGATTGGATTTTCATACATCTGTAGTTGAGGTAGTAACTTCTTTAGTTTTAGGACTTTGAACTGTTATTATATTCTTTTATTTTGACTTCTTTAACTGTTAGGAACTGAGAGATAAATTAATTGCGTTCATTAATGATTTGGGCCAACAAGAAGGCAAAGAAAGAGATCGAAAGTTTAAAGAGTTACTTTTGAAAAGTTTTCCTGTAGTTAAAATTAAAGCTTTACGACCAATTGTTATGTGCATATTAAGGAACACACCTCACATAGAGGATCAATATTTGAAAGTGTTAGTTCGGGATCGTGATTTATACAATGATACTGATACAGAAGTAAAGAGACAGATTTGGAAGGATAATCAGTCGTTATTTGGAGACGAAGTATCCCCACTATTGAGTCAATATATTAGTGAAAAGGAAAACATATTATTTGATCATCAAAACATAACAACACAGTTCTTTGGACCTTCGCCAAAAGTTCGTCGTCAAGGCGAAGTGGTACAAAAATTAGCCCATATGATAGGAAACAGCGTTAAGTTGTATGACATGGTTTTGCAGTTTTTGAGAACTCTATTTTTACGTACTCGCAATGTTCATTACTGCACGTTGAGAGCCGAATTACTTATGGCTTTGCACGATTTAGAAGTGCAAGACATAATTTCTGTTGATCCCTGCCACAAATTTACATGGTGCTTGGATGCTTGTATTAGAGAAAAGAATGTTGACATTAAAAGGTCGAGAGAGTTACAAGGATTTTTAGATAATGTGAGGAAGGGACAGGAACAAGTATTGGGCGATTTGTCTATGACTTTGTGTGACCCCTACGCAATTAACTTTCTTGCTACGTCGGCTATTAAAATTTTACAACATTTAATAAATAATGAAGGCATGGCAAGGGTGAGATTTACTGTTAGAGCAGTTAAATTAGACTGCTTTTAGCCCCGAATTGGGACCATTTTTAGATTCAATTGAACCTGTGCCATTTGGTGCAAAAAACAGTCTCAAATGAAAGTTTCATGTAAATTGGGTGTAGGCATAATGTAAAACATAAAAACTGGAAAAAATTCAAGATAAATATATTTATGGGATACTCCATTCTAAATCAATCATAATTCGATTTTGTGTTTTTTGATTTGGTTATTTTTTTTTAAATTTCAGTAACTATCTTATAAAAATAAACTTAATGGAGTTTTTTCAAAATTTTAGATTAAACTGTTCGATGTTTTAATTTCTTTTTTAAATGACTATAACTTTTTGAAAATTAATGATGTTTAAAAATAATAGGGGATCATTTTTCTTTGTTTTGGAAGGCAGTTTTGTTAAAAATTATTGGAAACTTATTTGACCTCATATTTTAATTTTTCTTTTAAAAAATCTGTACCTCATAAAAAACTGCTTAGAGATAAAAATTCAAATAAGTTTTTTTCAATAGGTACTAATAGTCCAGTTCAAACCTTTGAAGTCTTCTAGAAATGATTTCTGTTTGCACTTTCTGGTTAAAGTTGCGACTTGTTGTAAATTGTTGCTTAACTCTTACAAATGGAAATTCCGTTGGTTTTCATAAAATCGTACTGTGCTGGGGGTTGTACGGGGTAAATTGTATAAATTACCTCAAAAATAAATTGACGCTATTCCAATCTGCAAAATTGAATGCACGTTTCTGTCAAAGAATTCAGAAAAAATGAACCTAACATACGAGAAGTTTGTAAATACACTGTAAAAAAAGCACGTAAAAATACATTCAAATACGTGTAATTTTTACATTCAAAATTATAGTAAAAATACATAATATTGTGTATTATTCCATTAATAATAATGTAATTTCACACTATTATCAATGGAATAATACACAATATGCATTTTTACTATAATTTTGAATGTAAAAATTACACGTATTTGAATGTATTTTTACGTGCTTTTTTTACAGTGTATATATGTTACGGTCAATGATGTGAATTGGGCATTGACGTCAATGGCCGGACAATGACGTCAATGACCATTTTTGCTGGACATTGACGTCATTGTCCGGTCATTGACGTCAATGCCCGTTCACGGTGGACAATGATGTAAATATTTTTATCTGATTGTAATATTTACGTCCTTGGCCGGTCAATAACGTTATTGGCCAAAAGTGAACGGACAATGATGACATCAAAATTTAATGGATAGGAAGCAAAACCAAATATGTCGAATTTTGCTTATTTTGCGCTATTTATTTTTACAGATCGTCCATCAGTGAAGTATTATAATGCTTAATAATTTATTAATAACAATTTTTAAAAATAATATTGTTATTATCAATTTTATTATCATCGCATTTTGTTTGAATTGTTAAATTAATGCTCTCATTATATCGCCTACGCATTTCATTGAGATCCATGGTATCCATTTATCTTCTGTTCGTTAGCGGTCGTCCATAAATTACGTCATGCAATTTTAAGCAATTTTTAACCCCCCCCCCCGATCGTCACACTTCGTCGCACAAACCTAGACCCCCCCTCCAAGTATTACGTCACATATTCTTAAACTCCCCCACTCACCCTCAAATTTTTCAAATTTAAAATTTATATAATAAAAATTATGGACGCCCCTCTTGGTAATCGTTAGAAATTACTTAATCTTATATAATATTTACAGATAAATTTTTAAGTTTGTAACAATCCCTTAATTCCTTAATAGCTAGTACCAATTATACAGACACTTTTAATATGTACATGTCCGATGGAATAATATCATCATCGCCCGCTCTGTATTGGGCAATGACGTCATTGCCCGGACAATGATGCAAAAACCATAGATAGATTCTTAAATGTCAACAGTGCCCAATTTGTATGGGCATTGACGTCAATGCCCGAATTGTCATCATTGACCGTAACATATATACGTACAGCGCGCATGGTAATTTAGCTGTAATTTGCACTCTAGTTTAGCAAACCAATGATATTTGAAATTTTTAAATCATTTCTTGTAAATGCATGGTATGACGCTAAGGTGTTACAGCCTGGCTTGCCAAAAAATTCATATAAAATGCCTAAATGTTTATACACTAGACCCTCCATGTACGTGGGTTCCGTTCGCTAAAAACCTCGCGTACATGGAATTCGCGTAAATAGAACCAAAGAAGCAATAGAAAAAAGGGGGTTAGGTTCCAAAATTTATTTAACACTAAAAACAAAAGTTTAAAACTAAGGTTTATTTACGAAATAGGTAAAATATAATGCATACAAAATCTAAAATATACCTAATTGATAAAAAAATTAAATATAATGCATAAAAAAAACTATAAATCGTTGACACCGTATTTGCATCATTCAAGTGCTACGTTTCAGCGCCTGTAAACGGTGTAGAAATTATTGAAATAGTGCAAAAATTCGCAAAGGAAAGGAAAATTGATTTTGAGTAGCCTGCCTTCCTTTAAGGAATCTCGATAATCCATTCATGCGCGTCCCATCGGGACGCGCATGAATGGATTATCGAGATTCCTTAAAGGAAGGCAGGCTACTCAAAATCAACTTAAAAAACAATAATGAATGCTGTCAACCGATCGACAATGCAAATACGCGTGCACGTGCTCTACGTTTCTATTTGACCAATCTTAACCAAATTTGGTGTAGCAGTTATTTACAAAGCTACGAAAAACATAGGCTACTTTAGAACCTTGTAGTGAGGCCGAACCACCACATCCGACACGGTCTAGATGGCTAAAGGCGGCCGGTAGGCCGACTGTGCCAGCTAGTTATTTTAATAATACGCGAAAACTTAATTCGCGTTATAGGGAATTTTGCTTCGCGTACAAAAAATTCAGATATCAAAATCTAATTCGCGTTATTCTGAATTCGCGTACATCGAACTCGCGTACATGGAGGGTTTAGTGCAGCGTTTCCCAAAGTGTGGGTCGCGACCCGGCACCGGGTCGCAGAAAAATTCTGCTGGGTCGCGGCAAAAATTGTAAACAAAGTTTACTTCATTTACTAAAGTTTTAAATGAAGATAATGGTTTTTTAATTACTTATGTTTTTGTTATATAATTATTTTGCAATTTTTGTGTATGAAATAAACAAACAAATAACTTGATTTTTATTAAAAAATAAAATTGTTTTGTAAATAAATGTTTTTTTTTCATAAGGTGGGTCGCGAAACATTTTAAAACCTCGTACCGGGTCGCGGTCAAAAAAGTTTGGGAAACGCTGGTCTAGTGTATAATATAATAATTGGTTTAGGGGCGTTTTCACATTTACTACAACAAAAATATCATCGCCCCAATAGGTGTTTCAATAAATACATGGTTATTAATATTATTTAATTAATTACGATTAAGACTGTTTCAAAACTTCATTAGTAGCTCAAAATTGGCTTAAATTTTACAATGATTTTATTTTTAATGCAATGAGGATATTGAAAACGAGATGATATTATTTTCAAAGTTCCCACTGAATTTTCCAATACAAATTCCCGGATTTCGTTAAGGTTTTCCCTGGCTTTTCAAAACTTGATCAAAATCAATAATGTGGATCAACTAAACAAAATACAGAAAAAATTCAATACAAATTTAAAAAACATTATTCATTACTTTGAAAAAAATCGAAAATACAACTATTAATATTGTATTTTTTCAATTTAAATGCTTTTTTTATTTTTTAAGTTTCATAAAATTTTCCATGCTCCAAATTTTAATTTCCCCGACTGTCGTTTAAAAAATACAAAATTATAATATTACTATAATATAAGAAATATTTATTTATTGCTCGATTTTGACACTAAAAAGATGATTAACATAATCAAAAAAAAGGTTTCCCACTATTCTGGAAGTCGTGGAATACTGGAAAAGTCAGGGAATTTTTAATTTTTAACTGACAGTTGGAGAAATTAAAACTTCAGCCAGGGAAGATTTTGTGCAAATTAAAAAAGTAAAACAACGCGTACTGCTGTGAGTGCTTGTCAAATAAAATAAGCGAGAATGCGAAAAGAAATAAGGGATTAATATAAAATGCATGAAATTTGGCTTTTTCGAAATAATTAAAAAAGAAAGAACCTACTAATAATAGAGAATTTTATTAACAAGAAGAAATATACATACAAAGTTCAGGAAATTTTATAAAAGTTGTATTTTTGAGTTTTCAAATTAATAAATAATATTTTTTAAGTTTGTATTGAATTTTTTTTTTATTATTGATTATCATCTCAAATAAGAGTTTTGTAGGTTAGTAGGAAGCTTTTAAAGCACTTGCTCGTAATTAAAAATAGATGCTTCAAGGCTACTAAAGTTTCGGCTTTATTCAGGCCATTTTCATGTCATAGTATCAATCATTATGATAAAATATGTAACTTCATCTGTACTGTACTTTTCTTCAAATATTCAAAAAAGTACCAAAAACCGAATGCTAACATTTGAATTTGTTAATTTTTGGAGAGTTTTTGAATATTTGCAAAAAATTGGACCTATGAGGAAGAGAGATGCAGAAAATATAATAATATGGCTAGATAACTGTGCTGGCCAGAAAAAAATTTTAAATATTGACACTATGTTATGATTATGAGCTGCATAAATCCAAAAATCGAGTCGCCATTAAGAGGACTAGGCAGTCAATTAACAAAAATAAAATTTGTTTCGATAGTTTTCGAAAGTGTTTTTTGACAAAAAACTTCATGAGTAAAATACCGTTTCAATTATGTCCAAATTCGAAAAATTGATGTATTTATGACATTATGACACATAAAATGCATCCATTATGCTTATAGGGTGAATGTGTCCATTGTCGACCAGGTCCAGTAGTCCTCCAGTGTAATATAAAATGCTCGTAAATAAGCTGGATTTCCACTAAATAATTGATCTGTGCTGTGTAGTAGGTCATGTTTTTTGTACATTCTTAGGTAAATAACATAAATATAACTTATAACATTTATTTATAAAATGAAATAATAGTTATTTATTTCATTTGAATGGGGGCATAATATGGCTTTTATAGCCCGAGGGCCTATAAAGTTGCTAAGCAATGACAACAATATCAAAACAAAAGAGTTAGTCCAGACTCTGTTTTTTTTGCGCGATCGATCTGAAATTTTGCATATGCCCTCCTACCTACAATTCACGGAGAGGGAGTACCTTGCGAGGGGGAGAATTTTTTGCTCAGTTTTTCGATATCTAGTGCCGTTTTCGAGTTATTGCTAAATAAAAAAATTAATTCTCGCCCCTCCAAGTTTCTCGCCATAGGAACCATGGCACACCAAAAATTCATAGCACAAACAAAATGACATGATATTTTTTCTCAAAATACTTAATGGGCTAATCCCTCAAATTTTTTTTTTCATTAAAATCGAAAATTTAAGTGATTTTAAACCCCTCTTGCGTAAAAAAAATTTTTTTTTAGCAATTTTAACGATCGTATTGAAGTTCAAAAATTGAAATATTTTTAAATAATTAAAACGCGGTAAATAATGACGTATCAAAAGGTAAGCCAATAAGAACCCAATACACTCCCACTATTGAAGGTTAATTATTTTTAAATGTCACTTGGTATACTATAACCTTAAAAGTTTAAATAATAATGTAAAGAATGAATAATTGAAACTTTATATTATTATTCTTATACTTCAAAATGGGTAGCAAATTATGTATGCATGGTTGCCAAGTTATAATAAGTATTTGAATTTACGGATTTTTAACAATTTTTGAACACATCACATGGGTAGACTCAAGGATGTCATTTTCGCATACATATAAACGTGGCATCGTGGTAAATGCAATTTTAATTCCGAATTGTGATTGGACTACCTTTTGGTACGTCACAGAATAGCGACTTTTCAAACGTATACATTTAAAAAAGGCACTTTATTTAATTAGTATAGCGTTTTAAAATTATATATTTGTAATTATATATAGTATTTTGCTATGGGCCATCGATTTTTATAGGTAAAAATTATATTTTTGACAACACGGGACAACCCCATTCTTCAATTTTGACAATTCAAGTACCAAAATGAAATAAAACGTTGTATGTACCACGGGCACAATCAGATTATAGCCATCGGGCAATTTAAAGCCCTCCGCTAACGCGTCAGGCTTTGCCCTTGATACATAAATATGTAACTATTATAAAGCTCGTAAACCAATTACTATATTATTTAAACATTTATGCATTTTTTATGAATATTTATTATAGCAAGTCAAGCTGAAACACTTTAGCGTCCTGCCGTGCAATTACAAGAATATAATTTAAAAATTCCAGAGCAACCTTTCAAAAATTTCAAATCCCATTAAGTTTGCGAAACTCTATTCTTTCACGTTATTAATGGGTAGTTTTTATTATCATTAGAAATAAACGTAATATGCGTATGTGAAAAGTGGAGTCCGGATTTATATGTTTTTACATGTTTTATATGCTGCACCATAGCTGATTAATAGCATCTATACTTTTCTCTACGAAATAAAGCAAAATACGAAGTTTTATTGCTCATATAATTTAATATTTTAGATTTTTACCGCATATAAAATTATTTTCACTATAATCGCATATATCGTCAATATTTAGCATAATTATTTTTAATTGATGTACATAGATCCAGTTTTTTAAAAATAAAAATCGAAAGAAGTCCAATGGTAAAAAATTATATAGTAAATCCGACCTTGTCATACACAGTTTTTGTTTATAGTCTGGACATGTTTTAGACCCCTTATTTCCATTGCCACATGTTTAATTTCAACAACATTTTAAACCTAGCAAATCGTTTACAGCAATAAATTAAAAATTTTATTGTCCCTTATTTATTAGGATCTGAAAAATATTACTGCTTTTTGTCACTTTGGGCGAGGTTGGTTTAAATAAATCACGTACGTACGGAATCCTAAATTAAATATTATAATATAATAAAAATTTGGTATTTCCGTATATTTTATATATTAGTATATTACAATTCAGCAATATTATCGCGTATATCGCCTAAGTTTAACAGCATATAAAAAACTTATATTAATGTTTCTTACTACATATAAATCCGGACTCGAGTAAAAGGATTGAGCGCCGAAACCAAAGTGAGAGTTATCTTATAAGTAGAGTCCGGATTTATATGCGCTAAAAAACATCAATATAAGTATTTTATATGCGGTTAAAATTAGTTGATATATGCGGTAATATTGCTGAAATTTGGATAATATGCGGTTAAATGAAAACAAAGAAATATGCAAAAGTTAGGAATTCGCAGAAATATAATTTATTGAAATCAACGTAGTCAAATTTTCTGGATCGGGTCGGTCAAGATTAATTAAGAAGTTACAAAAAGATGGTAATATTTTTGGGACCCCAATAAATAAGAAGTGATAATAAAATTTTTAATTTATTGATTTAAAAGGTTTTAGACGTGCTAATGCGTTATTTTTTTAAATGTTATGCCCGCTGTACACTCTCGCCGAGACATTCGGCGAGACATTCGGACGAGAGCACTCGGCGAGAATGTACAGCCGGCATAACATATTGCAAGGGAAAGAAATGGTCCAGAAAACGTGTACCCATAAATAACTGTGTTTGACAAGGTTGGACTTTGTACTTCATTTTTACCATTAGGATTTTATTTAAAAAAACTTGCACCTACATATAATTAAACATAATTATGCCAAATATTGGCTATATATGCGGTTATATGGATAATAATTTTATATGTGGTATTTATATGCGGTATTAAAATATTAAATTATAAGCGCAATAAAATTTCGTGTTTTGCTTCATTTTGTAGAGAAACATAGATACTAAAAATTAGCTTTGTATGATAGAGCAAATAAAACATGTAAATACATATAAATCCGGACTCTACTTATAAGCAAATTAGCTTATGCGATGTGTGTATATGCGTTTCGCGTGGCTTAAAAATTGATTGCAAGTCCGTCAAGTTCATTTTTTTCTGAAACTTGCCTTAAATTTTATATTGGATTGGAATAGAGCCAAGTTACTTTTGGGGCGATTATTACAATTTATTCCCTACAACCCTCCAGCACAGGACGACATTTTTGACGACTAATGGAAGTTTTATTTGTAAGAGTTAAGCAACAATTTATAACAACTTCCAGCTTTTAACCAGAAAGTGCAAGCAGAAATCAAAATTTGACGAGCGTTGAACCCAACTATAAAAGATAAAAAAAAATCAGTCCAATCAAAAAATACAGAATAAATCAACAGTCGAGTTGTCATGGAATGCCATAAGTATATAAGATTTTTTTTTGAATTTCTAACAGTTGTTGCAGCGTTTTGAGTGAACCTATCGGCGGTGACGTACTTTCTTTTTTTTCCTAGATAAATGTTCATGTAACTTGTTTATATCATTTTGAGTCTGGAATCGCCTCCATTTCAGGGCTAAAGTCAGTCTAATTTAATTAGCCCTATGCTTACAGTTTTAGTTTATTGTAAATAATAAATTTTTAGGATAACACAATTTTAATTCTTTTACTCCGTATGTTGGCGCTAGGATTAAGTGCCTGGGTCATGATTGACTCACAAGAATTTAAAGAACCAAAATTAGATAGTCAAATTGTTACGAAATTTTTGCCGGCCCTTATGTCGCTCATGGTTGACGATCAAGTAAGGCATTTATCTGGAAAACTGCCACCTGATGAAAGAGAGGCTGCCATTACAGTAATAGAACATTCAGGTCCATTACCGGATGCAGTTGAAGCTTACATTCAGGATAGCGCAGTGGCCAGTATATTAGCCATGTATTACACACTCCACGTGACCAAACATAAAGACAGAGCTGGATTATTGAGGATATTAACTGTACTGGGAAATTGTAGAGATGATCGTGCCTTTGAAGATCCATTTTTACATTCTATGGTGAGTGAATTTTATTTTTCCTAACCGGAACTATAGAACTAATCTCATCTTTTAGGTTTCACTTTTAATACACATGCCAGAGGAGTTCACCACTGCAGATTTTTGTACAGGATTGTTTGATGAATTCTTTTTTGCTGGGCTAACTAAAGACAATGTGACCAGACACTTGTTGAAATTATTGTGGTACATTTATTCACGTCTTCCTGCAAATCGATTGCAAACTTTGATAAAAGCTTTACAACCCAACCATCAACACACAGAAAAAGTTCATCTTTTGTATCAAAATCTTCAAGAAAAGATCAACTCCCAGCAAGAACCGGTTCTTCCTGTCGAAATGGATTTGGATATTAATTCTCCCCTTATGAGTGTTCCAACTCCTGCGCCATACCATCTAACTTTATAAGCATAAGAATGAGACGTTTTCCTTCATCAAGAAATTTGATTTGTGATCATGTTTTGTTTGGGTTTTGCGAGGCGAAGACATAATTTCTAGGTACTAAGTAGCTGTAGGATGACATTTCTCCATTAAAGTTTATATTTATGTTATGTGTTTGTTTTTTCTAATATCTCAGATTTCACCGGAATTAGTTAACTTCTTGACATGGCTCAGCCTTTGGTCCCATTGCAGAACAACAATTTTTGTTGTATGTTAGAGCAACGCGGGTTCGGACAATACTCAAAGATTCAGTGAGTACGGGTTTCAGCTGCGGAGATTGCTAAATCTCCTTGCTAAAACCTGTACTCGCTGAATCTTTGAGTATTGTCCGAACCCGCGTTGTTGTTGCGATAATAATTCCGTGAAGAAACGCAACAACTTAAAAGCACAACATCACATACGAAAAATCGACATTTCAAACGCCATTTTTAATGTCGAAAATGGTGAAACAAATTGACCTTGCAAAAAAAAATTTCGTAAGTACCGAAAAAAATGGAAGCATAATCGCACTAAATTTGTAATATAAAATTCGTTAGAAGTACATTGCTTTAAGTCAACTCGCGGGTGGGAACTAATGCGTTGATGCTATATAACCGGTTTCCTACATCGCATCCGGTGCGAGAGTGCGTTTGTCACATATGTATTCTTTTACGCCCCACTATAAATATCCGATTTTCACCATGCACCTAGGGTATATTGCGAGATTTTTTATTACGTATGAATTCTTTTACGCCCCACTACAAATATCCGATATTCTCCTAGGGTATTTGGAATATTTTTTATTTTCAGGTATTATTCGACTGTGCATGCGTCGTATCCATATAATGTACAATGTAAAATAGCGCGCGCTGATTGGTCAGAACCACCATAATATGACCCTGAGTGGAATTATTAGCAGTACAACCTGAGGGTGGAAGATATTACAAGTTCGACCCTCACTTTTGCATATTATATCTTGTAACTACCTTTTTTAACCTGGTTGCTGCAACTATTATCTTGAAAACTACCCATTCAATTGATTTCAAATTTGGACACAATGCTCTTAAATATTTTATCTAAAATGTTGCATATGTTCTAAGTATTAATTTTTTCTTAAAAAAATCTCTTCAAAAGAATATCCATAGGTACAAGGATAACCACACTATTCATAAATATTCTGATATATATTTTTTTATTTTTGGATGTACCATTGATGAGATTTTCATGCAGCCAGCAAGGCCCATGTTGGTGAAGGACCTCCATGTAATCTGGTCTAGCGCCTTAATTTTTAAGTAGTTTTTTTTTAATAGATGTTTTTCAAAATATGAGCTACCATTCGGTTCGAAAATCAAAATATTTCATTCCATATTTTCAAGTTTATGAATTTTTTAAAGAATGTCCATTTATTAAGCAGTCAGGGTGGTAGGTAAGACCCCTTAAAAATATTGAAATCAAAAAGATTTTCGGCCTTACGACCTTCCTGAAATACTTATGTTATATAGTAGGGGAAATGGGGATTCTACCACTAACTCAGCCACTCGAAAAATTTTTTTGAGTGCTACACACTAAAGAACATGCTTATATCTGTCTATTAAAACAATAAAAAGTGTGAACATGGTCAAAACAACCCCAATATCGACTCTTGAAAAGTACGGGAAAGTCGCATCGAGTATGCGGCAGACCACGGTCGATGTGCATCAGTCGCCCGTGGTCCCTTGAAAATGCGTAAAATTTTTTCGCTCCGATTTGAATTTTTCTTTGAAATTCGGATAGATGGGGGTGTGATTAGTGCATATTAGTAATAAATAAAATCAAAAAAATGGAAAATAACCCGTGTATTGCCGAAAAAGTGAAAAAATTAAAATTTTTTTGCCTTCGAATTTTGGGGTGTGCATTCGATAAGGAGGGTAATCCATCGTCAAAACCTACTCTTCCGGGGCGTCCCTCCGCTCCGCTCCGCGTTGCACCCCTCCAGGGCGGTTTTGACTCTGGTTACTAGGCTAAACATACGAGAAGCGCCACCCATAAAGAAAACCGGGATGTGAGAGACCCTCGAAATAGCATTAAAAAGTATAGTTGCGGTATGGGGCAGTAAACTATTACGTTTCACCCCCAAAAAATCGCCTAAAAACAAAAAATAATCGATGTTATATGTACGACAGTCGAGCTGCATCTGCCGGTGCGAAATATTCTAAGTGTTAGAGTCATTCATAGCGCACGGACTGACCACAGAATGAGCGACGCGCCCTGAATCTCGTTAATCCACAACTGAATTACATGAAAATTAGCTAAGTTCAAATTCGATTTTTTAAAAAGTTTGGACCATATTCACATTTTTTATTATTACAATTTGCTAAAATAAGTGTGTTCTTTAGTGTGTAGCAGAAGAAATTTAGTTTCGAGTGGCTGAGTTAGTGGTAGAGTAACCACAAAATTAAATCAAATGAAATTCTCAGCATGAACTATACCTAGATAAACCTCTATAGTTTGCTAGATGTAGTCCTAAAATAGTATATTAAAGAACGAGGTTTATAATTGATGTTTTTATCGCACGAAATCTGTTTAGAAAACGACCCGCGTAGCGGGGAGTTTTCTAAAGGACAAGTGCGATAAAAACAATTATAAAACGAGTACTTTATACAATTTTTTCTATTTTGCTTTTTTTATGGTTTAAAATTAAAAAAAAAGGACAATATTAAATGGTTGTCATTTTAAAAATTTCGTTTTATTTAATGTTTGTTGGTAATACTTTGACATTTTTACAAACAATTGAAATTTGAAAAACTTTTGAAGTTTGTGTCAAATTGTAGATTTGTTCATAGTAACGAAATTATACCTGCCGTTAATAATTTTCCATATTTATTATTATATCTTTAATTTATAGTTAATTAAAATGTTTAACACAAATTTGGAGATTTTTAATGTGATTTAAAATGACATTCGTTTCAATAATTAATATTATTTTCAATGACGTTTATGCTGCCAACCTCTTAAAACAAAAAATTGCGTATCGTAATGAGTCCATTTCGATACCCATTCGCGTATCGAAATGACTTTATTTTAGACGCAAAATAGAAAAACGTAGTTTTTGAAGTTACCTGACGTAAAAGTAGTCCGTGGATAAATGAAAATGGATTAAATTTTCTCTAAATCTTTTGATAGAACAACCTCTTTTCAAAGATATTTATTTTTAGGGTTACAGTTGTAGAACAAAACCCGTTTTTGGCTAAAAAAGATCTTCAACGGAGTTGAGATCTTCTGTAAATTTAACTAATCAATAGAAAATGTTTGATATAGTTCATCTGTTTTAAGGACGTCGAGGTGCGACTTCGAACTGCAAATGAAATTTGCTAATTTTAAATTTTTACCAATCACAGTTGCCGTTCGAGGTCACACCTCTGCCGACTTAAACCGGACGGAATATAGAATTAACAGGCCAATAGAAATCATTCGTTTATTTTAACAGCTTGGTAAAGGCTTTATGAAACCAGGCATCAGATTCGTACTGGCGAAAAGAAAATATAAATGAAACTTATCATTTTGACAATGATACCGTTTTAGGGGTCGTCCATAAATTACGTCACGCAAATTTAAGCAATTTTTAACCCCCCCCCCCCGATCGTCACACTTCGTCCTTTGTTTTTAGCATCCCAGAGGGTGCTAAAGTCTACATATTTTGTGACGTCAATTTGAAACCCCCTCGCCCCTCATCGGCACAAGGGTCGGAACCCCTTTCCCCCCGGAGCGTGACGTAATTTATGGACGACCCCATAAGAGTTACATTTCGCAGGCCTCTCCCATCATAGCTAATTTGTTAATTAAATTATTGTTAAACGTTTAAGCTCCAATAAGCTTCCATAAAAATCGTTTGTACCTCAAAGGCTTTTAATAAAAATTCAATTCTTCAGAACAATTTGGAGCGAGGAGGGGGGGGGGGTAGAAATGCTTATTTTAAGATGTGATTTTTTTAATACAAAAAATTCAATCGATCGAGAACGTTTGAGCCCCGAAGGTAAAAAAGTTGGAGTGTTTCAAAGATTGTGAAAAGGTAAATTATCGTCGCTCCGAGCAAGTAGCGCGCAAAATTTTAATCTTGCTGATAACAAATAATATAGATTTAATTTTTCAACATTAAAGAAGAAAACGAGTATCATATTCGTATACTTACAGTATTGGTGAGTTTTTCGCGAATAAATTAAAAATCTTTTAATGAAATAAAATTTTTGAATAAAAATGGTGTCAATCGATAGAGAATCGTTAGATCTTCAATCCCCCCCCCCCAATGAGAATGTTTGTAATGAAATTTGTGTCAATCGTTTGAGCTCTAATGAGTTTCTATTCCCGTCGTTTGAGTTTCAAAGGTTTTTAATAAAAATTTAATTCTTTCACAATTTTGGAAAAATAACACCCAAATTTTGAACGCTACTTGGACCGCTATTAGTAAAATGTAATTACTCCATTTCACATCCTTTCAAACGCTCTAACTTTTTTACCTTTGGGTTTCAAACGATGTGTATACTGTATAAAAAAATTCGCCATGAATGTCACTCAATATCACACCCCTTCAAACTTTTTTTATCGAAATTGAAATTCATTAGAGCTCAAACTCCGATTTTTAATTTTTATTTTATGAAAAAAATCATATCTTTTAAAAACCTTTTGGGTACAAACGGTTTTATGGAAGGTCATTGGAGCTTAAATGTTTGACAATAATGTCATAAAAAAAATCGAGATGGGGGGGGGGGGGGCAAAATGGACCTCGCTTTAAGATAGAAATAAGAAAAATTGATTTCTGAGGATTTCCCCAGAGGTCTTGTTGACCCAGTCAGTTAAATTTTTCTTAAGAAAACGGCTTCTATTACCATCTTCGAACTTTGTATTGATCAGTAGAAGACCTTGTACATTACTTTATAAAAAAAAATCTCTTCCAGTAACGTGTATCTATCCTTAACAAGCTGCTGGCCTACCCAATATTTTACCAGGCGAGCCGCCCCTGAAGTAAACCCAATCCAACTCTCAGAAAAACAATTTAACGTCGTGACCAAAATGCATTAGTTAACATTGCATCAACAAAGTTTTTTTGCAGCTACAGCAAAGCTTTTGTTGTTACAAAAAATATTTGTTGAAGTAATTCATTGAATCTTCAATCAAATGGTATTTTCTGTTGATGCCAATTTTGTTGAAACTACAAAAACATTTTTGTAAGTGAAACCATAGGCAAAAAACCGCACCTCTGCATACTTAAACCAGATCATAAGGCTTCTTGTTATACTTTGTATAGAAGCCTAAAAGGATGGACTATAGCGTGAAACAACAGAACAAACTCAAGCTCAGCAGAAAAATCATCAAAACTGGTTTTAAATAAATATTTATTTTCCCATTTTCTTTTAATAAAAAATATACAATTATTTAGGAACCTAGAATATTCTTTTGTAGGCAATCCAAATTTTGAATTTCCACCACTTGGTTTAATTCGGCTTTTTTGATATTTTGAATGGTCAGGGTGCGCTATCGAAGAAGTTCACACTAATGTAATTTTTTTAATATTCTGATTTATCTTATATATGAATTATTGGTAGAATATTCTGTTGTAGCATCTTTAATAAGAGGCAAAATATGTTTTCTTGTTAATTTCACATTGGTTTGTTTAAAATATGTAACATGTGGTATATTTAATTCAATTTCAAAAAAGAAAAATTCATACCCTTTCAACGTAATAGCATTCAGTAAGTTATAAATTATAATTTTGCTTAAGTCATCATTTTCGTCACTATAAACTGCTATGTCACGAAGAACAGTATTATCAGCACCTTGATCAACGTGTAGACCAACTAAAACTGCAGTGTCACTTTTATGTTCTTTACAAAATAACTTCATATCTTGTAAAGCATTTGGTAATTTGAAGTAAGTTTCCACTAACATTGGTAAACCCGGTATGGGAACTCCATTTACTACTTTCAGATCTTTGTAAAGCAACTGCTTGGGTGATAAATGGGATATGTCGTTATGTGCCTTCCATAATTCATCAAACATTTCTGTAACGTTAATTTGCAAGGAATGATTTTGTTCTAATCGACTAGATATAAGCAAATCTAATTCTTTCACTCTTGCGGCTTCGGGATTAAATGCAATTGTATCAAACGTCATGACGGCTGTAAAAGTTTAAATCGATAACTGGTAATCAAAATAAACTTGAGAAAAGAAACATACCGTACAATAAATTAGCAAGAACATTGCTCATACAAGTCCTTGAATCGATTAATCTCTTTGCTATTAGAGTACAACAGCTCCCCACTTGTTCGATGGTAATTTTAACATTTTCTTTGTCCCAATTTGCGGTACTATCAATTGGTCTGTGATCATATATTTCGGTAACATATTTAGCTAGGAAGGAATCTTTGGCTGGAAGTAGATGATGATCTACCAAACTTACACATAAATTTGTATGGAGGCTTTCTAAATCAATATCATTCCTAAAAACAAAGTCAATAATTAAATTAGAAATTTATTGTGATTTCACAAACCTGAAAATTAAATTGTTAGGATCAATGTTATACTTTTTAAGAATGTAACAGTTCTCGGTTCTTAAGTCAAATTCATGAGAGAGTATATTTAAAACGGGTATTACTTTAACATCCAGGGAATTCGAGTAAGTTTCTCTATAATGGAAGTATCCTAAAGCAAGGGAAGATACCATAGAATCCAAATCGCAAGTTTCGTTACCCAAAATAACATGAATAGTTGCAGTATCGTTCAAATTTCGCTAAAAGTTAGGTTACAAAATAGAAATAAAAAAGGTTATCTTGCTTACAGCCCAGTTTTTAGAAAGTTGAAGAAATTCTGTGAATTCAACCATTTTTATGGTACAAAGTTAAATAAGTTCCCGATAAATACGATTGTCAAAAAATGCAAAATTCGAATTGGATGACATTTCGCGATTTCACGACGTTCATTTAAAATTTAGTACTATAATGTACTAATAGATGGCCAAGTCCTTATTAAATTTCACAATAGCGGTAAATCAAGCTTATATTATTTATTACTAGCTGGCACGGGCGGCATTCGCCGCCGTTAGCCATCTAGACCAAGAATAGATCCGAGAAGGCCATAGTTGTTCGGCCTTCGGCCTCACAGGGGGAGGACCATAATAGATCCGCGAAGGCCATAGCTGTTCGGCCTTCGGCCTCACAGGGCGGACCATAATAGATCCGTCACCATGGATCAACAAATAAATCACCAACCACAACTTAGCAATAAAAATCATAAAATATATGAAAAAGTTAAAGTCAACAAATATCGGACTTTCCGGGAAAGCAGTTCGATGAGTATTCAACGTAACATTTCTTAGTCTTCTTGCACAATTGCGGCGAGTTCTGCGACCTAAAGTAAAGTAAATGTAAAAAACAGATGTAATGTAAGCATTTCCGGCGTTAATATATATAATTATTATCGGAGCGTAATTTTTTTTCGAAAAATTTGCAAGGCTATCCCATTGAAAAAATAATTTTGAAATTTAAATTCGGTTTAACACCTTCGGCGTTGAAAATACGAAGGAATGTTATGGACGAACTATCATAGATAAGATTATAGAGCGTCGCGATACGCTTCCGTTGCGTCTTAAAAATTAAAGATCGACCGGTAAATAAGAGCGCTACATACGTCCAAAGTTTTTACACAATTTTCACTTAAATGGGTCTCTCACAAAGAAACGACGGATAATTTAGAAAAAGCAATCGGAGCTTCGCATACGGTTATTAACGGTTTTTAATTTAGCACATGACGACAAATAACGGCAGCATTTGCAAATTAGTGTCGTCGTCAAAATTGAAAATCAAAATCAGAGGCGATTTGGGCAAAATTTAAAATATGCAAAATGTGTATTGTCGTGTTCTATTCGAGAATGTCCCAGGACAACTAGCAAATCTCCCTCTCCCTCTAACTTGAACAAGAAATAAAATCTCCTTTCAACAATGTAACATTTAATTAAATCAATAAGAACTTTTTTATAAAATTAAATAAACAAATCTTAATTAAATTAACAAATCTTTATAACTACGCGTTCCTTTTCCAGTTTATTACTTAACGCAACAACCCGATTCAATGTTAGTCGGAGTACTTTCACTCGCACCTTGTGTAATAATTTAAATTTCGCTTACCACGTCTCTTTCTCTCACTTTTTTGTTCTAATCTTCCCTTTTTACTTGGTCGACCTACCGGTCAGCCGCTATTCAAAACTTGGTCTGCCTTTTTATAAATCCTGTGGATTGATTCTCCAATTCTTTATTATTATTAATTCGTTGTTTCCAATTAGCATTTCGTTATTTTTTCTTAATTAAGGTAAATAATATCCAGTTATTTTTATTACCTCCAAACTCACTTCTTCTTTGTTACAATTATTATTATGAATCTACTTTTTAGATTCACGCTCTTTTTTAATTAATTTCCCATCCAATATCACACTTTTGTGGAGCCAAATATTTTTCATTCAAATTCAAACGTAAGCTTCTGAGAGCTCTCTATTTTTTTTGTTTCCTTGGTTATTTTTGAAAACGATTTTCACACACTTATGATCTAATTACATTATTTTATATTTATTTTTCATTGTTTTAAATTTGATTTTATTTCATAATTAATATTTAAATTTTGTGTATTTTGAAAATACATTTCAGTATATATTTTCGTTGCAAAGCAAATTTTTTTCGAGAAAATTTTATTCGACATTTTCGATTTATATTTGTCTCCTCGACGTATTAAAGGCAAAAATAAATTTTTATTATCCAAATTGCAGAAATCATTTCGCCCTTTTACCACGTCAAATATTGAACCAATTACATCGTCGCGTTATGAATTAATTCCTACAATTTGATGCCTCGCGTATTGCGATGCTAAAATTTCCAAGTTTCGAAAGATTGCTGCAGATTTTCAAAAAAACGCAATTTTAAAATACTTCGTTTTTGGGAAGTCGGAAGAGATGGTTTTTGCTCTCTCTCCGTCGCCCCCGAACCCCCATCTCAAATATTTCGCGTCAACGGATAGAATTCGTTGGAGCCGACATTTTAAGATGTCACAACAATTTGATCGTTAAAAGTTCTTCATTTTTGAAAATTTACCGTGGAGTGTCGGTTCAATTTCAAGAAACTCAAATCAAACTTTGCACAATTTCGGACTTTCCGGGAAAGCAGTTCGATGAGTATTCAACGTAACATTTCTTAGTCTTCTTGCACAATTCCGGCGAGTTCTGCGACCTAAAGTGCTCCGGTCTTATTCGCGGCATTCTGTTCTTTGTAATTATTTGTATTATTTTGAGCGTTGAAATTACTAAATTTTAAAGCCCGTGTCCCACGGTCAATATTTCCATCAATATTTTGATGATAATGTTGATAGATCTGACGTCATTAAATATGTTTTGATCAAAATTTATAGGTAAGTCACACGATCAAAATTTTCATCAATATTTTGATAAAACTAGTCTGCTGTGAATGACAGATCATCAAAAGTTAGGTTAAAAGCGTGTGTGTTGAAAATGAAAGTGATCGGGAAAGTTGCGACAACGGTTATGCTGGCCGCTACAGTAGCCGTTATGGGGTTATATGTATTAAAAGCGAATAGAAAACAAGAAGCGTAAATGTTGGGTTAGACCTTGGTTGGCAAGAAGGGATGAAAGTATCGGTAGAGATGTTCTGAACATGGTTCACGATGGATTAAAAGAAGAGGATAAGTTAAGTTATTGAAATTTTTTGAGGATGACTGACGATAACTTTCAAAAACTTTTAACCATAATTAGAGAAAAAATTGAACACAAATATGCGACAATGCATAAGTGCCGAAAAAAGGTAAGTTTTGTATTTCATTAATCATTTAAAAATTGTTTTATTTTCATATTTCAGGCTCTCCGTTACACTTCGATTCTTAGCCACTGGCGAATGTTTAAAAAGTTTGAGTTTTGCAACAAGAATAGCTCACAACACTTTGAGTAAGATTATATCTGAAGTACTACACGCAATTATCAGTTCCATGGAGCCGTTATATTTAAAAGTAAGTGATCATGTTTAATTTTTAATTTTTATTAAATAAAACTAAAAGATCAAATGAACAAAATCAAATTACAAAATTTTTATACAAATGAACTATTTACAAAATTTTTATACAAATACATACAAAATTTAAACCAAATTGTCTACTTCATATTTCATAATGAGATTTAGCACTTCATGTTTAAATGCTAGTTGTTTTTGTTTGCTAAATTTTTTTATCGAAGAAACAATAAAAGCACCAAACACTTCCAATTCGTCTGTGCTGGTTGTGTTTGCACAGAGAGTACTTGCATTTTTGCAAAGCTCGCTTATATTGTTTTGCATTTCTAATAGGTCATTCTTTTTTTCCTTATGTTTTGGAAGTTTGTGTGACCCACGACTCGAATTTGAAGAGGTAGACTCATAACAAGGATCGTCATGACCAGTTGTTTCTACCAACGTGACTTCCATATCGCAATCAATAATCTGTAAAAAAAAGTACTAATGTTTTAATGTAAACAAATTGTTGATTTGAAATAATATATGATGTAATTAAATATTGGAGAGTAAAAACATTAGGTAACTTATGATTTTATTTTAGGTAACCTCAAGCAACGAAGAATGGGAAAAAATTGCTACAGATTTCTTTAATTTATGGAATTTCCCAAATTGTATCGGTGCATTAAGATGGGAAACACATAGTGTTTAGACCACCAAGATGTGATGGCTCATTTTACAGAAACTACAAAGGCACCGACAGTATTGTGCTGTTAGCATTGGTCGATGCAAACTATAGGTTTCTGTGTGTCGACATTGGAATAAACGGACGTGTTAGCGATGGGGGAGTATTTTCCAGAAGCCCAATGTCGGCAGGACTGTATAATAATACTTTGAACTTGCCACCTCATAAACCTCTGCCAGGTCGTGAACTACCTGTGCCATACGTAGTTGTAGCAGATGATGTCTTCCCATTGAAACAAGAAATTATGAAACCATTTCGATATAGGGGTTTGTCCTACCAACAAAAAGTTTTTAACTATAGGCTAAGTCGTGCTCGCCGGGTAGTTGAGAATGCATTTGGCATCCTAAGCAACAGATTTAGAATTTTTTTGCAACCTATATGAACTGTTCGGTGGAAAAAGTTGAGTTAATTACAAAAGTCAGGCGATCGAATTTAAGATCGCAGCGCCAGTGCGGTAAGAATCGTAACTAATTCCACAGACATGGTTTAGTTTGTTTACATTGTTTTCAATGCGAATACATACATGTTTTAATAAAATTTTTGTGATTTAGTGGAAGTAATAGTTTTTCAGTGTTGATGTTAAAATCATCGTATAATCTTAAACTTATTAAACACCTTTGAGGTTGGTACAATCTCTTTTTCTAGTTATAACCCAAGTAACACACGATCGTATATTACATAGATAATATTCGAATATACAAACCGTTATTTATGAATATTATCTGTATAATAAAAACGTGTATGTAAACGTGTCAATGTCGCGGTCATACCCTAATATCTATACGTATATGTTAAACATGTAGTAACCGTATTGGACGTACGTATACTATCTGTATAATAAAAACGTGTATGTAAACGTGTCAATGTCGCGGCCATACCCTAATATCTATACGTATATGTTAAACATGTAGTAACCGTATTGGACGTACGTATACTATCTGTATAATGAAGACGTGTATGTAAACGTGTCAATGTCGCGGCCATACCCTAATATCTATACGTATATGTTATACATGTAGTAACCGTATTGGACATACGTATACTATCAGTATAATATCTGTATAATAAAAACAAATTAAAAAAATAATAAAAATTATTATTAACATTTCAATTATTTTACTAAACAATTTATCTATTATCACATCTATACAATTTCATTATTTTAAATTTTACTACTTATTCATGGTAATTTTGGTATTCATATTATTGCGTCCTGTTGTTTTTTGTATATCTGTATATTCCTGATTAAATTATAAATTTTAAATTTATTTATACACGTACTACTTACTTTTTCTACCAGCTCGATTCGATGTGTTGTTTTTGCATATCTGAAAAATCCTAATTAAGTTGAAATATTAATTATATATCATTACATTTTTTTTCGGCTCCACCGGGATTTGAACCTAGGACCTACAGGTATTGAGTCTAACGCTGTAGCATCTGTGCTACCTGGACGTGATTGACTATTGTCATTTTAAATAGTCATAAAAATCCTATTTTCTAATTCGAATTTTAAATTATAAAAGACTAGCTATTAAATAATATAAATATCACTACAAAATATATATACAAAACGTATTTTACATTTTTTATTTTACATTTTTATTTTACAATTTTACATTTTCTGTATTCACGTTAACGTCTTTGATGAAGAATTGGAAAAACTGCATAACCTTTTTTATGCTCAATAATAATGCATTCTATTTGGGACAGAATAATATTTTCATGTTTAATACCTTCGTGGCATACATAATAAATATTTAATTTACTTGATTGCAATGGAGTATCGTACAAATCATACATGTATCTATAAGAAGTACCCGTGAATTGATATTTACCATGTAAATACAAAATCGAACGTATTCTAAAAGCTTCGCCCTTATTCACAAGCACAACATTATTGGGAGTACTCGCGGAGTAGATATGTTGCTCGGAGCTCAAATATTAAACATTAATTATTGGCCTTGTTCTTTTTCCAAATGATGTTAGGAAAAATCTTGTTTACATGTATCAGTGGAAACCCAAGTAACATTTTTAGCCTGCAAATTATTTGTGTATTTGAATAAATGAAAAATTTATTTTTAAAATACACATTGTAAAGTGACTTCAAAATGAGTTTTTAAAAATAGCAACTTTTATCCAAAATTTAAAATTTCATCAAAAACAAGCACTAAAAGTAAGCGCGCAAATAATAACAGTTAAAAATTTTTCAAATTTAATTAAAAATTTTGACATTAATTTCAAGCGACTAACAGCAAAATTTGCAAAATACACGTGGTAGAGCCTACAAAGTTTAGTGTTTAAAAATAGCAACATTTATCAAAAATTAAAAAAAATTTCACAATCAAGCATTATAAACAAGCGCGCAAATAATAGCAGTTAAAAATTTTTCAAATTTAATTAAAAATTTTAACATTAATTTCAAGCGACTGACAGCAAAATTTGCAAAATACACGTGGTAGAGCCTACAAAATTTAGTGTTTAAAAATAGCAACATTTATCAAAAATTAAAAAAAATTTCACAATCAAGCATTATAAACAAGCGCGCAAATAATAGCAGTTAAAAATTTTTCAAATTTTATTAAAAATTTTGACATTAATTTCAAGCGGTGTGGCTCAGCACAATTTTCAAAATATTCGTGCAAGAGCCTACAAAGTTTAGTGTTTAAAAATAACAACATCTATCAAAAACTAAAGATTTCTTTAAAATTAAGCAGTTAAAAAATTTTCAAATTTAAAAAAAAAATTAAAAATTTTAATGCTTGTACTTGTTTTGTTTTTATTAATTAATAACAGTTAGTTATTTGTCTTAATTTAAATAAAAATTACACGTGGTTATAAATTATTTTAGATAAATACTGGTTAATGTAATAAATTATAATGCTTGTAAAAAAGTATATATGACGTGTTTCTCCCTTTTCTGCAACATGCATTTTTTTTAAATAATTCATAATATAAAATTGATCTGAGAAACATTTCAGAAAATGTTTTATTTATTTTAATTTAACACTGATATTTTTAATCTATGAATTATAAAAATTGAAGTTGATCATCAAAAATCAACAAATCTGTATGCACGTGCGGCGTTGGTTCGAATTTTCGTTTGGACAAAAAAAAATGTAAGTAAATTTTAAGTGATTTATAAATTTTTAATTTATTTTTATTACTTTATTTTTATTTTATCATTAAACATTGTATAAATTCAACATTAAACATTTATTCAAAATTTATGCTAATTTTAAAATTACGTTTTTGTAGTTGGCAGATTAAAGGTATAATCTACACGTCCAATAAATGAGTACTACAACTTAAAATTCTACCTTCAGGGATGACATTTATAAAATAAATCGCTTTAAGTCTGTGCGTATACATTACACGGTTATTCAACATTTATAGTAATCCAAAATTATACTCTTTTACCGTTGGAATATTACTGGTATAAATACACGTCAAATAAATGAGTACTAAAACTCAAAATTCTACCTTCAGGGATGACATTTATAAAATAAATCGATTGAAGTCTGTGTGTATACATTACACGGTTATTCAACATTTATAGTAATCCAAAATTATACTCTTTTACCGTTGGAATATTACTGGTATAAACTACACGTCAAATAAATGAGTACTAAAACTCAAAATTCTACCTTCAGGGATGACATTTATAAAATAAATCGCTTTAAGTCTGTGCGTATACATTACACGGTTATTCAACATTTATAGTAATCCAAAATTATACTCTTTTACCGTTGGAAGATTACTGGTATAAACTACACGTCAAATAAATGAGTACTACAACTCAAAATTCTACCTTCAGGGATGACATTTATAAAATAAATCGCTTTAAGTCTGTGCGTATACATTACACGGCTATTCAACATTTATAGTAATCCAAAATTATACTCTTTTACCGTTGGAATATTACTGGTATAAACTACACGTCAAATAAATGAGTACTACAACTCAAAATTCTACCTTCAGGGATGACATTTATAAAATAAATCGCTTTAAGTCTGTGCGTATACATTACACGGTTATTCAACATTTATACTAACCCAAAATTATACTCTCTTACAGTTGGAAGATTACTGGTATAATCTACATGTCTAATAAACGATTACGATAACTCAAAATTCCTCCTTTCTAGAGGACCTTTGTGAAAAAAATCGCTTTAAGTCTGTCCGTCTACATTACAGCTTATTCAACATTTATACTAACCCAAAATTATACTCTTTTAAAGTTAGAAGATTACTGGTATAATCTACATGTCTAATAAACGATTATGATAACTCAAAATTCGACCTTTCTAGATGACATTTGTAAAAAAAATCGCTTTAAGTCTGTCCGTCTACATTACACGGTTATTCAACATTTATAGTAATCCAAAATTATACTCTTTTACCGTTGGAAGATTACTGGTATAATATACATGTTTAATAGACGACTACGATAACTCAAAATTCTACCTTTAGGGATTACATTTATAAAGCAAATATACGCATCGTATAATATCCGAATATTCTAAGTATAAGTACATGAAGTGTATATGATACACGTATATTAAATATACGAAAATTATACCTATCCGTTAAATATACCTAATTTCCCAATAATACACGTATATCATACGACCTGTGTGAAGTTGGCGGCCAAATCCTAGCGGCCAATTTACCGGAAACACCCGAACGAATTAGCAACAAATTTTTATAAGTTTTACGTGCCCTATCAGGATAGAACTGTTCAAATACATTAAAAACCCTAATATCCGCCTACCCTAAAAAAAAGGTAGCATTCCATTTACTTTAAAGCGACATTTTCGCGGTTTTTCTGCTGCACTTCCAAACGGGACAGCACTTGCATCCGATTTTTGTAGAAACGAGTGGCGGTGATGGGTTAGGATTTTCAACACACATCAACAACGATAAATATCTACCTACCCTGAAAATTTGGTGGGGGTCTACATCGTTTTAGTGGTCATTTTCGCGGTTTTCCGTTTTTCTGACAAGCGCGAAGGCAACTGCATCCGATTTTTATAGAAACGAGTGGCGGTGATGGGTTAGGATTTTCAACACACATCAACAACGATATCATCTACCTACCCTGAAAATTTGGTGGGGGTGTACATCGTTTTAGTGGTCATTTTCTCGGTTTTCCGTTTTTCTGACATATTTGGCCGCTGGCATTTGCATTCGATTTTTATAGAAACGAGTGGCGGTGATGGGTTAGGATTTTCAACACACATCAACAACGATATCATCTACCTACCCTGAAAATTTGGTGGGGGTGTACATCGTTTTAGTGGTCATTTTCGCGGTTTTCCGTTTTTCTGCCATATTTGGCCGCTGGCATTTGCGTTCGATTTTTATAGAAACGAGTGGCGGTGATGGGTTAGGATTTTCAACACACATCAACAAGGATATCATCTACCTACCCTGAAAATTTGGTGGGGGTGTACATCGTTTTAGTGGTCATTTTCGCGGTTTTCCGTTTTTCTGCCATATTTGGCCGCTGGCATTTGCATTCGATTTTTATAGAAACGAGTGGCGGTGATGGGTTAGGATTATCAACACACATCAACAACGATATCATCTACCTACCCTGAAAATTTGGTAGGGGTCTACATCGTTTTAGTGGTCATTTTCGCGGGTTTCCGTTTTTCTGACAAGCGCGAAGGCAACTGCATCCGATTTTTATAGAAACGGGTGGCGGTGATGGGTTAGGATTTTCAACGGGCGGAGGTAAATGTGCCACCAGTAATGTTATTCTACCTGCTACGAATTTAGGATATTAAAAGTACACAGGTATTTGTGCCACCGGAGAAAACGGCATCTACCTGATGCATCTCCTACATGTAACATCGATTATTTTTTGATTTTACACGATTTTTTGGGGGTGAAACGTAAAAGTTTACTGCCCCATAGCGCAACTATACTTTTTAATGCTATTTCGAGGGTCTCTCACATCCCGGTTGCATTTATCCCGGTTTCCTTGATCTGTCGCGCCTCTCGTATGTTTAGCGCCCGCCGCGTAGCGGCTCGGAGCACGAAAAACCGCCCGGAGATGCGGAGCATCGGAGGGTAGGTTTTTTGATGCTTGCAGTTCTGGCCAAGCCAAAATTTATTATTTTGCCGAGTTGGTCTATGTATTTCCAGGTAGAAAATTTGGACCCGGACATTGATTTTATATACTTATAGATGTGGCACGTAAATGGAGTGTAGGTTATAGAAAATTATTCGTCAAAAAGTTGTCATCAAGTGCTGCTACCTAGCTAAAATGTTAACAACTTTATTGGTGGTAAAGTTGGTTTGAAAATAAGCTATATTATGAAGATTACCTAAATTTACCTGGTATACCATTAAGTCGTAAAGATGCATAAAGCCATTAATAAAAGGTATTACAATCTTTGAAGGTTGAAATTTTCTTTTCTATTTACCAAATTTTAGATTCATAGGTTTAATAATAATTAAAGTTATTTGCAAAAATTTATTAATATGAAAATTATACAACAAAATAAAATTCTGGAAAATATCTAATTTTTCACGTACTTATTATTGGTTTTTTAAAATATTAAGTTTTCTTGTTGCACTTTGTTTATCTTTCTTCTCAATCTGTATTTTACATGTACGGAACAGTTTCGTTCGCAATAAACGGTTAATATTTAAATCTAGCCAATAATTTCGTTTCGAAGTTATGAATTATGGTGCATAATGTCATAATAGCTTCAGGCACTAGGGGTTCGGAAAGTAAAAATAAATTTGAAGTGGGATCTTAGCAAAGAGATACTTATATTAAAATATTCAATCTATATTTCTGCCGTCATAAGTAAGAAGGCAGTAAGTCCATTTTTTTCGAAATTGAGTTTTTTATATTTTTGAAATCAGCGTAAAAAACCGCATCTATATCTGTAATCAGATTTAGCAAAAGTTTTTATAATTTGAAATAAAACCGATATGAAAAATGAAAAAACCGCCAAAACTTATGTTTTGGCTTAGTTTAGGATTAGTTTTTTGCGTTTTTCTCGAAACTATCAAAAGTGGACTTACTGCCTTCTTACTTATGACGGCAGATTTGTGACGTCACAATTTTGAATACCCCCCCCGACCCCTATCGCCACAAAGGTCGGACCCCCCCCCAGGAGCGTGACGTAATTTATGGACGACCCCAAAGCGTATTCCATAGGAGGAATCCTGGAAATCTTTGAAAGTCGTTGGAATTCCTTCAAATATTTTGCAAAGTAAATCCTTGGAATTCTTTAGAAATCCTCGGTGTTCTTTGTAAATCTTTCAAATTCTTTGGAAAGCATTGGAATTCCTTGGAAATATTTGAAAATCATTGGATATCAGCGTACACGTAAATCTTTGAAATTTTGTTTTCCGAGTTTTGTATAAATATTTATTTCTTTTGTTTTTAATTCGTTGAAAATCACGGGGAATTTTTTGCAAATCACTAGGAATTCCTTAAAATCGTTGAAATCTTGAAAACTTTTTAAAACATTTGTAAATTCTTGGAGTTCCTTGCAAATCTTTAATAATCCTTGGAATTCATTGAAAATCGTTGGAATTACGAATTCTAAACTAAAATGTTCAAAACAAATAGGAGAGAGTGATCAAAAAGAAACTTTCTAGAAAACCGTGCTATTTTATTACGAATTTTTGAAAATAAAAATATTTGAAAATGCCCATATCTTGCAAACGAAACATTTCTGGACGCATGTTTATTTAGGAACTTTTCATCTTTTTATTAGTAGCATACGTTAAAGAATTTGCAAAATTTTTGAAACCCTGTATATTTTAGAAATTTAAATAGTGTTTTAAATAGAAATGAAAATAGTTTCAGACACTAGGAATTCAGAAAGTAAAAATAAATTTTAAGTGGGATCTTAGCAAACAGTATTGTTAAAATCAAAAAGGAATGTTTTTGTTAAAAGAAACCCTTGTTATAATCTACATAAACCCCCAATAAAGGATTTATTACCTGCTCTAAGTAAGTATATATCTAAGTTTGAAACCATTATAACAGATGTACATGGCTAGTTAGTAATAACTTTGTACGCTGCGTGGCGATGTGGTGATTTAAAGCACCATCTGGCGTACAAAGTTCTCCAACTTATAACCAAATTTAACATTGCGTGCAACATCTATAAGTATATAAAATCAATGACCCGGATTAAATATCTGACCATTTGCCGAGCTGGCCTACAGCCTTATCGAATGCACACCCCAAAATTCGAAGGCAAAAAAAATTTAATTTTTTCACTGTTAGTGGCACAAATACCTGTGTTTATTTAAAGAACCCTTTTGGTCGGTGGCACATTTACCGGTACCCTTTTCTGGTCAGGTACATTTGGTGGCACATTTACCTCCGCCCTTTTCAACACACATCAACAACGCTAACATCTACCTACCCTGAAAATTTGGTGGGGGTGTACATCGTTTTAGTGGTCATTTTCGCGGGTTTTCCGCTTCTCTGATGACTGAGAGTGCATTAGATTTTTGTGTGGTTTCGGTATTGTCAGAAAAAGGGTACAAGTAAATTGCGTCCCGACCGTAATTAAAGATAATCCTCTCTGCCGAAATGGTCACCGTCGAGCACCAGTAAATTCCACAGCTAACCGTAGTTAGGGATTGCATAGTATTAGTAGGTGCACAATAGATAGATTAATATTTATAATCTCTTTGGAAAAGGCTTTTTATCGACTATGAAACTGACAAATGTTTTTATTTATATTTATTTTTATTTAATTTTAAAATATAATTACAAAATTTAAAAATTATTTAAAATATACATTACAATTTTTAAAAATGGGCCGTACCAGCCTAACGGCGTTCCCGGCCGTTGTTGCGCTCGGCAGCGGCCCCCTGTTCTGGAGCAATTTGGCCCGCAAATCGTATGGCCGGTCAATATTGCGCCGTTCCACACCTCCGTGGGGGCGTCGGCGTCGCCTTCCCCTCCGTCGATTGCCCCGATCAGTTCCAGCGGGCTTGGGGTCAGGGACGGCGGGGGTGCCATCGGACTGGGAAACCGTCGAGGTTTCGTCGGGCCGGTTAACGGCCGGGGTGTCGTCGGACTGGTTCACGTGGACGTTTTCGGTTTCGTTCGACATTTTTATAATTTGATATATTTCTAAAATAAAAAAAATTATAATAAACAGTTTAACGATTACATGTAATAATCTGACTAAAAGGTAGTTGTTCAGTTTTGGGTTATCTTTTAATCTGGGTTATTTTCTATAGAAATAATTATTCCAAGAAGATTGTATCCATGGAAAATAATACTGAACAACTTATTTTATTATGTAAAATAATACTTACCTAATGGATGATGTGAAATTTTTATTTTATATAATTTAACGTCGAATTGGACACTTATATTATACTAAAGGCAACTGTTATTTTAGGTTGGTAGCTAACTATCTTAAAGTATTGAATACATGGAATATTCAAACAGTTATTGCACCTGTGCAGAACCAACTTTCTGTACACCACAGAGATGGATGGGTAAAACACTTAATAAACAAGGTGGAACTCGCTTTAGCGGCAGTTCTTAGGCTTCTATACAGCTACCTTTCTGGTGTGGAAAGTTGTTATTATCTGGTTATTTTTGATCGCCATATAATGTAACACCACATAATCAGATAATCTGCACCAATTAAATTTTTTGCGATTGGTAATTATCATTTACTATATAAGTAATAACAATCAAACTTTTCCATTCTATTAGAAATTTTACTTCTCTGTAATGTATGGTCCTTTTTTTGAGGTGGACCAATCCTCTCCTTTCTCTTTTATTTATAACTTAACTTCACTAACCACATCAATAAAAAATTATTTTTTCACATCAAAGTAAAACAAGTAGTTTATATAGGGAGACCTCTTCGAAAATATCTTTAACTTAGTAAATTTCTTTCGAACATTTGCGTATTTATAAATTGCATTAGGGAATCGAAGCAACGGATTAACAGATTAACGCAATACTATTGTATAGACGAAGTATTTAAAATATAACAACGTATCAGTTGATCAACGTTATGATTGGCTCTGAAACATGCGGACGGACACGAAGCCAGACCATAATGCTTCTTTCTATACCTTGTATAGAAGCCTAAATAAGGCTTCTTGTTATACTTTGTATAGAAGCCTAAAAGTAGCGCACTGGCTACCCAATTCTTAGACCTCTATGCACACAGAGTATTTCCAACACGATTTGAAACGCTCTGTATGATTTTGAATTATGAGGACGGACGGACGGACAGACACGGAGCCAGATCATAAGGCTTCTTGTTATACTTTGTATAGAAGCCTAAAATGAAAAAGTTGTAATTTTATTTGTTTTTTGGGGGGGGGGGTAATTTGTAGAAATTTTAAATGGCGTGGGAGTGCAAGGGTACGACTGCATTGCGTCCGGTCAGATCGGTTTGGGGGGTAACTTTAATCCTCTTAGATTTTTAAGCTGCATAAAGTTTTAATAAATTTAGGTTTAAAAAAGTTATCGGTAATTTTCGATCTTTTTAGACACACCCTGTATGAGCACATACTTTGTATGTGTATAATTTTTCGAAGAATATAATATAATTTTTAATGCATTTTGATAACGGATATTAGGTTTGATTGCATTATAAATTAGTGTTTATATATCAAATTCGCGCAATTAATAAATTTAATAAATTAATAAAGATAGCGATCATTAATAAACCGCATTAAAAACGGAAGACGTAGAACGTTAGCAACCGATGTATAGATTAAAAATTTTGAAATTTTAAGTAATGTAAGTGTTCTACTGGACGTTTGGTTTCGACCATAATTTAATTTATTTTAAATTGGGCCCTAGGTTTTAACGTTATTACAGTTCAGCACTATTTAAAAAGATGGCGCTTGAAATTTTCCTAATAGAGAAATAGCAACGCTTATTCTTGGTTTCACACAGGCGCGGATACAGGGGGGGCAATTGGTGCGATTGCTGCCCCTCCTGACTCATGACTGAAGCACTTTATTTTAACCAATTTCAAAGTTTTGACAAACAGCATTATTGAAATTCAAGTTTGATGGATAACTAACTAAAGTTTCATCAAAGTTTTTGTTTAGAACGAATTTTCTGAAAGATAGGCAAAATCACACAAAAATGCCCCCCCCCCCTCCTATAGGAAATACTGTATCCGCTCCTGGTTTCACAAACGATAATTAAGGATTTAACAAGAGTTTGGTTTTAACAGACTAGTAATAAATAATAATAATTATACTCTATTATACTAGGTGGCACAAGCGGCCTGCCTTTAGCCATCTAGACCGTGTCGGATGTGGTTGTTCGGCCTTCGATTTCACTCAGGGAAATCGCAACCATACTGGCCTACCGACCGCCTTTAGCCATCTAGATTGTGTTGGATGTGATTTTATCATCATTTATGCTTCACTTTTTTAAGAAAATGTTTATGTAGAAATGATTTCTTTTTATTTACCACTAAAATTAGGCTAATTTTTTTGATTAACAAAATTGTAATTTCGGGATAGCTTTATCGTAATCAGAATAGAAAAGAAATCATTCAAAAAAGTGAAGGATAAAATGTCTTACTTTTTCAAAATCCTCCTTCGAAATTTATTTTAACCAATTTCAAAGTTGTAATTTTATTTGTTTTTTGGGGGGGGGGTAATTTGTAGAAATTTTAAATGGCGTGGGAGTGCAAGGGTACGACTGCATTGCGTCCGGTTAGATCGGTTCGGGGGGTAACTTTAATCCTCTTAGATTTTTAAGCTGCATAAAGATTTAATAATTTTAGGTTTAAAAAAGTTATCGGTAATGGGGTTGTCCCGTGTTGTCAAAAATATAATTTTTACCTATAAAAATCGATGGCCCATAGCAAAATACTATATATAATTACAAATATATAATTTTAAAACGCTATACTAATTAAATAAAGTGCCTTTTTTAAACGTATTCCTTTGAAAAGTCGCCATTCTGTGACGTACCTAAAGGCCGTCCAATCACATTTCGCAATTAAAATTGCATTTACCACGATGCCACGTTTATATGTATGCGAAAATTACATCCTTGAGTGTACCCATGTGATGTGTTTAAAAATTGTTAAAAATCCGTAAATTCAAATACTTATTATAACCATGGCAACCATGCATACATAATACGCCATCTACGTTCACTATGAAAATATGCAATTTGTAAATAAAAAAATGATGCTTGTTAAAAATTAATTTCTAATTGCTACCCATTTTGAAGTATAAAAATAATAATATATAGTTTCAATTCATTCTTTACATTTAAATACTTTAAGTTTAAATATTATTTAAACTTTTAAGGTTATAGTATACCAACTGACATTTAAAAATAATTAAATTTCAATAGTGGGAGTGTATTGGCTTCTAATTGGCTTACCTTTATGTACGTCATTATTTACCGTGTTTTAATTATTTAAAAATATTTCAATTTTTGAACTTCAATACGATCGCTAAAATTGCTAAAAAAAAAATTTTTTTTACGCAAGAGGGGTTTAAAATCACTTAAATTTTCGATTTTAATGAAAAAAAAATTTGAGGGATTAGCCCAGTGTATAATTTTTCGAAGAATATAATATATTTTTTAAATTTTATTTATAATGCGGAGGTTGGTACGAAGGTAGTTATTAAAGCCGTTTTACAAATTTGTGGGGTCTAGGATAGTTCGTTTCATTTTATTTAATTATAAAATTGGAAGTGTCATGTGATTACATCTATATATTAATATTAAGTATCATTTGATTACATCTATATAATATCGATTCTATATTAGCGTTTCCAGATAATTTTGTGGTATTAAATCAGGTAAGTAAGTTTTTACTGTTTTTGTGTGTTTTTTTTATTTAGGTTAGGTATTGCAACGAAATTCCAATAGCCTAAAATGACTCACACAAAGAAGTACCGACTTTCTGCTCTCTCTCAAGTCAATTCGGAATTGTTACAAACGATAAAGGATAATAGTGGCATTAAGGATCTCCCCGATGGTTTTACAACAGAACACCCGATATTTGAATTAATCTGTTCCCATATTAAAATGAAGAATGATTTGCGAAACAGAAAAGCAATTTATCGCAGATTGTATTCTTTGGGAAATATTTATAAACCTGAATCCCCATCAAGTAAAAATGGTAAAATAATAGTTTTTTATATAATATTTTAGAAAATTCCAAATTTTTAATTGGTTTCGATTTTATTTGCAATTTTTCTTTGATCTTTGATTCTTAGTACGGCCCTGACCGTTTACATGTTCGTTATAATTTAGTTCTTGTTTGTAATTTATTATCTACTACAGCGATGCCACTAGTTAGATTTATTATTGATTTATTATTAATTTAGACCAAGAAGTTTTGAGTGTATCCGGCCTTAATTTGAATAACTCTGCCGTCGTTTTACATGATAATAATTTCGAAACTAGCCCCGAAGCCTCTTCAAGTAAAAATTAAAAAAAGTTTTTGATGTAGATAAGTCCAGCATATTCTTCTTCTTAAAGTACCGTATCCGCTCAGCGAACGTTGGTTATCAACTTGACCGAAGTCTAGATGATTTAACTAGGGAAAGAAATTTAATGGGGTGGTTTCCCGTTGCCTTCCCCATAGCCCACAGATTTATATTGGGCTTGAAGATCACATCAGTATATCCGGCGCGACTAGGTATAGAACCACGGTTTCCCGCTCGCTAGTAACCCGCTAGTAACTCGCTAGTAAGTCCAGCATAAGAATTAAATTAAACATAAAGAACTCTTTGAAAGAAAAAATATGAAAAATGAAATTTATTCTATCGACGAACATGAAAACTATTTTATAGACTTATTATTAAATGTTAAATTATTTAAGCATTGTAAGGGGGCAATAAGCACAGCCAATATTCGTAGTAAATCAAATTGCTCAAATAATCAAAAATAAAAAATTTTAAAAAATGTATAAATATCTTTCCTTCATTTTTTGTTTTTTTTGGTTTTTAATGATGACCTTGTATAATAAACTTATAATGTACAATAAAATTTATTTTCATACAGATAAAATGTTAAAAAATTTATTTATTTTTGGAAACCTTAAATCTACAAATAAATGTTTGATAATTAATACCGTAATAACTGTACATGCAAAACTAACCCTTGACAGGTACAAGTATTAATCTTGATAAGTACCTTCTACCGTGCTTTTACCTGACCTGTTACTCTGGGTTACCTTTTTTTTTATTTAAAGATAACTAAAAATCCCTGCTGCATAGGCAACCTGCACAATTAGAGGAAATTGTATAGCGTGAGTTATCTGTAGTAAGTTATCTGTGCTAATACTATGCAATCCCTACGGTTAGCTGTGGAATTTACTGGTGCTCGACGGTGACCATTTCGGCAGAGAGGATTATCTTTAATTACGGTCGGGACGCAATTTACTTGTACCCTTTTTCTGACAATACCGAAACCACCCAAAAATCTAATGCACTCTCAGTCATCAGAGAAGCGGAAAACCCGCGAAAATGACCACTAAAACGATGTAGACACCCACCAAATTTTCAGGGTAGGTGGATGTTATCGTTGTTGATGTGTGTTGAAAATCCTAACCCATCACCGCCACTCGTTTCTATAAAAATCGAATGCAAATGCCAGCGGCCAAATATGGCAGAAAAACGGAAAACCGCGAAAATGACCACTAAAACGATGTACACCCCCACCAAATTTTCAGGGTAGGTAGATGACATCGTTGTTGATGTGTGTTGAAAATCCTAACCCATCACCGCCACTCGTTTCTATAAAAATCGGATGCAATTGCCCTCGCGCTTGTCAGAAAAACGGAAAACCGCGAAAATGACCACTAAAACGATGTACACCCCAACCAAATTTTCAGGGTAGGTAGATGTTATCGTTGTTGATGTGTGTTGAAAATCCTAACCCATCACCGCCACTCGTTTCTACAAAAATCGGATGCAAGTGCTGTCCCGTTTGGAAGTGCAGCAGAAAAACCGCGAAAATGTCGCTTTAAAGTAAATGGAATGCTACCTTTTTTTTAGGGTAGGCGGATATTAGGGTTTTTAATGTATTTGAACAGTTCTATCCTGATAGGGCACGTAAAACTTATAAAAATTTGTTGCTAATTCGTTCGGGTGTTTCCGGTAAATTGGCCGCTAGGATTTGGCCGCCAACTTCACACAGGTTATCATACGAACGTGTGTTACTTGGGAACCTACACAAAATGGAAAACCAACCGCATTATTAGAAATAAAATGCATATATGAATGTAAGTTCTTTTATTTAACTATAAAAATAATAACTTACAACAAAAGTTGTAAGTTGTAAAAGATTATAATTAGATATGAATTTGCAAAAGAAATGCTATTTGTAATTATAAAAAATTTTATTAAAAATTTTCATAATTTGTGTGATAAAAACATTATTAAATAATAATATATCTAGTTAATTTATTTATTTAAACTTAATAATCTAAGTTATTTTCTGTAGTTAAAAATCTAGAATCTGCTAATATAGGATGCGACAAGTTTGTAATTCCACAAATAATTATCATAATCTCTTTAATTTTTGGAACCAAGCTCCATTGCAACTTATCGCTTAAAATTTTGAATATTTTTATCCTTTGATTGGATCTCTCGATGTGCACCCTAGCTGCAGCTATTCTTTTATTACGAATAGCATCCTGTGCACTTAATTGCTTTTGGTTTACCAAAAAAGGTGGCCTTATTAATTCTATTTTTAAGCGTTTGCACATATCGTCGATTAAAAATCCTTTATCGACCATTATCGCATCTTCTCCTGGAGTCAATTTTGCGACAATTCCACTATTTTCAAAAATAACCTTATCTGAGGCCCGTCCTCCATACGGCTTACTAATAAATGTGATATTGCCTCTGGGTGAAAAGCCAGTCATAAACTTGCCAGTCAAGTGGGATTTGTAGTGCGAATAGAACCTCACCCGGCAACATAAACATTTAGGTGTTTGTACAAAAATTTCAGTGCAATCTAAAACTACTCGTACATTTTGGAAATCTCGAAAACAGATTGGCATGTATTCCTTAATTTCTTCCGCAGGCGGAAATCTAATGACCGACTTTAAAACTTGACTTAATATCGACAACATTTCGAAAATATAATTTGAACAGAGTTCTGCAGATATACTAAATAAAACCGATAGCGTTGAATACGTTAAATTTGTTTTCAACTTGCACAAAACTAAAACAACTCGCTCTTTTATTCCCAACCGATGTGTTCCCTTATCTGTATATATCTTTTCGACACCTTGCACTAACACTTCCAAAAATTTTAAACTATTCAGGCCAGTAAAACTGTTTCAAGTTTGATCTGTTGTTATTAAATCGCACACTGTTTTAACTTCTGGCATATTAACCTGCACCTCAAAGTCTCGGAAAGTTCTCAATTCTCAAGAAAACTTGAGAAACTTGTGATAACCTAGAAATACAAAATAATTCCTTTTATATAGGTTATAACTAGAAAAAGAGATTGTACCAACCTCAAAGGTGTTTAATAAGGGGACGTCCATAAATCACGTGAGGTGTTTTTTTAAAAAAATTTGACCCCCCCCCTCCCCCTTGGTGAGATTTGGTGAGATGTCGTGGGACTCCCCCCCCCTATCTAAATCTCACGTGAGATTTTCCTTATAATTTTTCAATAATTAAATTTACTTGATATGTTATTGTATTTTGCTTTATTATACCACTAATAACTACCTAAGCGTTAATACTGATATCTTCTATGTACTACATTTTTTCTGTGAAATAAGCGGAGAAAAATGATACTACGTTTAAGGTGAACTATATATTTACGTATTTACAAATACGTCTAATGATTGTCTTCCTGTATTACTACAAAAAGATGAATGTGTGAGATCACTCACTCCACGGGAATTCATGTGCTTCCTCTATAGTAATGATTGGACACATGACGTCCGTGTCTTTTGGTAGAGATATAGGAAGACAGTCATTATACGTATCTACATCCTCCTCGTACAGCCACTCCAGCCTATCGTCCACGACGCATAGCAGCTCCTCAGCCCGAACGGCAACCACACGCGTTGGTCGAACCCTGACCACAGGTGCTCGCGGAGCTGCATGCAGCGCCGACCTGTGCTTCTGAAGCTTCACACGCGAAGCAAAGTAGATGCCGCACGTCTTGCAGCATCTGTTTTGTATTGTATTTAAAAGAGATGGGCAGTAGAAATCGTACGGCATCTGGGAATAGCCTGCATGTTTGGGATACACCGTGAGGCATTGCCGAAGCAGGAACGGTGAGAACAACTTCCCATCGTGTTCACCAGGCTCCGGCACAGTCGGTTCTCCGATCACTTGGAGGATTGGATAAGGTGGCGGCATGAAGCGTCCGCGAACCACAGTGTGCAGCGCACTCCTCAATGGCTTGCAGCAGTTGCGATTGTCACACTTGACCACCTGCAATTAAATTTCATTTAATAGGCATTTTAGCATGAAGTACATAAATATATAATAAATACCTGCAGCAAATATTGGCTTTCTCTAACATGGTCTGCATACCATTGCTCATCGGTCAAGTCGGGCACTAAAGATGGGCTATCCTTTGGTGTTACGTATTCGGCAACGACTTCGTGTCCGTCGATTAATACCGAGCTCCATACATCGGCCAGAACCTCGCCTGCTTTCTGGAAGTTCTCCCGTTCTAAGGTGGGATTAATAGTTTTGCCGCTGTCATTTAGGTGCGATCCATAATAGTCGTGAGGAAGAATCAGGCCTGTCAGTTCTCGGCTCAAAGGAGCCATTCGCCTTTCTACTTTGTTAAAAGCACTTCTCCCTGGGGCATTGGTCACTAAAAATATGCCGTCCAAGTCGTTCTCTTTAAAGTGATTTACAGCGTGTGCGATCACTTTAGGGTAGCGCGGATTTTCATCTGGCCCACCATCGCAAGAAATAATAATAACAGGCTTTACTTTGCCTTGACTATCCTTCGTAGATGCTTTAAAAGCCTCACAAGATAAAAACCTATTGAAATCATCAGCGTGAGATGTAGCCGTAGATGAAGAGTGTTTGGCACTGCGGATAGCGATGTACGTCGGCCCACTGTAAGTAACAGCTTCGGGGCGCCCCATCTCATTAGATTTGATTGCACAGATAGCGTACACACTTGGAATTAATTTATGTTGCGAAGCAATCACGAAGTCGTGATCCGCCAAAGAAACTTTGTATTCCAAGTGCATAAGCAATGGTGCCTGTTTGTTTGCTGCTGTTAGTCCAATGGGGACACGCGCTTTATCATCCTGAGATAAATAAATAACTTTATCTGGACCGAGAACTGAAGCAATAGTTTCCAAAGACCTTATTGAAGACACACAAAAATGCTGATCTGGGTGTTCCTTATGATGATCGGCTTCTGGGCGCTTGAGCTTTACGGGAACGGTTACAACGTGCCTCTTCGCCTCGGAGGTGTTAGTTTTTTTGGGGAGCAAGCGAATATATGTGCCACTTCTTGATATACCGAATCCGAGTTCTACCAGCTTCGAGTGTAAGTCAGTTAAGGTGTGGCAGGTGCGAACAAGTTCACACCGTCGGCGTTCTTCGGCAGAGGCACCAAACATGGCTATGTCTGCGATGGTCTTAAGAAGATCTGACTGTTGCTCCTCCAAGCGCGGACGTCCAGGGGTAGATCTAATATTCAAGGAATTTGCTGCTTCCGGATTCTGAGAATAGAATTTTTGCAGTTTAAATTTCTGAGAATCCCTGCTTTTTTTTGAATAAGCCGTGTGCATTTGCTTCCTTTTAAGAGCTCTTTCACATTGATCAATTTGACGTCGTAGCTCTACTAGCATTTTATGTTCAGTGCCGTCAGCAATTAATGAATTTTTGCGACGCTCTGTCAGGTCAAGTTGCGTACGAAGCTGAGAAATTTTCACCTTGAGCGCGTCTTGGGCCGGAGTATGGCGTTTAGAAGCAGTTGAAGAGGTGCCGACTTCATTTTCGTCATCCCAAATTTGAATGGGTAGTAGTATTTTCCCCTTTTTAGAGCCTAAAAATTGAAAATTTAATTCAGAAAATAGAAAACTCTTTGGGATATTTTTGACGAGAACATGTTACATAGCTACCCCAATCAGTCACCCTGTATTAAAGGTTGATGTAGAAATGTAACAAGAAACAAATATTAAACTTTTACATGAAGGACCTTCTTCATTATCATCATCAGCTAGCGCAGAAGTTAGAGGATGTTCTTCAGTAGAAGATGACGCAGAGGTCCTAGCCTGATCCACATTAACACAATTTGACGAAGAACCTTTCCCCTGTAAAATCAGAATTCGTAAAATGACAATAATAAATCACTAATTATTTGATTCGTCACGGTAAAAACGTTTTGTTTCAATTTAATATGCAATTTTATTTGAAAAATTATAACAAACTTTGTTTTGCTTTTTAAATAAATTTATTTCCGTCAATCAAACTGAATTTGTTATTTAAAAAAAATTAATCTTCCAAATTTGTTAGCGTTAAAGAAATTTTTCTTTATTATAAATAATAATTGTTCATTATTTCAAATAGAAGATTGTTTGAATCAAATAAAAGTTGGAATCAAATAAAATTTTTCTTTTAGGCAACTAAAAAACCTCAAGAAAAATATTTATTGGGGTCAAGATAACTTGATAGTTGGCCATATATTATATGAAATTTTTTGTTTGCTCCAAATAAATTTATTTGAACCAAAAAAGCATTTTTTACTGTGGTTATAATATTTAGTATTTTCTTTTCACTTTGTATATTATAAAATATTAAAATATCATATTAGAACTTACTTTGAAGATGAAAGTCAACATTGTATGTGCCTTCCTTACAACCGTGTCATTCTGTAGTTTTTCTATTTCTTTTTTTATATGATCACTAAGAACACTCTTATCGATGAACTTCAGCTTTGCCTCATTCCACAAACGATTAACTTCTTGCTGGCAAGATTGCTTCGTCTTAAAGCGGTCTATAGACGTTCAACTTGGTTGTCAACCTAAGTCATCAACCAGTTCGCCACACACTTTTCAACTTGGTCGTCAACATCAGTCTACTATCTACGCTTGTGTAGTTTGGCGCGTTAACTTTAATTTGTGAAATTTAAAACTTTATTTTACCATACTGAAATTTAACATGAATGAAGAATTGTCTTTATTACATTACGTTATAATTCATGAGTTATGTGACGAAGAGGTGAAACCCCCGAGAAAAAGGAAAATAATGTGGTCACAGTATTGGTATCAAAAACGAAATCAATTTTCACATTCAAATTTAATGAAAGAACTACGCATTAGTGCACCTAAAGATTTAAAAATTTTTTTAAGAATGATTAGTGAAACGTATTCCGAATTGTTAGAGAAAATACGACCATTAATAGAAAAGAAAGATACTTTTATGCGAGATGCAATTACTGCAAATGGACGGCTATCGTCAACTCTCCGATATTTAGCCAGTGGGCAGACTTTTGAAGACTTAAAATTTCAAACGGCAATATCACCTCAAAGTCTAGGAAGAATAATAATTGATACTTTTTCTGCAATAATTAAAATCGCATCACAATTTGGTACGGCAGCCATTCTATTTTATTTCTAAATATTTTGCAGCACTTAATGCTTCGGTGAAAACTTCGTTCCTGACTAATGTTGACGACTGCGTTGACAACATACCCACACATGTTTAAACTCCGTCGCCAACATCGCGCTCCGCCCACAAAATATCCAAAGCATTTGATTTTGTTCAACCTGCTCTTCAACTTGCACTTTTAACCTTCAACTAGCCTACACACCTTCAACTTTGTCGTCAACATGCCAAGTTGACGATTAGGTTGACAACCAAGTTGAACGTCTATAGACCGCTTTAGCGGAATGCCGCTTAACATACGTGACTCGAAAAAGTCCTCGGGCATCTAATAAAAATTGCAATAACTGCAATGTAATTCGATTTTTACAAGTAATTTGGGAAGAAAACGGCGGTTTAAACTTCCCATTTGATCAATTATTCCTTAAGGTCACCGATAAACACAAAAAAGTTTAAAAAAATTCAACCACAAACAGAAATTATAAGGTTTAAATCATTGCATAGTTGCAATTCTAATTAAATTATGTATGAAGAAGTCCTCGGGCACCATATATTATATTACTGTAACGCTTCCTAGAATTGTGCAATAGTTTTAAAATGCAGTTGATGCATTTTGTAAATAGTAGAGATGACATTAAGCTCAGTCTTAATCTTGACATTGAATATTTAGCACAATGGAGCGTAAAAATACCAAATACACAAGTTTCGATTTAAGACAATTAGTTATTTTTCATTCTGCCAATGGAAAATCGCAGCGGGAAATTGGGAAGTTACTCAATATGAGCAAGAGTACTGTAGCGGATATTGTTAAGCGCTTTAACAAAGAAGATCGGATCGATTTCAAAGAAAAAAGTGGCCGTCCACGTATATTAACATATAGAGATGAGAATTGTATTGTAAGAAAAGTTAAAAAAGACCCTAGAATTAGTGCGCCTAAATTACAAACTCAAGTGCTACACGAACTAGGGAAGAATGTGCATGTGGATACAATTCGCAAAGTTTTAAAAAAAGAAGGGTACAATGGCCGGGTGGCTAGGAAAAAGCCATTTGTAAGTCAAGTTAATAGGAAGAAACGCCTTATTTACGCTAAAGAGTACCTAGAAAAAGACATAGCATGGTGGAACGATGTTATATTTGCAGACGAGAGTAAATATAACATCTACGGTTCTGACGGTCGAACCATGGTGTGGCGTAAAGCCAATGAAGAACTGAATCCCAAAAATTTATGTGGTACGATCAAACATGGACTTGGAAATGTCCTTGTTTGGGGTTGTATTTCCACTCAGGGGACAGGCAAATTAGTTGTGATCGACGGCATAATGGACCGTTTTAAATATTTACAATTACTTCAAGAGAATTTGTTACCAAGTGCGGCCCAAATGGGAATTCAAAACAGTTTTAAATATTACGAGGATAACGATCCGAAACATAAATCCCATTTAGTGCAAGAATTTCTTTTATATAAATGTCCCAAAGTATTGCATCCGCCCGCTCAGTCACCCGATCTTAATCCCATAGAAAATCTATGGGATGAATTAGAACGTAGGATACGAACCACCCCTATAAACAACAAACAACATTTAATTCGACGTTTACAGGAGGAATGGGCTCTTATAAGCGAAGACTATTTAAAAAAAATAATTTGTAACATGCCCAATCGACTCAGAGACGTTATAAAACAAAAAGGATACCCCACAAAATATTAATTTTTTCAGTTTCCCTAAACTACTGTGCTAATTTATGTAGTGCCCGAGGACTTGTTCATACATAATTTAATTAGAATTGCAACTATACAATGATTAGAACCTTATAATTTCTGTTTGTGGTTGAATTTTTTTAAACTTTTTTGTGTTTATCGGTGACCTTAAGGAATAATTGATCAAATGGTAAGTTGAAACCGATGTTTTCTTCCCAAATTACTTGAAAAAATCGAATTACATTGAAGTTATTGCAATTTTTATTAGATGCCCGAGGACTTTTTCGAGTCACTACGCATTATAAAAATTTTGATATAAATTCATGTCGTGAAATACAGTGAAAACCACTTGATTCGCGGATCAAAAACTAACAATATACAATGTTTGTACTACTCGTACTTCAAAGATTTATAATTAAAATTACAATTTCGCACTTTTAAAATGATATCTGCTGCGTATTTTATCTAAAAGAATTCAGACGCTTGCATTGCAAAATAAAATTGTGTTGGAACATAATTACCTACATACGAGAAATGATATACTACATTTTTTCTAAAGAAATGCTTATTATTAAAAAATCTAAAAGTGATTCGCAAGATATTCAATTACAAATTAACACCACTCACCTATTAAAACAAACAAGTAGGCGTCCAAGTATTTATAATAAAGAGAAAATATTATTGTGGCTAAACCTAAAACGTTCTTGAACAAAAGCAAAATTTTTGCCGTAAAGCGTAAATCCACCGCTGAATATATTAATATAGGCTTATTTTAAGAAAATTTCAGATTACCTTCAATATTAAGGATATAGGCATAAAAAGGCTAAAAATTCGGTCTCTAGTTTTATAATACCAATATATTCGCTGAATTAAAAAGTTGACGTGAGATTTTCTTTGAGCCCCCCCTCCCCCTTGGTGAGATTTGGTGAGATTTTGCCGGACCCCCCCTCCCCCATTTTACCTCACGTGATTTATGGACGTCCCCTAAGTTTAAGATTGTACGATGATTTTAACATCAACAGTGAAAAACTATTACTTCCACTAAATCACAAATTTTATTAAAACATGTATGTATTCGCATTGAAAACAATGTAAACAAACTAAACCATGTCTGTGGAATTAGTTCAACCGGCGACCGTTGGTGGCGTATCACTTATCTTGAATCGCCTAATTTGTCAGTTGTAAATAATGATACGCAATTTTCCGATGAAGAAAACACTGTCGCAGACTGCTTCACTGCATTATGTCAACAAGGAGGAAATAAGACTGCCAGATGGCCAGCAACTATTCGACAAGAATTTCAAGATTACTTCAACACTACTGGACAAGTAACTTGGCAACACAATAAAGTTGCAAACAATGACTTGTAAGGCAATTAATCTAAATATATAAAAGAGCTTGTCTGCGTGCGTGTTTGCTATACGTTCCTAGACCCTTGGACCGATCTCAACCAAATTTTGCACAGTTATTTTGTAGGTCCAGGCGCAACTATTCGTGCATAAATGGAGAAAAAATTCAAGCGGTGAAAAAAGTTTTTCGCTTTTTTCGATAAATCAAATCACAAGTCTTGCAAACAAAAAATTTAATTTGTCAAAAATCGAAATAATCTGACATACTGTCAGTGATTCAAAATACTGTCAACAGATGGCGGCTTTAATTCGAAAAATGAAAACCACTAACAAATTAATCTATTAGAATTTAGTAATTTCAACGCTCAAAATAATACAAATAATTACAAAGAACAGAATGCCGCGAATAAGACCGGAGCACTTTATATAGGTCGCAGAACTCGCCGAAATTGTGCAAGAAGACTAAGAAATGTTACGTTGAATACTCATCGAACTGCTTTCCCGGAAAGTCCGAAATTGTGCAAAGTTTGATTTGAGTTTCTTGAAATTGAACCGGCACTCCAAGGTAAATTTTCAAAAATGAAGAACTTTTAACGATCAAATTGTTGTGACATCTTTAAATGTCGGCTCCAACGAATTCTATCCGTTGACGGCGAAATATTTGAGATGGGGGCAACACAAATTTTTTAAGTCGCTCCACTACAAACTGGGACGTGCCAGGGAGGATTTTTCAGACGAGATATACTTGAGCTTCTGCAACACTAAGTCACTGGCCGTAAGACGCAGGGTCATCGATCTTGGTTTCGTGCATGGGTTGTTCAGCGGCAAAGTCAACTGTGATGAGCTGCGTGAGTTGTTTGTTTTCAGAAAGATACCTCAAGATGTACCAGATCCAAGTGGCCTTTTGAAGTTAAGTTTCATCCAACTAATTATGGGATACACTGTCCCATGGCTAGGATGGCTCGTTTGGCCAATTATTTAAGTGATGTTCTTGGCACTGATGTGTTTAACTCTTCCCTTGCATCATTTAGGAGGACTGTGTTCGGTGTGGACTTGTCTGCAGTTGCAGGGTATAATTTATTTTTTTATTTTTGTATATTGTTGATTTTTTGTTGATATTGATTTTTGTATAGTGTGTTGCTGTTTTTTATCACATTCAGTTAGTGTTGTGTCGGTTTTGTTTTTGTTAACTTGTACGTGTTTATTGTAGTTGTTGTTATTATTGTAAGGGTTTTATTGTAAAAGGTTTATTGTAAAAGATTATTGTAAAAAAGGCTTAGCCGTAGATGAAATAAATGAAATGAAATGGGGGTTCGGGGGCGACGGAGAGAGAGAAAAAACCATCTCTTCCGACTTCCCAAAAACGAAGAATTTTAAAATTGCGTTTTTTTGAAAATCTGCAGCAATCTTTCGAAACTTGGAAATTTTAGCATCGCAATACGCGAGGCATCAAATTGTAAGAATTAATTCATAACTCTTAACTCATTAATTAATGACTCATTTCCCTTTTCCTTTGCAGAATAATAAAAATATTAAACATTTTAATTTTTTATAAATGAAAATTATTTTACTTGCAAGCAAAAAGTTTGGATCTCTTTGTTTACAAAAACAAAATAAAAATAGGTACAAAATGATTGCACCAGTGTGGATCCAAAATTCAAAACTGAGGGGGGGGGGCTGGCATAATGACCTACGCTTAAAACTGACTTGTTGAAAATTACACACAATGATTGTAACGTCGGTGTCTTTGAAAATGTGCTCAATCATAAACTTCACATCGTTCCAATCCAAGCGGTCAAAACCACAACCGATTCGTGGTATGGCCACTTGCTTGATACAATTTTCTTGCACATGCCTTTGCATCTTTGTCAACGAATTCCAAAGGGTTTGAAGAGTTGGTTTACCATTAGAATACTTCTTTGTAACCAAATAGTAAATGAAACGAGGTGGAAAACTTAAAATTGCCAAACCACCTTGCTTTTGCCTCTGATTGGTTAATTCGCCGTGCCCTTTGAACAGGTTACTAAAAATAATTAATTCAAGTACTGCGCAGTACATAAAAATTGTAAAACAATACCTGAATTGAACCGCAATGGGCTAATCCCTCAAATTTTTTTTTCATTAAAATCGAAAATTTAAGTGATTTTAAACCCCTCCTGCGTAAAAAAATTTTTTTTTTAGCAATCCTAACGATCGTATTGAAGTTCAAAAATTGGAATATTTTTAAATAATTAAAACGCGGTAAATAATGACGTATGAAAAGGTAAGCCAATAAGAACCCAATACACTCCCACTATTGAAGGTTAATTATTTTTAACCCTTTCAAGACGGTATTTGGAATCAAAGGTGAAAACTGGTACATATATGTACCAGCAGTATCGAAAGGGTTAAATGTCACTTTTGGTATACTATAACCTTAAAAGTTTAAATAATAATGTAATTTTCATAGTGAACGTAGATGGCGTATTATGTATGCATGGTTGCCAAGTTATAATAAGTATTTGAATTTACGGATTTTTAACAATTTTTAAACACATCACATGGGTAGACTCAAGGATGTCATTTTCGCATACATATAAACGTGGCATCGTGGTAAATGCAATTTTGATTCCGAATTGTGATTGGACTACCTTTTTGTACGTCACAGAATGGCGACTTTTCAAACGTATACATTTAAAAAAGGCACTTTATTTAATTAGTATAGCGTTTTAAAATTATATATTTGTAATTATATATAGTATTTTGCTATGGGCCATCGATTTTTATAGGTAAAAATTATATTTTTGACAACACGGGACAACCCCATTCCGCTGCCCATATTCAAGTCTTCGGCTACACAATGCGCCAAGGAATAATCCTTTCATAGTTTGAACAAATCTTCATCAATCTCTAGCACTTTGGTGTACTCGATATTACCGTGACTACTCAGAAGCATACGATAGTTATCAAATTCAACATCGGATTTTCCCCTTTTCGTTTTCGTGGCGTTACCTTTATTGCTCACGTTACTGCCATTCGAACCAGATTTCTTCTTCGATTTACCCATTTCGCAACGACGAAACGAAAATCACTGCCTGAAAGCATCACGAACAAAATTAACCTCACATTTTTACAGAAATGTCGCTAAGCAACAAAAGTTTAAGTTAAACAATTTTCGCACCGGGCCAACCGGTTCGCGTCAAAGAAAATCACCACAAACGTCGAAAACAAGATTTTTCTAAAATTAAGTTTGACCTTGAAAATTATTGCGTAAATTGAAACAATCAAAATAATTATTATTGGGCGTATTGAAAAGATTCAAAAAACTTACGGTTCCGAATATTTACTAAATATTGCGTTAAAAGTTATGCAATTAACGCCCCGGTAGATTTAAGGATAAAGTACACGTGGTGACTCGCCAGCAGAATTGCAATAAATGAAAAAATTCCCTTGCATACAAGTTAGTTTTTGACCTTCACTCCACATGCGGGGGTTCCCCGAGCAGATATGGCGATTACGACATACCCGGATGTGTCAGCAATTTAATACGTGTCGTTTTGATGCAAAATCAGTCCAGTTTTGACCGGATGCGATCAAAGAAAATTTAATCGACTCCGATATAATAAATGCATAGGCGAATCCTTACTTCCGTAATAAATTTAAATTCAAAGTGCAAGCGTTGCGGCGCGCCATTTTCAAATTGCAGATGGAGTCTGACGCGCCGGGACGACGCGACGCTCACACTCTGTATACACGGTGGACGCTGGCTGGTGTAAAATGGCGAAACTGCATTATGGTGAAAATAAGCAAGTTTTGTAGGACAAACAAATTTGCTACCCTCGCCCCTTTCGAAGAATTTTTCTATTAAAGTTAAATTCTAGATAAATAAAAAAGTTGGACAATATCGCAAGTTTTCAAACTCCCATCTACTTCTAAATAGTAGTTTAATTTGAGCTCTCCTGGTAACGCTATCGGTGACTCTAATAAGTATCTCTTCTGCACGTACGATAACAAATTCTCAGCTTCGTAATATCGTTTCTCGCTGTAGATTTTTGTGCATCTAAATCAGTGGTTCTCAAAGTGGTCCAGGTGGACCCCCAGAGCTCCATAGGAGACCACACGGGGGTCCACGTAGACGTGAAAAGAAAACAGGGGTTCACAAGTTGTAAGTGGGGATCCACGAAAAATTTTCTGGTTTTCATAATAAAGAACAAAAATTTTGGCTTGGATTTACCTATCAACGTAGGCAGGTAGCATCATTCACTAGGTAGGTACTCAAAAATATTCGAGACTCAGTTCAAACACAGAATTGAATAGAACAATAGATAATAGTACAACTGTACACCACATGTCGAGACTTGCAAAGTGCCGCCCGCTCGTCCGGGATGCTTGTTTAGACCTGCAAAGGGATGAAATGCGACTTGCGCTGTGCTTGCAATCTACATTAGTATAAATACGAATGCCAAGAACAAAACGTTACTCATTTGTTTCCGGGATTTTGAACATAAAAGTATGACTGTGAGTGAATCGATGTCAGTGTTTGCAGTGGTTAGTTTAAGAAACGAACGCTAACGGGAACAAAGGTGGTAAAAACCGCCAAAAATCATAAGTATGAAAATAGTAAAACTGTGGAAACACCTGCAAAAATTTTAAGCATCAACGGATCATCCGCCAATTTGCGGATTTAGCCGGATTTGTATTTTTATTTTACTATATAATAATAAAGAAACTTCAAAAGGTCACAACTGATACGGAAAATGGCTGAATCTAAGAAGAAATGTCGACAGTACAGTATTGATTATTTGAAATTTGGTTTTCTTCCATCAACGGCAGACAAACGATTGCCTAGGTGTCTTTTATGCAACCAAGTTCTGAGCAATGACTCTATGAAACCATCGAAGCTCGAAGACCATCTAAGAAGGTGATGTCATCCTGAAAAAATAGGTAAAGATCTGAAATACTTTCAAACATTGAAGGAAAAATATGAAAAGAGACCTACCGTAAATAGTATGTTTGCTTCAACGTCTCAAAGTAACGATGATGGCTTGCGGGCATCTTACAATATTTCGTTGCTTATAGCGAAATCTGGAAAACCGCACACCATCGGAGAAAAGTTAATTTTACACGCTATTGAAGAGGTTTTAAAAACTGTTCTGCACAAACCGCCATTTGACGTACTCAAAAGAATTCCTTTAAGTAACAACACTGTACAAAGACGTATTGATGAAATGAGCTCTGATATAGAAAGCTTCTTGTGTAATTATCTGCAAACCACTAATTTTTCTATTCAATTGGACGAGTCTACTTTGCCTGGTAATGAAGCATTATTATTGGCATAATATGTATGTTCGATTTGTCATGGACGAAGAAATCCATGAAGAGCTGCTATTCGCAAAAACTTTGAAGTCGGACACTAAAGGCGAATCGATATTTAATGTCCTGAGTGATACAGAAGAATCTATTCCATTTACAAACATTATTTCGGTGGCAGCAGATGGAGCTCCTGCCATGTTCGGGCGATATCGTGGGTTTATAAGCCATCTTAAAAGAATAATACCAGGACTAATTGCAATTCACTGTGTCATCCACCGACAACACCTTGTGGCGAAAAATTTGAGTGATAGATTGCACCAATCGCTTCAATTTGTGTTTAACGCAGTTAATAAAATAAGAAACAATTCTTTGAATACCCGTTTATTTGCACTATTGTGCGATGAAAATGATGAAGATTTCCAACGACTGCTCTTACATACTGAAGTACGCTGGTTGTCGAAAGGTGCATGCTTATCGAGATTTTACTCACTTTTCGAATCAGTGATAGAGTTTCTGGAAACTAAAGCACCAGATTTAAAAGAAAATCTGATCAAATATAAAGCGGACATTGCGTACTTAACAGATTTGTTCAAAAAATTCAATGACGTTAACTTGCTGTTACAAGGGGACAGCCTTAATTTAATAAAAACAAAGAGTGTAATTTCGGCTTTTCTTGGTAAATTGAAATTAATGAAGCAAAATATTAGTCGGCGCGAATTCTCCCAGTTTCCGCACTTGTCACAGATAGAATGTCTTGATGAGGATATTCAGACATACGCTCAACATTTAAATACCGTGCATGATGACTTCAAAAATAGATTTGAAGATATTCTGACGATGGAAATACCACCATGGATCATAACCCCCATTTGATGAAACGGAAGAGGCGAATGTGGTATTACAAGAGGAGCTACTTGAGCTCAGCACCAACGAGGAACTGAAGGTGAAATTTAAAAAAGGCTATCAAACATTTTGGCTGCAGGCAGAAATCCCCGAAAAATATCCTGGACTGTGGGAAATTGCGAGAAAATTTTTGATAGCGTTTCCCTCGTCATATCTTGTCGAAAGAAGTTTTAGTGCCGTTACCAACCTGTTAACAAAAAACAAGTTGGAACCTGCTTTAGCGGCGGTTCCTAGGCTTCTATACAACTACTCTTCTGGTGTGAAAAGTTGCTGTTATTTTTGGTCGCCATAATGTTATAATGTAATATCAGATAATCTGCACTAATAAAATTTTTGCGGTTGGTATTTATCATTTAGTATAAGTAATAATAATCACTTCTCTGTAATGTACGGCCCATTTTTTGAGGTGGATAAATCCTCTTTTTCTCTTTTATTTACAACTTCACTATACCAATCACATCAAGCCACTGCTGTGGTTACAATAAAAATAATAAAAATTGAATCATTAGCCGGATTGGATTAGCGGATCGAATCAACGGATCAAACACTACATAGGATGAAGTAATTTTTACAATAGAACTACTACTAGTTACTTTATAAATCTCAGAATATTGCATTTCTTAAATCTGTGGTAATCCTGATAATCTGAATCTTTAGTAGCAACCTAACAAATATTCTATATATATAAGTAAAATTTTTTGTAGAACGTGGCTAGAAAGTCGATTTTAAATTTAAAACACATATTTATTTTATTATACCTACGATGTGTTTACAATCACAATTTCGAGGGTTCTTTTGGTGGACATAATATTTATAATGTAACATCAGATAATTCGATAATCTGCACCAATTAAATTTTTCGAGATAACTTCTTATTAGGGTATCAACGTCTTAAGGTATCAACGTCTTAACGGATCAAAGGATCAACGAATCAAAGGATCAACGTATCAATAGATCAACGGATCAACGTATCAACAGATCAACGGATCAACAGATCAACGTATAAACGGATCAACGTATTTAAATTATATAGGTGAAAAATTATGTAAATAAAATATAACTTATATTTGGTCCATTTCGAAGGTTCTGATTAGATTTGAATTATGCGGACAGACGGACGGACGGACGGACAGACACGGAGCCAGATCATAAGGCTTCTTGTTAAAAATATCTTTAATGTAGTAGATTGCTTTCGAACATTTGCGTATTTATAAATTGTATTAGCGAATCGAAACAACGGATTAACAGATTAACGCAATACTATATAGACGAAGTATTTACAATATAACAACGTATCAGTTGATCAACGTTATGATTGGCTCTGAAACATGCGGACGGACACGAAGCCAGACCATAAGGCTTCTTTCTATACCTTGTATAGAAGCCTAAAAGTAGCGCACTGGCTACCCAGTTCTTAGACCTCTATACACACAGAGTATTTCCAACACGATTTGAAACGCTCTGTATGATTTTGAATTATGCGGACGGACAGACGGACGGACGGATAGACACGGAGCCAGATCATAAGGCTTCTTGTTATACTTTGTATAGAAGCCTAAAAGATTGGCTTTATAAACGGCACTAACAACATTTTACAAAAATTCGATAATATTAAGTAAAAATAAATTCTATATGAGAATAAAAGAACCACGGTCTACACGTATGGCTGCGATACCCTTGAGTGAGGCTGAAGGCCAAACAACCACGGTCTACACGTATGGTTGCGATACCCTTGAGTGAGGGCGAAGGCTGAACAACCACGGTCTACACGTATGGTTGCGATTTCCCTGAGTGAGGCCAATAGCTTTTCACAAAACGATCAGAAACAAAATTTGGTACATATTTAAATTATATTTATATTTGGATAGACAATTTTTTAACCGGCATAAAAATTAATTTCGGGCAAAACAACGTTTGCCGGGTCAGCTAGTTTACTATATATAAGTAATAACAATCAAACTTTTCCATTCCATTCGAAACTTTACTTCTCTGTAATGTACGGTCCATTTTATGAGGTGGACCAATCCTCTCCTTTCTCTTTTATTTACAACTTAACTTCATTAACCACATCAAGCCACTGCTATGGTTAAAATAAATAAAAAATTATTTTATCACATCAAAGTAAAATAGAAGCCGTTTTTAAAGTTTTTTTTCAGAAAAATATAGTAGATAAAATATGACAATAAATTTTATCCGTTAATTTGATAACTTAATCCGTTGATCCGTGATCTGATAACTTAATCCGTTGATACCTTGATCGGTCAGATCATCATATTAAGTCTATATACACTACAGCTCAAAAAGATAAGTACACTTATAATTTTTAAGAGTTTTCAAAATTTTAAACATTATAAACCCTTCATAAATCAAATATTTGAAATGAAATCAAGTAATATAATTCATTTACAACAAATTTAACAAAAAAAAACTGAAAAAAATGTTATTATGTTGGCTAAATTCTGGTTTCTTACAAAAATCCTCCTTTTGCGTTTATAACAGCTCGGCACAAACGAGGCATTCTTTGGGTGAGTTTATGCAAAGTTTCAAATTGAATTGCATTCCAAGCATTTTGCAAGACTTGCCATAAATGGGTTTGTGATTTTGGGCACTTTAGTTGAACCTTCCGATCCAGTTCCTCCCACAATAGCTCTATAGGATTCAAATCCGGGAACGGATGGCCAATCCATATAATTTAGCACTCTTCGTTTTTCATTTTCTCTCAAATAGTCTCTGGACAACTTCGATGAGTGCTTGAGATCATTTTCTTCTTGAAAAATAAAACCTCTCCCAATTAAACGTCGACCTGATGGCAGCACATTGTTTGTCAATTTTTCCACCCTTGTAAGTTCCGAAGACTAATGAGATCTTTGGGTATTACAAGGTGTCAAAATAACATCTGCCAAAAAAATGACAGTAAAATTTGCTGTCGGCAGTAACCCTGATGTACGTTTAAACCAACTCGTATTTAGCGGAAGCTAGAGTCATGGGTTGTAAGTTCAAATGATGCAATAGAAATAAAGAATGCAAAAAAATAATGGTAAACAAATTATATTCGTTGAAATTACTGTACAACAGCTGTGGCAGTATCATGCAACCACAATTCATATAAAATCAGCGAGCTGATACGTAAATAATAATAAAATGGTGTAGTTAAATGTACAGAAACAAATTTATAAGTCTTACAAAATTGTGACTCACCCCAAAGGTACCTTGGTAGAATTAAACAAATACAAAATACACGCTCGTGACAATGAAGCGGACTCCAAATTTGACTTCTGTAGCACCAGAGATGAATTGAAATACGTCTTGTAATCGGCTGCACTGATAATACGGAAGCAGCTGCAATTGATTAGGTCGGGAACACCATAAAATTCGTTGGTTAAAAAGAACCTCAAAGATTTAATAATACTCCTGAAGTTGTCGTTTTCCAGTGTGTAATTTATTATCAATATTCCATAAAATGACTTGACTTCAGCAAGAATAAATCGTTGGTTTGACAATTTAACCTTGTCATTCGATTTATAAAAATACAGTTTTTAAAACAGCCCTTTGCGAATGTGTTCTTTAATCAGACACATGTACTGGAAATAATTGAAATGATGTTTTAAATAAATCCGCAGTAGCGCAAAACATCCATCCACCAATTTAAATGATCAAATCAATTAATTAACCGTCTAATTAATAAAAATTAGTCGGAACAAAATTCGACTCAACTACACGATCAAATCAAAAAGGTAAGATGGCTGCTTCGCCGAGCGATCACGGAAAATTGAACGAAACCGGTCGATTTCAGAATCTTATATACACGGTGTTGGAAATAAAGATGTTATTATTCGTAACGGATGTAAAAATTCGTTACATTGCCCTCTCCCAACTTCATTTCATGCCGTGAACATGATAGTCGCTGCCCAATACTATGCACTCAGTTGTACTATGCTAACTAAGACGTTGAAGACGCTCTTCTACAATATTGGAAATAACTAAAAATTGAATCCTTCAAACGATTCATAAAGTAACCAAAGAAAACAATAACAAAATGGGTTATCTAAACAGTAATTGCAACGTTGCTATACAAATCTGCATAAAGCGTTAACCCGTTTGACAGAGCGCGTGACGCTTCAAAAAGTCAACAGAAAATAAATGTTGAGACCATCCCTGGCTATCGACATGCACTGGAATTCTCAAATGGTTTGGTACAGCACCACATAGGATCTGTATCCACAAAAAACAAAATATGTAACGGTGGTCTAAAACCAACCGTACAAACAAATGGACCTCATGGGACCCATTGCACGGCTCGAAAGTGAAAAAAGAACATTCACCCAGCAGTAAGGTTTGTTTCAGACAAAGGCACTCAAAGTCCTGTGGGCATAGAAACGTTTAATTGAACTAAAATAAAAAATTTCCAAACTAATTGGCATTTGGTCAACATTTGACCAACAAAGGGCTTCCAATACTGCATCATCACGACTTCAAAAAAGTGTGAGAAAAAATCTCAGAAGGTACGACTATGAACTTGAGATGTTAATGTTCACAGCCGTTAAAATTAAAAACCAGGATAAAAAATAAACCCCTGAACCCCCCCTAGGAATTATTAAGGAACCCAATGTGACTTAAGAAAGGAAGGTAGATAGGAATAGGTAATGAGGTGATTGGATTATTGGGTTATGGGAAAGGATAAACGTTCCAAGTGGCCAAGGCGTCCACAACTCAATGATACACGCGATGACTCGTCCTCGCGTATGGATCATAAAAACGCGTCGTGGACCGCCAGTCAACAAACCCATATCAAAGAATGGCGAAGGCCATGGACACTGGACTATTTTTGAGGATGGGAAGATAAAGGTGCCCGGGGAATGACAGTATGTCATTGAAGACCGTAAAGAACTCACGCGAGTCGCCTTCAAACTCACGATCATTGTTGGGGACATTGAATTTAACTTCGTTTCGACGAAAATACGGCCAACGATCTTTCCAATCTCACACAGGGAGAGACCAATCGACCGCCTGCCAACTAAAGGTTGACCGACCCCACTGCGCACAGTGTAAAGAACGCTTTCCCGTAGCAAAACGAACAGGTGCAGTCAAACCCCGCAGACAGAAAACCGAAAAGCCCCCCTGATTCCCGTACAAGAAAAGAAATCCGCCAGCCCCCATAATCGCCAATACGGAACAAAAGAAAGTGGGTCGGGACTTATTGACCCCAAGGAAAGGATAAGTCAGATGGTATGACTTATGGACAAAAAAGGTTTCGCTCACCCTCCACGACATCTCTCAACCTGATCCTCAGGTTCCACTAAATCGGAAACCGAAGGATGGGGTTTTAAATCTTTAACGTGAAATACTCCAACTTCTTTACCGCGTTCGTTCACGAGACGATAGGTTAATGGACCAGTTACTTCCTTAACACGACTTCTCAAATATTTAGGAGCCAGTTTACTACTGAAATGTTTACTAGCATTCGACAATGCAAAATTTCGACGCCAAACTACATCTCCTTTCTTAAACTGTATACTACGCCTCCTAAAATTATAATGAGCAGAATTGCGTTGGTAAGCGTCGTGTAATCGCTTCTTTACATCTACAAAAAGTTTATCTAACCGGTTCATTTCCCCAGCCACCCGTTCACGATTCTCTAAAGTTAATTCCTCTTCCCTCAAATCCATTATACGACCATAATAATCTCCCTTAGCGGGTACGGTACGTCCGAGATTAAGAAAAGACGGAGTAAACCCGGTCACCTCGTGAGTGGCAGATCGGATCGCATGAGCAATTTTATGTATTTCTACATCCCAAGTCTTATGATCTTCCTTAACGTATGATCGCATAGCGGTACCGACGACTCGATTAACTCGCTCAACAAAATTAACTTGGGGATGGTATAATGCATTATAAAATAAATGGTTGACGTTATAATCACTCATGAGTTTCCGAAATTCGTTACTGGTAAATTGTGGACCATTATCGACATGACAAATCTGCGGAGTGCCAAAAAGGAGAAAAACATGATTTTCGAGAAAATCACAAATGGCTTTGGTAGTAGCTCTACGTAGCGGTTGCACTAAAACAAATTTAGTGAACCAGTCGCAAACCACTAGCAACATGGTGTTACCTTTCGCAGATCTGGGAAACGGTCCCATTAAGTCAACTGAAATACATTGGAAAGGGAAACGCACTTTCTTTTCTCGACCCATTAAACCAAACCGTCCACCTTGGCAAGCTTTGGATGACAAACAAACCGGGCACCGCCGCACATACCTCGCCACGTCCGCACGCATCCTGGGCCAATAGTACAACTCTATGATTTTATTAACAGTTTTAAGCGTCCCCAAATGAGCAGAAGTCGGATCATCATGACATTCTTTGAAAATGTCAATCCGACGCGACTTAGGAACTAACTGCTTCCATTCTACTAAATTAGAAACAACATTATGGAAGTTTGGTATGAGTTTGTACAAACGCCCTGATTCTATCCTCCAATCGGGATAATCAGCTGGTGCTTTAGTGACTCGAGTCAACATGCGACGATACCACGGATCGAGGTCATTCTCGGACAATTCCCAAAGACGAGACTTCTAAGGGTGCGCGAGACAACGCGTCAGGAACGACGTTCAGATTTCCTTTCCGATGCTGGATCTTAAAAGAATACTGAGATAGGCGAACACTCCAGCGGGCTAATCTATTTACTGGATCTTTCATAGAAAGCAACCACAAAAGACTATAGTGATCTGTGATCACTGTAAATTCGGTACCTTCAACATAAGGCCTGAATTTCTCTATACCAAAAATAACCGCTAGGCATTCACGTTCAGTGACCGAATAGTTACGTTCCGCTTTATTCAACGTCCTTGATGCATATGCGATAGCGCGCTCCTCTTCACCTTCTCCCTGGCTTAAAATACAGCCCAGGCCATAATTTGACGCGTCGCACTGTATGAAAAAACGTTTACTGAAGTCAGGACTTGCTAAAATAGGGGCAGAAACTAACTGTTTCTTCAAATTTTCAAAAGACTCAGTAGCGTTTTGATTCCATACGACAGTCTGACGTTTACCACGACCCTTGATTAACTCGGTAATAGGCGCAGACAAGGATGAAAAATTCGGTATAAATCGTCTATACCAGCCGATCATTCCCAGAAATCGCTTTATACCAGTAGTATTCGTAGGTTTTGGAAAGTCAGTTATGGCTTGAGTTTTTGCTGGATCAGTGTGTAGTCCGTTCTTATCAATGACATGTCCAAGATAAGTCAAACTGGACCTGCAGAACTCACACTTATCCAAATTGATAGTTAAATTAGCCTCCAGTAACCTGTCGTAGACCTGCTCGAGTAATTCTAAATGCTCTTTGAAGGTACGAGAAACGACAATAATGTCATCCAAATAAACAAATATTTTTTCGCCCAGAAGGGGTCCAAAAATTGTGTCCATCAATCGTTGTTGAGTAATGGGAGCATTTGAAATACCGAACGGGGTTACTACGTAATGAAAAAGACCACGACCAGGCACGGTAAATGCGGTTTTTTCATATGATTCGGGAGACAGAGGGATTTGCCAAAATGCCTTTTTAAGATCGATCGAAGTCAGATACCTCGCATCTTGCAAACGAGTCAAAATGTCATCTAAACGTGGGTAATGGGTAGGCATCTTTCCTCGTCAATTGATTAAGTTTACGACCGTCAAAAACATAAACGATAAGAATTGTCCTTTTCTTAACCAAAAGCATAGGAGATGACCAACCGGAGTGACTAGGTCGTACTACATCTAACTCTAACATTCGATCGAGCTCTTTATGAGCAATTTCACGCATAGCGGGTGATAAAGGGTAGTAACGTTGTTTCAGCGGAGCAGCGTCTCCAGTGTCGATATGGTGGAATATCTTGTGGGTTCTTGTTAAACCATCGTGGGAAAGAGTTTTAAATTTATCTTTTATGGCGGCAAGAGCAACTCGTTGTTCAATACTGAGATCATCAGCGGCTCTGATAGACTCAATTGATTTAACCTCGTTAACAAAAAATTGATCGCGGGAAAAATCTGCCTTGACTCCAAACAATTTGCAAAAGTCAATTCCTAAAGTCAAACTAGTGCGTATACTATTGCATACCAAAACGTTAAGGGAACGAGTAACATCACAAATTGAAATAGGCAACTCGACCGAGCCTAAAATTTGTTGCGAAGTACCGTCAGCCGACCGTACAAATACGTTTTGATCACGTTTTAAATCAAGGTCTAGCAAGTCAATCAGTAGTGTCCATCCGTACCGAGTATGGATACACTAGCACCGGAATCTAAAAGTGCAGTTAATTGCTCTTTACCAATAAAAAGATTAATATGGGGTCGTTGATCAGTCGTGGGATGAGCGAATAAAGCAGAGGAATTGGCGGTTGATCCGCAAAAAGCGCTAACGTGCACCAACCAATTACTCCAACCCAACCTGTCTGCTCTAATACTTAAGGCTAGCGGCGAGCAGTGTTTCCGCTTGGCCCACCTGCGTTTTTTTGAGTGGTTACCACTGCAATTTAGTGAAGTAACTCCTTTGCGTCCGCAAAGATAACAAAACGTAGTAGTAGGTTTGGAACAAAATCTGTAAGAATGGCCGCGTGTCGAACAATTCCAACAAGTGAGAGGTCTACGAGGATTCACAGAAGGTGACTCCTTAGGAGCGGTAGGGGTAACAACAGAAGTCAAAGCTGCGGTGGGAACTTCTTTTGAAAGAGTCTTTTTAGCTAAAAGTTCAGCTCTTTGAGCTACTCGAATAAATTCGCCTTTCTCTGTAATAAGAAGCAGTACCCATCACTAATGAAACCGATGGAAGCATAGTTTCCCTGATTGTCCATAGTTGATCGCTTTCAGCGGGTATAGGTGTAACTCTAGCAAACTTTGCAAACATTGATTCGATGTAACTGCTAACAGATTCATTCGAATTTTGCTTACATTTATTGATTTCTGCTAAATATACCCTACTGAAATCGACAGCCAAGAATCTTATTTTCAGTGCCTCTACTAATTGTTCCCAAGTGTTAATATTAGAATCTAGCGTACGGTACCAAACTAAAGCTTCTCCAGAGAAAAATTCAACTGCTTTGTCGAAAAGCTCTTGAGAATTGACTCCTCGAGTTTTTGAAAGTTCATTGGTTCTTTCAATAAAATTAAAAACTTCTTGAAAACCACCACTGCCGTCAAATGAAAGATTCCACTTGTGGATTGCTACACGGTCATTTGTTTTAAAAGGTAAAATATTTTTTAAAACCTCAGCTAATTCAACTGCTGGCAACAATGAAGATCTCTTGAAAGAAGAATAACCCGGAGATTCCTCATTAGTTGCTGTTCCAGACGGATTGCTAACTTTGGGTTGCCTTAAAATTTCATCGTCATCATCACTGTCGTTTTCATTCAGACGAAGTAAATGTTCTACTTTAGAACGCAATAGTTTAGATAATTCTAACAAATTTCCCCTTTCAGTGTCTTTAAACCCAGCTCCCTCCATAATGTCTAAGCGATTACAATAATGTGCAAGACGATTAGTGATATTGTCTAGAGTTTGTGCATCAAACTTCTGTTCAAGATTATTGATTTCAATTGAAATTTCGTCAAGAGCATTTTTGCAAATTAATAAATCGGCTTTAATATCAGGTGGAGTGTACTTATGTATAGCAAGACGAGAATTGAAAGCTTCATCGAGCAAAAGCGTTCTTAGCTGTGCTCGACGTGTTGCCTTATGAGCAGGAATAGTATTAATATCTTCCGTTCTTATAGTTAACTCAACGAGTACTTCCTCGTTATTGAGTGATGTAAGATACTTTTTAACATTCGACATGATAACGAGTGATAATAACTTCTCTCAGTAATAATTGATTGAAAATAAAATAAAAAACGCAGTAAAATATTTCGCTAGGGCTGTTAAAATTGTCAACAAAATTATCAACACTATAGTGATAATTATAAAAATTACACACAACAGCAATCAACTTCAGGTCGCTTGTCAACAAGACAAAAACAAAATCGTCAAAGGTGTTCCGTCGCTTAATCAAGAGATAATCTACCAAGTGCTGCACAGATCTCAACGATATAATTGTTAACTTATTTGACATCAAAATGAACAAAAAATTTGCCTCACACAGCGGGCGCCAATGTCAATTTTTCCACCCTTGTAAGTTCCGAAGACTAATGAGATCTTTGGGTATTACAAGGTGTCAAAATAACATCTGCCAAAAAAATGACAGTAAAATTTGCTGTCGGCAGTAACCCTGATGTACGTTTAAACCAACTCGTATTTAGCGGAAGCTAGAGTCATGGGTTGTAAGTTCAAATGATGCAATAGAAATAAAGAATGCAAAAAAATAATGGTAAACAAATTATATTCGTTGAAATTACTGTACAACAGCTGTGGCAGTATCATGCAACCACAATTCATATAAAATCAGCGAGCTGATACGTAAATAATAATAAAATGGTGTAGTTAAATGTACAGAAACAAATTTATAAGTCTTACAAAATTGTGACTCACCCCAAAGGTACCTTGGTAGAATTAAACAAATACAAAATACACGCTCGTGACAATGAAGCGGACTCCAAATTTGACTTCTGTAGCACCAGAGATGAATTGAAATACGTCTTGTAATCGGCTGCACTGATAATACGGAAGCAGCTGCAATTGATTAGGTCGGGAACACCATAAAATTCATTGGTTAAAAAGAACCTCAAAGATTTAATAATACTCCTGAAGTTGTCGTTTTCCAGTGTGTAATTTATTATCAATATTCCATAAAATGACTTGACTTCAGCAAGAATAAATCGTTGGTTTGACAATTTAACCTTGTCATTCGATTTATAAAAATACAGTTTTTAAAACAGCCCTTTGCGAATGTGTTCTTTAATCAGACACATGTACTGGAAATAATTGAAATGATGTTTTAAATAAATCCGCAGTAGCGCAAAACATCCATCCACCAATTTAAATGATCAAATCAATTAATTAACCGTCTAATTAATAAAAATTAGTCGGAACAAAATTCGACTCAACTACACGATCAAATCAAAAAGGTAAGATGGCTGCTTCGCCGAGCGATCACGGAAAATTGAACGAAACCGGTCGATTTCAGAATCTTATATACACGGTGTTGGAAATAAAGATGTTATTATTCGTAACGGATGTAAAAATTCGTTACATGTTCTCCAATATTGGTTTATAACCTTCTTTTTCAAAATTCCTTCTATTTTAATAATATCTCCGAGGCAATTGTTGCCGAAAACTTAAAAAACGTAAAGATAAATTAACTGCAAGGTATAGCATTCGAAATTGAAGAATGACGGCTCCTCAACTTACTGCTGAAATCAACTAAACTCGTACAAATAATGTCAGTTTGTCGACGGTAAAAAGAAGGTTGCAAAAAGCAGGCCAATTGAAGAATTGCTATGCGGAAACTTTTGTTAAGACCTCAAAACATAGTGAAGAGACTAGCTTGTGCTAAAAATATTAAATATAGTCAATTAGTCAATGGAAAAAGGTTGTTTGGTCGGATGGGTCGAAGTTTTAAATCTTCGGTCTTCATCGACGAGTTTTGTGAGAAAGCGCAAGGGAGAATGGGCTATGGATGAATGTATTGTCCCAACGGTGAAACACGGCGAAGGGTCCGTTATGATTTGGGGATGTTTTGGCAAGAATTGTGTCGGAGATATTATTAAAATAGAAGGAATTTTGAAAAAAGGAGGTTATAAACAAATATTGGAAAACAATGTGCTGCCATCAGGTCGACGTTTAATTGGAAGAGGTTTTATTTTTTAAGAAGAAAATGATCCCAAGCACTCATCGAAGTTGTCCAGAGACTATTTGATAGAAACTGAAAAACGGAGAGTGCTAAATTATATGGATAGGCCACCCGTTCCCAGATTTGAATCCTATAGAGCTATTGTGGGAGGAACTGGATCGGAAGGTTCGACTAAAGGGCCCAAATTCACAAACCCATTTATGGCAAGTCGTGCAAGATGCTTGGAATGCAATTCAATCTGAAACTTTGCATAAACTCACCCAAAGAATGCTTCGTTTGTGCCGAGCTGTTATAAAAGCAAAAGTGGATTTTTGTAAGAAACAAGAATTTAGCCAACACAATAACATTTTTTCAGTTTTTTTTTGTTAAACTTGATGCAAATAAATTATATTACTTGATTTCTTTTCAAATAATCGATTTAAAAAGTGTTTAATGTTTAAAATTTTGAAAACTATTAAATAATATAAGTGTACTTATCTTTCTGAGCTGTACTGTAGGTTGAAAATTACAATCTTAAAGCACAGAATATTTTTGTAACCTATCATGATATTTAAATTCGATTTGAATTATGCGGACGGACAGACGGACGGAGCCAGATCATAAGGCTTCTTGTTATACTTTGTATAGAAGCCTAAAATTGAATCATTAGTAACTTAATAGCAAAAATTTGAAGCGTTCTGATTGGCTCTGAAACATGCGGATAGACTTACGGACACGGGGCCAGATCATAAGGCTTCTTTGTATACTATGTATACCTTAGAAGTCTAAAATTGAATCATTCGCAACTTAATAGAAAATAATTTGAAACGTGCGGACAGACAGGCGGACGGACGGACAAATAACAAGACATGAAGTGAACACCTCGAAATAATGACAGAAGGGAGGCTGCCACTAGCAGCAAAGCGATATAAACCACCGGGAAAAACAAGTGTGAGAAGAGCGAGAAAAGGATGGGTACTGGAACAAGCAATAACGCCTACACCGTGCTTACATATTGCTTGGTTCGTCCGCGTTTAGGAATGATTTCTCTATCCAAGGACAAGAAAGTGCCCTATACTTGCTTGTTCATCCAACCGAAGCTATCGGTAATACAATTGAGGAAGTTGCTTATACCGGCAACCACTCGGTTATTACCATATATGGCCCCTCACTTAGTTTCGTCTGCGGGTCAACGCAGTTCCCAGGGTGTGGCACGTGGAGCCATTAGTGAGAGTTGGGTATCCTGCGAGGACCAGTTACCATCAAGGACCATCTTCTGTTATCACGCTCGATGTGACCGTCCCGGTAAAAGGTACTACCTCTGCAGCATAACCCCTACACCCCTTACCTTATCTCTCTGGATAAGGTAATAAATAGAATTAAGTTTTAATAGAAATAAATAAAATCAAAATATATATTTGATTAAAAGATAGATGGGTCGAAAATTTGCTAATTTTCTCTTGGAAGCTAGTTTGAACTTCGTTCAATGATTTGACATCTTCATCGCTGGAAACATTTTGAGGTGTTAACACGGTGTCACCACCGTCATGACACAACGGTGTAGTATCATAACGGTGGTAACACCGTGTTGACGTTTCAAAATGTTACTTGGGGTGATAGCTCTTCCCACAGAGTCAGAACGACTTGCACGAGCAACACTATGTAAATAACTAACTATTTAATAACTATAAATTAATTCTGGCCCAAAGCGGCTCATGGTAAGAAGAAATCGATGTGTAGACTCCAGTAGCTGACATTTTAAAGTTGGAAAAAATGGCATCAATTTGCGTGCCATTCCGCCTAGTGGGTATTGCTGGCGACCGAATTTGGAGGCCTAGTTCTCCAAGTGCACGTTGTATACCATTACTGCTTGCTTTACTAAAATCTTCATTAAAATCTCCGGCAATTAGAGTACGTGGTACATATGACCGACACATCTGCTTCTTGATTAAAGAAATAATCACGTTGGAATTACAACCTGGTGATTTGTAAACTACAATTACTCGAATGTTACTGAAAGTAATAGAAGATATACTGCAGGAACCTTGTATGTCGTTTTCTAATTCAGAATTTGCATCCACGATATGTTCATGTACTAAAGCGCAACAATACACACGAGCCCCAATCGCTCGACGTACGTCGTTGCTGTCCACTGATGCAGCAAGGAAATGACCACCTATTGAAAAATTGTCATTTGAAAGCGTCCATGTCTCCGCCATAAGAATGATGTCTGAATTCTTGTAGACTTCGTCCGATGTATAAAGACTATAATGAGCAGGAAGCGACTGGACATTGCGAAAGATAATCTGGATTTGTCTATTGCGATCGTCTCGAATTCGCAAATGTTCAAATGAAGGAATTAGCTTCATCCCCTGATGGCGTTTAAATTCGAGAGATATTGGATCATTCTCTTTTGGCATATTTGTCTTCTTAACGGTTCCAACAAGGAATAATCCAGATGCCTTCGTCGCTCGTGAACACGCAACATATAGAAGGTCACGTTTGATTCCGGGAGTAAAATGGATAACGACGAGCTCGTACGTAGATCCTTGGGCTTTATGGATAGTTTGAGCTTCCGCTGGATTAAGTGGGAATTGGGCTCTTGTTATCTTAGTTGTCGCATTGGATCGTGGCTGGATAATGACCGTGCATGGTAAGATGGGTGTCCATTCAGAATCAATGTGAAGTTGGCGAATGAGTGCACTATTGCGCAAACGAAGCTTTTGTCCGCTCCTAGAATTTTCGAACTTGACCCAGAGACGAAGAGGTTTTTGCCTAGATACATTAATAATACTAATTCCAAAGTCAATTCTTTTCAAAATGCATCCCACACCATTGACCAAACCGTCACTCGTATCTATATTCACTGTAATTATATAACGACCACCCTCTTTAAGCAAAAGATTTGTATGAAGTCCTTGTGTCTTAGCTAAAGGTACAGATTCCACCCAGCTTAGAAGTGCAACCTTGGATGCCTCACTCGTGTAGCCAGAAAGCGAATCCTTGGCCGTTGAAATCGATTGGGTACCTGGCAAAGTGGACAACGCAAATCTGTTGTACGCGTCAACCGCCTCATTAGTGTGGAAAAGATGAATAGGACGCTGCGCCACTATATCCATAGGCACAGTTGGAAACTCGCGAGATTTAAAAAGATGCAGATCGTCATCGGTCATCGTCCCCGATGCCATGTTATTTAATGCAAGAGCAAAAGCTGTATCATCACGTTGTCTCATGATTGTGGTTAGTTCATGGACCGTAAACATGTGCCATAGGGGTTTATTGAAAAGAGAGGAAATTACATTCGACATTGTGCCAGCTAATAAAGATGTTGCCATAACAGGTGGTAGCTGTCTGAAGTCGCCAACAGCTATGACCGATATACCACCAAATGGTTTACATCTGTCACAAAGGTCTCGCAGTCGCTTGTCAATCATTTCCAGGATGTGTTGTCCAACCATGCTAATTTCATCTATTATAAGAACACGAAGTTCGGAATAGAGAGTGGCCATCGTATTTGAAACGCTATCTGAGAGCTTAGTAGCTTCCTTTTGATTCACGGGAAGTTGGAATGCGTTGTGAATTGTAAGCCCAAAGATGTTAAATGCCGCTAATCCTGTAGGAGCCGTCAAAAGAACAGAAGGTTTATCAGGGTTGGAATTAACATCAGCATTGAATACTCTTATCAATGTTTGGTAGAGAGTCCGAATCACGTGAGATTTTCCAACACCAGCACCTCCTTTTAAATAGGTGTAGATGGGAATATCTGGAGACCTCTAGAAGTGATCAAGAGATGGGTAACGAAATCTCGTTGCTGAGTGTTCAGTGAGGAGAACAATTCTTCAAACTCCTTATCGGGAATTCTATTTGGAAGAGTAAACTTCTCAGCAAAGGGGCGGACCGTAACACCACCGAAATCAATGGTATTATCAGCAATGGGGTCGATAAGTAGAAATTCCTCCTGAATCTCTTCTGGCATATAATCATTTTCTTCTTCGTCAGATTGCCGATCCACAGTCAAAGCACTCTCCATGGCCACATCCAGAATGTCTTCTTGAAAAGCATTAAATTATTGTCGATTGCTAGAAATTGTATCAATATTTTCCATAACAATCTTCTCGCAATTTTGATTCATTATCTCCGTTTGCTCATCTCTCCAGGGATGATAGAGCATCACCTGCTCGCGGAAAAAGTTCTGGCGATCTTTATTTTTATTGTAGCGGACGTAACGGATAATCTTCGGAAATTTTCGTTTCCAAAGGTATCCTGGTTTTCCATTCTGAAGCACGAGGTATTTGTTAGTGTTATCCGCCGTTTGGAACTCTTCACTTTCTACCGTGTAATTATTTCCCTGCGGCATCAATAAACTGGATCGTATCAATGCAAAATCGTACCAAGCCGCGAATTGCGCAAGGTTGAGATCAGATAATATTTCTGGGCGTGAGCTGTAACGTTGTAGAAGTCCGTCGATAAATACATCTTCAGAGTCCGCACCCAGCTGTTCCAATTCCATAATGGTTTTCATCATTCTTGTTCGCTGATTAGGTGGACCTGTTGGTATAAAGATGCATGCTTCTGTGCATCGACTAATTGGGATCTGAAGTACATTGTAAGCAGCCTCTTGCGCAGAGAGTTCACTGTTCATGCGGTGAGCTCCGCCGAGAGCTTGAAGACGTTGGCCCAAAGATTTATTGCCGTTTTGCACATCCTCAAGAACCTTTCCATTTTGTTAATGTAGTCTATTATGTAGCAGCAACATGCATAAGTGTCCAAGATGAACTGAATATCCATATTGGCTTTCTGGAGTCTCAGGATTTTCTCACTATACGGGTTAATGTAAATCTCTCATGGCCGTCGTCGAATAAAAATTTTAGATTTCTTCAAAGAATTTCGAATCACAGAAATATAATGGTCACGTGCCATGGAGATCTCCTGTAGGAATCCATCAAATGTCATGTTTGAAGGGATTGGGTTTTCATTAGTAGTGTCCAAATATTCCCGGATCTTTTTATAGTCCCGTTGGAGATTTTCAATTGCCTGATCTTGTTCCTCAAATGGATGGAGAATCATGGTTTCGTCCATCGGAAAAAACGGAATTCCGAAACGACATTTGACTTCTTTGTGACTCTTTTTTTTTACATGTATGAGTGTGGCGATGAGTTTGAAGACACAAAAGTTGGTGAATAGTCAGAGGAACAGGTTATTACTTCATCAATAAATCGGCAAATCTCTTGAGTGGAAGATGAATTGGAAGCATCAAACGTTGGTATACCATGGTGCACGTGCGGACTACCTCGATGTTGAAACTCAATGCGATAATAATAATGTTTAATCGATCGGTTTCCAAATGGCCCGTGAGGATTTTTCCAGGTCTTGAAAAGAGCAGAGGAGCGATGCTCAAAATATCGAGCGCAAGTTACTGGATCACGCTGGATGAGAGATTCTTTTTCATTCTTGGACATCTGTTGTGCTTCCTCTTCAGAAATGGTAATTTTGTCAAGAACATGCTTAAGAATAACAATCAGCTCGTTCCACTTTAGTTCAGCGGCGCTAATCGTGATAAAGAGATGAGGCAAATTAAACTGACTGACCATCCTTCGTTCTTTCAGGCCTTCTTGATGCCAGTGGTGACAAGAGTTTCGTACTCCTCGTAAAACTTTGAATGCGTTATCATCGTTAATTAACCCATCCACAAAATCGGAATGGGTAACTTGTCCTGCAGTGACCTGGATTAGTTCTCCATTGTGTCTTCTCTTACGAAGACACACCTTACGATTATTATGGATTCTCTGGATTTCAAGCGACTTTGCCAAGAAGAGCAAGAAATCGACACTTTCAACAGCACGACGATCACTGTTACGAGCCATTGATTTTGCAACTTCAGAGCGGCTCAGTAATTTACCATTACTATCACATGGTTTCATTCGGTGTCCAGCAAATAGTTGAGGAAACGTGAGAAAATACGAATCGGGATCGTAGAGAACAGAGATTAGCTGGTTTCCTTCAGCTGGAGCCATCCGGATTCCCTCATCGCTGGTTATCATGGTCTCTCCTCTGCTAGGATTTATATCGTCAACTTCCTCTTCATCCCGAACTTCTACTACATCTTCTGGATCGTCGTTTAATGCCTCAGCAATTTGTTGTTGGCACCTATCTGTCCAATCATTTGAAAGAGAGATTCCGTATTCACGGTAGAGTGGAGAATTCGCTAGTATCCTAGCGGCATCCATCACACAAGCAGGACGAATGTTTCCAGCTGTGTAATTCCTCGGAACTTCAATTTGACGGGCGAGTCGAATGTGAAGAACATCGTCTTGATTTGGAAGCCTTGGAAGTGATTGAACAGTATTGTCGATTGAGACTGGGACGTTAATAATTCGACCTTTCGTTCTCATCTGTCCATGTGTTCCATAAACAGCCCAGATAGACTGAAACACATGTCTCGCTGCGACCAAACGGGCTTCTAAACGTGTCAGATTCTTTACACTTTGTGGAACATAGGGAAACTGCAGATCATTGGAGAGACACAGCCTTGGAATTCGGTTTTGTTGGATAGAACTGTGGCAAGTAGAACAAAACTTAATAAGATCTTCCGTGGTTGGGACGACAATTACTGAAGCAAGGAATGATTGCTGCTTTCCAGCTAAAAGGAGTTTGGCCATGCTGTGGGTTTTAATGGAGTAGTGAAAAAAAAGTCCTCCACATGAATGACATACGTGAGTGCAGCCTTTACGAATTCCAGCTTCAAATCGATTTATCTCATCTGGCTATGTGCCTTGCTCCCGAATTCTACGGAGATTATGTTCGTGGATACGCATGTCTTCATCAAGACGAACTTGGCGATGGTCTTCAGCATTGCGAGCTTGCTCCTGTAAACGAATAATAGGATCTTGACGAACTTGACGGTGGTTTTCAGTGTCACGAACTTGTTCCTGTAAACGAAACGAAGGATCTTGACGAGCTTGACGATGGTTTTCGGTGTCGCGAACTTGTTCCTGTAAACGAAAGGAAGGGTCTTGTCTGATAGTTTGTTTCCTGATAGCGTCCTTCTGTTGTCGACCGGCAGCTGCTGCTTTTCGCTCTTCAGGTGTCAACTGCTTTCTAGGCATTACGAAATTGTGTGGTTTTATCTACTTTATCTACTCTATATGTTATATTGTAATGATCCAAGGGGTGAGTTCGAGTAGGTAATAAACACCTTTTGTTTTAACAACAAAAAGGTTAAGATACCACTTTGGAATGTACCTAAGTCGTACAAACACCTCTATTATTTTTTAAAACTGTTTGATCTCAAATCTGTCAAACTAAATTAAGTCTCCTCGAAAATCAATTCGGTGCTAAAATGTTAAGATACAAAGTTATTAGTGTTCGTGAAATATTCAGTTAGTTGGAAAACAAATTAAGATGGACTCAAAATTAACCTGGGAACCCCACATAAACAAACTCGCATGTAAGGTATCCAAACACATCTATGCCATGAGACAACTGAAAAATCTCGTATCTTTGAAGGTTTTAAAAACGGCTTACTTCGGTCTGATCCACAGCAATTTGTCCTATGCAATCCTAGCATGGGGTCATTCCGCCCACGCAAACAAGATCTTCGCCCTTCAAAGAAAGATCATAAGAATCATCTCTGGTCTGGGCTTTAGAGACGATTGTAAAAATAAATTTATTGAGCTAAACATACTAACGGTGCCATGCCTTTATATATCTCAAGCCTTGCTATTTGTGAAAGACAACGAAATGTCATACCAGACGAGTTCGCACTCCTACAATACGAGGCAAAAAGATAATATTGTTCCGGCCTTTCACAGGTTGGCCCGCTCAAGGGAGGCTACGGGATACCATGGTATCAAATTCTATAACGTTCTTCCCGAGCGTATAAAATCTCTGCCACCGGATCAGTTTCGTATGGCAATATCTAAATTTTTGTTGAAACAGGCATTTTATTCTCTAGAGGAATATAATAACCACAAATTTAGTGACCTGTAAATGTTTCTTATATAATTATACACTTGTGTGTTTTTTTTTCTTGCTGACTTGTGTAAATTTACAATTGTAATTAATGCATGCAATAAAATAATGAAAAATAATGAAAATAATAAGTACTTATTAAAATTGTTAGATTAGGTAAATGCGAATAATTGAAAGTGTGTGATAAATAAAAGAGAAGGTCACGAGAAAAGGATTTCAAAGGTGGTGCTGTCAGGTTTTGGAAATGAGTGCAATACGCCTGTCCATAAATTTGGAAGGGGGAACGAGGAGATGTGAAGAGGACTCACAGTGTGTCCGTCGAGACGTGAGGACGGATTATTGGAGAATGGAACGATCCGCGGTACAGTGCGGACGGAATTGTGAAGAAAGTGGAAATTTTGGAAAGAGTTGTAATAATTTTCTTGTTAAGTTTTGAATTATCAGATGTCTGTTGATGATTCATGAAGTATGTGAAGAGAAGAATTTATGAAAGTTTCGATGAGTATTTTGAACGATATTTGAAAAATTTTGGAGACCGCTGATAAAGTTTTTTATGGTTACGTTTTTGATGGTTATGTTTTTTCTTTTTGATTGGAAAATTATTGAAGATTATTTTATGGACTTACCTGAGCATTTATCCAATAAGACGAAGAAAATAAATCTATCATCAATCCTGTCTGGAGTTTTCATGGTATGGAAATTGGATCCAATCGTGTAATCAACTCCACGCTGACTTGTTCCACTACACATCGATGAGACACGACTATATCGACTTCGGTAAGCAAAATTTGTGTCGACAAACTTTAATAACATCTAACAGTAGAAAATTAAAGTTTGCGCGTGAATTTAAATACGGGGGGATTTATAAACTTTTCTTTTATCATTTCTGTAAATTTAATTTGTTCCTATTTAATAAAAATCAGTCTTTTGTTTTTTAATGATTATATTTGTTTAATAAATTACAATATTTTGTTTACAAATAATTATGTTTAATTGAATTTAATTTTATACAGCAGTGAAGACCAGTGTAAGCAGGTGTAAGATACAATAAGTTTTTTTTTTCTCTTCAAAGGTTACTAATTAAGGGTAACTTATATGAGTATTTTGATCAAATAGATGAACCCAGTTTTACGACCCTTAATAACGAGTTTTCATGCAAGCTAGTCGGAGCATAGTTAAATTAAGTGCCATTAATTTTTCCCGCTATATAAATAAAAATCTTGAGTTTTACAGTAGCTAAACATGGCAATATAGATTACATATTGTGTATTATTCCATTGATAATAGTGTGAAATTACATTATTATCAATGGAATAATACACAATATGTATTTTTACTATTATTTTGAATGTAAAAATTACACGTATTTGAATGTATTTTTACGTGCTTTTTTTACAGTGTAGAGTACATGTGGTGGGAGATCCTATTTTCGGTGGTTTGTTATCTCGATTTTGACGGCGGCCACATTTTGACTTTTGTTTGCATGGATTGAATTTGTTATCCACAAATTTTTACTTTTATTTTTATATTTTGAATTTATGGTTATTATTGGTTTTTTTGCTATCTGCACGGGATTATTTTCTGGCAGTTCCGTTATTTTAGTTTTGCTAGCGAAGTTGTCCGTTGGGTTTTCATTGAACATTCATCTCGAACAATCCACGACTCTAGCACACCGCTACAAAGAGCTAGTTGAAAGAACATCAGGACATCTCACGTAAAAATAAGTGGGAAGTAATTTTTCTACGTGAGCGTAGGCTGGGCTGTCTTCCTATTCGAGGCAGGGTGATCATTCTACGTTTAAGCTTGTCTAATTTTTCTATTCTTTTTTGTCAGTAATTTATGTTGATCATATTCTGCTGTGAGATATGAAGGTACCGTAACGATTTTTTGCGTTACTGTGCGGAAAATATTTGTGCTCCGCCCTATACATACAATTTTTCTATTTCGTTAAATTGAAGGTCGGTGATATGAGGAAAAATGTGGTCAATTATTGCAGAGAAAGCGGTCGACATTGCTGTCGAATTTTTAATTTGTGAATTTGTAATTTCTATGTTTTCGTTTTGGATGTTTTAAAACCAAGTTTTAATTATGGTTCCTGATTTTTTTATGGTTATAAGGACCTAATTTTTATATGTCATGGAATTTTGGTTTAAATAATTCCTGGAGGAAAATCTCGTTGGTGGATGATTTTATTAAGGAAGAACTAATGGGCTGTCCAGTGGTTATGGTGTCCGCTGCTGTGTTGGTGTTCGATCCACTCTGTAATTTTGGATTTGATAGGCCTTTTTGTTGCCTCAAATTATCTGGATGTTGAATGTCGTATTGCAATCAGTCGGCGACGTTAGAGGCCAGGTTTGGGATTTGTTTTCGAAGACGACGTTCGGAATTACCTTTGGTTTTTTAACTTTAACATATTTTTTTAACATGTGACGGCGTATTTGGATAACTTTTGCTATCAATTATGTACATCTTCAAAGTTAAAAATTGAGGTTGCAGGTGATGGACTTGGTTAGGGTGTAGTCAATTTTGTATTTTGTAGCTTACTTCGCATGGCCACGGATACGACGGACCACAAATCATATTGAGGACTCGGATGAGATGTGTAAATCGGAACCCGTTGGATCATTGTGGGTGAGTTCCATTTACAATTTTGTTTGCATTTCTGACATAGGAAAATTATCTGTAACTATTTTTTTATTCATGTGTTTCAACGCTATTTGCTTTGTTGATAAGTTGTCTAGATACGTCGGTCCGTTTTATTGGGTGTGCTCCTTCAGAGCTCCTCAATTGTTAATTGCATTGTATTGAATTGCCTCTTCAAGGTAATTTCAACTTTCACTTGTATTTTTGTTATTTCATTTGTATTTGTTAAATGTTTGCGTAATTGTTAGATTTTAAAAAATTTTGTTTGTATATTCAAGATCACACGTCAACCCATTCTTTTTTGACTTCATTTTGGTGTGACAATAAAGCAAGACTCTTTGCTCTCTTATTGTTTTATTATGCTCACCTGGCGCCCATAAAACACCAGCATTGTTTTTTTCATAGTTAGTTGTAAGACAACCATTTGTGCAAAAAGATCCCACGAATATCCCTGTTCTCGACACTGGTAAAAGCTAGTCGCCCTTTGCAAAAAGGGCCTTTGAGGCAACGTATAGTTTTTGAGCAAATGTCGCTATAGTACATCTGTGGTTTGATTAGAATACTAATTTTATTGCTATTGCAGATTGTGATATAATACAATTAAATTCTGTAAAAGGTAAAATTATGTGAACCTGATTTCCGATCTACAGGAGATTAGGGGTAGGTAACCTTAATTTAATTTTTATCATTCATCTGTAATGTGTGTCATTGCGAGGAACTGATTGTTTGATCTGTTTAACTTTTGTAAATATTGGTTATTAACGAGATTATTGTTGGACCATTTTATTCAATCTTGCATTAGCTGTTAGTTGAAAGCTGATAAGTGCTATATAATTTGATGTTGCATACCTGCAGATATTTTCATTATCTATTTTATTAAATTAGTTTGTTATTGTTGATATGGTGTTTTATTTTGAAGTCAACGAAAGTACAAGTTACTCGAAATCGCTTCATGTATGTATTTATTATTGGCAAAATGGCCCAGGTCCGGTATAGCTACTCTACTATGTAATTATTGTTATTTATAGTTTTTGATCAATATCGCGTTCCTATGAAATTTTACGAATCATCAAATAATTTGCTATCTTATAGATCCGATTAAATATTTGAATAACTTTAATGTTATTAAAAAAAGATTTCATAATTATGCTGTTTGATATTATAATTTTTACATTTTTAAAATAGTTTTTCGAATTAATAAATTAAATACTTTCGTGAAATGCAAATGTGGTATTTTATATGATTTAATTCACCATAATTCAAAGTTCGAAAGCCCTGCACTGCCACTTTTAATTTCAAACCGAAAATTACTCGACTCTTACGTTTTTCCAATAATTACAGTATCATCCCCATCCCTGATAGTTAAAGGTGTTATTTTTTGAAATCTCTAGCGAAATCGATGTAGGAATATAATTCCAAACATATAATATATAAGATTCACATTCGGACAACATTTATATCACGGGAGAAGTATTCTCGCTTTTTCGAAGAAAGGATGAGTTATTTATAAATTTCGCAAATTGGAAGTAAAATACAAGGTATATTCCAAAAATAAATTTCCGTAGTTTTTTGAAAAGAGTGTCGATAATAAATGGAAAACATGCCTAAATTCTTTAAATACTCTTTTGTTGCATGTTTTACTTCATTGAAACCGCTGACGTTGTCCTTTCATCAATGTATATTTTAAGAACATTATAAAAGGACGTAGTTACTTAGTGTTAAGTCCGAGGAGTAGGGTGGATGTTTAAAACGTGTGGCCACTAGATATCTAAAGACTGATACAAACACTCAAGCAAGTTGCCCGATTTGGCTTGACAAGAAAGTTGGATGAAAAGTCAGTTATGAGCTCGAGCCTCAATACCTTCAGAGTTGGCCGACGACTTTGAGTAAAACTTTAGCAAATAGTACAGTATCATACCGCAATTTGCTTCGTCTGGCTTTCCTTCATAGTACGTCTTGTACACAAAAAACTGCTTCATTTTTTGCATTAGGATACGCCACTTTCAATTGTCAAAAGAAACCTTTTCAGATAGGGAGCCACTTGTAAATTCGTGTAGAACACCAAAATTCCGGCCATTCAAAATAACTGTTGTAATTAAATTAGATTTAGCTCAGTTATTAGTGGTTAGATTTCAATTTCATATTTTTATTCGAAAGCTATTGAAAAATTTTGTTTTTACATTCTGATGATGGCAAGTAGCCAAAAAGCTTCAGTGTAAAAAAATAGTTACTAAAGATAACAGGAACGCGCTTTATAGAATTTTTATTTAATAGATTATTTAACATAATTATTGACCGAGAAATCTTCTACATCTTGTAGAGTAATCAGAACAGTAAATTTCCCGAGTACTTGAAAAGTCTCATAATATATGGACTCTTGAGGTACAGACATAGATTGGAAGGCTTCCGCAGTTTCATAGCTTGGTTTCCAATTTCTCCAAGCAGTTTGTATCCCTATCGTTGCAAATGATGTGGTTATATCTGATTCAGTGAATTTATAGAATCCTGTTAAGATAACAGATTTAGCTTGATCTACACTTTCAAATGTAGCATTAATGCTTATGTATCTCTGAGCCTTTCCGGCTCCAAAGAGAGAAATATAGATACATTTTTTGAAGACCAGAATTTTGAGAATATAAAAAACAGAGATTATCAATAACATAACTGCATAGAGAATAGAGAAACTTATTTCTAGAATATCTAGAATATCCTCTGCCAAGGACCCTGCAAGGATTGTATCGCTCTTGGATAAGCTTATTGATCTTATAGTCACAGTATGATAGAAAAGTGACGTAAAGATGATGCTTGGTGTTAAAGCGATGCAACGTAAACGATGTATAGGGTGCGTGGATTGTAATCTTCTTTATTAATAACTGATTTAGAGAGGGGGAGATAGCACTATGTAGTAATTAGAATTTTATACTTTATCCCTTCACGTCCAGCCTCCCTAACTCTCATTCAATTAAAATTGATTTATGCGTTATACAGAAAAGGTATTTAGATAAAAATGCAATCGCTGTTGCCAAATTTTATGTAGGTACAGACTTCGGTACAAATTTATTACTTTATTTATTAGAATAAAAAAACAAAAAAACTTGACGATACTGAGAGAGCGTAGAATACAATTTCAATTAATGCTTAGAAGCATTGATTATTAACTTTCTACTTTTTTAAAGTAAAAGAGTAAATTTGATAATAATTTTTCAGAAGCTACCAAATAAATTATTATCGAGCAATTTAAAATTTAATAATTAAAAAAGCAATGTTATAATTTTAATAATATTATTTATACTGATTACTAAAAAATAATATTGGCTTACTTAGAAGAATTACTTTTCTTTTTGAAATACAAAACTTTTGTATTACCTATAAATTAAATTTTTGATTTTAAATGCCATCACTGTTAAATACTAGGTAAAATTATAATTGCAATTCAATATCGCATTTTCCTAATAATATATTAAAAAATGAAATACCAGAAACTAACTTCACTTAAGATAATATGTGAAATGTAGGCATCTTTGTGAATAAGTTGGAACAAAGTAATGAAATTGAATTTGAAATTTCTTACTTTTTCAACCCGATAATTGGAATGCGTTACTAATACAGACAATTCAATTTACAAGTCAAAGGTTTAAATTTCCTTATTTCCATTTTCGCATTTGAGATTTAGCAAATCTCTTGAAATTTGAAGTGGATTTAAAATGAATAGATATAACTTTGATTGTTTTAACGTTAAATCGAATCATTTTTCAACCTAAAGGTTTTAACTTTTCAAATTATTATTAAATGGCAATGGTAAAACACGATTTGCGGTTTTATTTACAACCAAATGTAATCAATTCTTTTAAATATAAACCAAATATGGTTTTTCTTATTTTCGCATGTGGAGCATTTTTCTATCTAAAAACTCAAATATTGTATTTATTTTATGGTACTGTAAATAATGTATTGATTTATAAATAGAAAAATAATAGTAGATTGAATAACAAGTGAAGAAAATAAGTCACGCTGCAATTTTCACATTCGTATTGAAATTACAAGTTTTCATCACGGGTTATACACCCTGTTTTTCATACGATAATGTAGTAAAATGTTATTTTTGAGGTTGATTGATTGACATTCGGCCCTCCTTTTTTAAATTAATAATTTTTCCTTTACTGTGAATTTTATTAATTTTATGGTTTTGTCTAATTACTGGGGGTTGACCACTAAAAAAATGTGTCCACCGAAATGATTAAATTTGCACGATATTTTCGAGAAATATACAGCAAAATTACAGAGTTACTCTCCAGCTAATTATGCATTTAATCTGCTAACTTTTGCTGTTTTGGTATTCATTTAAATTTTTAAATCATACCATATATACCATAATATATACCAGCCTAGTTTGAAAATCATATACAGTGAGCTCCTAAAGTTTGGAACAAATTCGATAAAATATTTTATAGGGGACTTTCTCAGAAAATCCTCGGACACGTCAACCTTAATTTTTTAGTGCCATTTTTTTCTGCCAATAACATTTTTTACCGTGTTTTGTTTTTGAGCTATGACGAGTTAAATACGTTGAACTTATACACTAATTTATTAAAAACACTTAAATTTTCTTGATTTAAATTTTTTTATTTAACTTTTAATTTCCACAAAAATGATTATATTTCTTGAATTATAAAATGGACATAGATACACCTTAAATCTAGACTTATACAATACTGACTGAAATTTTATTAACATTCATTTTTATGTATTTTTCAAAATGGTTTATTTAGCGGAATTTTTATTCTAGAACATTCTAGACTTCCTTTTGCTAAATTGACAAATGGATAAACAATTACAATATTAGTATTTCCTGTTACATCATCTATCGGAAAATTACTAGGATTATATAATTATTTTATTAGTTATTGGAATATATAACTTCTCCCCCCTTTAGATGAAAAATTTGGAACTTTATGGTGACTAATTTTTCAGCAGTGTCCATTTCGATGACGTTTCGACGTTGTAATTTGATTTCCAAGTTGATAATGTCTATACCTTTTTACATAAATGAAGATTTTATAATTAACAATAAACAATGAATAAAAATGATAAAATAGAATAACAAAATAATTTAAAATCGTTCAAACACTTTAAATTGTATCACTGTAAAATAAAATTTTTTTTCGAATCCTTTCACTTTAAATTTTGTTTAGTTCACTTAAATCGACTGTGGACAGTTCAGAGAGTTCACTTCTAAATTAACACTACAAGTTCCTTTGTCAAATACTTCGAAGAATTTTAGGTTTTAAATTTTTGTTTCGAATTTTGTAACTTGATGTCCTTTAATTTTAATTCGCGGAGATTGGTTAATTTCGATCACATATGTTCCCTTAAAAAATGTTTACTTTTAAATTTTTTTTCACTTTTGAATGTCCAATTATCGGTTTTGTTGATATCACTATCCATTTTCCATTCTCGAATTTTGATGTTGTTTAATTTAATGGTTTAATTTGACATATTTTTCGAAGTTGGAGTAATTTTGCTCATAAGGAAATTTGAATTTGAAGGATCATTTTAAATTATTTTTGGAACTAGGAATTGGTAAAAGATAATTTGAAGATAGTCATATTTTTCAATTTCAATAATTGGAAAATCGAATAAAAATGTGTTTTGATTTAATTTTGAATAAATTTTAATATTAATAAAAATTTTTCAAATAGTAAGATAATTTCTAAATTTGGTTCAAATAGTAATTAATTGTTTACAAGTTTCATTTATTTTAAAAGGTTCATAAGTGTGATTATTTAATTATGAAAAACATCAATTTTTGCAAAATTAATTGTTATTTCCAAATTATTTAACAAGTCATTGATTATTCGAAAGTTATTTATTAAATTTAGAATTGTTGACATCAAAAAGAAATTGTTGATAAGTTAAAATTTTGATTTCGATTGATTTTATAAATTTTTGTTTATATTGATTTTTGACAAGGATGTTATTAAATGTAAGGTTTATGAAGTTATATTGTTTTCTAAAGGGTAAAATTGGTTTATAAAAAGATTGCATATTAAAAATTTGGATAAACATCCAAGATGAGAATTTTGATTTATGCATTTCCTAAATTGTCCAATATTTTGATAATGTCAGGTATAGGATATTTGCCACTTAATGTAATTTTGTTCATTTGCTGATGCTCGCATTTTAGAAATCTGAATTGAAATGAATGATTTTGAATTTATTATTTTTGGTTGTTTTGAATTTACTTTTGCGTCAGTTTGGTAAATGTATAATCATTAAATATGTTCGTTAGTGTAATCGAATAGATTCATATGTAAAATTTGAAATTTTGGGATTTTTGAAAATTTGAAATTTTTAAGTTTTATGTTATTTATTTAAAATCATATATTGTGGAATTGTATGAAAAAGAAAATTGCTGTTTTGGTTTTTTTTTTTTGGAGGTAAAAGTGAATATTGGTCAATATAGTGGTTATTAAATTTTTTCCTTTTCCGGTTGCCATTTTTGAAAATTCGTTGTGCTTTATTTGAAATGAATTTGCAATTTCTAAACTGTTTTCTTTTATAGTTAATATTAATCGAAATTTTATTTACGTATTTAAAATTTCTATTTAAATTTTGTTTTTGGAAATTTATTAGGTTTAAATAATGTGAATTCGTTAATTGGGGTGATTTTAAAATTTGATTTTTTGATATTGTTCTTTTCGGCATTATTAATTTTTTATAACTTTGATCAAGAATTTTAGAATTATTTAGTTTCAACAATAAATTATTTGTTTCAATGTCACTAGACTTTAATTTTGAATGGTCAGCATGACTGATACTAGTATTTTTATTTGAATCATCAATTTCTAATTTTGTTGAATCTAAATTTTGTCCTGTTATTTGCTTGGTTTTTGAAACTTGGAATTTTAAATTTTTTTGTTTTTGGTTATTGCAATTTAGAATTTGCTGTGATTTGTTTGTAAATAATTTGAAATTTTTAAAATGATTTCCCATATTGTTATTAATCAAAATTTTATTTAAGTATTTGAGTTTTTTTAACTAGATTTCGTTTTTTGAAGATTTGTTGGAATTTATTTGAAGATAATTTGAATTTTCTAAAATTTTTTCTTTTGTAATTATTTGTCGAAATTTTGTTTATGTATTTGAAATTTCTAACCGGTTTTTGTTTTTGGAAATTTGTCGGTTCTAAATGATGTGACCTTTGGAGATTCGTTCTACCGCTGTCTACTTCCATTGGGGTAGGTTTAAATGAAGTTCTGTTGGAGTTCGGTTTAAATACAAAGGGTTTGTTAAAATTTTGAAAATTAGAATTTTGAAAATTCGGTTCAAGTCGAAATGAGTTATCGAAATTTTGATTGGGTGTTTGTTGATAGTGGTTTGTTCTAAAATTTTGCTCTTCTAATGGAATTAGTAAATTCTGTTTTTCTAATTGACTTATTAACTTCTGATTTTCTAAAATTGTTTTTTCCAGTAAAATAAATTTTTCATGATTTTGGTTCATCAAAATTTCGTAATGCTTTTTATCAATTTCCGATTTTGCTGTCTCTAAATTTTGTTCAATTAATTGGTATTCTTGATATAGTTTTAAAAATTGGTTCCGTAACGTTTGCAATTCGATAACACCGTTGTTTATTAGGGATTTACATTTTTTTTCTGGTTCTTGACTTTTAAATTGATTTTCATAATTTTGTGGGAAAGTTTGTTCAGAATTTTGTTCATGATTATCAAAATTTTGTATGTTTACATTTTTGTGATATAATGCTTTATTTTGCATCGTTTTGCTTTGTTGTTTCCCGGATATTAGTTTATAATGACAAATTGTTAAGAATGCAGAAATTATCAGTTCATTAACTTAAGTTTAAAAATAAAACGAGTCTTATTGTTAGGTGATGTAATTATTTACTTTATTATTAAAATGTAAATTTTTGCTTATTTAATTTATTACGCGTATGACTATTTTCAAAATTTTCTTAATTAATTATAGGTTTTAATATTAGGATAAGGAATTTTTAAATTTGAGCTTTTACTCACGTTATAATATTTTTCTTCATATGTCTTCTTAAAATTAATTGGTTGGTCCACAGCTTACGTTATCGGCAGCGATTTTTGTCTACCTTTGGCTTGCTGTTGGGTCCTTTTCTTAAAATTAATTGGTTGGTCCACAGCTTACGTTATCGGCAGCGATTTTTGTCTACCTTTGGCTTGCTGTTGGGTCCTTTTCTTAAAATTAATTGGTTGGTCCACAGCTTACGTTATCGGCAGCGATTTTTGTCTACCTTTGGCTTGCTGTTGGGTCCTTTCCTCAAACTAGTTGTGGCGATTTTGTCCACTTCCAATTTGAATTTTTGCAGCTTTCCGTGGTTTTCTGGAAATTTTCGGACGATTTTTGTTCCTATTTTTCCAAAAAATTCGGATCCGTTTAACGACTGCGCCAGTTAAATACGTTGAACTTATACACTAATTTATTAAAAACACTTAAATTTTCTTGATTTAAATTTTTTTATTTAACTTTTAATTTCCACAAAAATGATTATATTTCTTGAATTATAAAATGGACATAGATACACCTTAAATCTAGACTTATACAATACTGACTGAAATTTTATTAACATTCATTTTTATGTATTTTTCAAAATGGTTTATTTAGCGGAAGTTTTATTCTAGAACATTCTAGACTTCCTTTTGCTAAATTGACAAATGGATAAACAATTACAATATTAGTATTTCCTGTTACATCATCTATCGGAAAATTACTAGGATTATATAATTATTTTATTAGTTATTGGAATATATAACTTGACGTCTCGCAATTATTTTTAAATTGCAACCCTTATTTTTATTTCTAGATTTGGATAGAGCACAATTTTAAAAGTATGAAAATGTAAAAAAACTATAACCTTGAAGAAAAGTTTTCGAGATAATCGGTTATAAAGTTGCAAGAATGCATGATAAAATTATTAGAGTGTAACAATAATTATTTATCAAGAAGGCGCCGGAAAAAACACCACGGTTTTAACAGAAATTAGAATTTTGTAATCTGTGGTCTAGTATTTTGTTAATTAATCGTTGCCTAAATTGTGCTATGTAGAATTCATTTCTATTTACTGTTGTATTTTGGATTAACTCTGTGTTAATCCGGGGAATTGGTAATGGTTTGAGCTAAGATATTTCTATATAAGTGGAACCGTTTTAATATAGTTTTAAATAATAAATGACCTAAAAAGTATATTGGTATATTGGAAAATATAATATTGGCGACGAGAATGGCAGGTTTAATCGGGTCGATCGAACAGTTTGAAGGTGACGCGGAAGAGTTTGAATGCTATTGTGAACGAATTGGGCATCTTTTTGTTGTCAACGCAGTTGAAGAAGAAATGAAGACTTCATTATTCATAACATTGGCGGGATCGAAAATATATAAAACATTAAAAGATTTAGTGGCGCCAAAAATACCAGGATCGATAGCGTTTAGTGAAATGGTGACAATATTAAAAAAACATTATTCGCCAGTAAAATCGGAAATTGGCGAAAGATTCAAGTTTCACAAATGTCATCAAAAACCAGATCAGTCGATAGCGGAATACGAAGTGGAATTACGGAAATTAGCTAGCTCGTGCAACTTTAAAACATTTTTGGATGAAGCGTTAAGAGATCAGTTAGTGGTGGGCGTCCAATCAGAGGGATTGCAAAGAAAATTTCTTGCGGAATCAGAGTTAACGTTTACAGCGGCTTGTGGAATAGCAGGAAAATTCGAAATGGCAGATAAGCAAGTAAAAGTTATGAGCAGGAAAGAAGAGATACATTACGTCGGTGGCACCAGAAATCAATACACGGGAAGACAAGTGGTAAAAAATCTGCGAACAGATCCTTAATAACGGAAGTAAGTGGTAATCAGGAAAAAGGTGGTTTTGGTCGTGATAATATTGAAAAATGTTTCCGATGTGGCAGGCAACATAGTCCAAATACCTGTTTGGCAAAATCGTGGAAATGTTTTAAATGCAGAAGAATAGGACATGCCGCAAAAATGTGTCGAGTGAAAGCCGCAATCGGGGCAGTAGAAGAAGACCAGGAACAACGTCAAGATATACGGCAGGAAAATAATCAAGGTAATCAAGATCTGATATATTCATGTAAGAGTGTTAATAATAAAGAATTGTATCCATTGTACAACGTTAATATGATTGGGAGACCAAATTACAATGTACCGCATCAAATTAACCTGAGAATAAACAACGAAGTAATTAAGTTTGAGGTCGATACAGGGGCATGCAAAACAATCATGCCGTCAAGGATATTTTTCGAAAAGTTTTCAAATGTCAAATTACACAAGGTACCATTTAGTTTAACAGCAGTAACAGGTCAAGAGATAAAGGCGTTAGGTGAAAGCACAGTTCAAGTGGTTAAAGAAGATCGGAAGTATGAGTTGTCGTTGGTAGTAGTGAAAACTCATCATAGTTTCGTACCGCTGTTGGGTAGGGATTGGTTAGATGTGTTGTTCCCAAATTGGCAAGAAAATTTTAAGGTGGCGTCCGTTACAACAGCAGTGGATAAGTTAAAAGAAAAATTTGGAGCAGTGTTCGAAGGTAGTTTAGTTAACCCGATCAAGGAATTTGAGGTTAATCTAAAAATCAAGGAAGGAGCGCAACCAATTTTTAGAAAAGCATACAATATGCCATACGCTTTACGACCGAAGGTAGAAGATAAGCTGAAGGCATTAGTAATGGCAGGGATTTTAGAACCAATCAAGAACAGCAATTGGGCATCGCCGATCGTAGTCGTTCCAAAAAAAGATGGGGATATTCGGATTTGTGTGGATTTTCGTGTGTCAGTGAATAAAGTTCTAGTGCAAGATCAGTACTCATTACCTACAGCAGATGATATATTTGCTTCGTTGGCAGGGGGAACTGTATTTGCGGTCATTGACTTGACAGGAGCGTATACGCAAGTCAAAGTGGCAGAAGCGTCTCAAGAATTGTTAACAATTAATACGCATTTAGGTTTGTTTCGATATACGAGGTTAACGTTCGGAATGTCTAGCGCTCCGGCCATTTTCCAGTCAGTGATGGACCGCATATTGATAGGAATACCAAAGGTTAATTGTTACCTCGATGATATTTTGATTGCAGGCAAAGATATGAACGAATGCCAGATGTTGGTCGACTCGGTCCTAAATCGATTAAAGAAGTACGGAGTAATAGCAAATCTCGCAAAATGTAAGTTTTTTGAAAATAGCGTCGAATATTTGGGGCATCGGATCGATAGAGAAGGTATTCATCCAACCAACGACAAGATTCGGGCAATAATGGAAGCACCTCGACCAGATAATGTGAGTCAACTTAGGGCGTATTTGGGTCTCTTAAATTACTATTCGAAGTTTGTACCAATGTTATCATCACAGCTTCGGCCGTTGTATCGGTTATTGGAACGAAATATGGAGTTTACATGGTCATCAGAATGCGAAGAATGTTTCGAATGGAGTAAAAACCAGATTTGCCAAAACAACGTATTGGTACATTATGATGCGAAATTACCGATCGTGGTAGCGTGTGATGCCAGTTCATATGGGGTAGGTGGCGTATTAAGTCATCGTATAAATGGGGTAGATAAGCCAGTTTTCTTTGCGTCGGGTACGTTGTCCAAGGCAGAGAAGAATTATTCGCAAATTGAGCGTGAAGCTTTGGCAATAATGTTTGCGGTAAAAAGGTTTCACAAGTATATCTATGGAAGGAAGTTTACGCTGTTGTCGGATCATCAGCCGTTGCAAGTCTTGTTTAATCCAGATAAAGCAATTTCGGTAATGACGGCATCAAGGTTAATTCGGTGGAATCTAATATTAGCAACGTATAATTATAATATCGAATACAAGAAGGGGTCACTAATGTCAGAAGCCGATGCATTGTCGAGATTACCATTGGAGGACACAACTAATGTCGAATCATCCATAAATTCGTTTAATTTAACCGAGGATATACCATTGGAAAGTGAAGAAATAGCAAGGATGACCGCTAGAGATGTCGTACTGGTAAAAGTTAAGGATTTCTGTTACCGAGGTTGGCCAAGTAAAGTTTCGGATGAATTACTGAAACCATTTTTCGTCAGGCGTAACGAATTGTCGATCGATAATGGATGTATATTGAAGGGTAGTCAAGTGGTTATACCAGAATCGTTGAGAAATAAAGTTATAGAGTTGTTACACGCAGAACATGTGGGAATGGTCAGATGTAAGATGCTAGCAAGATCGGCAGTATGGTGGCCACGTCTCAACGAGGATATCGAAATACGGATTAGTAAATGTCGAGTATGTCAACTTACCCACAACAATACCAAAGAAGCAAACTTAGTATCGTGGCCAAAAACCGAAAAAGTATGGCAAAGAGTACATATTGATTTTTTTCATTTTCTAGGTAAAACATTTTTAATTATAGTGAACAGTAAATCCAAATGGTTGGATATACACGCGATGTACAAGGGGACGGATTGCGTGAAAACGATTGAGAAACTGAAAACAACATTTGCGTTCATGGGGATTCCGGAAACAGTGGTTAGCGACAATGGGCCGCCGTTCAACTCGATGGAATTCCAAAAGTTTTGCCAGGTAAATGGGATTAGTGCATTGAAGTCTCCTCCATATCATCCACAATCAAACGGGTTAGCAGAACGTCACGTACAAAATGTAAAAAGTGCCTTAAATAAATACCTATTATGCAAGTCAAGTTTGTCACTGGAACAACAGGTTGTGAATTTCTTATTTGCATACAGAAATACTCCCAACATCACAACGGGAATGGCCCCAAATGATTTCATATTCAAATGTAAACCGAGAACAAGATTGGATATGCTGCGACCATCCAATGGCAAAATAAACGTAAAACAATCCGAAGAATATAAAAGTCCAAAGTTATTTGCAGTGGGGGAAAAAGTACTGGTATCCGCGTTAGGTCCTAATTCAATAACCAAATGGGAAGAGGGAGTGATCTTCAAGGTGATAAGTGGTGTAACGTACCTAGTGATGGTAAAAGAAAAGTTATTACACAAACATGCGAATAGCTTGCGAAAGTCATTTTTAGAGGATGAGGAAGAGACGCTAACAACCAATTCAAGACATATAGTACCACCGATAACAAGAAGTGCGGAAAGATCGTTAGAAGAAAATAGAATATTGCCTGAAGCAATTACCAATCCCAGGGAAATTAGCAATCCAAATGAAGAGCGACTGATGGAAAGCGAGCCAGATCCTGAACCGGCCAGTAACATTGCAGAAGAATCGGTCGGTACACCAATACCAGTAAGACGTAGCTCTCGGACTACAAAAGCCCCGGAAAGGTTAACATACTAAAACGAAGAAAGAAGATGTTGTATTTTGGATTAACTCTGTGTTAATCCGGGGAATTGGTAATGGTTTGAGCTAAGATATTTCTATATAAGTGGAACCGTTTTAATATAGTTTTAAATAATAAATGACCTAAAAAGTATATAATATTTACTTAACTATTTTAAAATAGATCGTCGCTTGTACTAATATTTTACTCGAGTTTTAAGAAAAACCCCATTTATCTACTCGTTAAGTGGCGGCAAACAACGCCATAGTTCAGAGCCCCATTATAAAATATTATAAATTGAGAAATTGGCATCCGTATAAAGTGGTTCTGGTTCAAAAACTAAACGAAGATTATCCTCAACGTAGGTTACAGTTTTGTGAAACCACAGTGCATAGGTTAGGATGCAGATGACGGATTCCGAAATAATATAATTTTTTCTGATGAAACTACTTTTTATCTCGTTGGCAAAGTTAACAAATAAAACTGTAGATATTGGTCTCCTGTCAACTCACACTAGAAAATAGATACTCATAACCAGTTTGCACAAAAACTTAACGTTTAGGCTGGCATTGTAGGTAACCGTATATTAGGCTTTTTTTTTTGAAAGCACATTAACAGCTGAAATTATAATATATTGTCGTGTTTTTTCTATAAAATTTACAAAATTTTGTTTTTATATTTTTATATTTCTGTTGGCACTATGTTTTCACAGTAAATTCGACAGCAGAGTCGAACGCCAGTGGATTTTTGGCACGTTAAAGTTTGTAGAGAGTTGCTTTATGAGCCTGGATTGTAAAAGGTGTGTCAGAAATTGTATGAAGTTTTTTTTAATATAAAGGATTTAGCTACAAAACTGTTTAAGAACTTAATTTTGAAAAGTGTTTTAGGATTGGACGATAAGTAAAATAAATTGGTGATAGAAATTTTGTGTTTGGAAAGTGATGGTATTCCTTTGTATGACGTACAAAATATAGCCCAGATGGTTGCGATAGAACCATATGAATTTGCAACAACAGCGTTTAAAGTTAACAACCTTAAAATTGAAGGTTTAAACTTATAAAAACTTTAAAAATCAAATTAATCATTTATAAAAATAAAATAATAACACATCATTTGGCGCTTTAATTAATAGTAGCAATTCCCTACATGGGGCGAAAAAGGTGATAATTAAAAAAAGTTCATTTTGAGTAAATACTTGTCATGAAATTGGCTTATGTTCATTTTATATAAGTTCCAAAAAAGAATAATTCCGTGTGTGCGCAAAAATATTACTTATCACCTTTTTTCGCCCCAGATAGGGAATTCACAAACCAAAACCGTGCGGCGTCTACGACATTTTTAAAATGAAATAAAATTGAACCTACTGTAACTCTGAGAGAAAATAATAGTAAAATGGATTGGGCTCGACTTACGGAAATTGCGGAAAGCATGATTAAAAAATTAGACGAGAATAAACGAGAGATGAATCAAAAATTGGACGAATATAATCAAGAGTTGAATAAAAAATTTAACGAAAATAACCAACAGTTGAATAAAAATACACAAGAAATAATAAACGAGAATAAACAAGAATTGAATAAAAAATTTGTCGAATATAATAAAAAAATTGACCAAAAATTTGATAAAATGAAGTGAGAAACGATAAACTTTCGACAAGAAAATAACGATACCCAACTGAAAGAGCTGGTTAAAATGAGCAAAACAATTAAAGAAAAACAGGAAGACTTAGAAATTTGAAAAAGTTGCAACGTAAAAAAATTTAAAGAGGTAGAACAACAATTAATAAATAATCGGGTCCCCGGGCCTAACACTGACCACGAAATTGAAAATTTCCTATAGAAATGGCTTGATGTTGTTACAAAATTTTTTCAATTTCGCAACAACTTTGAATTTATCTAAATTCAAATTATTACATTTAGCGCCACTTTCGTAACGCCCTGTACAGCGAGCGTCATTTGACAGGAATTAGACACGCGCATGTGAGTATGAAAAGTCATGGGCGAACTCTCGAACGAGGAGGTCGACTTTTGGATGTGCTGTGAAGTGATTATGGGGTTGGGTTCCGAATTTTGCAAGATATGGTTGCGATTTTGGGAGAATTACAGTCCAGCAATGCGAATGATTTTGGAATATTGTTTGTTTTCCAAACCCAGTAGGGGATTTTAAAATTCGTTGTTGAAGGATGGTAGATATTTCCCGTATCGTACTTTTTGTCGGACCCCATTGTCCATACTTACTGTGACAGATTTGAATCCGTTCAAACTGGTAAGTCACCAAATTTGTTGCTAATTACTTTGCAAATATATACGTTAATCAACTCGGCCATGTTTTGCTTCGACCACCTGGAGTTTGTCATCACTATCTATTGAAACAGATTTTGTTAAGTTTCAATATATAATTTCTAATTTTCTCGTTTGAATTTGCCCTTGGCTGATTCATGTTTTTTTTTGATGTCTTGTTATATAGGTTTTCTTTTGTCTTGCATTTTTTATTAGAACGTTTTTGGCCGAAATAATCGATAAGTCGCAGGTTTTACCTTTCTGCTCGACGCGATTACAAGTAATCTAATCTGACGTTCGCATACGTGGATTATAATGCCAATGTTTAATCGTTACATTTGATAAACTAATGAATTATATTATATTATTATGTTTTGTTTAATTGAGTTTGACTTGTGCATTTTATTTCCACTAGGTAACATCGAACGGCGTTGGTCAAATGCAATGGCTTAGGAATTCCTACGCGTTTGACATGGGTTCAAATCTTGTATTTGAAATTCTATGTTGAACATTTTTTTTGTGTTTATTTTTGGTTTTATGTTTCTTTTTTATGAAGGCGACGATGTGCGACCAATGTACAGGGTGTTGCATTTCATCGAGGTCGCTACCGTTTGGTTTTATCGTTAGAAGTTCGATTGTGGTTCCACCGTTTGTGGGATTTTTATATGACCACTCGAACGTTCCGTGGATTGATTTTGGGGAGTGATTCTTGGTGGCAATGTTGTTGCCACTGTACTGGTTCTGGTCGGCTAATGCACGTTACATCCGACATCGCTTATCTCATCGCCTTCCGACAACGAACACCTTATTGTTGATTTTATTTTTGTGTGTTAGCAAAGCTGTTTCCTTGATTTTCTCCGGGGCGTTCCTTTGACACGACCCACGGCCTTTGCCGCCGCTATTAACGAGCTGGTTTATAACTAACATCAGGGCCCCACGCAAATTAAAGTAGAGGGTTTTACCTTCTGCGTGGACATTATCTGTTCCGAACTACATATCTTCTCATTAGAGATAGTGAGGAAAGATTTTGTTTCAATGTATCGATCAAAAAAGTCTTTAGCTTTAATATAAATAGCGGATTATTAAGTTTAAATAGAAAGAACAACGAAAATTTAATTAAAAACACCATGCGGTGGTCGACATAGGCTGTCGGCCTAAATTTCGCGTGGCTTAGCGAACTACGGACACTCCCCTAACATGAAATTTAGCAAAATTTTGGGTTTTTAACGGCCTTTTTGGGTATGCTTCGGTCCGAATGTGTCACTTTTGTCTTCGCGGACGTGAGCATAAAAAAAAATCCGAAAAAAGTGCGAAAATCGGAAAGTTTCATTTAAGGGGCTAAAAGTCGCATAGCGGCTGGTGGCACGTCGTTCCCTTCGAAACGGGTGAAATTTTTTCGCTCGGATTTGATTTTTTCTTTGAAATTCGGATAGGTGGGGGTGTGATTAGTGGATATTAGTAATAAATATTAGCAAAAATATAGAAAATAACCCGTGTATTGCCGAAAAAGTGAAAAAATTAAATTTTTTCTTCTTCGATTTTTGGGGTGTGCATTCGATAAGGAGGGTTATCCATCGTCAAAGCCTACCCTTCCGGGGCGCCGCTCCGCGTTACACCCCTCCAGGGCGGTTTTGACTCTGGTTACTAGGCTAAACAGGTGAAGCAGGTGAAAATGGATGGTACTTTCGATCGTCCTCTGGACGATATCGTCTTGCAAAATCGTACGTCGCCAGCGGGGATGCTACATCTGCGCTACAGACAAACGATCAGTTTCGTTAAAGCTTGCAACTCGCCGGAAGTCGATAGAATATGCGATCAGGTCGATGTTTCTATATTTACCGATGGCAGCAAGCAGGAAGGTGGGGAGGTCGGCGCGGCAATTGTCATATACCGTGAGGCTCAGCAAGAAACCCACAAGTACCGGTTAAACGGTGCTTGTAGCGTGTTTCAAGCCGAGCTATATGCGATTGACGCCGCCCTGACTTGGATCTCCCCCAGGAGACTGCACTCTGTGTGCATTTTCTCCGACAGCCTTTCTTCGCTTGTTACCATCTCTAATAGGAGTAGCACCGTACCTTTGGTTACCTCCATCCATCGTTCACTGCTCAAACTGAAGGACCAAACGACCATCAGATTTGCGTGGGTAAAGGCTCATTGCGGCATTGAAGGGAACGAGGTTGCAGATCAATGTGCCAAAGACGCGGCTGTTTCACACAGTCGCATGGTATACAACCAGTTCCCTCTTAGCTATGCAAGAAGGGTGATAATTCGTCTTGAGGCGGCATGTACTTGGGATACCGAGTACAGAAATTCCGTCCAAGGTTCGACCACCCGGCAGCATTTACCTACGCTAAATGATGTTCGCTTGTTCCAAAGTGCCGTTGATACCTCCTTTGAAATGACGCAGATATTGACGGGTCACTCGTTTGCGCGCGAGTATCTGCACAGATTTAAGATCAGTCCTAGTGACGTGTGCCCCTGCGATTCAAAAAGTAGGCAGACTCTGCAACATATTACGGTGTTTCATTCGTCAATAAACAAATTAAGATTAAATAAGCACTTAATTTATTACTAATGGCATGAATAGTCTTTTGCAACGTAGGAGGTTTTCTGTAGTTGCAACAACAAAAGTTAAATGAATTCGGGTACTGAAAAATACAGGTAGAGAATAAAAAGATTCACAAATGATATTGCAAAATGTAATTCACTATTCACAAATTAAAGTATATAAAAATTGTTAGTTGTAAGAAATTGTTAATTAATTAAATATAAATGTATAACTAGGTTAATTTAAGTGGTGCGTTAAAAGAAACTAAAAGATTACGTGGATTCTTAAATCGGTGGGACAATAATGCAACTGTAATTATCCGAGGCTTCCGACGTAGTCCAAGCGAACGTTTATCGGAGCGACAGGTAGTTCAAACAGCGAACGCTAAAACAATGATAAAAATGTGTAAATAATTTAATGACATTTAAATTAATTAATACTTTATCAAAAGTGCGATATGGTCTTACCTTAAATGAAAATATCCAAGTGGGATAAATAAAAAGGGAATTTCGTAAAAACCCTGGAAACGGGAAAATAAATAAACAGAGCTTCTTAACCAAACGCCGATGGGCGAGCACGTAAAATATTCGGCTCCACAAAAAGTTGGTTAATTAATTAAAAGCCAAACTTAAAAAGTGCACAGACCTGAAAACGTAAATTAATTAATAGTAAGAAGTAACCAAAGTGAGGTTAATAATCAGAAGTAAATTAAAATTTACTTACATACGAAATTTTGGAAAGTGATTGTGTATAATTGGGGTGAGTCAATCCTGGAATTGGTCACTGGAGCACATATCCATTAACAAATAGGCGATTTTTCACAAGAATCAAGGAAAAATTGGAACAATTTGGATAACCTGATTTTATGTACAAAACCAACTCGAAGTGCGACATCTACGGGTGGTAAGCGAACTTTACTTATTTATAAAACAGTGCGGGTTGCGAATAACATTAGAACGGGCTTTTTTGTTGCGTCACGTAATAAACTTTTGGGGGAAACGCGTAGTTTAAGGATTGATTTATTTGTTTTTGATTGTTTATAATTTTTAGTATTAAGATTTTTGTATTTCTGAATTATTTAATGTTTGTTAAGAGTAAATTGATAAATTTCAAAAACATAGGCGTATCATTCTGGAAATTAAAATTCCTGCAAACGTTTCATTTTCAGAGTAATGGTCAATTTATGCACAAATGTAACGGAATATAACGTAACGTCTTTGTCGTTGTCAGACAACGACAAAGACAACTATATGGAAGTGCATAAGCCCATCTCTTACATTACCTCACTACGTTATGTTATATTCCGTTACATTTGTGCATAAATTGACCATAAGCCTACAGAATCTACTACTGAGGTAAGAGATTGTTCATGCAGAGTAAAAGATTAAAAGAGCTAGCAACGGGAAAATTAAATTTCAATTTATTATTAAAAATTCATTAAAAGATGCATGTGGCCGATAATCGAAGTATCCGCACATAGCAATATGTTGTCTTGCTGCCCAAAGTACACCCAACATCGTCACAACTACGCCCTACATTGTCAATTTCACAACGTTACACCTTTTACCATTTCGAACATAATCACTAATAAATTCATAACCAAATTATACATATCTTTTTGAAAACTAATCATTAACTCATTAAAACAGTTTAACACCACCCCTTAACTTGTCTATAGTGGATTTAGTGGATTTATGCCCTAAAATACGTTCGAGTTTCTTAATATAATTTATAAAAAATTTATTTCAATATTTTCTTCAATTCAATTATAATTCAGTTCTGTTAAATTCTTATTCAATGTTCAATTCTATTCATCGTTAAATTGTCAACAATTGTTACATCATCCCCCATTTAACATTTACCAATCATTCATATTAATTTTTAAGTTTTATATTGTTTAATATTGTTATTTTTATATGTACATAATATGTATCCATTTGCATAAATATACTCCCTCTCTAGGTGGTTAACTTAGAGAGGAAACAGGGAAAGAAAAAGCTAGGCTAAACATACGAGAAGGCGCCTTTCATCAAGAAAATCGGAATTAAGGAAACCGGGAGCTTAGAGACCCTGGAAATAGCATTAAAAAGTATAGTCGCGGTATGCGGCAGTTATATTTTACGTTTAACCCCCAAAAAATCGCGTAAAACAAAAAATAATGGAAAAATAGTAAAATTTCATCGAAGTTACTCGTAAGGGAGATGTGTTGCTGTGGCCGGTGTGCACGATTTTTTTTTTCGATTTTCTGGACTGACCACAATGGAGCATCCCGGCGTAGCCGGCCTTCTCCTTCATCTGAAAGTATACATTAGTGACATTGGAAATTATGGAGGCCGGTGGGCCTCGCGGAGTAGCGCTGAGCTAGACTGACTGGGAAATACCTGGGTTGTGGCTGTGGTGAATGAATATGAAAAGGGAGAAGTAAAGTTACGTTATTGATATAGTAGAATCCCTAATTCGAAGATTGAAGATATCCTCGTAGAAAGTGGCTCCTACCTGAAAAAATTTGACGAGTGATGCGAATTGCATCTACCGTCAATGAATTGGTGTTGTTGGACTGAATGTATTAGAATCTGGGGAGTGGGAGATTAAGTCGAATTTACACAAATCTAGTGGATTAAATCCACTTTCGAAGAGATTTTGTGTAATTATACCGGTGTACATATGTTAGTCTGTGCAGATGAGGGTAATGGTCATGGATTGTCTACAGTCAGGATTGATTTAGGTCGGGGGATACAAAAGTCTTCAGGATTGTATTGACCTAGTTGTGCTATGAGCGGGTTGTCGGAAAATCTGGATTTCTTATAGAGACTAGTGGCGTGTTTGTGAATAAGGGTGGAAATGGGTTCTAGTTTGGCGTCTGCGTGCAGTCGCCTGTTGGTGACATAGAAGGGGGCGTTGAAAATGGAGCGGAGGTTTTTGTTCTGAATAATTTGAACTTTGTTCATGTATGTGTGTCGGGCGTAACCCCAAACGGGGGAGGCGTAGGTCATAGTTGGACGGATGATGGATTTGTATAGCCTTAGTTTGTTTTTGGGAGTCATGGGGCTGTGACGATTCATAAGGGCGAATAATTTTGAAAAGAGGGCTTTGGCTTTGCCGGTAATGGCTTTTACGTGGGGTCTCCATTTGAGGTGTTGATCCATGGTAATGCCAAGGTACTTGACCGTGGATTTCCAGGGGATCTGTTCCTCAAACATCCAGACGCTGGAGTTGTGAGGCTTTTTTCGATTTCGAAACATGATCGCGGAACTTTTGCTCGAGTTTACCTCGATGCGCCAAGTTTCGTACCACCTTTCGAGATCGTTGATAGCCTCCTGGAGGCGGGTTGTGGCGTAATCGGGGTGGATTGAGGACGAATAGATAGCGACGTCGTCGGCGTAGAGTGATATTTTAGTGGTTGGGTCAGTGGGAGTTGGGATGTCGCTCATGTAGATGTTGAAGAGGGAGGCTGAGAGGATTGATCCTTGAGGTACCCCGGAAGTGATGGGGCGTGTGGAGGATCTGGTGTTGGCAAATTTAATTTTGAATTTTCTGTTATGTAGATAAGAGGCTATTAGTCGGACTAGTGGGAGTTGGATGTTTGACTGAAGCATTTTAAATAAAAGGGCTTCGTGCCAGACCTTATCGAAAGCTTTCGATACGTCGAGTAGCACTAGGCCGGTGAATTCTTTTTTATTGAGGGCTTGTGTGATATGTTCGACTAATCGGAGGGCTTGGTGGGTGGTGCTGTGACCAGCACGGAAACCAAATTGCTCATTTTGGATGATGTTGTTATCGGAAATGGCCTCGTGGAGTCGTGTGATAATGATTTTTTCGGCGAGTTTGCCGATGGCGGGGAGCAAACTGATTGGTCTGTAACTCTGAGGGAATTTCAGATTTTGACCAGGTTTAGGGATCACCACTACGTCAGCGGTTTTCCAAATCTGTGGGTAATAATTAAGGCGGAGAATTGCGTTAATTATTCCGGTGATAGCAGTTACTGCTTTTTTGGGTAGTACCTTAAGGGCTTGGTTGGTAATGCCATCGGGACCTGGGGCTTTCCTGTTTTTAAGGCGTTTGATGGCTATTGCGACCTCCGTGAAGGAGGTGGGATTGATGATGGTGTTGTCTGTGGTGGAGAGGGCGGTGTTTACTGAGTTTTCGACCGAACTGATGTGATCATGGTCAAGTCTCGTGGTATTGGGGGAGCATTGGGATTGAAGGCTGTCGGCAAATGTTTCAACCTTTTCAAGGTCGCTTTTGGCGAGAGTGCCATCGGGGCGGATAAGTACTGAGTTGGGGGAATGCTTTTTCTTTTGGAGTGCACTTGCCATGCGCCAAGCAGACAAGTCTTGGAAGACAAGGGATTTGATTTTGTCGGACCATTCGTTATCATGAAATTCTTTAATTTTAATGTCGACTTGTTCTTTAAGTTGGAGGTATGAAGTGTGATCGGTGGGATTTTTTGTTCTGCGTGCAAGTTTTCTTGCACGGTTTTTGGAGCGGATTAGGTCCTTGAGGGAGGGAGAGAGTTTGTCTCTGGTGTCGTGGATGGGGACTTCGTAAGAAGTTTCTGAAATTGAGTTTATGATTTTTCCTTGGAAGGAGTTAATGAAATTGTCTAGGTCCGTGGTGGAATTGATGAAGGGGATTGGTCCTAGATTTTCCTTGAGTTTGTCTGTGAAAGAAATCCAATCGGTTTTAGTCCTTGTGGGGGGGGGGGGGGTTGAGTGGGATTTGCCCTAATGTGATTAGGACTGGGTAGTGATCGGAGTTAAGCTCCTCGCAGGTGGAGATGTCGTATTGAAGTGGTACGTCTTTGAAAAGTGCAATGTCCAAGGTGGACGGCGTACCTGCGTGAGAAAAGTGGGTAGGGGTAGTTGGGGCGATGATTGTGAAGTTCAGCTCGTTCTCGAGTTGAAGGAGTTCTCGGCCTTGGTTATTTGTGTGACGACATAACCAGGCGGAGTGTTTGGCGTTGAAGTCGCCGGCAATGATTTTCGCGTCGGGGCCTTCAAGGAGGAGTTCAAAATCGGTTTTGATGAAGTGTCTACCGGGGCGATTGTAAATCGATGAAATTTGCAGCCAACCGTGAAGAGCGGTGTGGATGCTTATCGAGGTTGCCTCGAGGCCTTCGAGGTCTGGGGTGGGTATGGGGATGTGTTCTATGGAGGTTTTGACATAGATTGCGGTGCCGCCGCCGCGTCCGTCTCGATCGTTACGGTAGAGGGTATAATCAGGGAGTTTAACCCGATGCGCGGCTCTAAGATGGGTCTCGTTGACCAAGATGACGTCAAGGTCGTGGAGAAACGCGAACGCGAGAAGTTCGTATCGTTTGGCAGATAGACCGTTGGCATTCCAAAATGCCATCTGCAGCGTGGTGGGTTGGTGACGTGGTTTAGACATTAACGGTGTCGGTGTTAATGGCATTGAAGTTCGTGATTTCTTTGAAACCGCGAATGACTTCGTCGTTGACTTTTTCACGTTGGAGGAGTTCGAGAATTGCTCTCATGTGTCGTGGGGAGACCGCGTTGTTGGGGGTGGTGTGAGTGGGGGTAGCATGAGATGCTTCCCTGTGGGGGGCGTGAATTCCGGCGACTCCTACATAGGATGGTCGGCCAGTGCCTTGGGAAGAGGGATAATTGTAGGTGGGGTGGCCGGCGAAGCGGGAAGCTGCTTCTCGGGCTGTTAATTCCCGCCTCTTGGGCTTGGGGAAAGAAGCGCAACCTTTATAGTTTGCGGGGTGGTTGCCGGTGCAATTTGCGCACGTGGCTGGTACTTCTCTGGTTTTGAGACATTGGTTGGTGAGATGATCTCCTGCGCATTTGACGCATTTGGGGGGGGGGGCGCTACAGCGGGATTGGGCGTGCCCGAACCGTTGGCAGCGGTGGCATTGACCGACTTCGGCTTTTTTGTGGGGGGTTTCTGTCCTGGTATTGATGGAGAGGACAGAGGTCATGTCGAATATTCTCTTCCCATCGGAATTATGGGTGAGATGGACTAAGTATAAGGGCATTGGTTGTCGGTCGCGACCGTGGCGCATTTGATAAACTGATTCTATTTGGAAGCCTTGGAATTCAAGGTCTTCCTTTACTTCGGCGGGGGTGATTTGGATCGGCAGACCGCGGATGACCACTTTGAGTGGTTTGTCGCCGGGCAAGGAGTACGTGTGAGAGGGGAGTTTCTTATTCTCGAAGAGGCTGCTAAGGGCGCGGTAATCTGACTCGGTGGCTGGTTGGATGGAGATGCCATCCACCAGGGTGCGAATTTTTGTTGTCGCGATTTTGTGTTCTTTATGAATCAATTGGTTAATAGCTGGCCAGTTTTCTTTTGTCCGTAGGACAATCGGGGGGATTCTGCTAGCGGAGGTGTAAGTTGGGTGTGATGCACCCTGGGAGTTCGCTAGAGGGGCGTTAGTGACAGTTGGGGGGCTAGTAAAGTCCATGACGTCGTCATCGTCACGGTCAGCTTGGGTGTCGGGGGGGGTGTCCTCTACCTCGAGACAGGCGAACCTGTTCTTGGTGGCGGGCCCGGATGTTTCGCTATCAGTGCTCAGGTATGAGCGGGCGCGTTTGAGGTGGCGTTCGTTGGGGGTGACAAAGGTGTCACCGCCGGAGGAGGTGGAGGCTTGGGTATCCATTGCCTCTGATGGAGGTTGGGCGGTGGATAGGGTTTTCGCAGTCTTGGCTGCGGGGAGCGGGCTTTGGGGTTTTGGAATTGCAGATTCCATTAGGGGTCGTGGTGGGACTACTTTCTTTGTGGTCGTGGCGGGAATGGTTGTCTTTGTCTTGGTAGTGACTACCTTTTTGGATGAGGAGGTAGTCGGTAGGGGGGGGAAGGGGGTCTTCTCCTTCCTTTTCCCTGAAGGGGCAGTCGGGAGGGATTGGGTAGCAGGGGGTGATTGGACTGTCTTAACGGTGTCACGGGATTTGAGTAAGTCCGTTAATTCGCTGATTTTGGCTTCAAGCCGTGCGATAGTGTCAGCTTGGGTGGCTACTGTGTTAGCGAGTTTTATTAGGGCGGCATTGTCGTTGTCAGTCGTCATTTTTAATAAATATTAATAATAATTATTAAAGTATAAAATTATGTTGTAAAATCTGAAAAAATTTGAGAAAAGTTTTTAAAAGGTTATGAAGTAACCTTAGATTTGTCTACTTGGATGACTTTAAAAATAATGCAAGAATTTGCTGATTAAATATGAACTTGAACTTGAAATATTTTATTTTATTTACGTTGCGATAAAATAATCTTATCTGAAAGAAATGTAGTACAATAGTATTACTGACCTTGTTTACGTATACTGCTATACGACGGTTGATGACCTCGGAGGGGGGTGGAGGCAAAAAGCACTCGACCGTTTGTTAAATGTAGCGTAGGTAACTACGTCACTCAACAAAAAGGCGGGAAACTTTTTGCGGGAAATACTGGGTGTCACTTATGAGCGTGTTTAAAACGCTTTGACGTCGAAATTTAAATAGAAAAGGGATCTTGAATTCACACTTTCACTTCTATATTAAATATCGTTTGAGAGAACGAGTAATTAAAATCACTTTTGATCTTAATTTATGAACCTTACCTTACCTTACCTGATATGTATTTGATGGAGCATCCCGGCATGGCCGGCCTTCTCCTTCATCTGAAAGAATACATTAATGACATTGGAAGTTGTAGAGACCGGTGGGTCTCTGGGAATTGGCGCTTGGCGGACTGACTGGTTAGAAACCTGGGCTGTGACTGTGAATATGAGATATGTGAAGAAAAAGAAATTTTTACGTTTGCCGATATAGTAGAGTCCCTAATTCGAAGAAAGAAATTATAATTTCTATTGATGACCTCGAAGTGAGTGGCTTCTACTTGGAACTAGTCAGAATTGGCGACTAGTGGGATTGTAGTGATACTATGGGGGGTGATTTATCGAAGCTTGTGGAAATTGATCGAAAAATTACACAAATCTAGTGAATAAATTCACTTTCGAAGAGAATTTGTGTATGTTAAACCTGTGAACATACATTAGTCTGTGTGGGGGTGAGTTATGGTCAGGAGTTGTCCGTGGTCAGGAGTGATTTGGGACGGGAAATGAAGAAGTCGGCTGGGTTGTATTGACCTAGTTGATTTACTAGTGGGTTTTCTGAAAATTTGGATTTGTTGTAAAGATTGGTGGCATGTTTGCGGTTAAGAGTGTTAATAAGATCTAGTTTGGCGTCTGCATGTAGTCGCCTGTTAGTGACGTAATAGGGGGCGCTGAAAATAGCTCGGAGATTTTTGTTTTGAATGACTTGAAGTTTATTTATGGCCCTAGGGCGTGCGTATCCCCAGACAGGGGAGGCATAAATCATTGTCGGGCGGATTATGGCTTTGTATAATCTTAGTTTGTTAGCGGGGGACATGGTACTTTTACTGTTCATGAGGACGAACAATCTATTGAAGAGGCATTTGGCTTTACCGGTTGCGGAGGATATGTGAGCGTCCCATTTGAGACGTCGGTCCATGGTAACGCCAAGGTACTTGACCTTGGTTTTCCAGGGGATTTGCTCCTCAAACATCCAGACACTGGACTTGTGAGGCTTGCAACGATTTCGAAACATGATCGCGGAACTTTTGCTCGAGTTAACCTCGATGCGCCAAGTTTCGTACCACCTCCCGAGATCGTTGATCGCCTCCTGGAGGCGGGTTGTGGCTATGTCCGGGTGCATTGAGGACGTGTATATTGCAGTGTCATCTGCATATAATGAAATTTTTGTTGCGGGATCTGAGGGGGTTGGAATGTCGCTCATAAAGATGTTAAACAGTGAAGCTGCAAGGATCGAACCCTGGGGGACCCCGGAGGTGATGGGGCGCTTTGTGGATCTAGTGTTCATGAGTTTGACTTGGAGTTTTCTGTCGTGAAGGTAGGAGGCAATAAGTCGGACTAGTGGAATTTGAATTTTAGATTGAAGCATTTTGAACAGGAGGCCTTCGTGCCAGACCTTATCGAAAGCTTTCGATACGTCGAGTAGCACTACGCCGGTGAATTCTTTTTTGTTGAGTGCCTGCGTGACGTGCTCAACTAATCGGAGGGCTTGGTGGGTCGTGCTGTGTCCAGCACGGAAGCCGAATTGTTCGTTTTGAATAATACTGTTATCGAACATGGCTTCTTGGAGACGGGTGAGAATGACTTTTTCAACTATTTTTCCAATAGAAGGGAGCAGGCTGATTGGTCTATAGCTTTTCGGAAGTTTGAGATTTTGACCGGGTTTGGGGATTACCACTACGTCAGCGGTTTTCCAAATTTGTGGGTAGTAGTTGAGTCGAAAACATGCGTTAATTACGCCGGTGATGGCAACTTTGGCTTTTTGGGGAAGTTCTTTGAGGGCAGTATTGGTGATGCCATCGGGACCTGGGGCTTTCCTCTTTTTGAGGCGTTTAATGGCAATGGTGACCTCCGGAAGAGAGGCGGGGGTGATATGTGTGTCATCGGAGGTGTTTAGGGTGGTGGTGACATAATTTTCGACCGAATTGATATGGTCTTGGTCTAATCTTGTGGTGTTGGGGGAGCATTGAGCTTGGAGGCTGTCGGCGAAGATTTCCACCCGCGCATCGGTGAAACATGTAAAATTTACGACTTTCAAAGTAATTTTTTTAATATTAAAATGCCCTCATCCGTAAATTTTATTGTTTAATGTCGCTATATAAACCTTAAACTTCATCGTAGTTAATAGGAAAAAATCAGTTTCGGAGTCAGTGTTAAGGGAGTTTACCCAAATAATCAAGGTATTTTGGGTAGATTGGACGAAAAATTAATACAAAAAGACAACATTACTAAGTTGGAAGAAAATAAAAATACCCAAGTGAATGAGCTAATTAAAATGGACAAAATAATTAAAGGAAGAAAGGGGAAAATTAAAATTGGAAACCGGAGAAATATTACAGGAAATAAATTTGAAGTTCTGATTGGATCCGTTTGGGACGCTGAAAATTGGAGGAATGGACAACTTACTTTCCACATGAAGTCGAATTAATGGTACGATGAAAATGACTGCCTATTTCTCATGGAAGAGGATAAGATGGAGATGCACAAATTAGAGAGATGTAATAAGTATCAAATATAGAGGCCCTCAACTATTCGAATTATTGGTTTGATAAATTGCAATGCACACTTGAATATATGATTTTGGTAAACGATAAAATTAATAAATGAATGCGAGATTTGATTTTGATATTGTAACCTTTTGAAATACTTTTGAAGCGATTTGATTTAAAAGTCTTAGATTTTGTAAATATTGAAGTGTGTTTTCAAATGCATAAAATTAAATATTTAATTATGAAATAAAATCAAAATTTAAACAATAAAAATAAATAATGTAGATCATAAGTGTGAGAAAATTCAAAAAAAGAAAAACCAGGGATACGAAAAAAAAACAATGTCAAAGAACCGCGTGTTTTTGAGCACGGATGCAAAAATATTCTACACAAAAAGTTTGATATTTGATGAGAAATCAATTTAAAAAGTGCGCCAATCTAAAAAGTAGATTATTAATAATAATTGTGACGAAGAAAAGTGAGTTTGGAGGTAAATAAAAGTAACTGGAGATTACTTACCTCAATTAATAATAAATAAAGAAATGCTAATTGGAAAGAGAAATTTGGTAATAATAAAAAATTGGAGAATCGATTCACAAGTATTTATGAAAAGGCAGACCAAGTTTTGGATAGCAGCTGACCGGCAGGTTGAACAAGTAAAGAGTGAAGCTTAGAACGAAAAAGAGAGAGAAACACACGTGGTAAGCGAAACTTAAACTATTAAAAAACGGTGTGAGTGAAATTACTTCGATTAACATTAAACGGGTTGTTGCGACACGTAATAAACTTTGTTGGGGACGCGTAGTTGTTAAGATTTGTTTATTTAATTGTTCATAAAAAATTTTGTTATTTAAATGATTAAACGTTTACATTGTTTGAAAGGAGATTTTATTTCATGTTACCCAGGTAACACACTGTCGTCATAATGTCGTCAGTTATTGGTCATTATTCGTCGGCGACGTCATAGTGCCCAATAACTGACATACAAATGACGTCATTCTCAGGGACGACAATAGGACGACATTAAAGGCCGTCTTTATGACATCATTGTTTGGTCATTCTAAAGTATCGGTAAATCATCCGTTTTATTTTATAATATTGCGATGATGGTTATAATAATTTATCTTATTAAACAGTTAATATATTGCTGTGTGCTATCGTAGCCTCACGTTGGGCTAGCCAAAAAGTGCTGTGTACCCTCGGAGCTTTACTAGGGCTGCACGTTTTTATATTAATGTCTTGTACGGGTGTACGTAAATGTACCCCGTCAATAGAAATGTATGCAAAATTTTATTGATAAATGCAAATAAAAGAAATTTATACCTCGGCTTAACAATCTCGGTGAGCACAGACCTACCTTTTCTCAAGTTGGGTTCCTTCCTTGACCAAATCGTGGAGCTGTAAATACAATGTCGTGGTCCTCGAAATGATTACAAAAATTATGCTCCGTTTTATAATGCAATGGTAATTTATTATAATTTTAAAATAGTAAATAAATTAAATGTAATAAAATCCTTATGCTAGTTGACAAATATCTTATTTTATAAATTCGGAACGGATTAATTCACGTGTAAAGTTAATCGCAAATTTTCACTAATTTTTAAGTTTAAAATAATTCTTAATGGAACGGTACCTTTAATGATCTAGGGTATTTCTGTTTGCTGGGTTCATGTACCATTAAACTGTTCACTTGTACTCAGTGGATGACCTTCGATGGGCGAAATAATTTTAGATGCATCTTTCTTGTGCGTTGATTTTGCCTCGTGTTGTAATTAAGTTTTTTCCAAAAATAATCGTGATTTTTCACAATCTTCTATCACTTTGACTTTCCAAATACGTAAGTACAATATTTTTTTATGATTACTAATCTTTTTTGTTGAATTTCTTTTTAATTTCTTGATTAATATAATTTTTAGCGGAGCACGCACAAATTCACACACCATTTATCGAATCTAAATCAACAACAACCTTCATCAATTGTTTTACCATCGTTACCTGTGTTCTTCAAGGCAAATGTGATTTTTTCTGGTCGAAATAAAATCAAATTTATTTACGTTATAATTTTGCAGGTTCGGCTCAAGCCCAATATGACTTATAAAATTTTAATAAAATTTTTATGTTTCAGATTAAATTAAAGTACCTGCATCTCCTGTGATTTTCCAGTAATCTTTTGAAGAAAATGTCTTTCCCATTTGTGATATATTGAATTGCGATGCACTCCGATAAGTGTAAATTATTCTTATTTTAAGATTCTACGTTTTAACACATTTTTTTATATAAACTAACCTTGAACAATTATTTTGATTTCAAATTACATTTCTTATTATTAATTAATTAATTTATAATTTTTAACAAACATTTTTATTAACAGAATTAAAACGTTGCATTTTTGAATTTATTTTGTTATTTCGTTCCGTGATCCTTTCTTCATATAAATTTATGACGTTAAACTAAATTTTTGGTATCAGATAAAACTTTTACGTTTGAACAAATAAGTCATGTGCTCTTTATTGATAAACAAAATTTCAAATCGTGACGTTATCATTTCTATTGACGTGGTGGTCAGTTTCGGACATCGCAATATATTCTTTGAATCTGCGTTTCCATCACATTAAATACGTTAATTAAAAGGAACTCTTTTACGTATTTTATGATTTCAAACCCACGTGTTTGAAAAACATTTTTTTCGCTTTTTTCCATTTTTTATTTCACGAAACACTGTAGAATAACATTCCAAACGTTACTGTAGAAGGATTTTTTTTTGCATCAAAATTACTCACGTTTTTTCGATGTTTTCGGATTTTTTTGCGATGAATTTTTTAAATTCACGAAAAACATATTTTTTTCCCTTTTTTTGTAATTACTAGCTTAGTAAGAAGACAAAGAATCATTGAAAACACTTGAAAATTAAGAAAAAATGTCAATCGAGTCGAGTACAAAAATCGAGTACAGCCCTCCCCGCTGGTCAATAATTACAAGTTGCGATGAAAATTTTTTCGATTTTGCGATGAAAATTTTAAAGTCATTTTTTTCGCTTCAATTTTTTTATTTCACGAATCCCACTAGAATTACATTCCAAGCATTACTGTAGAAGGAAATAATTTTAGCAACAAAATTACTAATTTTAACGAACGTTTTCAAAAAAGAATAATTCCCGGGTCAATTACTCTCGACACTTAGCATATATACAAAATTCAAAACTAACTTCGTAAGCTGGCTTGTGATGCTTGGACACGTTTCGTACGAGGAGATTAATTTATTCGCTTATTTCTTCTAAGTCCCACGGAGGATATACCCGTTTGTCCGAAATCTCGAAAAATCCGGGCTCCAGATCGGTCGATGGTTAGCGAGGTGCATACTCCTCAGTTATCAGCAAGTCAAAAAATCCGGCCTTGTGATTGGTCCAAACCCCGAGAAGGATGCCAATGATTGGGCATATACTGGTAGCCGGCGTTGCGCCAATCCTGGCCGCCAACCGTAGGACCGAGGTTCCATTACATTTAACCCGGGAATTATAATTATAATTCACTTTGAACCAACGAACAATTATAATTGTCCGTTGGTTCAAAAATGGTTCATCGTTTTTGTGCGATAAAAATAAAATTTTATTTTTTTTTCCACATTTTTAGTACCACTTCCTGTTTTTGACAAGGGTTATTTTAAAAAGAAATTGTTTTACCTTGCTTTACGTCATTTATATGAAATAACGGGACGTCGAGTAATGTACTAGATTGGTCATTAGTGACGTCGCAAGTGACGTACAAGGTTCGTCATCAGTTGACGTCTTTAGGCTGTGACATACGCCGGTCATATTGTCGTCATTAATGACGTCCTTGATGACGTCTTCATTGGTACTATACTGACCAATAATTGACGACATTATGACGACAGTGTGTTTCCTGGGTAGTTAGAAAGAGAAAAAATTAATAAAAAAAAGATATTTACTGGTTGTCCTGGGACATTCACTCGAATAGAACACGACAATATGTAAAAAAAAATTTAAATGATTTGAATTCGTAAACTAAAAGTTGAATATAATTAATTAAATTTGATGAAGATTAAAAATTGATTGAACAGGATGAATGTGTTAAATTTTCGAAAAGAATGTATTAAGATGGAATTTGTAATAATTAAAAATTAATAGTTATGATGTTGTAAAGCAAATTAATAGTTTATTGCTTACTTAAAAATGAATGGAATTTAACCGGTTATTGATAAAATTTAGAAATAAAATTTTATGTTTTTGTACATAACTTGTTTTGAGCAAAAATTTGTCAACATGTTTTTTTGTGAACTTTTGAAAGTTTGAATTTCTATTATAAATTAAGGATAGGGTTTGTTATTATGATGAGACGGTGAACCTGAAGATGTGAAGGCAGCAAAAAACACATTTGCCGACTTTTCGGAGATAAATCTTGAAGGATTTACATGCTAAAATCTAGAAGGGGTAACTGTCGTGCTTTTTCTATAAAATTTACAAAAATTTAAAGAAGGTGAATTTGAAACAACAACTTAAAATTTTCATTAAATTTATTGAAGTAATTGATTAAATGTATTTTTGTAACATTAACCTTGAACACTTTTCACTTCAAGGTTAGGATTGTTTTACATTTGCATACTCAGAAAACTGTGTCTTTCTAAATTCGCAAAGAAAAATTTGGGTTCCCATTTAAAAAAATTTATGGTATGGTCACAGCTCAAAAACCAAATACGAGAACAATATGTCAATATCAAAAGAAAGTGACATTTAAAGAAATAAGGTTGACGAGTGAACATCTCTCTAAATATTTTTTATCGAATTTGTTCATAAAAATGTGTATTATTTTTCATTTTCATTTTAAATATTGTCACATATTGAAAATTAAAACCTAAAAATTCATAATTAATTAATAGAAAACGTGACAACCTCGCAAATTAAAGAAATATTATAGTTTATTAAAAGTTCAGTAACACGAAAGGATGTGCTGGATGGGATATAATTATTACGATACGAGAGCGTCTGGCTAGGTGTGGGAATCGCTTAGTTGCAATAACAGTTCCTGGGAATTGCATGGTCAATAATTCTTATGGGAAATGCATTGTTATCAAAATGCACGGGAAAAGTTGAAATCCGTACAGAGTAGCTAAGTGGTAACAGAGGTATTAAATAGGGGAACGGAGAGCTCAGTTAGTGAGTTCATCCGGGAATAGGTGTTCGGTCAAGTAATGTACCGCGAGTCGTCGAGAGTGTTAATATTTGTTCAAAGTTAAAAAGTTCACAAAGGATAACTTCAAAATGATCCCTCGGACCACTGTACTGTACGGATAACAATCCTATTCATTATAATAATTAGGTTAGTGTAAATATGAATTGTAAATATGTGTATAAATTGTTCCATCTTATTAGAGTACAATATACAAAATTATTAGAAAATTGGCTTATTAATTACGCTACGTTCACACCAAAATTAATAATTCTGACTACATCCCTGTTAGAGCGCGTTGAACAACCCCTAAACGCGACAATATCATTAGCTGATTAGTTTAGGAACACCTGAAAACATGATTTGGAAAATTTGTATATTTAGTTTTAAACATAAGATGATGCATGCAGAGGTTTAAAGCTCCAAATGTATTTTTATTTAAATAAATGAATTTTTAAAAGCCTAAAGTATAATTTTTTACAAGAAAAAAATTTATGTTTGTTCATCCCAAACTAATAACAAATTATGCATCAAGGGGTTAAACCAGTTTTTAATATTAATTTCTGTGACTAGCTAAATTTTTCATAAATATTATTTTCCGAGTTCATGTGACATTACAGAGACATTTGGATAAAAATGAAAACTTCAGTTATTTTCATTCTTTGGCACCAGTAATCGTCATAGTTTTCACTTTTAGATTAAAAAATGTGCATGATCGATTATTGGTCCTTCAATTTTATAATATAAAAAGAAAGCAGTCAATATGCTAAAGCCTAATGAGATGCCATACGGTTACGTTAAAAATCGAAGAATATAATAGGTATAAAGTTACCCAATGCAGTAGTAAAAATGGAAGAATTCGAGAGCATAATTTAATATTATTTAGAATAATATGTACAAAATATATTCAGAAAAACTATTTTTATGTAATTAGGAATATAACCTTAACTACAATGCTAAAGCCTCTACGAACAAAGCGATGATGGATGTAAGGCTAACATTCAACTGTTATTTTATTTTTGTACAATTTGATAGGAATATGTATACATGTATGATACCAAATTAACATCGAAAATTTCGTAAACCAAAATGTTAATATTTGATTATAAATCAAAGACCTGTCGAACACTGGACTAGTGACACGGCCACTGGGTCTTTTACCTTATGACAATGTTTGCTTCCCAATAGGAAACACTGAGGCTAATATTTGCACATCGCCTATTTACATTTCAGTTCACATTTCACTGCACTTTTGTTTAAGTAAGTCCGAAAAACATTCTATAAAGTAGGCTTTAAGTTAACATTCATGTATATAGATGGACGTATTTAAAATAAACTTTATAAGATGTTTTTCGAACTTTTGGTAGGCTATTAGTGAAATCACTATTTGGTTTTTACATCTATGCTTAGTTGTCGATGCGATTCTCAACAATTTCATGGAGACCGAACTACTGTCTACTCAATCAGCATAAATAAAAATCAACAAGTCAAATGCTAATATTGTAAAATCCAAAGCTGTAATAGTATATTACACACCAAGTGGCAAAAGGAGGCCATTTAATCTCGCGTGCGAATTGGGATCCTGCGGTAGTGGGGGAAGCCGTAGCTTCCCGCTCTACCAAGGGATCCCAATTAGCACCAGAGATTTAATGGCGCTTTTGTCACGAGTTGTGTATACTATTTTATGCAATCCTAATAACAACCGACACAAAAATAGCCGAAAAGAAAAATTGGAATAAACAGGTACAAATTAAAGCATATAAATTGAAGTGGCTGTTAAAAAACGCATTGCAAAAGATAACAGTGTATGAAAAATACTTTGTAATTATGCAATCTATAAAATTGTCTATTAATGTATCCCATTACAAATGATAACAGTGGTTGTACGATTAAAAGTAAGAGCGCATAACTATATAAAGCTTTGGCGGCATACAACGCCTACACGTTGAAAGAATATCTCATTGCAATGTGATAACGCATTCATTTGAAGGAAGCGATAAATAATTCTAACGTAAGATAAAATATAGCATGTAGACTTTTGTTGAGTCAATAATTATGAGGTCATATTATGATCCCTTGGGATTAAATGACCCCATGGGAGTAAATTTACTAATAAACGCCACGTGGGACTGAAGAAGTTCATTACGAACTGCTAAAGCAGTCATAAATCCTTGATAAACACGCTAGGGTTGCATAAAATAATTTTTCATTTAGTGATAGAACGGTGTCTTCGATTAGTTTGTCCATAAGGAAATTATAATCAAGATTGCACATTATTGTTATAACTTTAATATTATATCTAATAATTATAATAAAACGCAATTCAACAGTTTAATCTAAACATAATTTAGGACTCCACCTGTACTGCTATATGCATATACATTTTTAAATTAAAATTTACAAAAACTTGGAAATATCTTTCAGTAAATCATAACTTGGAATAAAAACCGCATTCGTGCAGTGTTCATTTTTGAACTGTTTTGAATCATGTTTTATTAGGTTTCTCTAATTTTTAATTTTTGAAGAATTAAACCATGTTTTATTAGGTTTCTCACTAGTCTATTTTCATAATTGTACAAGTAATTATTACAACAAAATTTAATTAAACTATATTTTGTTGTCTTTTAGTTTGTACAATACTGCACTGCATAATGGCTTCGGGTAAACTTTATAATCGTGTAAAATAATAAGTGAATAAGATATATCTTCATTAGTTTTAATTAATTTTGTTAATCGATATCAAATTATCATAAAATAATTAAATTTTTACGTATAAATAAATTACTTCTTATTAAAAAATTTTCTTATAAATGAACAATTTAATACATCAAGAAAACATGCTGCAAAATTTGAAAAATTGTGTACAAAAACAGAGCGATAAAAATCTGGAAGAAAATTAAATTTTATAAAACCGGAAATGAAGCTTTATCTAAATATCACATTTTAGATTTAAACGTAGTAATTTGTTAATGCTGTTATTATAGTGGAAAGTAAATGTGATGAACACAGTCCAATAAATTTTACAATTTTGTAGAAATGGAAACGTAATTTTTAGCACTTTGCGAAGTTCTTATAGGCAAATGTTCTAAAAATAAAATTAAACGCTAACTTTATTTAGGAAACTTATTTCATTAACTCACAGGTACACCGACCATTAATTTATTTTATGTTCTTCTTGATTTATTACATTCACCTATAAATAAATTACCGAAAATCAAGCCTATACTTAACAATCTTCCGAGTTTCAAGAATATTTTTTAAAATTGCTTAATGTTTTATGTTTGTGAAAGCTTTGCTTATAAATTATTTATATCTTACTGGACTCCAAATATTTTAAATTGTTTTTTTCGTATTTAAAAGCGAGCGTTATATAACCGTTTGTAACCATCCAAATTTAATTTAACTCTGTTGATTTTTTTAAATCATTCATAATAATCAGCTTTTATTTATTGGGCATTATGCGGCAGTTTGCATAAGAGCAACGTGAAGTCAAAATGAAATAAAAGCAAATTTCAATTTTTTTAATATTTACACTTATAAAAAAGCATCGAGTAAGCGCTTTATACAAATTTTATTCTAATACAATAAAATTTTCACTCTTTTATCACTTATTGAAGATATTTCATAACTAATAGAACATTTTTAGCTTTATAATATTACGAGATCTTAAACGCGTCACTCATTAATCTGATGTCACTGGTTAGTAGTCGGCCATTTGATATGTCGACCTGAAATAGGTTTTACACTAAAACCTAGGAGAGACTAAAATGATCCCTCTAGGAAAGAAACTGCTTTGGAAGCTAAAATAATCCAAATTAGTGATTTCCTTTAACAGATTATAACCGGCGAATTGTTTTGATATTTTGTAAAACAACCCATTTAAAAAAGACGTACAGATACTGCAAATGAAACTGAACTACTTTAAAATCTAATAGAACACAACTTTTTCGGGGTTTCTAAAACAATTTAATAATTCAACAATTTTATAAAATATGGAAAACGCGGAACATGAACCAGACATTCTCAAATCCGAAATCGCTGCGGCCACAATGGCACTTAAAAGAAATAAAGCGTCAGGATATGACGAAATCGTGGCAGAAATGATTAAGGCAGCCGGACAACAGGGTATTGATATGCTGCACTGTATATTGCGGTATCGAGATACCACGTCAATGGAAGTACGTCATTTAAGTTTCAGCAAAATTTTGTTAATGAATAAAAGCATGTAACTTATCAAAGTAATCAGAAAAACTTCATCCGATACCAAGAAATTAACTTAAAGTCAAATGATTCGTTGAAAACGGGACATAAAACAGGTTTGAATAAAATAAATTTGAAATGTATCATTTAATAATTGTTTTTGTTAAAATGTTAATTTATAGTAAATGAAAAATTGTTAGCAATAAGAAAGGTATTTTAAAAGTCAGAAATTTGTTAATTAATTGATAAATGTAAAAATCCATGTTAGCGTTAAATTTAAAATAAGTTTGTTAAAATTATTACGTGAGTTCGGCATGTCACAACTTAATGAACTGCGTATGGAAATTTCATGTCCATCATCTTTATTTGTCCAACCACGAAGCAATATCAAGAAGTCGATCCAATCTGAAAATATAAAAATTTTACTTATAAAATTTCAACGAACCACAATGGGCTTAGTCCATACCTGTACTGTGAAACTTCAAATAATATTGATTTTTCGATCGACCAATAAAATACGTCTATGCAAAGATCAAGATAGCGTTGAACTTCGTAAAAGGAATTAAGAAAACAATTGATGAAAAAAGGTTGTTGATTTTTCACACGTGCAAAGTGGCGAATTTAGAATCGTCCTAATAAAATTGATAATTATAGTAAAAATAAATAGTGAAATTACAAAATACGAGTGCATAATTCAACAAAATAGTGACTTACCTACGTAAAACCAATAATAAGGTGAAAATTGTAAAAGATTGGAAATATTTTTGAAGAAATAGAATTCACAAAACAACGAGGTCAACAAACTATATCTGGAAGTTTCCGATGGTAAATGAACCCTTTGAGTGTCTTTGACGCGCAATTGTACCATCTCCATTTCAAGTAAAAGAAATATTCCTGGTTTTAATAAGGTATCGTGCACATTGCAATAAAATCTTTATAAACTTAAGTGAAATCTCCGGACTTCGTACGACACGTGTTTTGCATCATTTTACGTCCAGAATTTTTATATGATAGATTTAATAATAGAACTTTTTGATATAACCAAATATTTATTTTCATTTGTGTGCTTAATAAAAACATTAATAACTTTGTAACGAAGGATATTTATTTAGACCTGTTCCGCACCATAATTTCATTTACAGCATTGGTAACGGAGCGAATCCACCCTGTACAAGGTAAGATACATGCACTACGAAAGAGCTAAGCTGATTTCATTAAATTGTGTTTACAAAATATCACATATTTTTCCATTGACGGGGTGCAACTACGTACACCCATATAAAATATTAACGACAAGAACCTTTAACCCTATTAGCGAGGGGGTACATAGCAATATGTAACAAAGTGTGGCATTCGGGAAGATGGCCTGACGATTGGGTAAAGTCTATATTCGTGCCAATCCACAAGAAAGGAGCGAAAAATAAATGTAGCAACTATAGAACAATCGCCCTTATCTCGTATGCCAGTAAGGTATTACTGTGGATCATCAACGAGAGACTGAAAGCCTACATACATCCACAAATACCGAACGAACAGGCCGGATTTATGCCAGGCAGAGGCACAAGAGAACAGGTTCTAAACGTTAGACAAATTGTCGAGAAACTCAGAGAATTCAACACTAAGGGATACTTCTGCTTCCTAGACTATCAGAAGGCTTTCGACTGCGTGGAGTGGGACAAACTTTGGTACATTAATACAATACTTGGCGTCCCCCCACACCTTACCTCCCTCATCAGCAAACTATACGCTTCTAACGAGGCACAAGTCAGAGTGAATGACCAACTATCAAAGACTTTCAAAGTAGGAAGAGGAGTGAGACAGGGGTGCATTATCTCGCCGATTCTATTCAATATATACGGAGAATGGATAATGCGCGTCGCTACAGAGGGATGGAAAGGAGGAATATCGATAGGCGGAAGAAAAATATTTAACTTAAGATATGCAGATGACACGACACTGCTAGCGGCGTCAGAAGAAGAACTGACAGAGCTCCTGGAGAGAATTAAAGCGACAAGCGAAGAATATGGCCTCAAAATAAATACAAATAAGAGTAAAGTGATGATTGTGGATAGGGCAAGTGAGAATCAACGGAATATCGGAGAAATAGGTGGGATTGAAACTGTGGAGGGTATAGTATACCTGGGCGTCCGCATCACAAGAACTGGAGAATGCGAAAGCGAAATCAGACGCAGAATCACGCTGGCAAAGACAGGAGTGGCAAAATTGACGAGAATATGGAAAGATCGAGGAATATCGAAGTCCACTAAAATGAGAATTATCCAATCTCTGATTTTCCCAATAATGACGTACGCCTCGGAAAGCTGGACAATCAAAGCGGCAGATAGACGACGAATAGAGGCTTTTGAGATGTTCTGTTGGCGTAGAATGCTGAGGGTGTCATGGACGGAGAGGCGTACAAATGTGTCCATCCTGAAGGAACTTAACATCAAGGAAAGATTGAGCAAATCCATAAATAGAGCTATATTAAAATATTTCGGACACATTATGAGACGCGGGGATGGAACGCTCGAGAGACTCGTGGTCCAGGGCAGGATAGAGGGTAAGAGACCAAGAGGTCGGTCTCCCTCTCGGTACGTTGACCAAATAAAGAAAATGACTGGCTCAACAGTGCAGCAATGCGCACACAACGCAATGGACAGAGAAAGATGGAGAGATACAGTTAACAACTGTTTATCATGAATGATGCCACGATGCCCGGATACGGGCGTGCCGAACAAGAAGAAGAAGAAAACAATTTTATTTAATTTGATTGTACACTTGAAGCAATTTTCAACCAAGAATTTAGATTTTTATAATTTCTAGAGGAATTTCTTTAATCCCACGTTTTACTAACGTTTTATTCTGTAGGATTGTTTTAATTTTGGTTTCATTTGAGTGCAATTTTAAGCAGCTCACAAAAGATAATCTTAGTGATGATGGTGATCCACATATCAGGCTGAATAAAAGATACGCTGTTGTGTTCACGGAATTTCAAGGCGTGCTTAAAGGTATGCACTTTTTGCGGAGCCTGGATGATATTTTATGTAATTACTAGTTGGATATAATCGCTTCACATTTTTTAAAAGTTGCTAAAACAATTCTCTATGTAATATTCTGGATTTACTTTGATCACAGACTCAACAAAAATTGGCACTGTGGTTCAAAAATTTGATATTCTCATGAACACCATAACCTTTCAGATAGAACTGTTTTGTGAATACTACCAATTCTTTTACCAGCTGCTCGCGACTTAGGTATAGTTTGTTTCAGAATAATTGGAATTAAAAAAAGTCATAGCATCAAATTATGTTGATATAAAAACGTACAAACTATAAACAAAACATAATAATAGAGATAAGGTTAATTATTTTAATCTTGCGCCAGCCTTTAGCAATGCATATTATGTTCTCTTAGTTGACCCGACAATCTTATCTCTGTATTATGTGTCGTCTTTATATCAACGTAATTTGATGCTATGACTTTTTTAATTTCAATTATTCTGAAACAAACTATACCTACTGAATGTTTCGTTGGTCATCAGAATTTGTTAGATGCTTTTGTTTTATAGAAAATTTTTTCTAGAACTATATGATTCATGGAATGCGAAATATTAAAATGTTATTTTCCTTCCTGAATTGATTAGAGAAGGAGAAAATAATAGGCACTATTCCTGTTCAAAAATGACAATAATATACTACAGGAATAGTGCCTATTATTTTCTCCTAAAGCGATCCTGTACAGTGAGATTACTCATGATTAGAGAAGGTTATAGATTAAGAGAGCGATAAAGTGATGAGCGGTGGGTTTTCTGGTCAATTTGAGACGATATAGAACGAGATAAAGAGAATACATATAGTGAGTAACTCAAAAAAAATTTTCGGATATGTGTTGGTGTAACTTTTATCAATATAGTTTTATCATTATATGGCAAAAATTGGTTAGTCACAGTGTACTGGTGAGAAACCATTTACACCTATAATTTGCACCATCGACTTCGAAAAATCTCACTGGCGAAAAACCATTTCAGTGGATACATTGAAACTGTTATGAGCGGCAAAAAATATAATTTATAACTTCTATAACTTTATAGAAGGCAGTGACAAAACATCAACGAACGAGGGTAGAAGAGAAAGGATAGCTACATACGACATTTTGCTTCATAGATGAAGCAAAAAAGTCTTGAGATCTCCAACTGAAAAACACAAACACAGAGTGATCCCGTGTAACAGATTTCTGTTACTTTGTTTTGGAACGATATTTTTCCTTTTCCTTTTTTTAGATTGGTCATCAATAAATGTAACCATGTTACACTTTATGGTGACGAAAGAATTATTTATTTTCTGTTTATGTGAATTCATGCTATCATGACTCACAAATTTTTATGAACTATGTATAATTTTTTATTTAGCGAGTTTATTTTAGCAAAACTGATCTTTATTTTACTTCTATATTATATCTTTATTTGAATAACTTTATCCGGTATTTTTGAATCATTCCATTATAGCGTATTTTATAAACCTTAACGCCAGTACCATGTATGACTTTTAAAATCACGAGAGATTTGCTTTATATTTCTGCCATTCGTAAAGTCTCAATGTTTGAAAGATTATTAATCAATAGTTTTAAGAATCTTAGCGCCTAAAGGGTATATGACCCATGAACCATTAGTAGCGAGCACAAATTTTTGCATCGATATCCACCGATAATACAGTTTTCCGATTTATAACTCGAATACGCGCAGGCGGTTCAAGAGCGCCAAAAATAAAAGGTTCGCCTAACACCGCTTGCACAGTAGAGACGTGAAATTTGCACTCTTCAAAAATTTAAAGTTTTAATGGTTTTAATTCAGGGGTGGGCTGGAGCCGGCTCGGTCCGGCTCGCGCGAGCCGGTTCTTAAAATTTTTGAAGCTCGGCGAGCCGTTTGTTAAATTACCCCTAAAACCAAAAAATAAGCCATTTTAACCCTGGATCCACAAGGTGGTGTCACCCGTGACACGGGATTTACATTTTTAAGTCTGTACTTCCCCCGGAATATGACGCCACCTTGTTATTTACGTAATATAAATTTATTACACTCTTCTATATACCGTTTTTTTTTGCTTCGAAATAATAGCGAGCCGGTTGTTCAAAATTTGGCAGCCCACCCCTGTTTTAATTAATATTAATAAACCAAAGTTTAATAATTTTAACAAACAAGAAGTAACGCGTACGAGTGAAGTGTTGTATTTTAGCTTTTAGCTACGAATTTAATTGTCGCTACGCCATTTTGGGAAGGAACGATCGTTACCATTTCGAAATCCGGCTCCAAGCTGTCCAGCGCTACCATTGCATTGAAGTTATCCTTTATTAACATTTGTTACAACTTCAATAACTGTGGGCAATCCGGAGGTTTGTTAGCAACCCCAATAAAGAAGGGACTCGATCACTCGAATACCAATCTGCGCAGAATTGTTCTCAACCAAGAAAATTTTAGCCATCTTGTAATTTCAAGACAAAAAGACTTTCCAAAAATTGCGTGCATTATTTTAAATATCATCCCAAACCCAGCTGGGGAATCTAAAATAAATCTGATGGTATTGCATATCGAATTTAATTACTTTTTATTAATTCAGAAAACAATAGCTACATTCTTATGGTTTTTAACAATTTTATACACGTGTGGTTTTTCTTGACTACTTTTAGATCGAACATTTACCAACAGAAGTCCTGTTGACATTTTTGCAACGCTAAAGTTTGATAAAGTAATAAAATTCATAGCCACACCAGATACGTGTGAAGATTCATCTCGAACAGCTCTCAGCAATATCATTGTGACATCAATTGATTCGCCGGATTATTTTGTATATAAATCTTTGTTCAACAATTATAAATCATTTACTGTGTGTACCCAAGAATCTGTCTATTTGTTTACAATTAATTATATGTTAGTTTTCATTAAACGTGTGTATTCTGAGCAGTCAATTTTATTTTATTTTAAGTTCCATTTTGTCCCGATAAAAGCAACTAGTTTAGCGAAAGCTTCTATTCGAGGCTGGCGCCCAAGCAAAATAATTATTGTGCAAAGCAAGGCCTCTTTTAAGAACCCACGACTACCGAAAGGTAACCCAGCATCTCCGACGCGGAGTAATTTCCAAGAGCTAGCTGCTCCGTACAGTCCATCCACGAGCAAGACAAGCGGCAGGTGTAACCGAAACTATTTTGTAGCAACCGAGTTTCGGCCAGAACACCCGAACACAAAAAGTATAATTATTATTATAGTGAAGAACCAAGAAAAACATCCAGAAAGGAAATCCCACGTAAAAGAGACTCAAAGATGGAAGAAAAAAAGGAAGTATTACAGACATGATGTCCAGTGTTGACTGAAATTAGATCAAGCGTACAGAAAATTAAGCATGAAATGGGGGATTTGAAGAACCAGATAACAGAGATCAAAATTGGATCAGACCAAACGGACAACGAACTGCAATCACTGGAAAGCGAAAACAAGCAAATCGCAAAGGGACTGATAGAGGAAGTGAAGAGACTAGAAGTAAGAGCTGTAGAGATGGAAAACGAAATGGAGAGATTAGAAGAAGAGAAGATAAAAAATAACGTCATAATAAGTGGTATACGGATCAATGAAAGATATTATGAAAAATTGAAGATATCTGTAAAGAATATTATCCGGGAAAAACTGGGATTGAACATAGAAATCAACAAGGCGTATAAAATAGGAGAGAAATGATGCGTCACTGAACTGAATAGATGGCAATACAAGATGGAGGTATTGAGAAACAAATTTAAACTTATACGACGCAAATTATAAATCGATAGCGATCTTATGCCCATGCAGAGACGTATTATGAGTGAGATAAGAAAGAGAGCAATGATCGAGAAAGAAAGGGGGAATCAAGTGAAAGTGGGCTACATGAAACTTACTACGAAGGGGAAGATTATAACTTGGGACCAACAAAATGGAAAACTGTTAGTAAAACAAACGGAAGATTCAGTTCTGGAAACAAAAAGTGGCTAGGACACATAATGAGAGGCAACGATGAATAGGTTATGTAACGACTGACCCTGTGGAAGCCGACTCAGAGAAGATCTAAAGAAGATCCGAGCTTCGATGGTGGGACAATATTATTGATAAAATTTAATGGGCGGTTTAAGGATATCCAAGCGATTTTCTATGTTAAAATTGGCACGTCATATGGACGCTTGGCTGTCCCACATTTTGCATTTTTGAGACACATGATGTTTACGTCTAATTTGATTTGGTAAAATAAAATGATCAATAGCGCAATTCGAGTTTAGTGATTTTGCACGTGGAACGCGTATGTTTTATTAGGTCAAATATGGTCCGATCTGAGCTAAAAGCCGTGGCAAAGTATTTGCACATAATTTTAAATTATATAATTATAACTTTAAATTGTAAAATTTTCATTAAACACACTACAATATATTTGACATTTATTATATTTCGGTAAACGATATAACCGTATCGGTTACTGCAGAAATGCAATGTATCCTTGGTATTTTCAATAATTTTAGGTTTAAATTTTTATTTAAATTATACTGAACAGTACTTTCAGATGTTTTTTCGTAGATTAATTCACGATTTGTTTGGGTTGGCTTTTTACAGCTACTTTTCTTCAGTTCTTGGATTTATTTCGTGGAATTCCTTATTTTTTTTGTAGCAATTGGGACTGTGTTACGTGTGTGAAAATTGTGGGTTCGAATCGCGGACTTAATGGAATTTCTTAGCGCGGCCCTCCAGTGAACATGAACACTTGTGGATAAATTAAGTTGGGGGTAAATGAGAAAGAAGAGGATTGATCCACTTTTAAAAATAGATCGTGAAGATTGCAGAGAAGTAGAGTAGCAATATTCCGAATGGAATGGAAAAGCTAGATAAAAAAACATTAGGAACTGAAATTAACGTTGAAGGCGCTGCAAATGTAAACAAATCATCGGATTATTGCTAAAACAAGATAACTCCAAAATGATAGTTTTGAGTAAAACTGGTTTTAAAGTTTGATTCACCATAAACAAGTTGGAGTTATTTAAAAATGAACTTTGTTACCTTACAATTCGCAAACAAGACACCTTTTTGAACAGCTATAAATAGGGGTGGTTAGCTCAAGTCGAGAAGGGGGTGGGTGGGCTAAAAGAGCCAAAGGGTCCTGTGACGTGATGTCGCGATTCGTAAGTCTCTTACCGACGATTGGGCAATCCTCAATCGTGGTTCGGAAAATAGTCAAAATCGGTGGGGATAAATTTACACGCGGGGTAGTTGTCAAAATCGGTGGGGATAATTTACACGAGGGATGAAATGGGCGCCACGCGTTTTTAAATATTAATTTATTTGAAGGGGACGGAGTATCACACCTTCCAAGCTGGTACGCGACAACTTCTTGATTATTCTTGATGATTCTCACCTTGGAAAAATCTCGTCCAATGACCTTACCTTTACAATAGGCAGACTCTCCTTTGGTGAAAATAACTAAACAAAATATACACACGAGAACAATAAAACACAACAATAAGTAACAACATAAATATAATGGAAATAATATCAATCGGGGATGGTGACAAAATACGTACAGGGCACACTCAAATTTACAAACACTGTAGTATATTGACAAATATTTACAACGGACTGAACTTCTCATAAAAGTTATCAGCACGATTTGAATCTTAGTAGCGTAAAACAATGAAAGACGTGAACTACTAATTTCCACTTTAAATGGTACGACAATGTAACACATATAAATCCTGAAGTAACTTGTTACAAAACTGATGCAAAACTGACGGTAATAGTTGATGCAAAATTAAATACAACGTTCCCATGAAAGGGGAAAATGAACTCTAGCATCAAAAATAAAGTGCAAAATATTACGTTAAACTAATAAATGAATGCTAACGCACTATAAGCGTAATAAACGTTATGTTACTTTCAAACAAATATCCTAAAATAAGCAAAAGGTTTACAGGGGGTTGCGATCGACTGCAGGGTTGAGTTTATTACTCCTTAAATAGAAATGGTGACCAATGGGTTCACTTAACACAATACAACTTATAAATAATAAAGAGTTTCTTACGTATCCTCTCATTAATAGTGCTGGCCTTCAGGAAAGATCCTTGGACAGATCTCCAAAGTGAGAATAGCGATAGACGTCAAAGATGGGTCCTTCCCATGCGGAAGTGAATGAATTACGATACAATAAACCATTCCATCGAGGTCGGTGTGATTTCCAGTCTCAAGTCCTTCCAAATTGAAGTAGTAGTGCGAATAGGGATTCGCCGATATAACAGGGGTGGTTTATTCGCCCCGGTTTCCCGACAAAAGGACAATCACGCTCGAAAGAATGCACTAGACAAATATTCTCGAATCTGAATATTAACTAAAGCCGGCACTGTATAAACGCACGATTTCTTAGATGCGTTTAACAAAAAAAGGTTTGAATAAAAAAATATGTTTCGATAAAATAAAACATCTGTCAATAAATGAATGTCGGAATCGAGATGGTAATCAGGAACCGATCGGAGCGCACGGCACATGTGTTGAACGTGATGCGTGCTTACCGTCGACAACAATTCATTTACAGTAAATTCACTAATGTTTAACAATCTAACGAGACTAGTTTAACTGCGAGATTATTTAAATAACGTTCAAAAATGTCTAAAACAATGTAATGAAACTGGTTGAAACGCGAGATTGTTTAAATATTGTTCGATAAAATGCTCAATAAAAATATAACGAAACTGGTTTAAACACGAAATTGTTTAAATAATGTTCGGTAAAATGCTTAATAAAAATATAACGAAACTGGTTTAAACACGAAATTGTTTAAATAATGTTCGGTAAAATGCTTAATAAAAATATAACGAAACTGGTTTAAACACGAAATTGTTTAAATAATGTTCGGTAAAATGTTCAATAAATTTGATACAAAAGTTTCAATGACGTTCGATACTCTTGCGCGAGTCGAGACCATATGGTACTTGAATAAAAAGTACGTTATTATTCGGCATCGGCGGATTTGAATTAAACCACGAAAAATATTTGAATATTTAATTAAATAAATGTTCGATGCGATATTGTTTATACCTGAGTGATGATGGCACGTAATTTACAACACAACTGATTGATCATTGATTTAAAATCTTATTTTTCACAAGACTTGTTTTAACTTCCGCATAAAGCGACAACCACTGAACAAACTGACAGAGGTTTGAGGTGTGAAGACTTCAATCAAAATCTTAGCGTTTTCACGCTCTGCAAGGCTTTATATATCATTCTGTACCGAAAAATGCCTTCGTGGGGACAAGGATCCCACCACGGCAGTCCCTATTATGGTCCCTAATTGGTCCTTAATTTTGACCTCGGGTTTCGATTGGATAAAACAATGAGCGAAAAAGCTATACATCGATCTTTATCCAGGCAAATTTATGTTCAAACTTGGCAAATGCAGCTGGGCGATAGCCCATTTTTGCGGATTTGAATGTTTACGTTAGTAAGTTTTTACTACTTTTTACACTTCAAAAAGGTTCATACAATGTTGCAACTCTCCATAAACGCAATGTAAAAGATTTCATATTTGGGTCGGGCAAGTCGACATGTGGGCAGATAACAAAATAAAATACATAAATCAACCGCGATTTGACAGGTACACGTGTGTACTTTGTACAAAACTGCATCGAAGATTTCTATCCCGACTTAAAGTTTCAACATGTACAAATTAATTCGCTAAATAAATATCTAGGCTGGCGGACGTGAGACTAAAAATGTATTGGGATAACGACTTTTCCGCTGACCGATAAAATTGTTAATTTAGCAATTTATGCTACGTCAAAACCGATACACTTATTTCGTTTACACGAATCTATAACCTTCGTGTCGAAGAATTACTTCATTTAATTCGTAACTTCAGACATCGAGAAATATTACACAAATTAAAAATATCGTTACGTCTAGAATTAACGTCGAAATATTAGATTGTATTAACCAATTTAACAAAATATTTGACTTGAATTTATATTTTGTAAAATAAAAATGCGTTATAACTAAATCTGATTTGGACTATAATAATTGTAATGACTTTTTCATGCAAAACTAACATGACGCGCGAGCGAAAATGCAGGTTACAACTTCTTAATACTCCTTTAATATTTGACTTACAGTTATCAGGTTTTGTCAAAATGTAGTTTGATCTTATTTGAATGCAATCATGTATATAACTCATTTTGTCCAAAAATGGAGTTATCTTGTTTTGGCAGTAAGCCGACGAAATATGGTCGCATTACTTTAGTTTATGTAAAGAAACAAAGTCACAATAATATGAACAAGTTGCTGTGAAAGCGTTCAAATAATACCACAATTACTCTAAATATAAGTTTTATCACTTGAAACTACGATATGAAAACATGCAGACGTAAATAGCGCTTTTACTTTAACCAACTCTATTATAGTTTTATAAATGGTTGCATGGTAGCGTTTTCTTATTTGGAGTTGCCAATATAATAGCACCTTTTAAAATATAGAAATGCTAATCTCGATCCTTTTTTTGTATAATAGAAAAACCACATTGTTGTTCTAAACGACTTTAAATAATGATTTTTTGCTCATTTGTTCGACGCCATGTTTGTAACCGTTAAGATTTTCATTTGGATAACTGTGTAATCATAAGGTGAAAAGTGAAAAAAAAAGACATTTATTTAGGTAGTTATGTAATATGTAGAAAAAGAGAAGATATTTAAGTTTACTAAAAGTGATACGCTGGCATTTGTGCGAGACGGACTTGATTTGAGTGCTCCGTTATCTACGTTTGCAAGTGTCGGGAATAACGCGTTTTATTGTACTCTAACGAAAACTAGATTTTTTAACCAAATATTTAATTTTCAAAAATGATCCATTTTAAACCTAATTAAAAATTTGGATAATTACAAAGAAGTGAGGAGCATTATACAGTACTGAGCCAATGAACCGCAACACTACCTGTTTAACATTAAAATATTGTCGTATTCAAAAATTGAAACACGTCAGTGAAATTTTTTAAATTTGCCTGGAGCGTTGGTCTCCAATCAATTCCTAATCTATTATACTTCAAAATGACCTTTTAGTGTACCTGATGTTTTGAAATGCTCCTGAACTTGTGATTTAAATAAAATCCAAAATTTCTGAATATGATAACCAAAATATAAAGTATTTTTGCAAATCAAAATGATATTTTACAAAAATATTTATTTAAATAAAAAAAAATGTCTCTAAGTTTTGTTTTACCTTATTAATTTCTTATGGGTTCCATTTTGTAACTCCAATTTTCTTAATTTTTCAAACATCCAAGCAATCCCAGATTATTTCTGAATTATAATTTCTTTCCATCGACACAGCATTAAATCCTTCGATTTTTGTGTTGTCTTTCACTATTTCCAAAATTTTGTGAAAATTTCCCATGGGGTTGAAAATTTTTAATTAATTAATTTATAGGCAATTCTTCGCAGATAATTTAATCAATTCCTCTAATCGAATTACTATTCGCATCAATTCACTTTCCAATCAACAAAATTATCCTTTCGGTAATTACAAAAATTTCAACACTCGAGGCAACTTCAACCTCTAAAAATTCAATCTTTTCACTTTTATTATCCAAGGGCAACTCAAAATTAGATCCACACACTTTAGTGGCCAATGATCGACTGACTTTTTGGCGGCCTGCCTTTGCTTTCCTGCACTGGACATATTCAAATCCGAGAATTTGCGTATTCATCGATAATTAATCAAAATTTTCTTAATTCTCGCACTAATTTTAAATTTCACTTATTTTTAAAATTTAGGTGTACAAACCTGTGTGAAATTAGCGGCCACTTTCTAGCGGCCAATTTACCGGAAACACCCGAACGAATTAGCAACAAATTTTTATATGATTAAGGTCACCTATCGGGATCGAACTGTTAATATACATCAATAACCCTAATATCTGCTTACTCTGAAAAAATTATCCCAATCTAATGACATTAAATGGTAATTTTCACGGTTTTCCCCCTTTCTGATCACCGGGAGTGTATCAACACCCCATTTTCATAGGAAGAGTTGGCGTAGCCGGGCTACAATTTTCAACATAGCTCAAGAACGATAATGTGCACAGACCCTGAAAAATTGGTATAGTTCCTTAGCGGCTGGAGTGCAATTTTCACGGTTTTTCCGCCAGCGGCCAACCGCGAGGGAACTAAACGTCTCATTTTCATAGGAAGAGTTGGCGTAGCCGGGCTACAATTTTCAACATAGCTCAAGAACGATAATGTGCACAGACCCTGAAAAATTGGTATAGTTCCTTAGAGGCTGGAGCGCGATTTTCACGGTTTTTCCGCCAGCAGCCAACCGCGAGGGAACTAAACGTCTCATTTTCATAGGAAGAGTTGGCGTAGCCGGGCTACAATTTTCAACATAGCTCAAGAACGATAATGTGCACAGACCCTGAAAAATTGGTATAGTTCCTTAGAGGCTGGAGCGCGATTTTCACGGTTTTTCCGCCAGCGGCCAACCGCGAGGGAACTAAACGTCTCATTTTCATAGGAAGAGTTGGCGTAGCCGGGCTACAATTTTCAACATAGCTCAAGAACGATAATGTGCACAGACCCTGAAAAATTGGTATAGTTCCTTAGAGGCTGGAGCGCGATTTTCACGGTTTTCCGCCAGCGGCCAACCGCGAGGGAACTAAACGACTCATTTTCATAGGAAGAGTTGGCGTAGCCGGGCTACAATTTTCAACATAGCTCCAGAACGATAATGTGCACAGACGCTGAAAAATTGGTATAGTTCCTTAGAGGCTGGAGCGCGATTTTCACGGTTTTTCCGCCAGCGGCCAACCGCGAGGGAACTAAACGTCTTATTTTCATAGGAAGAGTTGGCGTAGCCGGGCTACAATTTTCAACATAGCTCAAGTACGATAATGTGCACAGACCCTGAAAAATTGGTATAGTTCCTTAGAGGCTGGAGCGCGATTTTCACGGTTTTTCCGCCAGCGGCCAACCGCGAGGGAACTAAACGTCTCATTTTCATAGGAAGAGTTGGCGTAGCCGGGCTACAATTTTCAACATAGCTCAAGTACGATAATGTGCACAGACCCTGAAAAATTGGTGAAGCTCCTAAGTGGCTGGAGCGCGATTTTCACGGTTTTTCCGCCAGCGGCCAACCGCGAGGAAACTAAACGTGTCATCGAAAAATCAAGATTGATTGATTAAACTCATTCTATACATATAAAACTAAGTGTCCTCACTTATAAAAAGCTCAAAATTAATTGCACTAGTTAAAAAAGCAACCAACAAAAATCATCCCTTTTTAAATTTTTAGACAGACTTGTCCCCCCCCCCCCCTATATATGATCTAGACCGCTCTGGGTTGCGAAAGATTCTGTTACTAGCATGTTAAAACCAAACTCTTATTAAATTCTTAAATAATTAGGAAAGCAGGAATTTACATAAATAAGATTTTGCATGTTAATTTCCTATGTTCGGCTAAACGCAGGGTGGCCACTTGCCATAAATTCATAAAAAATCTTAAATTTTGAAAATTGCCATAAAAATCATAAATTTTTTCGACTCCCATGAGCAAACTTGGTAAAAATTATATTTTATATATAAAAATTTATGTGATTGTTATTGACAAATTGTTTGCATTTCTTTCTTCATTTTTTACCCAGAAATCGCAAATAAATTATTTTAAACTCGTGTTAGCTCGCTAAGTTTCGTTTAGATTCTTGCATTTGAAATATTTTAGAATGTATTTTCCTAATGACAAAACTGCAGTACCTAGATAGGATTATTTTTACCTGATAATAATATGAAATGCATGGTTCCTTTTTAAGCAAGCTAGGTTAACCCAATGATAATCTCTCTTTATTGTTAAGAAGTAATAAATAAAAGAAGTGTAAATAAGTATTATATAAAATATGAAATGTCCAAATGTCCACTTTTAAAATGTATATACAAGAAGCGCTAAATAAGGTTTTTTTTGCATAATCTTATATATAAAAATGCTTGTATGTGTGTGGGTATATATGTGTGTATGTTCCGCATAGACGCCTAAATCCCGTAACTGTGGGCGTTGAAACTTTCACGAGATCTGGCGACATTCAAGAGTAAACTTTTCGTCGTCTTTGAATTTAGTAATTCGTCACCATAAGACGGTCATCAGCAGTTAAACGCTTCAGGTCACAGTAGTTGTCATAGTTACGATGCGATTTTGACGCTAAAAGATTAATTCAATGACATTGACATATTATAGTCAGTAGCGGCTCGACAAATAGGGGGCACAACTTTGACTAACCTTAAAAATGACATTGACATATTATAGTCAGTAGCGTTGCACAATATTTTTAAAATTAGCAAAAATCATTTTGCATATACAGGGTAAAACATAAATAGTGCGCGTTTTAGCAAGACCCTTTTCATAACCTAGAGAGTGACCCTGATAGTGTTGAATAGCCCCCATGGGCCCCCCGATAGTGTCAAAGTGACGGCATTAACTACATAACCTAAAAATCATTTTGCACATACAGATTTAACTTTACATGAAGATGTAACTTTACGTGAAGATTATGTATGTATGTGTGTATGTATGTATGTATGTATGACAGATGACAGATGACGGATGACAGATGACAGATGACGGATGACAGATGACAGATGACAGATGACAGATGACGGATGACAGATGACAGATGACAGATGACAGCTGACAGATGACGGATGACAGATGACGGATGACAGCTGACAGATGACGGATGACAGATGACGGATGACAGATGACGGATGACAGCTGACAGATGACAGATGAGATGACGGATGACAGATGACAGATGAGATGACGGATGACAGATGACAGATGAGATGACGGATGACAGATGAGATGACGGATGACAGATGACAGATGAGATGACAGATGACCGATGAGATGACAGATGACAGATGAGATGACAGATGACGGATGACAGATGACAGATGAAGGCCGAACAACTTTGGCCTTCACGGATCTATTATTGTCCGCCCTGTGAGGCCGAAGGCCGAACAACTTTGGCCTTCACGGATCTATTATGGTCCGGTCTGTGAGGCCGAAGGCCGAACAACTATGGCCTTCACGGATCTATTATGGTCCGGTCTGTGAGGCCGAAGGCCGAACAACTGTGGCCTTCACGGATCTATTATGGTCCGGTCTGTGAGGCCGAAGGCCGAACAACTATGGCCTTCACGGATCTATTATGGTTTCACCCTGTGAGGTCGAAGGCCGAACAACTATGGCCTTCACCGATCTATTATGGTCTTCCCCCTGTGAGGAAGACTTTATATAGGTCGCAGAACTCGCCGGAATTGTGCAAGAAGACGCAAATCCACCTCTTCGTGGAAGATCCACCTCTTTGCGGAAGATTTAACTTTACCTGAAGATTAATTTGTTTTTAATTGGTTTTCTAAAGAAAAACTCGCCGGAATTGTGCAAGAAGACGCAGACCCACCTCTTCGTGGAAGATCCACCTCTTTGCGGAAGATTTAACTTTACCTGAAGATTAATTGAAAAGTGAAAATTGTGTAAAAACTTTGGACGTATGTAGCGCTCTTATTTACGCCAGAAATGGACGGGCAAACCGTTTTTGGGATTAGTTCCATCAAGACAAAAATTGAATTTAACATTGGAAGCATTTAATTACGACAAAAACTACGATTACATGAATCACGAGGATGTAGCAATAGGTGTTATGAACAAACTTTGCTTGCATTGTCGTGTTTCGAAGTTCGCTAAGGAATCACCAGGAATGTGTTGTTCGAACGGCAAAGTTGTTTTGCCACCGCTGATTGATCCACCTGAGCCGCTTCTAAGTTATCTTACTGGCACCACTGCAATTTCAAAACACTTCCTGCTAAACATTCGCAAGTACAACTCATGCTTTCAAATGACTTCATTCGGAGCAACAAACATATTCTCCAACGTCGGTTACATGCCCACAGTCATTTTAAAGTTGAAATAATAAAAAAATTGTTCATAATGTGTTGGTTCTGTTTACTATACGTATGTCTAGCGCCGCAGGCGCTAGTACTAAAATAAAAGGTTAGCGTTTCGCATATCAATAAAATACATTAAAAACCAATAATTATTTGAATTGTGCTATTTATTATTCATTTATAACACTGGTCTATAAATTACAGTATATACAGATTTGTCTTATTCGTTTATTGGGTAAATAAATATGTAACTATTTAATAGATGGGTAATTTTAAAATAATTTCCCAAAACCCCAATGTAGTAGCGGCATTGTTCCTGAATTACCTCAGGTATTCATAAATAAATCCCTCTCGGCTTATTTCTGGGATAAATAATTAAATTTCTTTGGAATTATGACGTAATAAGGTGGCCACAATTTTAATAACTGTACATTTTTAAAAACAAATGTCAGTAAATTAAAAAAAATTAAATTTAGAGGTGGCCAAATACTTATGGTAAATTCGATTCTATGTGTGGAGACATTGGTCGTCATACCAGAAGAGTGTTGAGCACGACACTAAGAACCACGCTAAGAACCAAATTACCCCCACCAGATGTTTGCTGTCGAAACCTCAGACATGGCAACTGAAAATTTTTTTATGGATTTGATTTTGAGTAATTGCTAAAATTTTTTAAAATAGAAAAATGTTTATCCTTGATGCTCTTTTTAAATTTGGAGAAATGAAAACCGCAATGTAGAAAAATCGGTGCCGGGCGAATAACTTTTTATATATTGAATTTTGTGTTAAAGAATTTTCGAAAATGTAAATTTCTTTCGCTTCCGTTTATTAAAGACGTCAAAATAAATTGAAAACTTTATATTGAATTTTTTATATGTAATTGTGCTCATTTGTATTAAAAAATAACATTTTATATTTTTGCGGTGTCGAAACGGTTTAGCCACGAAGTACATAATTTCTTGCATACAAATTTTGAAAGGGATTATCAACTCAAAAAAATTTTAAGTAATAAAAAAATAATATGCCTATTTTTCCAACTCGCGGTTGGCCGCTGGCGGAAAAACCGTGAAAATCGCGCTCCAGCCTCTAAGGAACTATACCAATTTTTCAGGGTGTGTGCACATTATCGTTCTTGAGCTATGTTGAAAATTGAAGCCCGGCTACGCCAACTCTTCCTATGAAAATGAGACGTTTAGTTACCTCGCGGTTGGCCGCTGGCGGAAAAACCGTGAAAATCGCGCTCCAGCCTCTAAGGAACTATACCAATTTTTCAGAGTCTGTGCACATTATAGTTCTTGAGCTATGTTGAAAATTGTAGCCCGGCTACGCCAACTCTTCCTATGAAAATGAGACGTTTAGTTCCCTCGCGGTTGGCCGCTGGCGGAAAAACCGTGAAAATCGCGCTCCAGCCTCTAAGGAACTATACCAATTTTTCAGGGTCTGTGCACATTATCGTTCTTGAGCTATGTTGAAAATTGTAGCCCGGCTACGCCAACTCTTCCTATGAAAATGAGACGTTTAGTTCCCTCGCGGTTGGCCGCTGGCGGAAAAACCGTGAAAATCGCGCTCCAGCCTCTAAGGAACTATACTAATTTTTCAGAGTCTGTGCACATTATCGTTCTTGAGCTATGTTGAAAATTGTAGCCCGGCTACGCCAACTCTTCCTATGAAAATGAGACGTTTTAGTTCCCTCGCGGTTGGCCGCTGGCGGAAAAACCGTGAAAATCGCGCTCCAGCCTCTAAGGAACTATACCAATTTTTCAGGGTCTGTGCACATTATCGTTCTTGAGCTATGTTGAAAATTGTAGCCCGGCTACGCCAACTCTTCCTATGAAAATGAGACGTTTAGTTCCCTCGCGGTTGGCCGCTGGCGGAAAAACCGTGAAAATCGCGCTCCAGCCTCTAAGGAACTATACCAATTTTTCAGGATCTGTGCACATTATCGTTCTTGAGCTATGTTGAAAATTGTAGCCCGGCTACGCCAACTCTTCCTATGAAAATGAGACGTTTAGTTCCCTCGCGGTTGGCCGCTGGCGGAAAAACCGTGAAAATCGCGCTCCAGCCTCTAAGGAACTATAGCAAATTTTCAGGGTCTGTGCACATTATCGTTCTTGAGCTATGTTGAAAATTGTAGCCCGGCTACGCCAACTCTTCCTATGAAAAAGAGACGTTTAGTTCCCTCGCGGTTGGCCGCTGGCGGAAAAACCGTGAAAATCGCGCTCCAGCCTCTAAGGAACTATACCAATTTTTCAGGGTCTGTGCACATTATCGTTATTGAGCTATGTTGAAAATTGTAGCCCGGCTACGCCAACTCTTCCTATGAAAATGAGACGTTTAGTTCCCTCGCGGTTGGCCGCTGGCGGAAAAACCGTGAAAATCGCGCTCCAGCCTCTAAGGAACTATACCAATTTTTCAGGGTCTGTGCACATTATCGTTATTGAGCTATGTTGAAAATTGAAGCCCGGCTACGCCAACTCTTCCTATGAAAATGAGACGTTTAGTTCCCTCGCGGTTGGCCGCTGGCGGAAAAACCGTGAAAATCGCGCTCCAGCCTCTAAGGAACTATACCAATTTTTGAGAGTCTGTGCACATTATCGTTCTTGAGCTATGTTGAATATTGTAGCCCGGCTACGCCAACTCTTCCTATGAAAATGAGACGTTTAGTTCCCTCGCGGTTGGCCGCTGGCGGAAAAACCGTGAAAATCGCGCTCCAGCCTCTAAGGAACTATACCAATTTTTCAGGGTCTGTGCACATTATCGTTCTTGAGCTATGTTGAAAATTGTAGCCCGGCTACGCCAACTCTTCCTATGAAAATGAGACGTTTAGTTCCCTCGCGGTTGGCCGCTGGCGGAAAACCGTGAAAATCGCGGTCCAGCCTCTAAGGAACTATACCAATTTTTCAGGGTCTGTGCACATTATCGTTCTTGAGCTATGTTGAAAATTGTAGCCCGGCTACGCCAACTCCTCCTATGAAAAAGAGACGTTTAGTTCCCTCGCGGTTGGCCGCTGGCGGAAAAACCGTGAAAATCGCGCTCCAGCCTCTAAGGAACTATACCAATTTTTCAGGGTCTGTGCACATTATCGTTCTTGAGCTATGTTGAAAATTGTAGCCCGGCTACGCCAACTCTTCCTATGAAAATGAAACGTTTAGTTCCCTCGCGGTTGGCCGCTGGCGGAAAAACCGTGAAAATCGCGCTCCAGCCTCTAAGGAACTATACCAATTTTTCAGGGTCTGTGCACATTATCGTTCTTGAGCTATGTTGAAAATTGTAGCCCGGCTACGCCAACTCTTCCTATGAAAATGGGATGTTGATACACTCCCGGTGATCAGAAAGCGGGAAAACCGTGAAAATTACCATTTAATGTCATTAGGTTGGGATAATTTTTTCAGAGTAAGCAGATATTAGGGTTATTGATGTATATTAACAGTTCGATCCCGATAGGTGACCTTAATCATATAAAAATTTGTTGCTAATTCGTTCGGGTGTTTCCGGTAAATTGGCCGCTAGAAAGTGGCCGCTAACTTCACACAGGTGGTGTACAATTCGAAGAAAAATTATCTACATTAACATAAATTTACATTATTTTGCCATAAAGAGTACAATTCCACCCTTACATAATTGGCCTAACATTCTGGTTATTATCTCAAGAATTTTTGATGTTTTTAATTTTATTTGATGCAATGAGCATGGAAATTTATTTTCAAAATATAGCGAATCTCTAGGTATGGTAGTTTAATTATTTTTTTAACTGTGTATTATAATTAATAAATTTTTAGAATCTTGCCGAAATTTGACCCGTTTTGAAATTACTTGTGTATTGTATGATATTTTTTCACAATAAAATCTAAATTTTAAAAATTGGTTTATTCTGTTTTAACTGTGAACTAGTGAATATCGTGAGATTATGGCAACCTTAAAAAGAGAAAATATGTCTTTGAGGGCTATAAATCGTCGGATTAAATGTAACCCTTCGATAATTATTAGTAGGTATCTGAAAAAAATTGTTGAAACCGGTTAAATAGGAAACGTGGTGTTCGGTAGAAGAAAACGAAATGTAGAGATGACAGAATTTTAGAACGAATATGTCTACAAATTCGAGCTGAAACAGCTGTGTTCTGAGTGGAATAGAGCAACACGTGCGTGGGTGTCTTCAACAACTGTGCGGCGTAGATTAAATGCTATGGGCTTACACGTTTGTTGTCCTTGTCGGAAGTCGATGTCGACAAAGAAAATGCGGAAAAGTCGAATCGTTCGGGCACACGAACATGAAAATTGGACAGAAGACGACTAGCAAAAGGTAATTTTTTCCGATGAATCGAAATTAAATTTACACGGCACTGATGGAATTAATTTTGTACGAAGAAGGTGAGGTGTGAAGTTTCTGGTAAGCGTTATGGTCTGGGGATGCTTTTCAGGGATGGATGTGGGTCGGTCTTTTGCACATTTGTGCAAAACAAAACAATGTTTAATGCCCACGATTGAAGAACAATTTCAGATGTTAGAAATTGTCATTTTCAAGATGATTCTGCACCATGCACATCGGTCCTATAAACCAATCCTATAAATAAACCATAAATCATGAAATTCATCTTCATCCACTACCCTAACAGAAGCCAGTCATGGAAGAAGAATTTGTCAACCAAATCTTTAAGGATTTGTTAAAAAAATCGTAGGGAAATCACTGCACATGATCTTCTGCTTGCTCAAGACGGTGTGCGAGAGTTTTAGATAAGCTAAACTAAGGGATACTCAAATGCTCAATTGAAAATCCATTATTTTACTGTATATTACATTTAAAATAAATATTATATTACAAGTACGTGTTCTGTTGATTATATGAAAGGTGATCTTCGTTCGGGGTACAACACCCATATAAAGATACCAAACGATTCTCCAGATATTTGAAGTGAATCATTTTGGTATATTATATTACTTTAGTTCGATAACCAATCGATGTCACTAAATCTGATGTCGCAAAATTTAAGGTTACTTTTACCTTGCTAACTTATTACGTTTTAGCAATGACTATGGAAAGATTGAGTGAACGAGGTTTTTCAGTTTTTAATGTAATAAAAATCGACGTATTTGCTATATTGAAGCACTTTTAGGGTTAAAATTTTTGGATTACTATTAAATTTACATTGTTCTTTAGCAATTTGTGATATTAAAATCTGATGAAGTTTTTTTTAAAACGCTTTATATCAATTTAATCCACACTAATCTTAGCGTACAGAATCGATTACCCATACTTTCGTATTATTTACGCACAGTTACTTTTTACGATGATGCGTAGGAAGTATATTAGCTGTGTATTTGTAAATATTACAAAAATTTTGAAGCTTAAGTTCGGAGCTACCAACATCCTTTTATCAGTGCTTTCTTTTACTTCCTACAAAGACATACTAAACATACAGTGCCGATTATTACCCACGGTTTGTTTTTAAATAACATGTGAGTTAACAATTTTGACTTATTTATTTTGCAATAAAATGTATTAATTTATTATGAAATTATAAATTTTTGATTTATCGAAAAATTAAAGGAATTTTAACGTACAATCTATCAATCTATCAAACGATATTTTCAATATTAAATTCGTTTTAATATTTTGTTCACCTTCATTGAAAATTGCAATAACTTTGTGTCATGTTACAGACAGTTTCAATTTATCACGGTGTAATTCTATTTTAAATGTCTTAATTTAAATATTATTAATACAAATTTTACAGCGAGCTTACAAAATACTGTACCTAGCAGAATTGTAGGGGTCGCATGTTTAAAAATATTCACCATTTTTCTTGGATAAATTATTTATGATTTATTAAGAAATCAGGGAAATTACCTGTTGCTGATTACCGATTATTTACATGAATTAAGCCATCCGCATTCATGTGAATTACAGCATCCGCGTTCATGTGAATTATCGATAAAAGTTAAATTTAAGTTTTTATATCTTTTTTTAAATTATCATTTCATTGCTAGATGAACAAAAATTTTAATATGGTTTCTATAAGATCATATTGTTTAACCAGCGAAGAACAATGACATAGGCCAGCGTTTCCCACAGTGTGGGTCGCGACCCGGCACCGGGTCGCAGAAAAATTCTGCTGGGTCGCGGCAAAAATTGTAAAAACACAAAAAAAATTTTAAATTTAACAAAAACAAAGTTTACTTCATTTACTAAAGTTTTAAATGAAGATAACGTTTTTTTAATTACTTATGTTTTTGTTATATAATTATTTTGCAATTTTTGTGTATGAAATAAACAAACAAATAACTTGATTTTTATTAAAAAATAAAATTTGTTTTGTAAATAAACGTTTTTTTTTCATAAGGTGGGTCGCGAAACATTTTAAAACCTCGTACCGGGTCGCGGTCAAAAAAGTTTGGGAAACGCTGACATAGGCTATTGGGGGGTGTCCTTCAAAAAAATTAAATTAAAAAAAGAGCGTTTGACGCAATTTTTTGGAAGAGATTTCGGTCGAAAACCAAAGGTTTTGGGTATTTCGTGGGAAGAACGGCATGTGCTAGATGTTGATAAATTATTGTTTTTGATCGATTTCCCATTTTATAATTTACGATTTGATATACCTATTGCTTTTTTAGGTAAATTACAATCGGTCCCTATAGTTTTTCTAGTTTGTCATTTAACTTAAAAAAGCAACTCTTTGTTTACCTAAACTCAGAAACAATAGCTTGTTTTTATACGTACATGTTGATAGAATTTTGTTGTTGTTTTTCTTAAATGCGTAAACACAAAAAGACTCTGACTTGAATATTAATATTCGTATTTAATTAAAGTTTGGGTTAATTATTTTGTATATAAGCCGATAGTGTTGTCCTCAGCCTACTGCGTACATAGGGTTGACCGCGTCTGTTGTTATAATGTAAAAGGAAGTTTAAATTTTAATTTTGTAAGGAATAATTAAAAAATAAGGAGTAGGTCGTATTAGAATTTTAATAACGAGGTATTAGGTATAAAGTATATTTAAACGTCCATAAAAGAGCAATAACAGTGTTAGTTATGCTTCTACCGGATAAAGTTGTACTTTTATTATGATATTATGCAATGAAGCTAAATGCTGATACTACCATACTAAGCTATCAAAAGCACTATCTTACTTAAAAGTATCTTAAAAGTTAAAATATGTTAGGGTAAGCAAGCACACTGATAATATTAACTTATTATTGTTTAGGATCCTATACATACAGAAGATTTTGAATTTGGTATCAATTGGGTATACTACTATATTAAATTAATCTATTCAACTTATGCTCAATAGCACATTTGAACATTCACCATGAACTATTCCATGGCGTATTGTACATCAAACACTGAATAATTATAACGATTCAATACCTATATCGATTATGGAAACATTTCTAAAACAGCCATACCAAAATTTCGAGTTGGCAAGAAAACATAATTTTGCTGCCATATCCGAAATTTAACTATTCGCAAAAAACCTGGCTGGCATCTAGTGAGACTTCGATTTTCTCGTCAGTTTTGTTATGTTTAAATTAAGCACAAATCGTTCCAGCTATCCGCTTTTCACTAAAATTAGAGTTACATTTTTGTAAATATTTTTTCATACTTATTAATAAAACTGCTATTAGGTAGATACTTTCGTTATTATACCAATAAAAAACGTAATATCGTGCAATTGAATAGTTCCTTTTAATTATACCAATCAAGTTGAAAGCTACTTAAATTCAATTTTTTTATGTTTTCTTGTTATTCCAAACTTTTGTAATTAACTCTCTGAAAGTGCTTTTTTGCGCTCTTCTAAAGCGAAATAATTTAATGTCTTAAATGTAAAGTTCAACAGCAATGACAATATCAGCGATGCAAAATTTTTTTTAAGTGACAAATGACAATTTTTTATATTGGTTTTTAATAAAAGAATTGTGGAATTTTAAGAAAACTTTCAATTAAATTTTTAATCGTGTCTTAGGGTGCGCATCTTTTAATAATTTTTTAGACCTTTGATACCTATTAAGATGTTCAATTTAATGCAAAATATTAATAGATTTTCCGAATCCTAAAACAATAAACGTAGTAGGATTAGTAACGCGAAGGCGAAGAAAGTCAACACTATTGTGTCGAGTTATTAGGGCAGTCAAGTTTGTAGCTATCCAGCGAAAAAATCTCATCAAAATCTATAAATCTAGTTTATTGTAAAAATATTTCAGTGAAAAAACTAGAAAATATTTAAATTTTATTGTTTAGGTTTGAAAAAATTTTAAGTTTCCAAGTACTGTAAAATTCAAATGAAGTATTAGAATGAATACTGCGGTATTCTTACCGCAGTTAAGACTGCGGAACACTAAAGTATGGAGTCGATCGGTGTATCTGTTTGTTTAATGGAATTATATAACTTCTAAAATTATGCAACAAACTTAACCACTAATCAAATTAATACAGTTACAATCTCTAGTAGTACAACAATAATTGCAATAAATCAATGAAGCTTTTGAAGTAAAATGCCTTACCCAGATGCAGTATTTGTAATTGGACAGGTAAGATATACTTATTAGGAAGGAAATTTGTGGGGTTGAGCTTTTCTCTTGCTACAGAAAATTTTTGTATGTAATAGAATGAAGGAATCCTGAATAAGGTTTTCAATAACATGACAATAAATTCAATTATTTTTATTTCAGACAAGTTGTTTTCTGTTCAGGTATAGTTTTAAGTTATATGTACTATGCAGATGCAATTTACTGTGACTGCAGAATTTTGATATTCGTTTAAAAATTTGAGAAATGGGGCCTAGTTTAAAATTAAAACTTTATACTGTATTTCCGACACCCGATCCATACTCATTTTCTTAGCATTCCGAAACCAATTGTAGGACCTTCTTTCATAGTGATCTATTGGGGTCACTTTCAAATTATATTTCCAATCAAGTTACTCAAAATAATCCCTCCATTACTCTGATAAATCATTTTCATTCCAGATCATCTCACCATGTTCATGCTGAATGTTTTACTCGTTTTACTCACTTCCAGAATAGCTTCTTATTTCCTTCAAAATTATTTTTCATTCTTTCCATTATTTTTCTTTGTTACTTTATTTGCATTCATTTTTCTCTCTATATAAATGGATGTCGTACAATCTATCACATTCTGTTGAACTTTTCTCAACAATTATTTGTTCTTATGATTTTTGCTATTCTGTTACCGATTGTATTTACCTATTTCACATGTACTATTGCAAATTTAAATTCATTCAAGCACATTCAAAGATTAATGACAATATTTCTTGAGATTTTCTAAAAACAATTAAACAAAATAAAATAATATATCAAACTTACGATATAACTTGATGTTGTAAAAATATTACAAATACTTGATTCGATTCTATATCACCTCATTTCTTTACAAATTTGTTTTGGAAGAAAATTTAATTCTACGTCAATACAATACACAGCACCAATGTTTAATATATAATGTACAATATAGAAATCAAAGTATAGGGTGTTTTTTTAGCTGCATGAGAACTTCAAATTGAAATAAAACATTAAAAAATTGATGGAATGTTTTTTTAATTATTTTTTTTATGAAAGTAAATTTAATGCCATTTATTATTTGAAACCACCACGACTAATCGTTACGAACCGCATCTTATCAGTCCAATTTTTGACCACTTTTTCCAATATTTCTGGCCTTATTTCATAAATGGCCCATGGATTTAACATACCCCCAAACGAAAATAATCTGGAAGCGTCAAATCATACGATTTTTGAGGGCAATTGATAGGACCATTTCTTGAAATAATGTCACCAAATTGTCCTTTCAATAAATCGATGACTTCGGTGGCCGTGTGGCACGTAGCACCATCCTGTTGGAACCATAAGTTGTCGATGTTTAACTCTTGGATTGAAAGTTTGAACATTAATATTTGATATATCTGTACAAGAACTTTTTTCTTTTGTATGAGCCATATGATAAATAAATACCCTGGGCTAGTTCAAGCCTTTCGAGATATCTGAGTACCTACCGGTAGCGATAGCAGATGATACGACAATTTTGAGCATCACGCTGGTAGTTCCGGTAGGTCAGAGCCAGAAGATTTACAGAGTACCGCATTCTAAGGTACCGCCGTCATGTTTTATCCTGTCAACTATAAGAAACAATTGCTTTTTGTTCAATCTTTGATTTTCTCGAATCTCGAGTAAAATATTTAGCTGAACATCTTCTTGAACTGGTGGATGACCCGATCTAGGACGATCTCTCGTATGACCCACTAGACAAAATTTTTGCTCTATTTTGCTAACGGTGGCACGCGTAATTGGTTCATCGTTAGGATATTTATTATTGAATAAATTGCAAATTTCTAATTGAGTGCGAGAGAATCTAATCTCAAGCCCAATATAAATCTGTGGAGTATGGAAAAGGCAACGGGAAACCACTCCATTAAATTTCCTTCCCTAGTCAGTCATCTTGGCTTCGGTCAAGTTGATAGCCAACGTTGGCTGAGCAGATACGGCACTTTAAGAAACCGATAATGATCAGAATTTCAATTCTTTGCCTTTCAGACAAGCGACGAACCATTTTGACATAGTTAAAAATATAAAAATGAATTTAAATACTTAAAATTTCGGTAACGGTTTTTTCGGTGATTCATGTTTTTGAGGGGGCTGTTATAGCAGACGGTGTACCTATGACGGCCCTATTTGACTAATTGTTTTAAAGTAAATTTATTGAAAACATTGCTTGCTTTCAAACCAAAACATGTTTTGAAATCTTGAGTGGTTTCAGAAGGAATAAGTTGAGGAGATCGTCACAGTTAACCTTCCTATACAAACTAAATACTAAAGTTGCACACAATGTTGTAATATTTTAATGACGATTGTTACCTGGATTTTACGCTCGCGTACAATGTAAATTTTTGTAGTATGGTTTCAGTAAAATAATAGAAATTATTTTCATCATTGTAATATTTTAAAAATCAAATATTAGTAAGTTAATGTAAAGTCAGTTATTTTAAAATTAAAATAAAATACGATCCAATGTCTTAGTTAAAATTTTATCGTTCGAAAAATACTACCGATCAAGTAGACAATCTGGGTGTAAGAATGTCAATTTACGTATTATTAAATTTATACATTAGGAAATAACGAATTCGAGTTTACGTAGCACGAACCTACCAGCAAAATTTTATGCTAACGATGGATTTTAGAATTATAGATTGGTTTTATATTCACGCAGCTAATTTGTATGCAATAATAAAAGCATGAGATATCCACGTACAGACATTTTCACGTGGGATCGAGTAGACAGGCCGTCGGTTGTACACATGCACGTGAGAAAGGTTGTTATTTTTCGAATCTTATCGAGACACATGTTTACATGTGTTAAAATCCAACGTTATAGCGTCTTTATGTTAAAATTTTGCTTGACAAAAAGCAACAAAAAATGTTAAAACTACGGCTGGTAGGGCTGATATCGAATTAACTTTCGGAGCAAAAAATAGACACGTTTCTGCAGGTCTATACAAATATTGCAGCTTGTCGACCAAAAAGTAGGAATCGAATCCACATTATTTAGAACCAATGCAATTCGACTGCATTATGCTATCTTTGTTTTCTGTCGAATTTTCGAAGACTACCGCCAATCAGCATGTCATTATACCGCGGTAGGAGAAATCTTAAGTTCCCCTGATTGTATTTTTCGCTCAAGTTTTTCGGGAGGAATGACATATAAGCGAGGCATTTGAATGCAAAAATCAGAGATTCTCGAATCACCCAAACGGGCAGCGGGCCGCTATGGCCTAGTGACGTTCCATACGCTTTTAAGCGGAGTTAATAAATTTACCACAGTAAATTAAATTAATCGGGTCTTATATGTTTAAAAGACTAATGATTGTGAACCAGGTAAATTAAACAATTATTATTGACGTTATTTTAAATCATTTTCGTATTAAAGATTTATGAACGTTACTTTAAATTATTTTGCCGCTGTAAACCAAGTATTTCACGAACATTACGTTAAACCATTTCCGTCTTGAAGATTTATAAACATTATTTTGAATTGTTTATCGTTATTTCCACTAAATATTTGTTGGACTCTAATGTGAATTGTCCGTTGTTTAAGTTAAACTTTATCGACGCGAATCACTCTCGTTGGTTAAATATTACTGGCGTAATTTAAGAATCAGTTTCGCCGTGGAAATGAAACACATTAAGATTGACATTATTAAAAAACAGTTTCGGGTTTTAAACCAGATGTTGCGTATAAGATAAATATTTCGAACCGTAATAATAGTGAATTATTCTCGTGCCATTAATGAAATGTTTTGAGTTGAAACTAAATTGTTTAAATATAAACAATTTTATCGAACACTTTCGAGTAAATTACGTTTTGGTTTGTTTCGTGGTACAATCCATTGAAACTAGATTACGTACGGTTTGCGCGAATTTAAGGTTGAAAAGACAGGACCGTCTCGAGTCAGTTTTAAGAATTATGAAGCATTCCACTTTCGTGTTTATTAACGAACACCCATTATCGAAGCATTCCCGATCTACCGAATCTTTTTGTCATCTCGAGTTTTGGAAAGGATTTTTATCTACCGACAATAGCGTTCTCACGCTGGACCATATCTAATTGGAAGACCGTCTCTACGATAGGAGTATACCTGTAAAATATTACGTAAGCATTTCTTTTATTAATATTAAGTATTATTGAAGTGATAACACGGCGATTCTTTGTGTATTCATAAAGCCATTAAATAGTGATTATATATCAAATTTTAATTCAATTTGTGGTGTACGGAGTGTAAATACATCGATGCACCACCACTGAAGACATAATCGATACTGTGAGTCAACTTTTTGGTTGTAAAATATTTCAAAATATTAATTGAGGCACCGCCGGTAAAAATAAACACATACAATTCTTATCAGAACCAGCCTACTGATAATAAATTAAACAGCGCAGATCCGGAATGAGCCATTCTTGAATTCATCGATCGTTAGACGGAAATTGTTCTTACGGGCGTCCTGCACAATGTTAACGTGTGGAGTGTGCAAGAAAGGCGTTACTAGATATGAAGATTGCATCAGATGCAAGATGAAGTGTGATACAACTTACCATATCAATTGCATAAATATGTCCTTAGATACACTGAGCCAGCTAAACAAAACAGGAGAAATAGAACAATGGAGTTGCTACCAATGCGAAAAGGGGAACATAGCCTCGAATTTAATCACCACTGATACTAATACCGGATATACCGCTACAACTAATGATGAAATTGATAACGAAAAACAACTATTACAAGAGGAGGAGATAGAGAAAAGAGCACTAGTTTTAGCCCAGGAAATTGTCGGTCAATGTGAGAGGATTGGCGGAGGTTGAACTACATACACAAGCTCACGTAAAACGAAACGAAACTCCCCGGATCCGCCAAGAAACGTGAGACAAAGAATAATAACAGAATACGGAAAACAGGTTAACCCAACTAACAGATTTCAAGTCCTAGAAAACTTGGAAGAATTAAATGCTGAAAACACAAATATAGAGAAAAACAAAAACAACCCCGAAATAATAATAAAACCACCCCCTCTTTATGTTGCAGAAATCCAAGATATAAATGGATTAACAGCATTACTTGACGGAGAGGAGGAAGTAAAAGAAAAATACTTACTGAAAGTTATACCACAAGGCGAAGTTAAGATAATGACTAAGGACGAAAAATCCTATAAGGCCACTAAAGCAGCCCTCGAACTGAAAGATGTAAAATACCACTCATATCAGATTAAAACCAAAAGGAGCTTTAGAGTAGTGATAAAGGGGCTCCATTATTCTATAAATACGAAATCCCTAAAAACGGAACTAACAACTAAATATGGACACGAGGTAAAAAGTATCTATAACATCAAAAGTCAAAGAGACAAACAACCATTGCCTATGTTCATCGTCGAATTGGAACCTAAGGAGAATAATGGAAAGATATATGAACTGAAACAACTGCAGAACAGCAAAATTAACGTTGAACCTTTGCGGCAAAATCGACAGATCCCGCAGTGTGCAAGATGCCAGCGACTTGGCCATACGAAAAATTACTGCATGCGTCAGCAGAGATGTGTCAAATGTAGCGGATTTCACGATAACAAAACCTGTCAAGTCTCCGAACGAAAGGATTTAAAATGTGCACTTTGTGGCGAAAACCACCCTGCCAGTTACAGGGGTTGCAAAGTCTACAAAGAGCTACAACAACGACAACACCCCACTCTACGACAGAAACCCCAGCAACAATTATATGCAAACGCTCCCACCAACACCCTACCATCCACAACAACGATGGAAGTTAATGTTAAAGAAAACAACGGCACATCGTATGCCACAATAACACGAAACAAAGAAGAAAATATAAAAAACCCCGATAAAACATCCCCAGAACCCTCAACAAATAAAACAGAAGACAGAATTTCCAGATTAGAAAAGCTAGTAGAGCAGATGACGTTACGTATGGACACTATGATGAATTTAGTGTCAAAACTGCTCGATAAGCTAAATTAATGGATCAAGACCTAAAAATAGCTGTGTGGAACGCTGACGGTCTAGTTAACCATGGACCAGAAGTAAAATCCTTTTTGGGAGAATACGACATCGACATCATGCTGATCTCAGAAGCGCATTACACAGACCGCAGCTATCTAAAGATCCATAACTACACCATTTACGTAACAAAACATCCAAATAACGCTGGCTGGGGTGGAAGTGCGATCATCATCAAAAACAAAATAAAACACTATGAATTACCTAAATACCGAACAGAGCACATCCAAGCAACAACAATAGTAGTCGAAGACAAGAAAGGACCAATAACCATATCAGCGATTTATAGTCCCCCGAGACACGCTATCAAAGAAGACCAGTATAAAGATTACTTCACCACCTTAGGTAATAGATTCCTTGCCGGAGGAGACTATAATGCTAAGCATTTGAGATGGGGTTCGCGACTAACAACCACAAAAGGCAGAGAACTGGTGAAATGTATGGACAAATATAACCTGGGAGTCCTATCAACAGGAAAACCTACGTACTGGCCGAGTGATGTAAACAAAAGTCCCGACGTCATTGATTTCTGTGTAACAAAAGGTATTCCATCGGACCATCTAAAAGCAGAACAAAGTTTCGACCTATCGTCAGATCACTCTCCTATTTTGGTTTCCCTAAGCTCAACAATTGTAAATAAATTAAAACCAGTATCGCTCACCAACAAATGGACAGATTGGGAGCTATTTAAATCATTAGTCGACGAAAAAATTGACACTAGGGTCTCCCTCATAACCACAAAAGACATTGATTTGGCAGTAGAATCCTTCATAACTACAATACAGCAATCTGCCTGGAACGCAACCCCTGAATTAAGTAATACTGTAACAAAACAAAATCAGTCCGACACGGTCAAAGAAGCAATCAAGGAGAAGAGACGACTCAGGAAGACTTGGATGACAACCCGATCGCCCCAAGACAAAGAAAGATTTAATAGAGCAGCAAGAAACATCAAAAACCTCATAAATGACGAGAAAAACCGAGCCCTACAAGAATACCTTGAGGGACTAACACCAACAGAAGCTACTGAATACTCCCTTTGGAAGGCAACGGCAAGGATCAGGAAAAATAAAGAAAACATACCCCCTATCAGAAAACCAGATAGATCTTGGGCAAGAACAAACAAAGAAAAAGCCGAAGTATTTGCTAAACATCTGGAGGGCGTATTCAAGCCCTTCGCATCTGAAATTTCCCAGGAAGAAGAAGATAAAATAGTTAATCTCCTGCAAGCACCACTCCAAATGGCACCACCTATTAAAGCAATAAAACTGAATGAAATCAAAAGGATGATCAAACATAATATAAATCCAAAGAAAGCTCCCGGATATGAACTCATAACCGGCATAATCATTAAACAGCTACCAGATAAAGCACTGATTGCCCTGATGCACATTTTTAATTCCATTCTAAGAACTGGCCATTACCCTTCGCAATGGAAAGTGGGCCAGGTAATACTAATACCAAAACCGGGGAAACCAACAGAGGAGGTGTCGTCTTACAGACCAATAAGTCTCCTGCCCATCTTGTCGAAGCTCTTTGAAAGGTTATTTCTAAATAGATTGAAACCAATACTTGATGAACTAAAAATCATACCAAAACACCAATTTGGTTTTCGTGAGCAACATGCAACCATAGAGCAGGTTCATAGAGTGGTCGAAGTGCTGAATAGCACATTTGAGGGCAAGAGATACTGTTCCGCTGCATTTTTGGACGTGTCACAGGCGTTCGATAAGGTGTGGCATGAGGGGCTATTATACAAAATAAAGACAGAGCTGCCTGCACCATACTACCAAGTGCTAAAATCATATCTAACTAATAGATACTTCATGGTGAAATACCAAGAAGAAACTAGCGAACTATATAGAATTCATTCGGGAGTGCCTCAGGGCAGCGTCCTGGGACCAATGCTGTACTTGCTGTTTACTGCAGACATACCTACTACGCCAAATTCAGTGACATCTACGTTTGCGGACGACACCGCCATCATGGCAACGAGTGAAATACCTGCCTACGCTTCGGAGAAGCTCCAGGAAGCATTGAATGATATCCAAAAATGGCTCCAGAAATGGCGCATTAGGGCAAACGAAGCTAAATCACAACACGTAACTTTTACCCTACGCAGGGGAACATGCCCTGGGGTAACCATGAACGGACAACAACTTCCCCAAGTAGAGTGTGCAAAATATCTTGGCATGCACCTGGATCGCAGGCTGAACTGGAAGCAACACATCTTCACCAAACGCAAACAACTAGGATTAAAACTTGCAAAACTGTACTGGTTGATTGGCAGAAAGTCTAAGCTTTCACTGGAAAGTAAAATAATTGTTTACAAGACGATTATCAAACCCGTGTGGACTTATGGAGTGCAGCTGTGGGGTACCGCGAGTGTATCAAACATTGAAATCTTACAGAGGTTCCAATCGAAAATATTAAGGACAATCACGGATGCACCGTGGTTTGTAACAAATAGATCCCTACACTACGACTTGGATATTCCCCTAGTACAAAAGGAAGCTAAGTGCGCGAGTGAAAAGTACTTGTCGCGGCTCAAACATCACCCAAATTCCTTCGCAGTGAATCTCCTGAACAACAAACACCCAGTGCCACGCTTAAAGCGCATAAATCCGCTAAATATAGTTCACCGATAAATGGTTGCTTTATAGATTATTCGACTGAGGTTTATCCAGTAACGTTACGATAATGTTTGGTAACTTAATGATATGTATGTTTGATCTTTAATGTAAGATTATAACCACCTGCTGAATTGATAACTAGATATGATGTACTATATAATAATCGATTATTGCTTAAGAGCAGATTTCGTTATGTATTTGGAGTTAAATAAAAAAAAAAAAGTATTATTGTACCTTGTGGTCAGTTTGACCACCATATTTTCAAAGAACCTTCAGTCCTACCGTGTAACTCGAATTCGCACTCTTTTGTATTCCTTTTTTTTGTGTATTAGTATTTATTTGGACGTGGTGTTATCACGCATATGTTGTCAATGTTTTGAAGTGTTTATTGAAGTAACGTAACATTTTGAATTTGTGTTTTATGTCATATTTGAGGTTTAATAAATCAAACCAGTTAGACTGTTCCATTTTGGTGAACAGCTGTTTAAATTTCAGCATTAATAATTTTATCGTTAACTTTTATGTTATTCAAGTCAGTGTAAATATTTTGTCTTTCAACATTTGTGGTTGTAAATTTGATTATACAATTGTTGTAAAGTGTCAAATGTCCTTGCATATTTCGTTTTTATTATATCTGCTTTATTATTTATTTATGTGTTTTATTGTCGTCATGTGTATGTTTTGTTTAGCTATTTTTGCCAAGGTAAAACCTATCAACTGTGAAGGTAATGTAATCCAAAGAGATGTCACCAGTGTGAGAGCCAACGCGATTAATCAGAAAGCTGTCGTGAACCAGCTTGGAAGGGTGAATCACGATTGTGGATCGCCCAATCGTTGATGAGATACCATCAAATCGCGACGTTTCGTCACAAGCCCTTTTGCTCGTTCAATCAACCCACCCCTTCGCGGCTAGAGCTAGTCAACCCTTAATTTTGTACGGAAGGTGTCTTGTTTGCGATTTGTAAGGTTACACGATACACATGTAAATTCAATTGGTACACCTTACTTTGCTTATGTTTACAGGGTGCATGGATTTCACTTGCGGGTGAAGTATTGGCTCTAGCCCCGACCCCTTCCACTAAATCTTACTACGTGCATTCTAGACAATAGTCGAATCTAATTTATGACCATTATATTTACATTTAAGGTGCCATTTGTATATTGCACGTGCTATGCACTTGAAATTTATTTCTACCTTGCGTGTTTGTTCTGTTGATTTTGAAAATTAAAAGCATGAAAATTGGAGATCCATGTAATGTATGGATATTTATGGCAATGAAAAAATATAGAGGAATACCTCAAATATAGGAATAGAAAAATCAGTACAAATTAATTAAAAATCTTAGTGCAACAGCATATTTGCTTACTGTAGTAGATCAACTGCATTTGATGCCTCATTAATTTTTACGGAAAAACGGCTGATTTAACATGAAAAGTAAAGAGATTGAATATTTAAAGAATAGCATGATAAAAACGCACCCGAAGGCTGAGCATCCTCCGACAATTAATTTAAAAGTTATATTAAAGAGTAAAGCTTTTGCTTAATCCAATTTTTCTAAAAAGTATTTTAAATATCAAATATTAATATTCAGGCTATGAATACGAAATTACCAATTTGCAATAGGAAGCTACTAAAAACAAAGGTGGTACCCAAAAATTAAGGTAGGATAGAGGTACCATTCATAATAGACTCTTGAAAAAGTTTTTGATTATTTTCAACTTCCATGGTAAACCCAAGGACACTACGAAAATTACTGAAGTATCCCAAAAGAAAAATCTCATTGATGAAAAGACAGAACCCTCCCCTCAACAATTTATTTAATAGTACTATTAATATGGAAAGACAGCAAATACCACTTTTGGCTATCTTTGATATTTTGGCCTATCCTTCTAGCCATTGATAAAAATTCATTTTAATTATAAATTTTAGTTTTGTATGTAACTTACTTGGAACACATTTCAACAAAAATGAAAATATAAAATTAAAAGCATATTAACTTTAAAGCAACATGAACAAAAAATTTGTATATTATAAAGTTATCTTATATTTTAGTACAAAACACAAATTTTAGCTTCTAAAAGACATCTACTTGTCTTGGAAATATACTTTTCAAATTGTGATACTATTCCCACTTCCTGTTCAACAGAATGACAATCTAGCAACACCAACATAACTATCATTTTTGTGACCCCATGTGGGGTAGTGATCATAAGGGGTGTCTCTGTCTATTTATTATTGTCGATTTTGATTGATTTTCAGTTTATATAATTTTATGTACTTTCGGTACTGAACATAAATAACCTCAAAATTGAAAAGGTGCCATTAAATTTGTTATATCGTCATATCAACATTTCCTCTGCATAGGAGATCAATTATTATTGCTGTTATGATATGTCGCTGCCCATTAGATATTAATTTTTATAAAACTATTTGAAGTGCAAAATGCAAATCTCACGTCAAATTTAAATATAATGGCCATAAAGTAGTATCTACTGTTGTCTCGTATACACGTCGGAATTATTGGAAAGTGTCGGGGGCTAGTGCTAGAGTAACTCCCTGAAAGTAAAGTTCTGAAAACGATGTTTAAATTCTGATTTATCGGGATAATTTTTAATTTTCATGTATACGTTATTAGCAATTTAGAGAGAAAAAACTTGGTCGACTAGAGCGAGTGGGCGATAATTCGATCGCTCGAGAGATTTAGTCTGAACAAGTTTTCTAGAACTAAATTTTAGAAGCAAAATTTATTAGGATAGAAATCAGGCTCGAGTTGTACTCGTATTTGCTAAGATAATTTCGAAAGTAAGTGTTGAAATTACGTACAGTTTTCTGTATAACACGCATTGAAATGTCCAAAATACGAATAAAACTATTTCAAACCTGAAAAGTTTGTTCAACTGGCGAATTTATTCCGTTTCAGCACAGAAACACTAATACAAATAAATAAGTTTCAAGGATTTATTTTTATTTATTTAAAGGAGGTTATTTTTGAAATGACCATTGATGTTGGTTAGCTGACAGTTAGTTGCTAGTTATTTAACAGGATTATTCACGAATTTTATAGTACAAATAATAATACGATAACATAAATATAATGAAACCTATATAACGAATTTAATTCGAAAATGTTTAAATAGTGACGAAATTTTTACGTGTCTGAAATTAGGATATAAGTATACCCATATAGACCAGTGCAGAAGCCTTTGAAAATGATAAAAAGTGAACAAAAATAGCAGTAGGATGAAACCCATTGGAAAAGGAAGAGAATATAACAAAAATGAAAGGAAAAATAATTTACGGGCGATCTGAGGTCGGGAAGTGGAAGGGGGTGAGTTTTAAGGGTAGAAAACTGTTTTTCTCGATTTCCGGAAAAACCACAAGTTCTATGGAAAAAAGTTAAATAGCAAAGTTGTAGGTAATAAAAAGATCTACAACTTTTGTATTTACACTTTTTTCACATAACCTCAAAATTTATGTGAAAAATTCAAATAACCAAGTTTTTGGTTTTTAATTTTTATCATTTAGAAAAAAAAAATTTTTTTCACGAAATTTTGCGAAAACTTACCTTTTTATGTCCCAAACACACTGTAATTTTTTTGATTTAAAATATTTATTTTTTCACCTTATTTTGACTTAATATCGAAAAAGCACCCTAATTTTCAATCGAAAATTCTCGCGTCAAAATGTCTGCTTTTTTAAAAAACTCGGTGGGCTTTTTGTTCGTTGAAATCTATACTTTTCGATGGTGGAAAAAAAAATACATTACTATGGTAAATATTCTCAAAAAATGCAAAGAAACGAAAACAACTCGAATCAGAAATTTTTTTTTTCTTAAATCATCATGTACAATTTTGAGCTATTTATTAAAATTTATACTTTAATTACTCGAAAAACGTAAGATTCCGTGTTACATTGATAAACAAAAAATTGCAAGTCGAAATAAACAACATCGTTCATGAAAATACACGTGCAGGCTGAGTTACTTTAAGAGAATTGTGACAAAGCTTAAAATTTTCGGATTCGAGTTTTTTTCGTTTCTTTGCATTTTTGAGAATATTTACCATAGTAATGTATATTTTTTTACACCATCGAAAAGTAGAGATTTCAACGAACAAAAAGCCCACCGAGTTTTTTAAAAATGCAGATATTTTGACGCGAGAATTTTCGATTGAAAATTAGGGTGCTTTTTCGATATTAAGTCAAAATAAGGTGAAAAAATAAATATTTTAAATCAAAAAAATTACAGTGTGTTTGGGACATAAAAACGTAAGTTTTCACCAAATTTTGTGAAAAAAAATTTTTTTTTGTAAAAGATAAAAATTAAAAACCATAAACTTGGTTATTTGAATTTTCACATAAATTTTGAGGTTATGTAAAAAAAGTGTAAATACAAAAGTTGTAGATCTTTTTATTACCTACAACTTTGCCATTTAACTTTTTTCCATAGGACTTGTGGTTTTGCCGGAAATCGAGATAAACAGTTTTCTACCCTTAAAACTCACCCCCTTCCACTTCCCGACCTCAGATCGCCCGTAAATTATTTTTCCTTACATTTTTGCTATATTCTCTTCCTTTTCCAATGGGTTTCATCCTACTGCTATTTTTTTCGGTTTCAAAAATTATCGGCACTGGTCTAATATGTAAGTCAAGTTTTTCAAAAAATTTTGTTTTAGAACTTCATATTTTGAGTCATTCAAAAAACTTTTCACGTTTTTTCAAATTCAGCTAACGTTTGCGTTTAAAGCGGTTTCTACGTATAATCCGTGTTAAATTTATTTCTTGGCAGAGCTGATCAGTAGGTAATTAGTTACTTTTTGGAGAAAGTTACTAACTAAAAGTTAGGTACCTTTGAGGTTAGAGTATTATTTAATTTTAATTATTTAATTTAGTTATTTAATTTGATACGCTCTTCTACACTAAATTGTAGGACCTTTTTCATTTATTATGATTGTTATACAGCTAGGATGAAATTTGTAGAATTGATACATTCTCTTCTTGCGCCTATACATATGAATAAATTATTTTGATTTAAAATTTTATATTGCAAAAGGAAAGAAGGCTCGATAATATTTAAGTATTTTAAAGTGCAATGTAATGTACTTAATTAACGATTTCAAGATTGATAAAGAGATGGTCTTTGTAATCGTTGTAAATTTTTGGATTTTAGAGCTTTTAGATTCCTTAAAATAGTCGGATATTATAATATTATGTTGTGTTTAGATTTTTTGCAAACCCCCATTTGTGCACTATTACGCATAGAGGTTAATAGCATGGATCTGAGCCTGAAGGATGGATGACAAGTTTCTCTGTGGCATACTAAATACTAGCTTGCATCTATGCTCGGGTAAATTAAGCTGTTCGTTTACGATTTTCCAATTTTCTTGGATAATTATTATTATATCTCCAAGGTCGCTCGTCTTTTAGCAACGCCTCTTCCTGATTTCTTAAACTTTTCGCGATTTTTACTGTTTCCTTGAATTTCTTTCTTGCTGCAAGCTTTTAACTTTCTGTTTAAGGCAGCTTTTCATGAGTTTTCAATTGTTCAATTTCACCGTTACACAATGCATGTTATGTTCGTAAACAAAGTAGTTCGTCTTAATTCCATTCTTATTCTATTTGAGATAATTCTCGCATTCTTAATACCGAGTCATTCTTCGATGGTTTTTCGGTCAACATCCTTTGGCGATTTCTTGAGTTTTCCATAATTTTTGTAACAAGACATTTATCGTATAACCGTCATTCTGATATATCCGAATTATCTTCATATGTTTCAATATTTCTTTTCATCTAATGTATTGTCGTTTTTTTTTAAATAAAATTTGCTGGGGTTTCAATATTATTATCAATTCAGGGTTGTTAGACATTTCTTTTGTTGGATAGTGAAGCGACAGAGAGTCGAATGGGAGTTGGTTCATTAGTCTTAATTGAACAAGGCATGTTAAAATTCGTATGGGAATTTTATTTTAAATAAAAGATTACTTTAGAAAAGTGTTTAAATATTAAGTTAAAAAAGTGTTGTAGCATTGAATAATAGGTGAAATAACAAGTAGACGATAAAAATGTTGCGTTTGAAAAGTGATTGTGCACATTTTGTAAGACGCACAATTGAATAGCAGGTGGTTGAGATAAAATTATATCAATTTGAAACAACGTTTAAAGTTAAAACTTTAAAATTGAAACTCTAAACTTATAAAAACTTTAAACTCATTTCAATTTGGATAACCCAAAGTGGGGATCTTATAAAATTAAGAAAAGAAACACACATAATATATTGTGTGTTATAAAATATAATTCTTTTTCTTCGTGCGGTTTTGCGTTTTACAAGATTTCTTCTTCTTCATATTATAGGACAATGTATTGTTTATTCCATACTGCTCTCGTACTTGGAGAATTTTGCATTTGTCAGGAAACTTCTGACGCATCCTATATATACCATAACAGTTTTCGACAGGAGTCATACGAGTGACAGGTAAAGCGCGCGCAAGTCGGTTCTATTCTGGGATTGAAGCTAGAAGGTTGAGTTTTATGACAACCATTTTTAAAGGATTTTGGTTAATTGGAAATGCGCAAGAATAAAGGGAGGAAGCGCTCGATCGCTGAAGCGTGAGGTCGATTTTTGATGACCACGAGAATTTTGAATCAACCGCCATTGAATCATCGATCTTGAATTTGTCAATAGGTTATCGACATTGAAATTTGTAGTTACCGAATAAGATAATTTTGTGATAGGAGATTTATGCGAAGGTTTAATTTGATTTGCGAAATTGGTTGGATTGGCAAATATTAAGACCATGGAAAATTAATAAAGTTTGGCCGACATTGAAAATTTCACAAATACGAAAATTTAGAGCTACACAAAGAAATTTTGGAAAATAAAGGAAATAATACAGAAGTCAGTAAGAGGGATGCGATGTTATATTAATGGAAAGAATTGGAATTGGAAAATATTTGAAGATTTAATGGACGACACCTACAGGAATTATAAGTGAGCAATTTTGTAAAATTGTATGAACCTTTATTTTGATGATGAAATTTTTATTGATGATCACTGCCAACGAATTAATTTAATTTTATGTAAATAAGAATTATCCTGTTATCAATATTATAAATTTGGATATTATTATTTTAAAGTTAAGAGCAAATTCAAAAGAACAAGCGAACACACAGAAATAACTTTGGGGATATAAAATTTCGGAAAACCTCAGGGTTTAATTTTTAAAAGGCTTCGTTGTCTTAAAAAAACACGACTATATATTTGGCAATTTTTAAAAAGATTTCCATTCTATATATAGAACCAAAGGGCAGTCAAATAAAGTACATTTTTGAACTAATGTAAATTTTTTATATTAGGGTTTATTAATTTGACGGTATTTTTATTTTATGCAAATGGTAAAATTTTTACAAATTTAATTTATAGTTTAGTATTATGGTGAAGTGATAGCAACAACATCTTGCCAAAACGACCGTAATTAGGTATTGCTGTTAGAGCCAAATCTTTTTCTGGATTCGGAGCGTATGTCGCAATGAGAAATTGCCAAAAAATTAAAGTATTTGCGGACGGCGGCTCAAACCACCCTAAAACGAATTGCTGATACTGACTCTTTAGCAAATCGACCCAAAAGTGGAAGAAAATGTGCGATAACCTCCAGACAGGATCGGTTTTGGAATCGTCAATGGATTTAAAAAGGAATTTACAAGCGCGATGTGGGGCCCATGTAACTTCACAAACTGTTTGACGCCGGTTGAAGGAGAGGAAGCTACACGCTCGCAAAGCTCGTAATAAGAATATGTGGATGACATAGTCATAATTGCAACGACAAATGAGGAAAATGATGGAGGTTCTTGAAAAACTGGACACAAAAGTATCACAAAAGTTTTTGTGTAAAGGCTGAAAATAAAAACGCATGGCACTATAGTAATGGAGAGACATGAGGATTAATCCATTTCAGAAGGCAGATTTGGAAAACTTCGAAAGAAGAGGTTCTATTCCCTCAGGAATGGCACCAACTTTCATTCATTCATTAAAACAAAGAGGAGTCCATCTTAAAACCACCCCAAAAGAAGAATTACAACGAACAAATTTTGAATAATCCCAGACGTCTGCTATAAATTAGTAGCCAAAATGCCTAATCGCATTAAAAGCGTCCTTAGGACAAAAGGTGGTGCTACAAAATATTAAAAGTAGTTATGAAAAGCACTGTTTCAATCTATGTTTGTAATTTGTTTATTTAAAATCCTTAAAAATTCCTAAAAGTTATGAATCTACAGGTAGCTTATTACATTTGGGCACTGCTGTATGCAGTATACAGATCAATTTTTAATTGCGTTAAACCATGGACTTCCTTAAACTAAGCTTAGCTTAGCATTGGTGTCCGTTTAGCCTCATTGCTAGCACTTTTTCTGTTTTTAATTTTTTTTGTTTGATAGCTTCTATTTCTCAAAACCATTCTTTTAATATTGTTAACCTTTATTTGTTTCTTGGGTTTTCTTGAGAAGCAAATTTGAATTCCGTTTCTTATGAACAACCGTGTTCAATTCTAGGTATTATGCAAGACCGGGTATGGTTGTCACGCTTTTTAGAAATCAATTTTTTATTGGTGTGATTTTTCAGAAACATGTAATTTGGACACGAAATTACAATATTTGTAAAAAAATTGCAAATAACCCTAAAATGTGTAGGAAATTGAAAGAATTGTGGACAATTATTGCAAGCAATTGGAGACCTTTGCAACATCTTACACTCTAAAATTGCATAGTGATGAATCCTCTGATAATTTTAATACGCAAGCTTTAGCTCTGTAGGTATAGTGTATTTCAAATTAATTGGAATTAAAAAAAGTCTAGCATCAAATTACGTTGTTATAAAAACATACAAACTATGCAAGGAAAAACAATATAAGAGATAAGATTATCGCGCCAACGAAAGCCCGCATTTCATACTCCACGTGGAGTAGTGTAGTTCTAATTGGTTAATATTTATAATAAGGACTTATTATTGGATAATATTTCTATTACGAAAATTCTCTTTGCGACTCCACGTGGACGCGTGTACCAGGTGTACCGTGTACAGTAAGTTTGTATGTTTTTATAACAACGTAATTTGATGCTAGACTTTTTTTAATTCCAATTAATTTGAAATACACTATACATAATTATATTTCATTATCTGTAAAAAAATTTAACAATTAAGCTGTATAGCTTAATTGTGGGTATATCGTAAAAGTTTAATTATAATCCTCATGTCGGGGTTGATTGTAACACATTGTTGGTTGTTACGTGTATTTTAAATGGAATAAAATAATTAAAGTAAAAAATGAAAATCTGAAAATCTGAACAATTCAGTGGAATCCAATATTTTTTATGGGTTCTTATTCCTCTGCAATATTAACGCAAAATTAAATGATATTATCTGGTTTTCATTAAGCTCATTTATAACTATACATATTCTTTTGTAAGGTTTTATACACTGAGCAGCCCCTATAATTTTCTGGGTGGTTTTCCCCACAATTAAACACTTGAAGTCTCTGTTGCGTTCTTGTCTTGGGCGTTCTTGTGTGGCATGGTCTTTCGTTTCTCTGGAATTGATGTGTTTTTTGGCGTGTCCAAAGCGATGGAATTTCAGACACTTTGGGCTTAGGGTTCTACCTTTACAACGGTGTTTAGTAACTTAGTAACCTTACAAATGTCTTTGTTCGGATTACTGACTAGTTCTAAAAGAAATAAGGGGAGATTTCGTTGTTCTTTTCCTAATGTTTGAGATGTTTTTCACTGTATGGTCTCATTTAATTGATTATGTTCTGTCGACTGGTGAATATTTTGAGTAACTATTCGAAAAGTACGATCCTGTTTCAGTTGGTAGGTATGATACGTTGTATGTTTTTCTTGCAATGCCTTAATTATTTTTGAGTAACATTCAGAGCTATTTGGTTGCATTTTTATCTGGTCACCATTCAAACTTTTTATTACATATGCATTTGAAGCGGACTGTTAAGAAGGTCACTCAAAAGCTCTTGATGTTTTCTACCGCTTCTACAAACATTTTTGGTTTTGATCGCCATCTGCAGGAGACTCTTCATCCCCATCTTCAGGGGATTCTTATATTTTTATAAACAACAGTAACTTTCGCTTTTATAATAATAGTATGTTAAATTACAAGAGACTGAAGCTAGCCATTTAATCTCACGTTCTTAGCAGCTTGCCGCTGTTACGGGAATCCCATAAGAATAAGAGATTAAGAGGCGCTTCAGGCTTGAGTAATTTATACTATTTTATACTATCCTAATAACAGCCGACAAAAAATAGCCGAAAAGGAAAATTGGAATAAACAGGTACAAATTAAGAGTATATAAATTGAAGTGGCTATTAAAAAACACATTGCAAAAGATAACAGTGTAATAATGCTTTTGTAATTATGCAATTTATAAAACTGTCTATTAATGTATCCCATTACAAAAAAATGATAACAGTGGTTGTATGACTAAAAGAAAGAGCGTATATTATAATTTATATAAAGCTTTGGCGACATGCAACGCCTACAAGTCGAAACGAATATCTCATTGCAATATGATAATGCATTCCTTTGAACGAAGCGATAAATAATGCTAACGTAAGATAAAATATAGCACATAGACTTTTGTGGAGTCCATAATTATGAGGTCATATTATGATCCCTTGGTATTAAATGGCACCATGGGAGTAAATTTACTAATAAACGCCACGTGGGACTGAAGAAGGTCATTACGAACTGCAAGAGTAGTCATAAATCCTTGATAAACGCGCTAGGATTGCATAAACTATATGTTAAAGGCGTAGTTTTTTAGCATTCAAACAGCAAGTAAAATGCATTGTGACGACCAACCCGCGTGCTAACCATCCCCGGTTTCCCCTAGCTATCTATAGGTACTAGGTACTTATTGTGATTTTTCATTTACTGTCAGTATACCTGAAGTTTTAAGTCTCTTGCCACATTATTGCGCTTCCAAGGGATTAAATCTATATGCACAAGATTATGTCAGCTGCACATCATGAATTGCAAATTGTTGGTAAATATGCAAAACTATAATATTATCGTATAAGTGCATTTTCAACACCAAAAACATTTCGTGTTGAATAATTTCACAATAACTAGTTTCCTGATTGAACAGTCACATGCATCAGTAAATGTCAACGAAGCGTAACTATTCAGGACTTTAATACAGCAAAAATCATTAATATTTTTTCAGATTTCAATAAGTGGTCAAATAGTTTATAGTCACTTCTGTAAAATTGTGAGTAGTAGATCAGAATTAGATTTTTAATTCACATCATTATAAACGATTGTTATTTTCATTTTACATTTTTTCCAGTACAGATCTGATAAGACTAATGTCACGAGTAAAATAATGAATAAAGTCGAGCTAACTATAGACCTATGTCTACAATGTAGTAGATAACAATGATTAAAATAATATTGAGAATGCGTTCCCAAGATAATTTAAAATAATTGCAGTATAACTTATGTCATAATAAATAACCCTTAAAATTATTGTGCTATAATAATTATGATAATACTTTTCGTCTTTAGCGTTGGCAGTACACATAGAATAATAATAAAATTATATGATATTCGCCGCTATTACAAAAGTGTAACTTTTCTAAGTTTCATAATTGTTTAATAAAGTTTAAGTCGCACAACCGTGTGGTTGTACATAATATTTGGTGATATTTTACAATAAATAAATAAAAATTTTGTTAACCCACGCTAGCACACGGGTGGCCTAGAAATTACATGGGCGCACGGGTGAGGCCTATCAGGCCCATAGTTAAAGGGCGTGTAAAAAATTTGTCTATTTGTCTTCTATCTTCTCTTCTATATAAATAAAAATGAATGTGAAAACCTTTGTCACGGCATCACATGATAACGGCTGGACCGATTTTGTTAATTTTTTTTAAAAAGTGTTTGTAATAGTCCGTAGATGGTTCTTACGTAAAAAAAAATTGGAAAAGTTGCCCGGGAAGTTGGAAAATTCGGGAAAAATTGAAAGTGCTTTTTATACCGTCAATAGGTGGCGCGACCTTAAGTACCTTAAATACTTAAAGGTAATTAAAGTACCTACTTTATTTCTATAGTGAAAACCATTGTCAAGGCATCACTTGATAACGGCTGGACCGATTTTGTTAATTTCTTTTTAAATTGTAATAGTCTGAAGACGGTTTTTACGTAATAAAAAAAGTTGCCCCGGAAAGTTGGACTGAATCGAGAAGGCTGCAAGTAACTTATAAAGACTGTAGTGACCGGGAATTATGTATTAACGGATAATCCGGATTAAATGGATAATCCCATACGGAAATGCTATATAAGTGAAACTTTTTATATATTAAATAATAACTCAAATCAAATATAACTAAAATGGTGACCCCGAATGAAAACGAAACAAATAAAAAAAAAAAGGTCCTGGTAGTAATCATAATACAAATAGAAGAGTATTTGTACACAAAAATTTACAATTGTGTTCACACGTATTTATTCGACACGACGCAATCCGTAAACCGTTACAACCAACATACGACGGTCCATATACGGTAATATCAAGAAATGAAAAAGTATTCAAAATCAATGTAAAAGGAAAACCTACGTCAATATCGATTGACCGATTGAAGCCAGCGTACATTGTAGCAGAGGAGCCTATGGAACAAATGACGAAAACAGACCGAACTCACACAACAACACGATCAGGAAGACAAGTCAGATACCCTAGAAAACTACGCGAATGAGTGTTGTAACATAATCCCAGTAACAACAATATTGAGACGACACGTACAACATTCGCATACCTTGTATACCTCCTTCGGCTATCTCACTAGAAGGGGGGTAATGTAGTGACCGGGAATTATGTATTAACGGATAATCCGGATTAAATGGATAATCCCATACGGAAATGCTATATAAGTGAAACCTTTTATATATTAAATAAATAACTCAAATCAAATATAACTAAAAGACATTGCAAAAGGTCTATATAAGCTGCACAGAATAGATTGTGAATCGTAGCTTTTGTTCACTTTGTACCACAAAGTGAATCAATTATCCGTTGGTTCAAAAATGGTTCATCGTTATTGCGCCGATAAACAATACTATTTTTTCATATATACTATGATTTTTTATCTACAGTGGCGACTTGGACCGATTTTGTTATTTTTTTTTAATGTTCGTAATATATACTCCGAATAAGGTTGTTAGGTAATGAAATGCTGGAAAAGTTGTTCGGAAATTGGAAAATTCGGGTAAAACTGAAAGTTCATTTTAGTTAAATAAGTGATCAACAGATGGCGGCTCTAATTTGGAAGTCATAAAAAATTACTTTAAAACCAAATGAAAACCACGAATAAATTAATATATTACGCCTGTCAATTTATTTAGTAGCGCTATCTATTGATAATATGTTTATATTTGATCCGGTGATTGATATAAATCAGGCAGATAATGCCGGTGTAGCATTACAAGGTTTGTTATTTTTTTTTTAAATTAATTTGTAATTTGGTTATTAGGTTTTGATTGGCGACACGTTAACCGTTAGTACGGCTCTGTCACATAGTGAGGTTTGATAACGTATTTTTGTTTTGTTCGCCTCAATACTGGGGTGATTTAGAAAAAAAGCAAATAAGGAAAAAAGCATTTTGCAAAAATTTACCTCGCGTAGGCGGTTCTCCCAGGGTGAGGCAATTGCTTTAATTCAATTCGTCTGTCGGGTCACCTTATGAAAAACTGAAAGTGCTTTTTTGATTCGACAGTAACAGTCACTCACCAACTTAAAGAATCAAATTTTGGTTGGTAATATTTCTAACTGGCATGTAGCTATATAAGATATACTTCATTGCATGGAGTAAAATAAAACCAAAAGATTTAAAACGCTCAAAATAATACTGATAATTAAAACGAACAGAATGCCGCAAATAAGATGGAGTAATTTAGGTCGCAGAACTCGCAATGCTGCAACCCAAAGATATATTCGAAATAATCGAACTGCAGTGCAACGCGAGGAAAATGAAATTGAACGGAATAGTGCAAGAAGGCCAAGAAATGTTGCGTTGAATACTCATCGAGCTGCTTTCCGTTACAACGTGACAATTGATTACGGTGCAGACCAATCCGTTGCTATTGGATCCATGAGCGTTGTGTGCCCACATTGTAAGGCATTGAAATACAAAACTGAAGCCCCTGGATTGTGTTGCGCAAGTGGAAAAGTCAAATTGGCGCCATTGGTCCCCCCACCAGAACCATTGCGCTAATTAGTTTCTGGAGCAAGCACAAATTCCAAACATTTCTTAACACAAATTCAGAAATACAACAGTTGTTTCCAAATGACTTCATTTGGCGCAACAAATGTGGTGCGGGACAATTTCATGCCCACTTTCAAGGTAATTATTACACAATCTTATTTAAACATTATTTGACAACAACACTATTAACATACATTAACATTTACAGATTCAAGGACAAATATATCATCGAGCAGGTTCGCTATTGCCGCCTCCGGATGCAGGCTTTAAATTTCTGCAGATTTTTTTCATGGGAAATTCACCACAAGAAGTAGATCAACGTTGTGCATACAACAGTTCGGTGAAAAGACCAATCGTGGAACAACTTCAAACTTTTTTTCATCAACACAATGAATTTATTGCATTGTTTAAAACCGCACTGGACCGCATGCCAACTGATAATCACAAAATTGTAATCAGAGCCGATAGGACGCCTGCGGGAGAACACGCAAGACATTTCAATGCGCCAACAATTGATGATGTCGCCATTGTCGTCGTTGGAGAAAATTTGGAATCACGTGATATCGTTCTGCAACGGCGAAACGATCAGCTGCAGCGTGTGTACGAAACGCACCGATCATATGATGCGTTACAATATCCCATCATATTTTGGCAAGGTGAAGACGGTTATGATTTCTCGCACAAGATGGTAAATCCGCTTACAGGCGCTGAAACGAACAAAAAAGTCAGTTCAATGAACTACTATTCATATCGATTGATGGTTCGTAAAAATGATGACAATCACATATTGAAATGCCGTCTATTTCACCAATATGCTGTCGATATGTACGTCAAAATTGAAACTGAACGGTTGCTATTTATCAGATTGAACCAGACAAACCTCCGTTCTGAAGAGTATATTCACCTTCGAGATGCCATCAATACTGACGGAAACGCACAGAATATTGGCCGCATGACGATTCTCCCAGCAACGTACGTCGGAAGTCCACGACATATGCATGAGTACGCTCAAGATGCCATGTCCTATGTTCGCCATTACGGCACACCAGATTTGTTCATCACGTTCACTTGCAATCCGCAGTGGATAGAAATTCGACACGAGTTATTCCCTGGCCAATCACCCATCGATCGCCATGACATCACAGCGAGAGTCTTCAAACAAAAATTGAAATCATTGATGAATTTAATTGTGAAGCATCTCGTGTTCGGCGAAACGCGCTGTTGGATGTATTCAGTGGAGTGGCAGAAACGCGGATTGCCACACGCACATATTCTCATTTGGTTGATTGAGAAGATAAGACCGAATGAAATCGATGATGTAATATCAGCAGAAATTCCCAATGAAGAAGAAGATGCAGTCATGCATGAGGTTATTACTAAGAACATGATTCATGGCCCCTGTGGAACATTAAATAACAATTCTCCGTGTATGGTCGACGGAAAATGTTCGAAGCGGTATCCAAGGGCATTAGTTGCAGAAACAATTACCGGAAATGATGGTTATCCAATGTATCGTCGCCGATCGACTGCGGACAATGGAAGATCAACAATTGTGAAAGTTAATTAACAGGAAATTGAAGTAGATAATCGTTGGGTTGTTCCGTATTCGCCATTACTATCGAAAACATTCAAAGGGCACATCAACGTCGAATCTTGCCATTCCGTGAAATCCATCAAATATATCTGTAAGTATGTGACCAAAGGAAGTGACATGGCTGTGATTGGAGTTGATGCGGAGAATTCCAAAGATGAAGTCACTCAATACCAATTGGGCCGCTATGTTAGTAGTAACGAAGCAATTTGGCGCATTTTTTCATTCGCCATTCATGAAAGATATCCCACTGTTGTACATTTGGCAGTACATCTGGAAAACGGACAACGAGTGTATTTCCATCCTGATTATGCAGCGGATAGAGCGGCACGGCCACCGTCAACAACATTGACAAGCTTCTTCTCGGTTTGTCAAGCAGATGCTTTCGCTCTCACTTTGATGTAGGCTGAAATGCCACGCTACTACACATGGAACGCATCATCGAAATCTTTTCAGCGTCGAAAACAAGGTACACCAGTTGAAGGACATCCAAATGTATTTGCTTCAGACGCTCTGGGTCGCATCTACACTGTGCATCCAAATAACGAAGAATGTTACTATCTTCGATTGTTGTTGGTGAATGTTCGTGGTCCGACGTCGTTTCAACAACTAAGAACCGTTAATGGTCATCTGTGTGCGACTTACCGTGAGGCGTGTCAACTCTTACATCAGTTGCTCGAGAACGATTCGCATTGGGACAATACGCTCAAAGATTCCGTCATATCTTCATCACCGCATTAAATTCGCACACTGTTTGCGATTATCATATCCACATGTTTCCCTTCGAATCCGAACGGTTTGTGGGTCAAATATAAGGACGACATGTCTGAGGATGTTTTGTATCGTGTGCGACGCCAAACTTTAAATCCTACATTGCAAGTGACTGCAGAAATTCACAATGAGACATTGATCATGATAGAAGATATGTGTTTATTGATGGCGAATAAATTGTTGCCGTGTTTGGGCATGATATCACCCAATCGTTCAATGCACGATGCATTTAACCACGAGTTACGAAGAGAACAACAATACGACACCGAAGCATCAGCCGAAGCAGTTCGTACAAATGTTTCGCGATTGAATCAACAACAAAAGACTGCGTACGACTCTTTGATAGAAGCTGTGAACAATGGAACTGGCGGAATTTACTTCCTGGATGTTCCCGGAGAAACTGGAAAAACGTTCTTAATTTCATTGCTTTTGGCGAGGATTCGATCGCAGAATGAAGTTGCCCTAGCATTGGCTTCATCTGGAATAGCAGCGACTTTGTTGGAAGGCGGACAAACTGCACATTCTGCCTTGAAATTGCCACTGAACATGCAAATCAACGAAACACCAGCTTGCAACATGGCTAAAAACAGCGCAATGGCGAAGATTCTACAGATATGCAAATTGATCGTTTGGGACGAATGCACGATGGCCCACAAGAGGTCACTGGAGGCGCTGGACAGAACGTTGAAAGATTTTCGTGACAATCAAAACATTTTTGGTGGAGCCATGATTCTATTGTCCGGTGATTTTCGTCAGACTCTTCCAGTTATTCCACGATCAACTGCAGCTGACGAACTGAACGCATGCTTGAAATCATCAAATTTGTGGCGGCATGTGAAGACACTCCGATTGACGACTAACATGCGAGTGTTTTTGCAACAAGATTGAAATGCAGATGTGTTTTCGAAGCAATTGTTGGACATTGGTAATGGGAAAATCGCTGTTGACATCTCCACCGGATTTATCGCATTGCCCACTGATTTCTGTCAGTTGACCGAATCGAAGGAGGAGCTCATTCGGCGTGTTTTTCCGAACGTAGCGCAGAACTTCAAAGATCATAATTGGCTGAGCGAACGAGCCATATTGGCGGCGAAAAACAAAGATGTCCATGTGTAACGTGGAAATCCCGCTCGCAGAGTCTTGAAATTTTTGCGAAAATATTGTTAGAATCAAACTACATTATTTCCCGTCTTTTTGAATTTTTAAAATCTAACTTTTAAAAATTGTCACATATTTCTTGGTCAATTCAAATTAGAATCAAGGAAATAACGAAATCCCGTCTTAGTAAATTTTTAACATCAAAATATTTTTAGAAACGTATATTTGCAGGTCGAATAATATCTGTAAGAGATCTAGTGTAAATTAACAGACGAAATTATATTTTTCAAACGTGTAATAATTTAAATTTATTACAATGGTTTTTAATCACGTCCATCCCAAATCATACGATTGGAATGATATTTCGAGACTAACGTAGCACAAATTAAGAATCTGGGCAGTCATCAGTTTTGCCTTCATTCCAGTACTGTTTTGAATTTACGTCCTCTCGCATAGGTACATAGTTAACAAATTAGTTGGACATGTAGAAACTTTAAATTGGAATAGCGTTGTTCGCTGCAATTTTATTTCAAAGTTGCACATGTGCCTGTCAAAACCACGTTGATTTATGGATTTTATTTTCTTATCTGTACACGAGTACATGTGGCGAACCCGAGCATAGATATTTTAACGTTACGTTTATGAGGATTTCGCAATCATGCTTTGCCTTCACAGATGGCAAAAAACTTTAAAAGTATACCTTTTTGTTCCACAAAAAATTATAAAGTAAACATTCAAAATGCAATAACACCAGCTGCATTTTGCGAGTTCAGACAAGATTTCGTAGGAAGAAAGACAAAAGTGACTCGTTTCACTTGAATTTTTCTGGCCAATCAGGTATCGAGGTCGAATTTAAAGACCAATTATAGACTTTTCTGGAAGAAATATGGAAGGGTTTTTATCCCCACGACCATCGAAAATCACATAAAAGGCACTGCAGAGCCCAATTTTAGCTAAGATTCCTTAGGGATCTTCAGGTCCGAATCTATGTCGGCCTGAACAGTGATCATGTAGTATCCAAAAACTCTGCCGGAAGTACTTCCGAGCAATGAGATAGCGCCAGTGCAGGCGGAATTTTAGTGTAGTTGAATACAAGTCAATTATATAAATTTTACCAACGTAAAATTTTAAATCATTTAACAGTCATTTTGTGTAATATAATATGTGCAACAGTGCAAATAGGTAACAGATTTTTTATCGAGTATACGAACCTTCATCAATATGGAACGGCATCATTTGATTTAATTATCATTCGGTCATTTAGTTATGTTTTAATTCTTTCTGGACATGTTAATTAAATAGTATTAAACTTATTGAATTAAAATCAGTTTTCGAATCAAACATTTAACGCTTTTAGTATTAAACTTATTGAATTAAAATCAGTTTTCGAATCAAACATTTAACGCTTTTAGTATTAAACTTATTGAATTAAAATCAGTTTTCGAGTTAAACATTTAACGTTTTTGGAATTAAACTTAGTGAATTAAAATCAATTTCGGTTTGAACTATTAACGCATACATTAATGCAAGTTTTTATGTAAATCATTTCGGCATAATAAACCAGCGGTCGATATGTACGCGCCGCTCGATATGGATCATTTTATCGAACCTTCTTTAAGTGTACCACGTAATCCAGATGTTTACGTGCATCACATGTGGACATTCTTTCGAGATAACTTTTTATTAATTAAGAAGGAACAGTACCGTACTCCAATATTTTATTTCGTGTAGATTAAATCAGTGAAATTTAAAGTCGAGGTTATTATTTAACAAACTCGTTCGTGTCATTCTAACGCAACTAATCCGGCTGCGCGAAACTGACCACGGTCAGATCCGGATCAAGTTAATTTTATCGGAATTGGAAACTCTTATGTTTTGTCATCATCTTTTACCGAATTACCTTCAACATTTCAACGTATTTTATGGTCATCTCGATTATGGAAGAACATTATTCCCGTATCTCATATTGGCAAATCTCATGGAAATTCCGTTTGGAACACATCAGTATCTTATATGTAAGCATTACTTTCGTATTTTTAAGTATTATTGTATTCTTGGTCAGTTTTGACCATTACATTTTACCACCTTTCAGGTGTACCTTGAAAGACGATCGCAACCTCTTTGTATGTCCTTTTTATGTGTTAATATTCTAAATTGTTTATTAAAATACCGTCATATTCTTCGAATTATGTTTTACGTAATATTTAAGATTAATAAATTAAACCAATCATATTTCAAATTGAATTTTATGTCATGTTTGATAGTAACTGAATTAAATCAACGTCAAGTCAATATTTTTAGTGATAACGTTTCATCCTTTATTCAAGTCAAGTTTTTCACATTTGAGTTTTTGTAACACCATGTAGCTGTAAATATGATTAGACATATGTTATAAATTACCAAATGCCCCCTGTATATTTCGACATTATATCTTTATTATTTATGTTTGTGTTTTTATTATTGTTTATGTGTTTGTTTATTTAGAGATGATGTAAGGTAAGGTTTTATAACAGCAAGATGTACCTGTAATCCAAAGAGAGGCCACCAGTATGAGATGTTCGCGTTTAGCTTTGTCAACAGCTGTCGTGTATTCAGCTGGAAAGGGGCGATTTGCACCCCTTTCGAATGAACCTTGGTTCAGAATTCACGTGGCGCCCTTTTGACTCCGTGTGTAAATATACTCCCCCCCCCGATTTTGATATAACATCATAACTCGCGATCGAGGATTGCCCGGTCGTCGAGTGGAAACACACGCTTTGCGACGTGTCGTCACACGACCCTTTCATTCCTTTCACCAACCCACCCCTTCGCGACTTCGAGCTAGTCAACCTTTTATTACCTGTTGGGAAGGTGTCGTGGATGCAGAACGTGGTGTAACAGGATAATAATTTGGCGCCCAACGTGGGGCTATCGAGAAACCCCTGCTATCGATAAAGCCCTTTTGGCATGTTATGGTATCGAATTTTTTTTTTGTTTGAAAATCAAGTAAATTCCAAATTAATTTTTGTAAGTTAAAAAAATAATTTGGCGCCCAACTAAGTGGCTGTCGAGAACGCCTTTTTGGCATTTCGTGTTGAATTTTTTGAAGTCCGTCAATTCCGAAATTTTTTTGTGAAATTGAGTAGTTTTCAAGTTTAAATAGCACCACAACCGCGTGTAACTATCGAGAAAGCCCTTCTGGCATATCGTTGTATTTTTCTTTGAAGCCCGTAGAGTCATTTTTGAATTTTTGAAATTTTAAAGTTTAGTGAAGCGCATGAATGGACTAACGAGATTCCGTGACGTCATCATGGTTCTTTAGCGAAGTGCATGAATGGACTAACGAGATTCCGTGACGTCAAGTCCTTGCGTGTTAAGTTTAAATTTTGTCGAGATTTTTGTTGTAGGTAATAATCATTCATTGTCCTTTTAGTAACGAAATTTTGTTTTTAGAGTAACATGTAAATTATCGGCCGTGTTTTGTCGAATTAGATTTTTAAATTAGTTTAAACAATTTTAGTTTTAGAATGATATGTAAAATTGTACCGGACAAGTTCGGAAAAGACGAGTTAGGGAATTCAACGTCCAATTGTTTATTGGAAACTTTTAAACAACCCCCTCCCGACGAGGTGTTGGTTGACCCAATTATGACTTCCGTTTTGAAACCACATTTTAGACAATTTCGAGTTCAATTTTAGTATTCTTTTTGTTGTAAGAAAGTACGAGTGAATTTTTCTTTTTTCAAGTACATCTCGTTACGATTAAAGTAAATCATTATCAGTATTAAGTGAGTCACTATTGTTGCTAAATTTTTTTTGTTGATAAATATTTGTTGTATTAGATTTTAAAAGGAAATGTTATTTTGACATTTACCTTGAGTTTATTTTCGTCACGCATTTATAGGTTGGATCGATGAGGTCAGGTTTGGTGCGGACCACCACTGACTGTGGACCGAGACAACCCAAGTTTTTTCTCGCTTAGGTAATGCCGTTTTTGCGGGTTTTAGCTATCGTCCCGTGTATGACATTTAAACTACGTACACTATCGCTTACGTATGGCGTTATGTTGCCACCCTTAAGTTTTGTTGAAAACTTTTTGTGTTCAATCAATTAAAGATTGACTTTTACCGTTTCGTTTTTTTTTCTTTTGCAAACTGTCCGGACGACAGCGAGCACCTACCTTTTCTATGAACCCCTATACAGGAAACCACCCCTGTTCTCATCAAATAAATCTCGAAGTTTTTGTGATAGCCTAAGGAATCTCTCCGTCAAGGTAAGACGTTAAAATACATCCCGTGTTTACCGCAACCCTTGTCCTTGTGTATAACGATACCTACCCTAACGAACAACCCTTCAGGAATACATCAACCCTCCCTCATTCCGAAAATTTTTTATTTACGCATTCGTATTCCGTCCTTAGCAATTGACATTAAAAGGCTTTAATATGCGTCTTCTACGCACCTTTACGAACTACCCCTACGTACCGTTTTTTATCGAATCATTTTTTTTAAATTTCGTCTGTAGCGATTAAGAATAGAAAGTTGTAGTTGTGTCCAGCACACATGTTTACGATGGATTCCGTTTATGTTACGCACGCATGTTACGCGCTCGTTTTATACGTTTTTATGCCAGTGACGTCGTACAGTCATTACGCATCTTTAGTTTACTTTTGTCTCGAATAAGACACAAGCGTTTCGCACGCATCTTACGCTTACTACGGGTCACGCATTAACGCACTTCATGTAGGTTACGCATTTAGCTTTTTTAAATTAAAGTAAATTTTTTTTGAATTTGATATCGACCATTAACGTAAAGTTTTTTTGAATTGAGGTGAATGTTTTCTTGAATTTAGTTGAAAGTTTTTGAACTTAGTCAATTTTTTTTGAATTTAGTATGGACATTTAACGTAAAGTTTTTAAAGTTTTTTGAATTTAGTATGGACATTTAACGTAAAGTTTTTAAAGTTTTTTGAATTTAGTATGGACATTTAACGTAAAGTTTTTAAAGTTTTTTGAATTTAGTATGGACATTTAACGTAAAGTTTTTAAAGATTTTTGAATTTAGTATGGACATTTAACGTAAAGTTTTTAAAGTTTTTTTTGAAGTTACTTGAAGTTTAACGTAAAGTTTTTTGAAGTTATTTGATGTTTAACGTAAAGTTTTTTGAAGTTGTTTGATGTTTAACGTAAAGTTTTTTGAAGTTATTTGAAGTTTAACGTAAAGTTATTTGATGTTTAACGTAAAGTTTTTTGAAGTTATTTGAAGTTTAACGTAAAGTTTTTTGAAGTTATTTGAAGTTTAACGTAAAGTTTTTTGATGTTTAACGTAAAGTTTTTTTGAAGTTACTTGAAGTTTAACGTAAAGTTTTTTTTGAAGTTTTTCGATCGAAGTTTATCGTGAAGATTTTCGAGTTAATGCTGAAGTGTTAGGGAAAGTTAAGTATCATTTCGGGTTGAAGTCAGTGTGTCCCTGTCGCGTCACACACACTGATTATGTCGCACCGTCTATCGCACGACGCAAAATTGCCAACCACCAACCACCGTCTATCGCACGACGCAAAATTGCCAACCACCAACCACTGTCTATCGCACGACGTTAAATTGCCAACCCCTTTCGTTGGTATCGAGTACCGGTTAGAGTAGATGTGTTTTCGTTTCTTTATTTTTTTTGCTTAAAGTTAAGATCTTTTTTAGAATGCCATTGCTATGGTCATTATATCGTACCGTGTTGTATTGTTTGGACCCGTGTCCAATGTGAGACAAATCATTGTCGCAACACATCCTTTAGGGAAAGTTTTTTTGTAACGCCCCCTCTAGGAAATTTTTATCGAGATCTATTTTTGGTAGTGAGATTGTATTGGTTGATAGTTGTTTAGAGTAACCCGCTTCTCATTGAGTTATCGTATTATCAGGCTGGACCTAGTTCCACTGTCAGATAAAATTTTTTTTGGACGTTGATCCACAGTTGGATAACGATACGAACCCCGAGGTTATTGAGTAATTTCGTGGACTTAGTCCATTCCCCGGTGAATTATCGTCCCATCTTTTTCGTTTGGCGGACTACAATCTGCCCCAAAGGAACCTTCTTAGTAAGGGAATTTTGTACAGAAGTGTGGGTTAACAACTCGAAGCAACACTCTGGGAAACTTACCTTGTTAGGGAATAATAGATTAACTGCAATCAACCTACACGGTTATAACATCTGCCGATCCACGAAAGGAAAACCAATCGCAAGTTTTTTTCTCTGTTTCACCAACGATAATTGATAAAACAGACAGTCCCCATCTACTGAAGTGCATCAAACGGCTTTGTAAATTTGATCCAGCCAAGCACACGTCTTTTTTTACTCTGCTTTTTCAACGACAATTGAAAAAGGCAGACAGTCCCCATCGACTGAACATTTCATGAACGGCATTGTAAATATGAGTACGCCGATGAAGTGCTACCTTAACTCAGGTCTACCCCGATCTGGAGTCCGGTGTCTTCATAGACATTTGTGGGTTCCACGGTCAGCGAATGATCCCGTGATTTCGCGAACCGCCCTCTCATGTAGGAGTCACTACGACACAAGGATTGGCTAAGCCTAGGGTTAGGGGGATTTTTTTTTTCTCGCTCTTGTAGTATTTAAGTTCGGTTTAGGTTTCGGTTAAGTAGCGTTAAGTTCAGTTTAGGTTTCGGTTACGTTTCGGTTAAGTTTCGGTTAAGTTAGCTTTAAGTTTCGATTTAGTTAGTGTTAAGTTTGGATATCGTTAAACTCGTTTTAAGGTGTTAGAGTTAAGGAAGATTGTTATTACGTCCCAGTCGTACGACATAAAACTGCGTGTCAAATATTTAAACGGGTTATTGTTTCGTTTCCCTTGTTTATCTCGCTTGTCATTTTTTTTGTAATCTCGAACTTTGTTTTGAATCTTAAGTCAACCATTTCCGAAATTTTTTGTTTATATGAAGTTAGAGGGTATGCTTAGCGATCCAAGGGATTAGCTACCCCGCCGATCGGTTAGTAAGCCAAGTATCGACTAGTGTTGCGTTAGACTAGCTACCTAAGGGCACTATTAGTCATGCGGTAATTTCGTAGTTACGTTTCGGCCTTTTGAAGAGAAAGTATTTCTCACAATTCTTCAGTTGAATATGTTAAAGCCACTTCATTCAGTTTCAGCATACTTTCAGGTGCAACCCGGACGGTTGTCACCGTTTTGAACTTTAATCAGTTTTCGAATTTTTTTTAAATTTTGTTTTTCGTCTTGTTTAACAACAAGTCTCTTCCCGTTTAAGATAATCAGTCCCCATCTACTGAAGTTGTAAATAGAACCGGCATTGTAAATATGATCCAGCCGAGGAAGTATTGCCGACAACTCAGGTCCAAATCTATCTGGAGTCCGGTGTCTCCATATACACTTGTGGGTCCCACGGTCAGCGAATGATCCCGTGATTTCGCGAACCGCCCTCTCCTGTAGAAGTCACTACGACTCACAGACTGACCAAGCCCAGGGTTCGGTGAACCTTCTTTTAGTTTTTGTTTTCGTCTTAGGTATCCCTAGATACGCTTTGACATTTAGTTAAGACTTGAATAATGAGATATTACATTTTCGATGTTAAATCCAAGTAGGATAGATTTTTTTGCCAGGAGTCAACCTTCGACTTGTTTTAAGCTTGCTCGCGCCTCAGTTGAAGAGTAGTTAGGTATAACCACTCTTGACGTAAGGGGAGTGTAACGTGGAAATCCCGCTCGCAGAGTCTTGAAATTTTTGCGAAAATATTGTTAGAATCAAACTACATTATTTCCCGTCTTTTTGAATTTTTAAAATCTAACTTTTAAAAATTGTCACATATTTCTTGGTCAATTCAAATTAGAATCAAGGAAATAACGAAATCCCGTCTTAGTAAATTTTTAACATCAAAATATTTTTAGAAACGTATATTTGCAGGTCGAATAATATCTGTAAGAGATCTAGTGTAAATTAACAGACGAAATTATATTTTTCAAACGTGTAATAATTTAAATTTATTACAATGGTTTTTAATCACGTCCATCCCAAATCATACGATTGGAATGATATTTCGAGACTAACGTAGCACAAATTAAGAATCTGGGCAGTCATCAGTTTTGCCTTCATTCCAGTACTGTTTTGAATTTACGTCCTCTCGCATAGGTACATAGTTAACAAATTAGTTGGACATGTAGAAACTTTAAATTGGAATAGCGTTGTTCGCTGCAATTTTATTTCAAAGTTGCACATGTGCCTGTCAAAACCACGTTGATTTATGGATTTTATTTTCTTATCTGTACACGAGTACATGTGGCGAACCCGAGCATAGATATTTTAACGTTACGTTTATGAGGATTTCGCAATCATGCTTTGCCTTCACAGATGGCAAAAAACTTTAAAAGTATACCTTTTTGTTCCACAAAAAATTATAAAGTAAACATTCAAAATGCAATAACACCAGCTGCATTTTGCGAGTTCAGACAAGATTTCGTAGGAAGAAAGACAAAAGTGACTCGTTTCACTTGAATTTTTCTGGCCAATCAGGTATCGAGGTCGAATTTAAAGACCAATTATAGACTTTTCTGGAAGAAATATGGAAGGGTTTTTATCCCCACGACCATCGAAAATCACATAAAAGGCACTGCAGAGCCCAATTTTAGCTAAGATTCCTTAGGGATCTTCAGGTCCGAATCTATGTCGGCCTGAACAGTGATCATGTAGTATCCAAAAACTCTGCCGGAAGTACTTCCGAGCAATGAGATAGCGCCAGTGCAGGCGGAATTTTAGTGTAGTTGAATACAAGTCAATTATATAAATTTTACCAACGTAAAATTTTAAATCATTTAACAGTCATTTTGTGTAATATAATATGTGCAACAGTGCAAATAGGTAACAGATTTTTTATCGAGTATACGAACCTTCATCAATATGGAACGGCATCATTTGATTTAATTATCATTCGGTCATTTAGTTATGTTTTAATTCTTTCTGGACATGTTAATTAAATAGTATTAAACTTATTGAATTAAAATCAGTTTTCGAATCAAACATTTAACGCTTTTAGTATTAAACTTATTGAATTAAAATCAGTTTTCGAATCAAACATTTAACGCTTTTAGTATTAAACTTATTGAATTAAAATCAGTTTTCGAGTTAAACATTTAACGTTTTTGGAATTAAACTTAGTGAATTAAAATCAATTTCGGTTTGAACTATTAACGCATACATTAATGCAAGTTTTTATGTAAATCATTTCGGCATAATAAACCAGCGGTCGATATGTACGCGCCGCTCGATATGGATCATTTTATCGAACCTTCTTTAAGTGTACCACGTAATCCAGATGTTTACGTGCATCACATGTGGACATTCTTTCGAGATAACTTTTTATTAATTAAGAAGGAACAGTACCGTACTCCAATATTTTATTTCGTGTAGATTAAATCAGTGAAATTTAAAGTCGAGGTTATTATTTAACAAACTCGTTCGTGTCATTCTAACGCAACTAATCCGGCTGCGCGAAACTGACCACGGTCAGATCCGGATCAAGTTAATTTTATCGGAATTGGAAACTCTTATGTTTTGTCATCATCTTTTACCGAATTACCTTCAACATTTCAACGTATTTTATGGTCATCTCGATTATGGAAGAACATTATTCCCGTATCTCATATTGGCAAATCTCATGGAAATTCCGTTTGGAACACATCAGTATCTTATATGTAAGCATTACTTTCGTATTTTTAAGTATTATTGTATTCTTGGTCAGTTTTGACCATTACATTTTACCACCTTTCAGGTGTACCTTGAAAGACGATCGCAACCTCTTTGTATGTCCTTTTTATGTGTTAATATTCTAAATTGTTTATTAAAATACCGTCATATTCTTCGAATTATGTTTTACGTAATATTTAAGATTAATAAATTAAACCAATCATATTTCAAATTGAATTTTATGTCATGTTTGATAGTAACTGAATTAAATCAACGTCAAGTCAATATTTTTAGTGATAACGTTTCATCCTTTATTCAAGTCAAGTTTTTCACATTTGAGTTTTTGTAACACCATGTAGCTGTAAATATGATTAGACATATGTTATAAATTACCAAATGCCCCCTGTATATTTCGACATTATATCTTTATTATTTATGTTTGTGTTTTTATTATTGTTTATGTGTTTGTTTATTTAGAGATGATGTAAGGTAAGGTTTTATAACAGCAAGATGTACCTGTAATCCAAAGAGAGGCCACCAGTATGAGATGTTCGCGTTTAGCTTTGTCAACAGCTGTCGTGTATTCAGCTGGAAAGGGGCGATTTGCACCCCTTTCGAATGAACCTTGGTTCAGAATTCACGTGGCGCCCTTTTGACTCCGTGTGTAAATATACTCCCCCCCCCGATTTTGATATAACATCATAACTCGCGATCGAGGATTGCCCGGTCGTCGAGTGGAAACACACGCTTTGCGACGTGTCGTCACACGACCCTTTCATTCCTTTCACCAACCCACCCCTTCGCGACTTCGAGCTAGTCAACCTTTTATTACCTGTTGGGAAGGTGTCGTGGATGCAGAACGTGGTGTAACACATGATCTCAACGTGACCATTCAAAATTTCATTCCAGGACAGTTGTTTTCCTTCAAATCACTTGACACAGTTATCAGCCAGGATGAGGTAGTCAACTATCCCACAGAATTTTTGAATTCGCTGGAATTGCCTGGATTACCACCTCACAATTTGCATTTGAAAGTAGGCTCAGTCATCATCATGTTGCGTAACATCAATCAACCTCGACTATGCAATGGAACGAGACTGGCTGTGAAAAAGCTTATGAACAATGTCATCGAGGCGACGATTATCAAGGGAAAGTATAAAGGAGAAGATGTTTTGATTCCGCGGATCCCGATGATTCCGACGGACTTGCCATTCGAGTTCAAACGGCTGCAATTCCCCGTGCGTCTGGCCTTCGCGATGACCATCAATAAATCACAAGGACAGTCGTTTGAAGTTTGCGGAATTAACTTGGAATTTCCGTGTTTCGCGCATGGACAACTGTATGTCGCGTGTTCGCGTGTCGGAAAGCCATCATCTTTGTTTATTTACGCGCCGGAAAACAATACAAAAAACGTAGTTTACCAGAAAGCCTTGCATTAGATGTTAACTGCATTTATCCTTCATGTAAATAAAAAAGCAATTTGAACAAACTAACCCTTAATATGCGCGAACATAATATTAGCTTTTTTAAGAGAGCATGATTTTTTAATAAATTTTAATATTTTATTTAATAACTAGGGGGGCTCCGCCCCCCTGGCCGCCTTCGGCGGCCCAACCCCCTTGGGCCGCTTCGCAGCCCAATATTCCTGGCCGATTTACGGTTGAGCCACCCCCATTCGATTTTGGATTTCGGGGGAGGGGGAGGGGCAAGTATTAACTTGCACGCACGTAGGCCACTCTACCGGGCCCATTGTACTGCTTCCACTTTGTTGCTCACCCCCAGCCTGACCCACAATGTCGACACTGCTAAGTATGACCGCAGCCGTTAGGCGGTCTCTCGCCCTCACCACCGACCAAAACTCCCCAACAATGGCCGGCACCACGAACCAGGGACGTCCGTTCGATGACCGAGTTCTGAGAAGTCCCGCGATTGCGTAGTTGATGGGGAGTAGGGGTGATTTTTTTTTATTACCCTGTTTGACATATTAGATCAGCTCAAATCAGGGGGACCGCCGGTTTAACGTGCCCTCCGAAGCACGAAGACGGTTCATTGGAGGAAAGAAAGTCCGAAAGAAAATTGACTCCTACTGGACTCGAACCAATGCCTTTAGCATCAGTAGTCGATTGCTCTAACTACTCGGCCAATGACCTTCTTGGCCAACCCCATTTCGCCACCTCGTAATTCCATATAAATGAGAAATCTTGCGAGTTATAAAACTTCTTTCCATACGACATTTTTTTGTTATGTCGCTTGTACTTTGAATTTGTATTCCATCCTTTGCTCGACATCTTGATAATGCTACATATAACTGTCCGTAACTAAACAAAGGCCTATCGATATTTATACCAACTTTGTCAAAGCTCTGCCCTTGACATTTATTTATAGTTATAGCGAATGCCAACATTATCGGAAATTGTCGTCTATGTAGTATAAATGGTAATCCGCTTGCAGATGTATCGCCAGTATCCAATTTGGATCCTGGCGATAATTTGGACAGTTTAACTTTTCCATTAGGACAAAAACTTTTCTTGCAAAATTCATTTTTCCAAAAAATAGCATCACAATTTGAACATTTCTCGGTCATTTCACCCGCATCATGAGGAGTTACGATTCCAAAACAGTGACCAGATCTGTCGATGATCGCTGTAGCGCTCTTCTTTTTGTGCTTCTTTCAGTTGAAGGTTTTGCTGGTGGTTTTAATGTTGAAGGTTCTTGTTCCTCTTGTAGTTGTACCGATTCTAAAACAGTGGCCAGATCTGTCGATGGTTGCTGTAGCGCTCTTCGTTGTCTGTTTCTTTCGGTTGAAGTTTTTGCTGGTGGGTTTGATGTTGAAGGTTCTTGTTCCTCTTGTAATTGTACCGATTCTAAAACAGTAGCCAGATCTGTCGATGGTTGCTGTAGCGTTCTTCTTTTTCTGCTTCTTTCAGTTGAAGTTGTTGCTGGTGGTCTTGATTGTTGAAGGTTCTTATTTCTCTTGTAGTTGTTGCTGTCGAGTTTTGTGTTTTCTCGAACGTTCAGTAGATGTTTTTCGTCTTTTTTTTCTTTCTGTGTACTTTCAGTATCTGAGGATGTATCCCGTTGTGGTCGCACTCCTTTGTTTGCTTTTATTCCATGTGTTCTTAGAATTAAAGAAGCTCCGCTAATTATAACAGTCGGAAAACGTAAAATCCTTTTTTGGTTAAAGATAACTTTTAAATGAGTCCTCATCTCTAGCCGAAACTATGTATGAACCGTCAGGATCTCATTAAATTTTGTGATATGATCAAAGTTGAATGGTAATGATTAGATGTTAACTCTCGAACAGCTATTGAATTTAAAGGTAGAATGGTAGTAATTTTTGGACAATAGTATTAAATTATTTTTTACTTCAATTACTTTTATAGTACTTAATTCTCCAAATTGTGATCGTGATAGTACAACTTCTTTAACTTACTTAATATATAGACATCAACGTCCTATAAATATATATATAGGCTATAATCCTATGATACGGTGATCCAATGATCCGGTGATCCGAAGAAAGCAATAATCTGATTATCTGATTACGGGTCAGATAATCCGTACTCTTTTACTCCATATAAGTAAAACATAAAACTTTATGTGCAAACTTTTTATGGAACGTTTTTGAATAACAATTTTAAATCAAATTAATGATTGGTTCTTTTTTTTAACCAATAGCCAATGAAATTGCAAAACGTTTTATGGATAAGGGATTACCAACCTTATATTTTAAAACGAAGAAAATCTTGGAGAACTACCTTTTAGGCTTCTATACAAAGTATAGCAAGAAGCCTTATGATCTGGCTCCGTGTCCGTCTGTCTGTCCGTCTGTCCGTCTGTCCGTCCGCATAATTCAAAATCATACAGAGCGTTTCAAATCGTGTTGGAAATACTCTGTGTGTATAGAGGTCTAAGAACTGGGTAGCCAGTGCGCTACTTTTAGGCTTCTATACAAGGTATAGAAAGAAGCTTTATGGTCTGGCTTCGTGTCCGTCCGCATGTTTCAGAGCCAATCATAACGTTGATCAACTGATACGTTGTTATATTTTAAATACTTCGTCTATATAGTATTGCGTTAATCTGTTAATCCGTTGCTTCGATTCGCTAATGCAATTTATAAATACCCAAATGTTCGAAGGTAATTTACTAAGTTAAAGATATTTTCGAAGAGGTCTCCCTATATAAACTACTTGTTTTACTTTGATGTGAAAAAATAATTTTTTATTGATGTGGTTAGTGAAGTTAAGTTATAAATAAAAGAGAAAGGTGAGGATTGGTCCACCTCAAAAAAAGGACCATACATTACAGAGAAGTAAAATTTCTAATAGAATGGAAAAGTTTGATTGTTATTACTTATATAGTAAATGATAATTACCAATCGCAAAAAATTTAATTGGTGCAGATTATCTGATTATGTGGTGTTACATTATATGGCGATCAAAAATAACCAGATAATAACAACTTTCCACACCAGAAAGGTAGCTGTATAGAAGCCTAAGAACTGCCGCTAAAGCGAGTTCCACCTTGTTTAAATTAATAAATCGATGTTTACCAATTTTGGTTTTTAATTTATATTGCATTCCCTTTGACTTATATAATAGAATTTTTTATTGGTTGTCAGATTATCCTATTATCGAAAACGTTGCATAAAATCGTTGCATGAAATCGTTGCATAAAAACGTTGCATAAAAGCGTTGCATAAAAACCCTTATCTTTTTATATATATAGAGTAGATATAGAGTAGATATAGAGTAGATATAAGCGGTTGCACGTATTTAAAACATTTGACCAAATTTTGCACAGTTATTCCGTACCTTTCATTGTATTCGCTTTTTTTAGACCCACCCTGTAGGAACAGATACTAACAATTTGACACACCCTGTATGAACACACACAGACGATGTAACTTGACCATATAGGTGTTCTGGTTCGTAATAGTTATAAGCAGATACAAACAAGAAATCGTATTAATTCCACGAATACCCATCATTCCATCAGATATGCCATTTGAATTTAAACGTATTCAATTTCGTGACGTGACAATTGATTACAGACAGACCAATCCGTTGCTATTGAATCGATGAGCGTTGTGTACCTACATTGTAAGGCATTGGTAAATAATTAATCATTTAATCCGATTATCCTACTCAAAATTACTATATAAGCAGAATTACATTATAACGAAATAAGTGTTGAACGTCAACGAAAAATGTCTTCAGGTGAATTAATAAAGGATGTGGAACAGGCGCTAAAGAGGGCCTTATCGTTCGGAAAATACGAAGATTTGGAAGTCAGAGAAGAATTCAAACGAGCTACTATTAATTCGTTACAGGAGGCACTTCGTGATTTTAGCAGCAATCGAATGCGTAAAATTGATTTAAATATTGCGAAAAAAAAAAAGAAAAAGGAAGAAGCTGAGGAATTTTCAATATCGCTGCGTGATTTTGAAAATTCCTTACTACTTCCTACTTCCTCCTCCCCTTCCTCTTCGAGTAAGGAATTTTCAAAATCACGCAGCGATATTGAAAATTCCTCAGCTTCTTCCTTTTAGGCTTCTATACAAAGTATAACAAGAAGCCTTATGATCTAGCTCCGTGTCCGTCTGTCCGTCCGTCTGTCTGTCCGCATAATTCAAAATCATACAGAGCATTTCAAATCGTGTTGGAAATACCCTGTGTGTATAGAGGTCTAAGAACTGGGTAGCCAGTGCGCTACTTTTAGGCTTCTATACAAAGTATAACAAGAAGCCTTATTTAGGCTTCTATACAAGGTATAGAAAGAAGCCTTATGGTCTGGCTTCGTGTCCGTCCGCATGTTTCAGAGCCAATCATAACGTTGATCAACTGATACGTTGTTATATTGTAAATACTTCGTCTATATAGTATTGCGTTAATCTGTTAATCCGTTGTTTCGATTTGCTAATGCAATTTATAAATACGCAAATGTTCGAAAGAAATTTACTAAGTTAAAGATATTTTCAAAGAGGTCTCCCTATATAAACTACTTGTTAGGCTTCTATACAAAGTATAGCAAGAACCCTTATGATCTGGCTCCGCGTCTGTCCGTCTGTCTGTCTGTCCGCATAATTCAAATCTAATCAGAACCTTCGAAATTGTGATTGTGACCGCAAAAATTTAATTAGTGCAGATTATCTGATATTACATTATAATAATATGGCGACCAAAAATTAACAATTTTTTTTCAATGCAGACCAAATATAAGTTATATTTTATTTACATAATTTTTCACCTATATAGGAAATTTAAATACGTTGATACGATGATACGTTGATACGTTGATACGTTGATACGATGATACGTTGATACGTTGATACGTTGATACGTTGATACGTTGATACATTGATACGATGATACGTTGATACGATGATACGTTGATATTAGGCTTCTATACAAAGTATAACAAGAAGCCTTATGATCTGGCTCCGTGTCCGTCTGTCCGTCCGCATAATTCAAAATCATACAGAGCGTTTCAAATCGTGTTGGAAATACTCTGTGTGTATAGAGGTCTAAGAACTGGGTAGCCAGTGCGCTACTTTTAGGCTTCTATACAAGGTACTAGATGATACCCCGTCCGAAGACGGGCAGCTAGAAGGACGGGCAGCTACCCAAGGTCATATGGCTTTTGGATTGCACTGAGAGCTTTCCTTAATCTTCATTCAACTTAAGTTACCTTGGGTAGCTGCCCGTCCTTCTAGCTGCCCGTCCTCGGACGGGGTATCATCTAGTTTAAAATAAGTAAAAAAATTTTAAATATTGATTAAGTTTAATTTAATTTAAAAAAATATATGTAAGTTTTTTGTTTATTTATTTAATGTTGTTCTCATCTCTTATTATAAAAGGCCAAGTCCTTCCTTCCTTCTGTCTGTCCCACGGAAATACCCGAAGCAAACGGAACCGAACGCATAACGGATAATTTCATAACCAATCGGATAAACGTATCATCGGATCAACGTATTTAAATTTCCTATATAGGTGAAAAATCTCTTATTATAAAAGGCCAAGTCCTTCCTTCCTTCTGTCTGTCCCACGGAAATACCCGAAGCAAACCGAACCGAACGCATAACGGATAATTTCATAACCAATCGGATGAACGTATCATCGTATCAACGTATCATCGGATCAACGTATCATCGGATCAACGTATCGCATGGGACCGAGCGTCAGCAGCTTGCCGCGCTTGAGTTTCTTCTAAAGTTTCACGTTGTTGACGTATCGCATGGGACCGAGCGTCAGCAGCTTGCCGCGCTTGAGTTTGTTCCAAAGTTTCACGTTGTCGACGTATCGCATGAGACCGAGCGTTAGCTTGTCGCTGTGATCGAAGCTGTTCTTCTGTGTTATTAGCTCTTGTACGTGCTTTTCTCTCACGATTCAATCGTCGTCGCTTTGCAGCAGGATTTTCAAAATTTTCATTATCCATTATGGAAGTTCACATAATGCTTTTTTTGGAAATAGACTTACCTATATAGACAAAATGATACGATGATACGTTGATCCGATGATACGTTGATACGATGATACGTTGATACGATGATACGTTGATACGATGATACGTTGATCCGATGATACGATGATACGTTGATACGATGATACGTTGATACGATGATACGTTGATACGATGATACGTTGATCCGATGATACGTTGATCCGATGATACGTTGTGCGTTCGGTTCGGTTCGGTTTGCTTCGGGTATTTCCGTGGGACGGACAGAAAGAAAGAAAGACTTGGCCTTTTATAATAAGAGATAGAAAGAAGCTTTATGGTCTGGCTTCGTGTCCGTCCGCATGTTTCAGAGCCAATCATAACGTTGATCAACTGATACGTTGTTATATTTTAAATACTTCGTCTATATAGTATTGCGTTAATCTGTTAATCCGTTGATTCGATTCGCTAATGCAATTTATTATTATTACAGGTTAGATGATGTTTTGTATTGCTTTCATCAGAATCAAAATCGGAATCGGAAAAGTCGCTGCTAGAATAATTGCTTGAGTTGTTCATGTTTATAAATTAGTGGTACTTGCTATATCGATTCCTTTTCAAAAGTATGACCTAAATTTTAAATACAAAGTGTAACCTATATAGTAAATTGTTGATCCTTTGATACGTTGATACATTGATACGTTGATACATTGATACGTTGATACGTTGATACGTTGATACATTGATACGTTGATACATTGATACGTTGATACATTGATACGTTGATACATTGATACGTTGATACGTTGATATATTGATACGTTGATACATTGATCCGCTGATCTGTTGATCTGTTGATCCGTTAATCTGTTTATCCATTTATTGCATTATCTGCTTATCCGTTATTTGTATTTTTATCTTTTGAACAATATATCCACACCGTTAAGAAATTGTATGTAAAATTACAATCATTAGCAACTTTGTGACCAATTTTTCTTCAGCATAGCGCGAAATCATATCTTTCTTCAGTATTTATCACATCGAAAGTCAGCAATTATGGTACAATCTATATTACGAACGTAACTTATATACCATGCTTTAAAAATAATATTTTCGAAGCATGTTATATCACGTTACTTGGTTCGGACGATGCTATTTTAGGGTTTTGATATCATAGATATCAAAAAACTAATATTTTTTAATCAAAATCAAATTAATTAAAAAAAAATCTTGTAGCTGGTGTGTTATGGTAGTGTTATATCTACGAGGGCTGGGAAATCGAGTATTCGAATACTCGATTCTAGGTAATTTGTTCGACAGCGTTATGTGCGACAGAAATTTGTTTGAAAATGCCCTGTCGATTAAATGTTCAGTCGTACAAATGCTGAGTTGGACGAATTTCTCTCGAACAAATTACCAACTACGGCATATTCAAACATTCGAATATCCCACTAATATTTAAGTGTTTTACTAGGTTTAAGATGATAATTTCATTATTAATAATTAATTTTAATATTATTAATAATAATTATTAATTTAACACAAGCGGCCTGCCGGTGTCGCGAGTAAACAGTCGACTAGTCCAGACGTGTTTTTGTTTTTCCAAGCAAAAATGTAATCAGTGACATTTACAGCCGTATTCACCAAGCTCTGTTAAGTTGCTAACAGAGAGTCAAGTCAATAACAGTCTGTTAATGTGATATATTTGTATTCACCAATGACTGTTAGCAGTTACCAGTCTGTCAAGTCGTCTGATAAGTTAACAGAGCAATATTGGGCTGTCAACATAGATAACAGACTGATAAGTAATATTTTTATGTGTCAATATTGTAGGTTATAATTATTATTGACATTTGTTTTTGGTATGTATTTAAGGTTAACTTTTTTCCGCGAAATCAGTTAAAGCTAGTTTTACACGGTTTTACCAACAAAAATTCTAGTTACTTTTAGGCTTCTATACAAAGTATAACAAGAAGCCTTATGATCTGGCTCCGTGTCTGTCCGTCCGTCTGTCCATTCGTCCGTCCTCATAATTCAAAATCATACAGAGCGTTTCAAATCGTGTTGGAAATACTCTGTGTGCATAGAGGTCTAAGAACTGGGTAGCCAGTGCGCTACTTTTAGGGTTCTATACAAAGTATAACAAGAAGCCTTATTTAGGCTTCTATACAAGGTATAGAAAGAAGCCTTATGGTCTGGCTTCGTGTCCGTCCACATGTTTCAGAGCCAATCATAACGTTGATCAACTGATACGTTGTTATATTTTAAAAATACTTCGTCTATATAGTATTGCGTTAATCTGTTAATCCGTTGCTTCGATTCACTAATGCAATTTATAAATACGCAAATGTTCGAAAGAAATTTACTAAGTTAAAGATATTTTCGAAGAGGTCTCCCTATATAAACTACTTGTTTTACTTTGATGTGAAAAAATAATGTTTTATTGATGTGGTTAGTGAAGTTAAGTTATAAATAAAAGAGAAAGGAGAGGATTGGTCCACCTCAAAAAAAGTACCATACATTACAGAGAAGTAAAATTTCTAATAGAATGGAAAAGTTTGATTGTTATTACTTATATAGTAAATGATAATTACCAATCGCAAAAAATTTAATTGGTGCAGATTATCTGATTATGTGGTGTTACATTATATGGCGATCAAAAATAACCAGATAATAACAACTTTCCACACCAGAAAGGTAGCTGTATAGAAGCCTAAGAACTGCCGCTAAAGCGAGTTCCACCTTTTTATTTAGATCATTAAAATAGAGACCCACTAGCTGCCCGTCGACGCCAGAAGGACGCTATCAGGAAACATACCATTAGACAAGATCCTTCGTTTCGTTTACAGGAACAAGTTCGCGACACCGAAAGCCATCGTCAAGCCCGTCAAGATCCTTCGTTTCGTTTGCAGGAACAAGTTCACAACACCGAAAGCCATCGTCAAGCCCGCCAAGATCCTTCGTTTCGTTTACAGGAGCAAGTTCACAACACAGAAAGCCATCGTCAAGCTCGTCAAGATCCTTTGTTTCGTTTACAGGAACAAGTTCGCGACACTGAAAACCATCGTCAAGCCCGTCAAGATCCTTCGTTTCGTTTACAGGAACAAGTTCACAACACCGAAAGCCATCGTCAAGCTCGTCTTGATGAAGACGTGCGCATCCACGAACATAATCTCCGTAGAATTCGCGAGCAAGGCCCATGGCAAGATGAAATAAATCGATTTGAAGCTGAAATTCGCAAAGGCTGCACTCACGTATGTCATTCATGTGGGGGACTCTGTTTTCACTACTCCATTAAAACTCACAGCATGACCGAACTCCTTTTAGCTGGAAAGCAGCAATCCTTCATCGACTCAGTAATTATAGTTCCACCCACTTCAGACCTCGCTGAATTTTGTTCAACTTGTCACAGAACTATCCAACAAAACCGGATTCCACGTCTCTGTCTCTCCAACGATCTGCAGTTTCCCTATGTTCCACAAAGTGTAAAGAATCTGACACGTTTGGAAGCCCGTTTGGTCTCAGCTCGACATGTGTTTCAGTCCATTTGGGCTATATATGGAATGCATGGACAGATGAGAACAAAAGGACGAATTATTAACGTCCCAGTCTCCATAGACAATACCATTCAATCCCTTCCGAGACTCCCGAATCAGGACGATGTTTTACACATCCGACTCGCCCGTCAAATTGAAGTTCCGAGAAATTATACAGCTGGTAACATTCGTCCGGCTTGCGTGATGGATGCCGCTAAAATTCTTACCCGATCTCCGCTTTACCGTGAATACGGAATCACTCTTTCAAGCAATTGGACCGAGATATGTCAGCATCAAATTGATGTGGCATTACACGAAAACCCAGAAGAAATTGCGATGGATGTTCAAGAGGAAGAGGAAGTCGATGACGTAAATCCTGGCAGAGGAGAGACATTAATTACTAGTGATGAGGGAATCCGGATGGCTCCAGCGGAAGGAAACCAACCAATCTCTATTCTATATGATCCTGACTCATATTTTCTTACGTTTCCTCAAATATTTGCTGGGCACCGAATGAAGCCATCCGATAGTAATGGTAAATTACTAAGCCGCTCCGAATTTGTCAAATCAATGGCGCGTAACAGTGATCGCCGTGCCGTTGAAAATGTCGAGTTCTTACTGTTTTTGGCCAAATCGCTCGAAATTCAGAGAATTTCTGACAATCGCAAGGTGTGCCTTCGTAAACGAAGACGCAATGGAGAGTTAATCCGAGTCACTGCGGAACAAGTTAGTCATTCTAATTTTGTGGATGGGTTAGTTAATGATGATAATGCTTTTAAGGTTTTACAAGGAGTACGAAACTCATGTCATCACTGGCATCAAGAAGGCCTTAAAGTCCGAAGGATGGTCAGTCAGTTCAATTTACCTCATCTCTTCATCACTATTAGTGCCGCTGAGCTAAAATGGAACGAGTTGATTGTGATTCTCAAGCATATTCTTGACAAAATTACAATTTCTGAAGAAGAAGCACAAAATATGTCAAAGAATGACAAACAATTACTTATTCAGCGCGATCCCGTGACTTGCGCTCGATATTTTGAACATCGCACTTCAGCTCTTTTCAAGACCTGGAAAAACTCTCAAGGCCCATTTGGAAACCGATCCATTAAGCATTCCTATCATCGCATTGAGTTCCAACATCGAGGAAGTCCACACGTCCATATGATCTTGTGGATTTATGGCGCACCAAACTTTGATGCTTCCAACTCATCTTCTACTCAAGATGTTTGCCGGTTTGTTGACGAAATTATAACTTGTTCCACGGACTGGCCTGAATATGATCCCATTCACCAGCTTTTGGGTCTTCAAACTCATCGACACACCCATACATGCAGAAAGAAAAGCCACAAAGGAGTCAAATGTCGGTTTGGAATTCCATTTTTCCCAATGGACGAAACCACTATTCTCCATCCATTCGAGGAGCAACAGGAGGAAATTGAGATTTTCCAACGCGATTACAAAAAAATTCGTGACTATCTTGATACGAATGAATTGCCACTTCCTTCAGATATGACATTTGCGGGGTTTCTACAGGAATTATCCATGACACCAAATCGTTACATTTCTGCTATTCAAAGCTCCTTGAAAAAACCCAAAATCCTCATTCGGAGGCGGCCATGTGAGACTTACATAAATCCATATAGTGAGAAAATCCTGAGACTCCAGAAGTCTAACATGGATATTCAGTTTATTTTAGACGCCTATGCTTGTTGCTGTTACATCATTGACTACATTAACAAGAGTGATCGTGGAACTAGCGACCTCTTGCGTAAGGTTCTTGAAGATGTCAGAAGTGGAAACAAGTCTTTGGCTCAACGTCTTCAGGCTCTTGGTGCGGCTCATCACATGAACAGTGAACTCTCTGCTCAAGAGGCTGCTTACAATGTGCTTCAGATTCCAATGAGCCGATGCACAGAGGCATGCATTTTTATACCAACAGGTCCAGCCGATCAACGAACCAGAATAATTAAAACTAATATTCAGTTAGAAAATCTCAGTCCGGACTCTGAAGATGTCTTTGTAGACGGACTTTTACAACGATATAGTTCACGACCAGATGCATTATCTAACCTTAATCTTGCACAATTTTCAGCTTGGTATGATTTTTCATTAAAACGAGGAAGTACACAGATGGCCCAAGAAAACGATGATATTGTAGAAACTGAAGACGTACAAAGTATCAATAAATATTTTCCGCTAAAGAATGGCAAACCAGGATACGTTTGGAAGCGAACATTTCCAAAGATTATTCGCCACGTCCGCTACAACAAGAATAAAGATCGTCACAACTTTTTTCGCGAACAAGTGATGCTCTATCTTCCTTGGAGGGATGAGGAAACCGAAATTATAAATCAAGATTGCGAGAAGATAGCGACTGATAATATAGAAGCAATTTCTGCCAATCGTCGCGAATTTAATGCCTTTCAAGAAGATATTCTGGATGTCGCTATGGATAGCGCATTGAGTGAGGATCGTCAATCTGACGATGACAAATCTGATAGCATACCGGAAGAGATTCAGGAGGAATTCGAATTAATGGACCCCGTTGCTGCTGGTGCCATTGACTTTGGTGGTGACGTGATACGCCCAATGTCTGAAAAGTTTACGCTTCCTAATCGAATTCCCAATAAAGAGTTTGAAGAGTTATTCTCATCGCTGAATACTCAACAACGGGATTTTGTAACTCACCTACTTGATCATTTCAAAAGGTCTCCCGATATCCCCATCTACACCTACTTGAAGGGAGGTGCCGGTGTAGGAAAGTCTCATGTAATTAGAACTCTATACCAAGCATTAATCAGAGTGTTCAATGCTAAAGTTAATTCGAATCCCGATAAACCTTCTGTCCTTCTGACGGCTCCTACCGGATTAGCGGCATTTAATATCTTCGGACTCACAATTCACAACGCATTCCAACTTCCCGTGAACCAAAAAGAAGCTAGCAAGCTCTCAGACAGCGTCTCTAATACAATGGCCACTCTCTATTCAGAACTTCGGGTTCTTATCATAGACGAGATTAGTATGGTTGGTCAACATATTTTGGAAATGATCGACAAACGATTGAGAGACCTCTGTGACGGATGTAAACCTTTCGGTGGTATATCGGTCATAGCTGTTGGCGACTTCAGGCAGCTGCCACCTGTTATGGCAACATCCCTTCTAGCTGGAACAATGTCGAATTCGATTTCGTCGCTTTTCAACAAACCCTTATGGCACATGTTTACTGTTCATGAACTGACCACAATTATGAGGCAACGCGATGATGCAGCTTTTGCTCTTGCCTTAAACAATATGGCGTCCGGGACGATGACTGATGATGATTTGAAACTGTTCAAATCTCGTGAGTTTCCAAGTACGCCTGCAGAAATAGTAAGCCGACGGCCTATTCATCTTTTTTACACGAATGAAGCAGTTGATGCCCACAATAGTTTTGCGTTATCCTGTTTGCCAGGAAATCAAGCCATCTCAACCGCCAAGGATTCCCTTTCTGCTTACACGAGCGAGGCATCCAAAGTTGCACTCCTCAACTGGATAGCATCTACACCTCTATCTAAGACACAGGGACTTCACACAAACCTCTTCCTCAAAGAAGGTGGGCGTTACATCATGACAGTGAATGTAGACACAAGTGACGGTTTGGTTAACGGTGTGGGATGCATTCTGAAAAGAATTGACTTTGGTATTAGTACTCTGGAGGCATCTAGACAAAAGGCTCTTCGTCTCTGGGTCAAGTTTGAAAATTCCCGAAGTGGGCAGAAGCTTCGTTTGCGCAATATTAACCTCAGTCGGCAACTTCAAATTGATTCGGAATGGACTCCCATCTCACCATGTACGGTCGTCATCCAGCCACGATCGAATTCGGCCACAAAGGTAACAAGGACGCAATTCCCACTTAATGCAGCGGAAGCTCAAACTATACATAAATCTCAAGGATCCACATACGAGCTCGTTGTTGTCCATTTTACTCCTGGAATCAAGCGTGCTCTTCTGTATGTTGCATGTTCACGAGCAACAAAAGCATCAGGATTATTTCTTATTGGAATCATGAAAAAGACAAAAATGCCGCAAGAGAATGATCCGATATCTATTGAATTCAAACGACACCAGGAGATGAAGCTAATTCCTTCATTTGAACATTTGCGAATTAGGGATGATAGCAACAGACAAATACAAGTCATCTTTCACAATGTCCAGTCACTTCCTGCTCATTATAGTCTCTATGCATCGGATGAGGTCTATAAGAGTTCGGATATCATCCTTATGGCGGAGACATGGACGCTCTCAAGTGACAATTTTCCGCTAGGAGATCATCTTCTTGCTGCATCAGTAGATAGTAACGATGTCCGTCGACCGATTGGTGTACGTGTGTATTGTTGTCCGTCTGTTCATGATTGTATTATAGACACCAATTCCGAAATAGAATACGACTCCCAAGGTTCCTGCAGTGTTTCATCTATTGTCTTCTCTAACATCCGAATAATTGTCGTTTACAAGTCACCAGGGTTTAATTCCAACACAATGGTCTCTTTAATAAAAAAGCAGATGTCTCGCTTATACTTAGTACCACGTACTCTGGTTACTGGAGATTTCAATGAGGATTTCAGCAAGGAAGAAAGTAATGGCCTACAACATACACTTCGAGAACTAGGACTCCAAATTCGCTCGCCAGCGATACCCACTACGCGGAATGGCACGCAAATTGATGCGATATTTTCCAACTTTGAAGTGTCAGCTACTGGAGTCTACACTTCGATTTCCTCTTACCATGAGCCGCTTTGGGCCAGAATTAACTTAAACTAATTTGCGACAGACATCTTTGGACGTGGAATGGATGTTGTTTGTATAAACACCGTCATCAATTACTATATGCTATATCCAATGCAGATTGTTATTTACATAGTGTTGCTCGTGCAAGTCGTTTTGACTCTGTGGGAAGAGCTATCACGTTTGTTTTCAGCGATGGAGATGCCAAATTATCGAACAAAGTTCAAACTAGGTTCCAAGTGAAAATTTTCGACCTACCCTATCTATCTTTTAATCAAATATATATTTTGATTCTAAATATTTCTATTCAAACTTATTTCTATTTATTACCTTATCCGGGGGGATAAAGGTAAGGGGTGTAGGGGTTATGCTGCAGAGGTAGTACCTTTTACCGGGACGGTCACATCGAGCGTGATAACAGAAGATGGTCCTTGATGGTAACTGGTCCTCGCAGGATACCCAACTCTCACTTATGGCTCCACGTGCCACACCCTGGGAACTGCGTTGACCCGCAGGCGAAACTAAGTGAGGGGCCAGATATGGCAATAACCGAGTTGTTGCCGGTATAAGCAACTTCCTTAAATGTATTACCGATAGCTTCTGATGGATGAACAAGCAAGTATCGGGCGCTTTCTTGTCCTTGGATAGAGAAATCATTTCTAAACGCGGACGAATCAAGCAATATGGTCAACGGCATAGAATGCAGATGGCAACGGCAAACCTTCTTCTTCTTCACTTCACGGTGTAGCCGTTATTGCTTGTTCCGGTACACATCCTTTTCTCGCTCTTCCCACACTTGTTTTTCCCGGTGGTTTATATCGCTTTGCTGCTAGTGGCAGTCTCCCTTCTGCCATTCTTTCGAGGTGTTCACTCCATGTCTTGTTACTTGTCCGTCCGTCCGCCTGTCTGTCCGCACGTTTAAAATTATTTTCTATTAAGTTGCTAATGATTCAATTTTAGGCTTCTATACAAAGTATAACAAGAAGCCTTATGATCTGGCTCCGTGTCCGTCTGTCCGTCTGTCCGTCCGCATAATTCAAAATCATACAGAGCGTTTCAAATCGTGTTGGAAATACTCTGTGTGTATAGAGGTCTAAGAACTGGGTAGCCAGTGCGCTACTTTTAGGCTTCTATACAAGGTATAGAAAGAAGCCTTATGGTCTGGCTTCGTGTCCGTCCGCATGTTTCAGAGCCAATCATAACGTTGATCAACTGATACGTTGTTATATTTTAAATACTTCGTCTATATAGTATTGCGTTAATCTGTTAATCCGTTGCTTCGATTCGCTAATGCAATTTATAAATACGCAAATGTTCGAAAGAAATTTACTAAGTTAAAGATATTTTCGAAGAGGTCTCCCTATATAAACTACTTGTTTTACTTTGATGTGTAAAATAATTTTTTATTGATGTGGTTAGTGAAGTTAAGTTATAAATAAAAGAGAAAGGAGAGGATTGGTCCACCTCAAAAAAAGGACCATACATTACAGAGAAGTAAAATTTCTAATAGAATGGAAAAGTTTGATTGTTATTACTTATATAGTAAATGATAATTACCAATCGCAAAAAATTTAATTGGTGCAGATTATCTGATTATGTGGTGTTACATTATATGGCGATCAAAAATAACCAGATAATAACAACTTTCCACACCAGAAAGGTAGCTGTATAGAAGCCTAAGAACTGCCGCTAAAGCGAGTTCCACCTTGTTTCTTTTTCTGTTCGGCAGCAATCAGTTTCTCCACTCTTTTTCTGTTTCTTATTATTTTATTTTTTTGCGAAAAAATGGTAATTTTTACATTTTGCACAATTTGATTATATTATGTCGTTGAACATTTTTGAAAGGTATACAGAAGTTCACAAGCGTAAACTTCTTTTAGGCTTCTATACAAAGTATAACAAGAAGCCTTATGATCTGGCTCCGTCCGTCCGTCCGTCTGTCCGTCCGCATAATTAAAATCTAATTTAAATATCATGATAGGTTACAAAAATATTCTGTGCTTTAAGATTGTAATTTTCAACCTATATAGACTTAATCTGATGATCAAGGACCGATCAAACAAAAAAAATTTGTCAACGCAAAACTCCATGTAACAATTGATTGTTACATATTACCATTGTCGTTTGTCTCTGCGTGTATAGTTTCCTTGCCAGCAACACCCTCTATGTAATTTTCTCTCCCTATTTGAGCATTAAAATCACCCAGAATAATCGCCGTATCGTGTTTTGGCAGCGTATCGTATAGTTTTTCCAAGTCATCTTAGAATTGTTCCTTGTCAGCATCGTTACTGTCCTCAGTTGGTGCGTAGACGTTGATCACCGACAAGTTATTTGGCGACCAAAAATAACAACAACTTTTCACACCAGAAAAGTAGTTGTATAGAAGCCTAGGAACCGCTGCTAATTTTTCAAAGTTACAGCGATGTTTGTGTATTGCGTGGCCTCACAGGCCCCACCCGTGTGCTGGAGGGTTAACATCAATGTAATATTTAAATAATAAATTGCTTTGGATTTACAATAAATAAGTTGCTGTGTCCAATTACAAAAGTATCGTATAAAATGTAAGTTTATTTCAAAGAAAACTTTTTTAAATCAACTTCAACATTATTTTTTTATTATATAGTTAACATTTTTTTTGCCTCGCACGCAATTTCTGTAGTAGTAAATTGTAATTAATATTTAATCTTAACGAAATGCAATTATCTGTAAAAACACTACCTACATAATATGTATTACATTTTGGTTATACATTTTCATTTCTTAAGTTACATTTTCAGTTTTTTAATGAAACTTTTTAATGAAAGATTATACGTCTACATAAGCTGTGCTTGCTAGTTGTGAATATCTACGTACTAGTTTTTTTTGCGCTATCGATCTGAAATTTTGCATATGCCTTCCTACCGACAATTCACGGAGGGGGAGTACCTTGCGAGGGGAGGAGAATTTTTTGCTCAGTTTCTCGATATCTAGTGCCGTTTTCGAGTTATTGCTAAATAAAAAAATTAATTCTCGCCCCTCCAAGTTTCTCGCCATAGGAACCATGGCACACCAAAAATTCATAGCACAAACAAAATGACATGATATTTTTTCTCAAAATACTTAATTCTTCAATTTTGACAATTCAAGTACCAAGTACTAAAATGAAATAAAATGTTGTATGTACCACGGGCACAATCAGATTATAGCACCGAGGGTAATTTAAAGCCCGACGCGTTAGCGGAGGGCTTTAAATTGCCCTCGGTGCTATAATCTATTGATTGTGCCCTTGATACATAAATAACTATTTCAGCACCGATAATAATATTTTATGAAATAAGCACTTAAAAACTAGACTTGGATCGCTTCAACCACCTTAAACTAAACAGTCAGATAAATCTATCATGTGACGTCTTGTAGTCCAATGAGAAAACGTCCAACTTCACTATCAGCAAATAAATTTAACTGGGCATTGATAAATTGGCTCTAAACGATATTAATGTGATTTTATATTTTAAAGAACAATCAGTTTTTATTATTTTGAGGCGAATAAACTAATGAAATCAAATGAAGTAGCCAATGCTTTTATTTACCATTTTATTACTCTGATAGTGATTACTTAATGTGATATAGTGAGGTATTTTGCACCAATTAAAAACAATTTTTTTTTCCTTTATGTACGTGTCGATCTCGATCGATCTACGTTTAGAAGATAATATATTTTCTTCTTCTTCTTTAGAATGTAAAATCTTTACATATTATGTACCTAGCAAAAAAAATTGAAATCGCAAAATGCTCACCTACCAATGAAATCATCTAATTAAAAATATTTTAACATAGTAAAAAAATTCTCAAATCACATAAAAATCTTTCTACACATTACAATGCACACCTTTAACTATTGAACAAAACTTATTGACCTTGTTACTTTCTTGGAAATCAGGTGTTCCTTCTGATAGAGAAGAACAACTTCTTGTTAGGTTTAACGCTGATCATCCTTAAAGGCGGTGTGCCACTTGTGTAAATTTTGTTGTAAATTTGCGTGTAAATTTTTACACAAGTGTCAAACACGTAAATTTGCTTGTAAATTTTGTTGCAAATCTGCTAGCAAATTTTTTTGCCAGTGTGTTTGCCACTTGTGTAAGATTTTGCTGGTAAATTTAGAATTTGCGCACGCGCTTTCTAGTAAGGCGACCCTGTTTTTGATATTCATTTATCAAAATTCTAATTTTCTCTTGCGATCACGTCATAATAATATTCAAAAATCAACAATTAATGGATATCTTTCCCGATGTTATAATATCAGAGTAGAATTCGCAGAGCCACTTTCTGGCGTTTTCTCCCATATTCCTAATAAATTCTGGGGATATTTCGTCCAGGCCAGCCGCCTTTCCCATCTTGATGGACCTGATGGCAGTGTCGAGTTCACACAAAGACACCGGGTGGGCGAACGCGGATGTTTCAGGAGTATCACGTTTCATCTCCGTAAGTTTTTTTCGGATTGCTGTTGGATGCGTTTTGTTAGATGGTGCTCTGGATAGGGACACCAGTCGATCCGCCACAAGGCCGGGGCTGATATCACAATCTTTTGTCTTTTGGTTCCCCTCTCCGAGGCGGCGCATGAGCTGACATGCCTTTCTGCTGGAATAGGTAAAATCAAGACTCTCGGTTGTTGTCCTCCATCGCTTGCCCCTAGCCTGATCCAAGGACTTTGGCAGGTTGTCTGCAGTATCTGGGTCTCTCGTTCCGAGAAATTCCTTATAAAGTTTTTCGCTGTCTTCGTTCCAACAGGGGACATAGTTCTTGCGATATCTTCGGGGTATGGTCTTCTTGGCATTATCAATCACCACCTTTACAAATTTGTCGTAATTTCGAGCCAACGTTTCGAGGGGATGGAAAGTACATCAATGTCGAGGCCGCTTCCAAATGCACTCCAGTCGGACTTACGGAGGTTCCATCTCGGACGTTGAATGCCGGGCATGGATGTGATTTGGACCGCCATCTCGATAATGACTGGGCGGTGCTGGCTATGGGAAAAGTCGGGAAGTATCGTTCGAGTGCATTGGGAGGCGCGATGACCATTTTCGCCTCTTGAAACGAAACACAAATCTGGGTTACCAAGATAATAACGTTAAACACAATTGTCATTTATTACAGGAGTACCCCTTAGGTAGATGTCCCAAAATATTATATCGTCCGCCAGTGTCCCCATCCAAATCCCATAGAAAATGTATGGGATAAATTAGACAGAAAAGTGAGAACTACCCCTATAAACTCAAAACATGAATTAACCGAAAGACTGCAACAGGAATGGGTTCGTACATATAAGTATCAAATAATATCTACAAAAAATTATGTTTGATTCTCCCAGACGGTTACAACATGTTTTACAACAAATAGGGTATCCCAATAAATACTAAAAATTGTGTCAAATTGGAAAATTTTGGAAAATTAAAATAATATGTGCAATATTGTCCGAATCATTTATTCATGTTAATACTCGTATCACGTATAAAATTATGAAGTAGGGGTTATTTCAGTTTGTGGTTACATTTCTAAAATTCTTTTTGGTGATTGGTGACCTATTTTCTTTTTAAATAATTGAATTATACGGAAATTATTACATTTTTATTAGGTGTCCGAATCATTTATTTACCCACTGTACGTCATCTAACCTTCATTAGGGTAAAATGACTGAGGAGGAGTATTTCATCCTTATGTAGAGCTACGCTTCGCGCACTTTTGCGATCATGATCGAAGAAAATATGTTTACTATTAATTTATTTGCAATTAAAATATACAATTTTAAAATTATTATTTATACTGCAATAAATTTATTTGCACAAAAATTCAGAATGAAGAGGTACTATATCGAGTGAGTGTGTTATATGCGATAAAATCAAATATAGTAAGCAATATTTATACGTGCAAAGGAAAATTTAAATTTATTTGGTTTTGTCTACACTATAAATAAGTTTCTGTATAGAAGACTTTCAGGAAGGCAACCAAATGAAAAATTGCTGCACGGTGTTGGATTTTTAATATTAGGATTAGAACATTTCGAATTACCTATATCTATCCGCATAGCGTTCTTGGGAATTGATACAAATTGTAATATGCATTATTTATAAATCGTGGTTTGAATTAGAAATCTCTAAAAATTAGGTTATTCTTATTGAACTTGATCAGTAAAAATCATTTTATGTATTTAAATTCGTGATAGTGAATATGGTTTTTATTTTAAATTGTGATCTAAAGCGGCTGATACACCAAAGCTGTAGTGATAGACGTTTTATAGGCATTTTCCAGAATATTATAATTTATTTATACCTGAAGTAATGGATAACTATTTTAGCTAAGTTTCAAATTTTCATTGTAGAAAATTATTTACTTATACATAATTGCTGACATCTATGAAAATAACTGTTTTATCGCGTGATGATTACCATGTACAGGTAATCATCGCGTGATGATTAACTAAATAACGTGAGGTTATGTTACGCAGAGTACGTGTTGTCGAGATTTCTGTTTAAATTTTCATTACATTATTCGATTACAAATCGAAGGATATTATGTCTGTGGTGGATATTGGCACTTGTTTGTCCTGTGATAAGGTAATATCTTTCGGTGATAGCATTAAGTGTGATAAATGCAGGAAATGTTTGCATGGGCATTGTACCGGTTTGTCAAGGACAGTTGTCTCGGCCGTCTTGGAGAAAGACTCACACCTTCGTTTTGTTTGTAAGGCTTGTTTGTCAGTGAATGAAGGTGTTGGATCGGTTGGTGAGATTTTGAATGCTATTAAGGTGCAGTTCAATGAACTCAAGAATGAAATTGCTGAATTGAGAAATTTAATGAATCCGGATGACAACGCAAGACCTTCCTGTGTTGAAGATATAATTGAGGAGATAAGGGAAAGAGATATTAGGTCCTCCAATGTAATCATGTATGGGATTGGTGAGCTTGATTCGAATTCTTCTCGAGATAGAATTAAACATGATAAAACGTGTGCATCGAAGGTTTGTGCTGATATTGCTGGAGGAGATGTTTCTACTTCAAACATTAAAGTGTACCGTCTTGGGAGGGTTTCTGGGGACCGTCCACGACCATTGAAGGTAATTTTGGATAGTGCGACCGATGCAAGGCGTATTCTTGCTTCCTCTCATAAGTTGCCTCGGGGTGGTGCTGTGTCGGTTGGATCCGATCGAACGATGGCTGAGAGAGGGTACTTAACCCAGTTGAGAGGACAGTTAAAGTCAAGAATTGAGGGTGGAGAGAGTGATTTAACCATAAAATACAATTTCGGGCGGCCTAAGATAGTTAAATCGGGGAAGGCAAAAAACGATATAAAAGACGGAGTGAATTTGTAGTGTATTATCAAAATGTTAATAGACTTAGAAGTAACCTTGATGTGTTGAGAACTGAAATGTCGCTTGTTGATTTTGATGTGGTGTGCTTTAGTGAAACGTCTTTGACTTCTGATTTTTGTGATGCTGAACTGGGCATGGGAATGTTTACCGTGCTGATCGGTCTGTTTTAAGTAGCAATAAACTTTCGGGTGGTGGTGTGTTAATTGGTGTAAACTCTGGGTATTCATCTCGTGCTATCGAGACTTGTAATCGTGTCGAGCAGCAATTTGTATTGTTGAAAATTGATGAGGTTGAGTTGGTGCTCGCTTGCGTGTATATTCCTCCAGCATCGAGTTCTGACATTTATGTATTGCATTGTCGCGAGGTGGAGCGCATTCGCTTGCTCTTTCCTACGGCAAAGTTTCTGATATGTGGTGATTATAATCTGCCGAACTTACATTGGAATTCTGGGTATTGCGGCGAGGGCGTTCTGGATGATTCGTCGAGATGTGTTGTGGACTTGTTGGAGTTTTTGAATCTTGAACAAATGAATGAAGTTAGGAATGGCAGTGGAAGAGTGCTTGATCTTGTTCTTACTGATGTTGTTGGTGTACTGTAATGCTGTGTGATGAGAGCGTTTTGCCTGTTGATGTACATCATCCTGTCTTGATGGTTTTATTGACTTTATGGAATGGGGAGGGCATCGGTGCGGCAGGAACAAGATTGTTCAACTTTAAGAGAGGAGATTATGTTGCAATGGCGGAATATTTGGATGGTCTTAATTGGTGTGTGTTGCAGGATTTGGACATAGAAGATGGCGTCCGGTATTTTTATGATAATTTATATTATGCTATGCAATTGTTTATTCCTGTAATAGTGATTTCTGAAGGTAATTGTTTTCCAAAATATTATAGCACTGAATTAAAAAATCTTGTTCGGGAAAAAAGAAGGGCTCATAGGTTATTTAAAGAATTCAATTTGTACAGTGATGTACACTGTTCACTGGCTCGTATATGCTATGAGTCGTATATTGCGTCGATGGAAGCCTCTATACCCGTTGATGTGGGGGGGTTTTGGGGTTACATCAGGGCAAACAGGTCTTCTGGAGGTATTCCGTGTTCTATGTTTCTGGGTGACTCGAATGCTGACTCGCCTGCTCAAGTATTGAAGCTCTTTGCGAGTTATTTCTCTGGTGTTTACGGGGATGGGACAGTTTTTTCAAGAGATTTTAAATATGAAAAAACAACAAATTTGAGCCATTGCCATATTTCTGTTGAGGATATTTTGAGAAAAGTGAAAAATATTAAAACTAACAAGGGACCTGGTCCGGATGATGTCCATCCAATTGTGATAAGATCATGTATGCATTCCCTTAGTCTCCCATTGTTTATTTTGTTTAACAGGTCGCTGTCAGTTGGAGTTATGCCGAGGGTGTGGAAGCAATCGTTTGTGGTACCAATCTTTAAGAGAGGTGATAGGTCCGATGTTTCGAATTATCGCCCTATTTCAATTCAGTCGGTTATACCGAAAATATTTGAGGGCCTGGTGCTTGATGCGATCTCCTCTGATCTTTCGGATCTGGTTGTCCCTGAGCAGCATGGATTTCTACGGGGAAGATCCCGGTTAACAAATCTAATGATATATGAAGATTACATCCTTAAGTGCTTTGGGGACGGTTATCAAGTTGATTCCATTTATACGGATTTCAGTAAAGCATTTGACAGGATTAATCTTTCTATCCTGTCTTCTAAACTTGAGGCCCTGGGTATACATGGTTCTTTGTTGTGTTGGCTTATCAGTTACGTATCTTGTAGAATCCAGTATGTTAAGATCAAGATGCATTTGTCCCAGCCAATAGAGGTGTCTTCTGGTGTGCCTCAAGGGTCCCATTTGGGTCCCTTACTTTTTACTCTCTTTATTAACGACATTGGCAATGCTCTGGGATTGGGTGTTCGTTATTTAATTTTTGCGGACGATCTAAAGATATTTTATGCGGTAGGATCAAGCGATGATTCAGTTTTGATTCAGAATGCTTTATGTGCGCTCTTGGTATGGTGCAATTATAATCAACTTTTTCTGAATGTTAGTAAGTGCTGCGTCATGAGGTTTTGTCGGAACAAGTCGCCTTTCTTTTATAGGTACGCGTTGGAGGGGGAGGCTCTTCGATCGGTTGACACAGTGTGTGATTTGGGGATAATTTTTGATGCTAGGTTGACCTTTAGGTGTCATATGGAACATATATCTTCCAAAGCAATGAGAATGCTGGGTTTCATAAATAGAAATACTATAAATTTTAAAAGTATTAATACCCTTAAGATCTTGTACATGACCCTGGTTAGATCCCTTTTGGAGTACTCTTCTCCGATTTGGTCTCCTTTCTATGCTGTTGACTCTGATCTTATTGAGAGAATTCAGAGCAAGTTTTTATATTTGGTTGCATATAGACTCCATTTGGAGAGAGCGATTGTGTTTGTCAACCCTGCACGATCGAAGGGTTGTGGCCGATTTGACCTGCTTATTTAATATAGTGAATGGCAAATATAATTGCACGGAGCTCCTCCAGCTGATTAATTTTCGGGTTCCTCGGTGTGGTGTTAGGATTGGTGGCTTGTTTTACGTCGACTTGGCTTTGACCAACTATAGCTACAACGCTCCCATTAATAGAATCCAGAGATTGGGCAATGTTCACTTGAGCGGGGTCGACCTTTTTAGTTCATCATTGCGCGGGTATAAGAGGCTTTTAAAGTTACGTTTGGATGGTAGCCAATAGGATGGGTCCAGTGTATTTGCATTTTTACTTTTATTTTGTGTATTCGTTAAACTTGTATGCTTTATTGTGAATGTAAATGTTTGAGTACTCTGCGATAATGATAATAGTAATGATTGTGATAATAATTGTAAAAGGGCTGTAGCCCGTATTTGATAAATAAATAAATAAATAAATATACATAGTAGGTAGTTGGTTAATAAATTTTATATGGTACCCAGTATATTAAACATCACAGTTTCGTTCTGTAATATTATATTATTATGACTATTCTGCACTTATTAAAAAGTATGATTTTAAACCTGATTTAATCAGAATTTAATTAAAACTAAAATGAAAAACTAAAAGTTTTCATTTTCAGTAGACCAATTTAAAATAATTAGAAATGCCAGAGTAAAGTGAAATCACAGTATAATATTTTATAATAATAATGCATTTCAACTTTACATTATGAGATAAGTATAGTATTCGTATTTTATAATTTTTAAAAATTAATTAATATGAGTTGACTTTATACTAAGTTATAAAAACATTTTTTAAATCCAAAACTTAGTTTTAATTAACTTTTTTTAAACCTGCTTTGACAGAATAAAGACGTTGAAATCTTTTGAACATTCAACTTCTTACTACTCCTAAATTCCTATACAACAAACATTCTAGCAACAAAATTCGTGACTTAGGAATTGTTGAAAATAAACTTAGGGACTGGGTATACTGAAAAAGTGATTGTATAATGCAAGACACAATGTTTTTTGTGTAGTAAAAGTTAAGGAATATGTAAATAATAGGAAAATCTGTATTTAATGTCAGTTACAAGCTTGTTCGTATTTTGTCAAAATTTGACATGCTATACTGAAAAAACTCACGTAGAAGAACTGCGGCTATCAAACTTGGAAAAACTTTTTGTTTACAAATATCCAGTTTTTGCTATCGAGCCATTTTGTTCAAATTAATAAAAATAGGTATTTCATCAAGTGAACAGTCCATAATGTACGAGAAAATAACTATTTAATGGCATTGAGTGGTAATAATATTATTGTTCTTTCGGTTAACTTGTATTTCCTTTTATTTATAAGTTATTTTATAAACATCCTAAAAATATCTACCCGTAAAATGTAAGCACTAATATCAAGAGCATGATTACTAATTATTGCACAATATTCCTACCTTTGGCAAGTCTTAAACGAAAAGACGGTTGTTTTACTTGTTACAGGAAATCAAATCTGAAGTCGCTAATAAACTTTGATGTAGGTAATAATATGTATAAATATAGCGAGTATAATATTATTTGTCCAAAACGAAATTACATGAACTGAAATAGAATTTGCTATTAGTACTATATTAAGATGCCATTTACACTAATTTGTTTAGCGTATACGTTTAATTTTAGTGTAAATTTAATTAATTTCGAAATTATTCTTAGTCACAATTTATCTTTGTCAGTGACTTTGAAATTTGTTTTATTGTAAAAGCAGAATTTGTAAATCAGTCTTGTTACACATTATTTACTACTGTAAACAAAACAGTTTATTATTATGCAACTGCTGCCGTAATTTTTAATTTCTGTTTCGAGTTTATTAAATTCTGACACGGCCACTCCAGTTGCTGCTTGTTATTAGAACATCGGAGTGGTTACAATATATTCCAACGTTGAACATTTATTACTTTCCTGCTCTATAGTTGCAATACTTGGGCATCTATTACTTCGACGTGGTTGTACCAGCAAGAACTCGTAGTAAATTTGTTTTTCATTTTAACATAATTTAAATTATTATCCAACATTATCATTGCACTATGAGTGTCTACGCTTTATTTGACAACATTGAGGAGGGAGAATTTTGAAATAAAAGCAATTTCTCGAATGCTATCGACACTTGGAAATTAGAAAAACCTAATTCACTAAGAATATTTTTAACTTTTCATTTACGGTTTAAAAGACAGCGAAGAATGCATTTTTCAATTAGTGGTAGGTACGATTTATTAAAAATATGGGGCGGTTCACAGGACGGGAAGTTTGGAAATAGCATATTATACAACTAGTGATTGAAGCGATAACTTTAATCTCGCATGTGCATTTTTTGCCCAAGGCGTTAACCGTTCATATTCACACAAGAGATTAAAAGTCACTTTAATCTCGGGTTATATAGTATACAATTTAATGCAACGGAGAGAATGAAACAACAGCGACCCTAAAAAATTTGAAACAAAAAATTATTACATGGTCGATAAACTGAACCCATGATAATCCAAACTTTCGGTAAACCAAACGCGATAAAATACCGAAGTTAAAATTTGAAAATAGCTTTTATAAATTAAAATAGTATATAAAATTCGAGATTGGAGTGACTTTTAATTTATTGCATTACACATCCATAAATTAAAAGTTGCATTTATTATGGACTACCGGTTGCATATTCTAACCTATAGCTAAAATGAAATGAATCATAAAAATTGAAATCGGATGTTTCAATTTATTACACGGTAAACTTTAATATAAATTGTGCAATTTATGTTAATAAATTAAATAGCTTTTGATGACTTCAAATTAAAATAACATTTTAATTTTAAAGATAAATTGTGAAATTTATATCGTATGTACGACAGCATTACAATGTAAAACCCGTCTTACACCATTAATAATTACGATCGTAATTATTGAGGTGTAAGGCGGGTGCAAGGACATAAACATCTCATCATTCCAATTACAAGAGATTATTAATTTCAGCACGTATACATTGGGATGTGCAATTGTAATAAATGCAATTTTTGCCGAAAGATGAGTAGTGCGATATAACATTATGAAAGTTTGCAATCTTTTATTCAATTATTTCAGGTTAATTTTAGGAGCAGAGCATTTACAACATATTTGAAAATTATCTTGTACGTGTCAAATTGAATGAAAAATTCATGGTCGAAGTAAGTTGATATTAATTATATATTGCTATTATTACTAAAATTAGTATCTGATAAGGGGGGAGAAATATTTTGTGTTATGTGATTTTGAATTTGACTGAAGTGCTAATGGAAGTAAGATAACCGTGGCGAGCAGGATAAGCGCATTTGAGAACAGAAAGGAACTCACGCCAGGGCGATGGAACTTGATGGATGTGGGTCAGAAATAATTTGTTCCAGTAATGTAAATAAATAAAAAGAAATTGAATTGTTTAAAAATGAATGTGCGTTTGATTGAAAATTGTGGATGATAAATGAAACAAGAAGTAATTGTTTGATTGGAAATGGATGGGTGATGAATAAATCACGGAAATTATTGAATAGATTAATTTAGCTAATCATCACAACAATATATAAATAAACTACCGAAATTGGAATTTCTAAATAAGATTTTAAAAGCCATAAAAGATAAATTGGAAAATTTATAATTTTGTATAAAATTATATTTGTGACAATTACTAGGTAACGTTTGTTTGTAAGTAGTAATTTTTGTAAATTATTTATAAATTATTGGATGTACAAGTTTTTTGCAAATTAGTCAATTTTAAAAGTAAAAGTACAAACAAATCTTTCTAAGTGGAACATCAAAAATAAAATAATAGACTACAAAATTCATAGTGAGAGTAATTTGATAATGTTATAAACTCGACAGCTATGCGACTCCAGCACGCTGTCGACTAATTTTTAAGCAAGATTTTTATAAATCATCGTATTGAATTATAAATTTTACTCTACGAGAGCACGAATAAGGTCAAGAAATGCGAGAATAAGGATCAGTTTCCACTCTTCTTTTGTTAAATGCAGTTTTGCATACGAAATACATAAATTCCTATTAATGTGAAATAAAAACATTGGTTCTTTTGATCACCTCAAAATAATAAACGCTCTCAAATGGTGACCGGACAGTTCGCTACGGGACATTTCGTAACCCTGGAGACATTTCGCTACTGAATTTGCTACAACTTTTAGCATATTATTTACTGTTCATTAATTTTTAATGAATAATAAAATAATAAAAAATAATTCAAAAATGTTTATTTAATATAACTAATTTTTTTTTAAATTATGAGGAATTCCACGAAGAAAGTGAAGTTTAACTTCTGGATTATAAGTTTGAAGCAACGTTTGGATGCGTTGATCCACGTCTCGGTATTGCTTCTTTTTTGGGACAACAATTCAGCAGTTAGTATATTGAGCAATATTTGCGCTGCTTAAACCCTCTTCTTGTTTTAAAGCTGTTATTAAAGACCATAGATTTGGATCAACATTGATAATTGAGCTTTTCAAATGTGGAATATTAATTAAGATGTATAATTAATTAGAAGATGATAATAATCATTTATTTATTAAAAATAATTACATTAGTAAGATCGTAAAAGATTACACAACCTTTCGAGTCAAATGCTGGTATAGGCTGCTGTTTTTGACCGCGCTCGGTCCCTTGCTACCTGCTAGCAAGCAAGCACCCCTCGACGTCCGGCCGTTCGGATCACCTGCTATTTCATTCACACACAGTTTATATTTGTTTACATTCATAATTACATTGCTACATTCAATACATTCAATTTAGATATCATTACATTATATTATTACATTCCACACAAAGCTTTATGAAAACCTTCCACATTGTTGGTGCGTGGCGTACCATTCAAAGCCCGTGTGTGTACGCATAGGTTCAATTCTTCTCCTTTGTTGACCTTTCTCGCATCCAATATAATATGCTTCAAAGTACGAAAAAATTTCTTGTGGAAGATCGTCATCATCACAACTTTTGTGGAGGCTGTGGTATTATAAGGACAGAGGCATGGACAATATCAGAAATGAATAAAGGAAAGCAAATGGTAGTCGAATTGGAATACTGGCGACGTAGTTGTGGTTTCACAAAACCCGGCCGAGTTAGATTTAAGGAAATAATGAGACAGGCCGAAGTTGATATTACCATCACGGAGACCATAGAAATAAAGTAATTAGTTAATACGGTATGGACATTTAAATAGAATGGGGTCAGAAAGATGACGAATAGAAATATTAAATTGGAATGCACCCCAAAAAAGAAAGCGGGACAGGCCTACGCTTACATGGAAAGAAGTATGAGTTTCGTCTATAATAAATTATTTTCGAAAGTTGTTTAAGTAAATAGCAGAAGCTTATAGTTACTGATAGATTACCTGAAACAAATTTTAGATCATTAAAAATTATAATATAAGTAAAACACTATTTAAAAAATAATATTTCAAGTAGGCGAAAGTGGCTAAAAATGACATGTGATTTTTCTAAACTTAATAAGTTTAGATTTAAGTATTTATTTACTAAACTTACCACTTAATTATTTTTTCCACTTCCCCAACAGAAGTCAGTCATGGAAGAAGAATTCGCAAATCAAATCCAGAAGGATTTGTTTAAAAAAGTAGGGAAATCACTGCCCGCCGTGATCTTCTGTTAGCTCGAAACGGTATATAAGAGTCGTAGATTAGCTATGATAAGGGATAGTGCTCGTAATGATCAATTCGAAATAGAACACTACATTGATAATCACATAATACATTTTTATAAAATTATTATCAAAAAGAGGCGCACAATCGTAATCTAGCAATTTACAATATAAACACAACAGCAGTACCTCATTTATGTATATGATTAAAATAGTCATATTAAAATCTCGTAAATAACCAAAAATATTTACAATGGATAAATATAACCAACAATCGGCTCCTGATAATGGACACAAGTTACGTAGTGCTATGACCTCCCTTAACTAATATTTTTAAAGCGCCAGCCCTTAATTTGCTAGCAAAAATGCTCAGGTAAAATGGTTCGGTAAATATTTTTAGCTAAGGGATGCTTAACACTATTGCCCCTTCTCACTAAGCTCCGGTGATGACACGCACAAGGGTGAGTTCCTGGTAATTAAGAGGTGCTCTTTGAGTATGTAAATTGGCTCTCTCGGGATACTTAATTGCTTTCTTTGAGTGAAAAATAAAAAGATTTCAGTAGCTTTGAGAGAAATGTTTTATATTAAACAAAATGAAATAATTGCAAATTTCACAAAATAAATGTTTACACAAATTTTTAGATCACAGATCCACCATTAATTAAATTTTACAAATAAGAACAGTTGATGCAAAAATGTTTTCAAAACAAAGAGGCTTCCTCTCTTTGTCCTGACGTGCTCGATTAGTCATAAACTAACCAAGTCTCTCGCTGTACATTAGCGGTGTTAAATGTTTTTAAATAATATTTGTGCTTATTTAAAGCTTAACCTTGAATAATTAAATAATAAAATTTGAATGAAGAACCTTCCAATTAGGGTAATGAAGAATGCACTTTCGTAAAAGTCTTTTCCCAAATCCTATATTTTACACGCTTATGGCAAAAGTTTATAATAAATAAAAGAAATAATAAAGTTCACTGTACCTTTTCACATTGACAAGTTGGAATTTTAAATTTAAAAAGGATATTGTGTGTGCCCTGCTTTAGTTAGTACCACATAGAGTGACTCATCAGCATCTTCGTTGTATTACGCCAGTAGCTATTTGATTGACCTCACGTAAACTCGTTTCGGTGTTGCTTTTTTGGATCAACTTCGTGTTGTGGCTATTACATTTCCAATCTGTTGATGTTTTAGAATTGAACCAGGTAAGTTGCATCTTATTGACAATATTTTCAGGATCCAGTGAATGAATTGAGTTAATTTCGTAAATTATAACATTTGCAGAATCATCATCCAAGCGTCCATAGTTGTCCTTGGATCTATTTATAATCGTGTTGCTCGAATCCAACAGAAAAATCCTAACCTCCAATTGTTTGTAAACAATTGGTAATTGGTTAACCTCCAAATTTGTAAATAATATTTCCTGGAGAACACAAAAATACGTGCACTCTGTTATGATGTCCGAAGTTAACTGAAATTTGATCGAAAATCGATGGAATTGGCATGCCTGTATAGTCAAAGTGAGTCAAATTTAAACATTTTAATGTTTTTCACCTTGTTAATAATTCGTTTTTGTTGCAGATACAGAATCTACATTGAAATTGATTTTCCTTGAGGTGTTTTTCATGCAATTTTACTGGTATATTGCCTTTTTATGTTCTTTGTTGGACAGTTCGTTGACTCATCTTTTCCAACTTGTCTCGATTTTTGATGTTACACAATTTTGACCTTTATTCACAACTTTGTCAATTTACCTTTTAAAAACACTCACTTCAGATACATGAAATCATTACATAATTTTTGATGTGAATAAATTCTTACATAACATGTTGGTTATTAAATAATTCAGTTTACAAAATCTTACATTTTTCTAGGTTATAAACATATAAAAATAAAATGATTTTTTTATCAATTTTCAGCTATTTAAATCTTTTGTTTTATTTTTGATGTGACAATCATCAATCTAATTAATCTTAGCAATATTTATAATCTTTATTTTATCCTGAGAGATTCAAATTTTGTTAGGAAATTGAAATTTTAGAAAAATAAAAATTTCTCGTAAAGCAAATTTTTAAAGTGTCTACCGACTTAGATTTTTATGCTTTTTATGAATCTAATATTCATTTTTATATTTGGAGCCTTTATTAAACATTTTAAATCACAGCAGTAGGAATGATAAAAATATAATAATAAGATTTACCTAATTCCTCTAAGAACTCAGAAGGATAGTGTACAAACTTTACTTTATTCAGTGAAATTGTAAATTATCACAATCTGCAATAGTTGGCAATAAACATTGCTGATAGTTTAATCAAAACACCATTTGCGCACTAGTATCTCACAGAGATTATGACTAACAAATTAATAATAGTCGCATATAACAAAAACCACTTGTTAATTAATTGCATTGGGTTAGAAGTCATTTTATTTTATTTCTATTTATTATATTCCTTTTCATTAAATTAGTCAAAATTATAAAGGAATATAATTAAATTTGAATCGCGCTACATTTCCGCTCTATAGATTTGACAGCATTCGTGTTTGACATTCGTCATCTACAAATAATGCAATTTGATGATAGAACGTTACACGATCGACGAACGTATAGTTATTGTGAAAACACATTACCGAAATGGTGAAAATTTTGCACTTGCAATTCGCAAAGTGCGCAAAATTTAGGAAGACGAAGTGCACCTTTTACCTTCAAATTTTGAGATTAAAAAAGAAGGTACAAGAAATAATAGAATATAATGACTGAATTGTTACACTTTTGAAAAATAAAGGTTTTGAACTAAGATGTTATAAATTAAAAATTTGAGAAGGTTTGAAAGTCTGAATAAATTACTTCCTATCGAAAATAATAAAAATTTATTAAGAATACAAAGATATCTTTTGCAAAAAAACATATTTTTGAAAATGTTTTTTCAAAGACATTCCTTCACCTATGAAGAAAGAATTGCGAAAACATGTTGCGCGATTTTTTTTGGTAAGAACATTTTAAGCAATTGAATTTAAAACCTGCAGGTGAAATTGACGAAAATTTCATTTTTGTTTTATTGCGATAACATTTAGAAATCCTAATTAAAAATTTTAGTTTTATTTACGCTTCTGATATTTGAGGGAATATACGATCGAATTGTAACTGGTCTGAAATATCTGAAAGGTAAATCAAATAAACATCGATCCCATGTAAATTCTCATCAATATTGTAACGTGCAATTTATAAATTTTCAAATTTATTTATAAATTTTCATATATAAAAATTTTTGTAAAAATCAAATTAAATACAAAACGTTCAGTTCAAAAAATAGTATATTACTGTCCGACGAGAGAAAATTCGTTGTTACTGGACGCACAGCTATATTGAAAAGCGAGCGATAGCGAGGTTTTAATTTTATCGTCGAGGTCAGTATACTATTTTATCGGAAAACATAGAGAAAACGAAAAAAATTTAAAAAAATTAAATTAAATTAAAATTAGTCACCTAAAAATTTTTTTTTTTGCGCGCGATCGATCTGAATTTTTGTATATGCCTTCCTACTGACAATTCACCGGTGATAATAGTGACAAAGTTGGTTGGGGGGTGGATTTTTTGCTCAGTTTTTCGATATCTAGCGCCGTTATCGAGTTATTGCTAATTTAAAAAAATCCGAGACCATGTTTTGAAATAAATATGTGGTTACCAAGGCGACATTTTATTTTAAATTAATTTTAAAATAAATGTCAAAATGCTCGGTTTTTGTCGGGTTTTGAAGAGGCGCGGAAAGCTTCACTTTCTCCGCCTGCCGAACTTCGTTCATTTTCTCCGTCAGCCGAACGTTCACTTAGTCGAGACCCGGGAACCTTCGTTTTCTCACCCGAGCGGAGGTTCGGAACGCATCGTTTTCTCGTTGTTTTCCGATAAATATTTTTATTTCCAAGTTAGACCGCAACATCTTATTTTAAAGAGTTGTAATTTCGAATAATAATTATTTCAACGATAACGTAGCATATTTTTATTCGAGCCCAACGGGTGGCATTTATAAAAATGAAATGAAATTTAAAATTATGTTAAAAAACAGTAAAATAAAATTTAGCTCAACAGGCCGTGCAGGCGCAAGGCTTCCTCATTCTTCCTTTCTACCTGAATTTGTAACTCAACTCATCCACAGAGCGTTGATGTTCACCGGAAGGCCGTACTAAGATATTTCGTGAAGTCAATTCGAACCTACAGACTTGCGATCAGTAAGCCACTGCTGTGTGGCTTACTAAATGTATAATTTATTAAATAAATAACAAAATATATTACCTTAAAAAAGGAATATCCTTATTACCCTATAAGGAAAAGCTTTCCTAGCCATCTATATTAAGTTTCGTTAGGTACTCCAACAACATAAAGATTTCCTTCAAGATTTAATGCAGCCATGATAATTATGTAAGTACCCACAAAAGCTGTTATTACCTGTTACATCATCGGTAAAGGTAGCAGTTAATACGAGTAAATATAAATGTCACTATCAGTTCTAAAATTATAGCAGAACAGTTAAAACAGTCACTGTCAAATGAGATGATAATGCTATTAGTCAGTAAGTCTAATCTTCATAGCACCATTGTAATTTTTAATTTTACACATTTTTACAAAGATTCTGTGTAAATGTTCTATTTTTCATTATCTGAGGTACCTCTAGGCCACATTAGCTCGGATAAATGGGGGTTCTAGTCTATATGCATACCTTGACTAAAATTATAAAGTAATTTTTATCAATTTACTTATATTATCTTAGGCAAGGTGTAAGTATAACCCAACAAAAATTTTAGCTGTAAATAGGCTATTAAATGGGTATTTAGAGGCTAATCAAAGCTATTAGCTAGTTAACAGCCGATTTACAGCTAAAATGTTTGTTGGGTAAGGCTGGAATTTCACTGCAGCCAACATTAACCACCAACTAAAATTTAACTAATTCAATTGGTTCAAACCGAGTTCAAACACCCACCCGTAAATCAAATAGTTTAATTAGTTGAATTTCTTATGGGTGGTTTACGATAGTTTAGTGAATCTCGACTATTCCTATAATTGTGTTATTGGTCATTAACAATGGTTGTATTAGTGGATAAGTGTATCAGAAAAATATAATGTGTATAACTACTATACACTATATATACTTGATCACATAAATGATAATAAAAATAATATTTTCTGTGATTGTAATAGTAATCATGAGTAAATGATAACAAACATAAAACTTGGTTTACCTTAAACATCATAAGTTCAATAAATTCAAAATTGCATTTTTTATATTAGCATGCATAGTAGTTTAAAATGCGTAACATACACGAGAAGTCATAAAATTTTTACTGTCTACCATTGTTTACTTTTATACAAAGTTTTATAATAAAATGTAATCGAAATTGTTTTCTTCACCATATTTTTGTTTAAGATTCACTTTCCAGAATGTTTAGTCTTAAAAGATACTTTTTAAAAAAAGGAATATGAATACACCATAGAATTATTCATTATTCATTACAAAGGAGTGTGTATTGTTTTCTGTTTCGTTATACGTGTAGTCATTAGCAAGAAATACTTGAAAATTCAGAATAGATTTGAAAGTATCATTAGAATACATGTAACAAAATATTTTCTATTTTGCTCCATAAATTTAAATTTTATTAAATTTAAATTGATACTCTAAGCGCCATCTCTCAACTCGCCTTTGCAACGCACTTGTTAGTACAAAGAACAAACGCGCGCCGACTCGGATAATTAACTTTGGCATAAAACGTGGATGAAGTAGGTCGATATTTTTGATCGCGTGTGTAATCGATCCTTTTTAATCGATTCTTCATCGTTTTAATAATCGTGCGTATTACCTAATTCACCGTCATCGCGGATTTACTGAAATTAGTGTGCAACGATATTTCCAGAAGCCAGTTTATGCCGTTTTGGGATATTATAATTTTCCTTATCTCAACAACCACGTTTTTGTCTTGTGCTACGCAGTGTTACCAACCATTTTTATTGGTATAAATCGTCTGGTTATAATTTTGACAACCGATCTTGTTTACCTTTTGGAAGTTGATTGTCATTATCAATCACAACTTTAATTATTTTTGAATGATCGTCAATATACTGGACGATCACATAGTTTTATTTGGACTGCCGATTCGTATCAGACCATCAACACAGCTGAGTGACGCCGTTCCATCTTCGTTGTTCCTGCCAAAACCTGTTGCTTCGGGACCTCACGTCGGTGTTCTGCTTTCGAGGACTCTAGACTGCAGCCATTGGTATTCAAAGCCAACCACCGCCGATCCATACAGGGATTTTGCTGTCGTATTACCATTTGTAATCTTATTTCGAGCTCGGGTAAGACATTTTATTTTTCTTGTTTGGATTTTGGTGGTACTGTGGTATTTTCATTTAAGTCAAATTTTGTATTGACTGGGCTACCATTCTGGTGGTCCCGTATTGTCGTCACCTTTGACGTGTCGTTATTAAATTCATTGAACGTGCTTATAATTATCAGCACGCCACCACCACTTACGTTTGTAGTTGTTGATTCGATATCATTAAACTTAGTTATTAAATTATTGTTTTATTTTCGACGAAGCGTACCCTCGTTATTTTTCAGAACAGTACAGAGTGGAATTCACGACCATCGCTTCCAGCTATAACGAGCTAGCTTACACGAAGATCAGGGTAACCTCGCAATATAAGTAGGAGGGGTCATATCCTTCTACGTGGTTTGTTTGCTTTTCTGGTACGTTCTCCCATTAGGAACGGGGAAGAAGGTAAACATATCATACATCGTATACAGTGACTCACAAAAGTGAGCATACACCCTGAAATCACGTAATAATTGCATTATTTTTAAAGAAAAAATTAAATGAATTTTTAATTCCAATTTTTCATAATTATATTCTGTTGACTTTGATGTATTATAATTCGAAAATGTGATCTCTTATCTTCTATTACATTACTAATTATTATAGAGTAAAATATGATAATACGGTTACATTTTATGACACAAAAGTGAGCATACACTTGCAGATTTTCCAATGTTATGAAGCTATAATGCAATAATAATTGAATTAATTAGTTGCATTAGTTACTAATTAGTATTACAAATGATAGTGCAGACGTTGCAGTAAATTTTATCGAATTTTAACAAAGTAAATTCAAAAAGAAGTGGTACGGACTTATCTACAAGGAAATTGACAATAAAATTAATTTTCGAAGGATAATTTTCACTCCAAATTGGTCAATTAGTTGGCTAATCCCATGTTACTGTACAAAAAATGATAAATAATTATAAAAATACCGGAACCTTGCACCTTAACAGCTGCGGATGAAAATTTTATTATAAAGAAAATGAAACGAGAACCCAAAAAAAGTGTACCAAAATTGACGACAAAGGCATCTTTTATGATGAATGAATCAATTTCAACGGAAACTATTCGAAATACCTACCCTTCGTTCAAGAGGGTGTAATGATCGTATAGCCAGGAAGAAACTATTCGTTTCTAAATAAATCGACCAAAACGTGTACAATTTGCTAAAACTTACTTAAATAAAAGTATTATAGAATTTTGGATAACTGTAAATTTTAATGATGAAAGTAAGTACAATTTATTTGGTTATTTGGCAAACAAATTGTGTCGAAAAAAGAATTTTGAAAGAAATAAAGAAAACAAGTGTAGAACAGTGAAACACGATGGCACTTCAGTTTTAGTTTGGTCGTATATGGAGTCGAATTGGTTTCGGAATCTCGAATTTATCGATGGTATTGGATAGTATTATAGACAAGTATAAGTATTTACCAATTTTGCATAATAATTTACAATCATCTGTTGAAAAATTAAACATGACACCCATTTATTATTTCCAGCAAAACAACGACCCTAAGCATTCGTCGTATTTAGCTCAGAAATGGCTTTTGTACCATGTACCCAAGTAATTGAAAGCCCTTCCCCAATCACCGGACATTAACCTTATAAAACATTTGTGGTTTATATTAGCCCTAAAAGTGAGAAATAGTCATTACAGTATTAAAAGAGAATTAAAATCAAAATTGTTAGAAAAATGGCAGAAAATTTTGCCTGAATTAACGAAAAAATTAGTGCATTCTATGCTAAAATGATTGCAAGCGGTTTTGCAATCCAACGGATATCCTAAAAAATATTAAGGTGCATAAAATTGTGTATATTTCTACATAAAAAGTGTAGTTCACCTTTGTGTCATATAATATAGGCATTTTTTGATTAATAGTTTTATAATTTGTAAGATGAGACGAATTGTTAAACTATTTTTCCGTATAATACTTCAATAAGGTTTGCAGAAATTAATTATCAAAAAATTACATTAAAAATGCATATATGTCCTAGAAATATAGTGCACTTATTATATGTGATTTAAGAGTGTATGATGCTCACTTTTGTGAGTCACTGTAGGTAGTACATTCCATAATTTCTGTAATGGAATTATACACTTTAAGAACTATATAATCAATGGTTGGTGTAGATTTTAGATAGCTGTAGAATTCGATATATCGTGCAGATGAATTTACTGTAAACGTGGGTATTGATGTTATTGTAGCTAATGGTGCTAAAAGAGAACTAAGGTGCAAACGTTACATTAAACACAAAATTCATTTCGTAAATATTTGTAAAAACAGTTTGCTTTCATCACATTCTTTACAATAAATGTAAACCACCTACGCGTGTTTGTTATTTTTTTAAATAGATAATAATATGTTGATATCAAATATATTTCAAACTTTTATAAATAACACGACTAGAAAAATATATTATACTAGCTGGCACGCGACAAAGTCTTGCTAGTCATCTCTATAACTTATTCGTCAGTGAGTTCTAAAATTATTTGAGGATTCTTTCGTCAAAAACCATTTAAAATATCTTTAGACATGCAGACTTTTCCAAAGTGCTCGAACATTTAACGGTTTACAAAATAACAGGCAGACTTTCAAGTCTGCAAGTCCTTGGCTTCCTTCAATGTCTTGTCCCATTAATTTTGTCCTTTTCCAGTAGTGTCAATGCCAGGAAAAATGTATGATACGTATCGTATTCAACTCCATCGGTTACCAAGTAGTAGCAATCAAAGTCTCTCATGTGGACTGTGTAGGTATTGCCCACATGTTCTTTAATAATTGTATCTTGTATGCATCGACTGCAGACTTTCCTTGGTGCTTGTCCTATGAGTAATATTACGGAACTTTACAATGCAGCAGAATATTTGCAAATCCAGTAGAAAATTACAGGAGATATGCCGGCCTGCTTGGTATCCTGAAATTTGATCTATTTTGCCATTATGATGTATCAAAAACTCCTTGATGGCATTAATTGCGGGCATACTTAAAGATGAATGTAATTGATTTTACTGAGTTGCAGCACTCAACATTGATGTGAACATTAAACATCTAATGCGGGTCAACCTCAGGGCGACCATCCAACGCCATTGATGTTCCTTTGGTTAGCTCCAAAGGACAAAAAACAAAACAATGAGCTGCTATTATTACTGCCTCGATGTTACCAGGGTAATACTAGGGACGGCAAAAGAGACTCTCCGAAGATCAAAGCAAAATAGACGATAGTGTAAGCGCAACTTAGTTTAAATTACCACCCTGTTGTAAATACTACCTTCGTTGTATTTGCTAGGGTTATTTCGTATTTTATATTCTTATTTTCCCTTTTGTATTTGGTAATGATTTAATTTTTATTTGGGAAATGGAGCGTGTTGATGAAATCACTGATTTTGTGATGAGTGAGGACACTTAGCTTTATAGGTATAACCTAGCCACTTAAAATTGGCCTTTCGGCCGATCTTTGTGGCTAGCTCTACGAAGCGTGTGGTCTGTAGCCTTGCTATCGGCCCGGCCTCCCGATTGTTGCTAGGCTTGCCCACTATTTATAACCTTTTAGATCTTAATAATTTAGTGCCAGTCTTCACTCAACAGTCGACTGTTGGTTTCATTGATTTGGTCTTTGACAATTCCATGATTTAATGAATACCGGTCGGCTTTTGGCCTTCCAATTGTATATCAGAATACGGAGACCGTCCAACGGCCTCAATTTAATAAATTCCATGAACAAATTAAATCTAAAAAGTATCCTTTAATGCAAAACCAATGATTTGAAAACCTACTTACTTTGTGATTGCTTTCTCCATTGTTTATAGGCTTGCCGATACTTGTTTGAATACTTTGATACTTGAAACTTGTTTTCTTTATGTTTGGTGGCCAAGCTACGACTACCACATCACTTCCTCGCCATAAATAATCGTCCTACCACTTCCAAAATTCTGTAACCTCCTTAGAAAATGGAGAAATATCTATAATTGAAATTGCATCAAAAATGCAACTTTACATGCCATAATAAATATCACAGTCTACATTTGGTCTACATCATTTATATAGCCCAGTAAAATAAGGAAAATTTCACTGAAAACAATTGATATATTTATTCTTGTAGGTATAGACAGAAGAGGTGTAAACAGAATTGTAATATACACTTTATTGTTTCGATAACGATAGGCAATAAAGTTTTTGTTGGTAAAAATAGATTACTCTTCATTTTTGATAATAAATTTTTCTTTTCTCTTATGAGAATCCTTACTTAAGATGAATACATTTCATTATTAAATAATTTTTGTTGCCTGATTTATAATTTTTATAACAATGGATAATTTAGTTCATAGTCTGAGTTTGTTGGAAAAACTACGGTGCTGTTAAATGGGGCAATATTTTTAGAGAAATCGGATGAAAATGGGCGAGTTCTGCATAGAGTTATTTGGAAATCGAACTCAATGTTTTCTGCTATTTGTACAAGCTTCCAGTTCTTACAAAAGCTATCAATCGGAAAAAAGAAATTGTTTAATCTGTAATTTTGTTAATAACTGCTTTGAGCACGAAATGAATAATTCGATAGATAAAAGAAAAATGTTAAAAAAGTAACTTTATCATTCAGGACTTTTGGTATGTTCAATGTTCAAAAGTTCTCAAAACTTTCGGATTTATTTTTTTCTTTGAATAAAATGAATCTAATTTGACTGGCCTACCAGTAATATCTGTATTAATTAATAACAAGTTGAAACTTGCTTTAGCAGCGGTTCCTAGGCTTCTATACAACTACTTTTCTGGTGTAAAACGTTGTTATTTTTGGTTCTCTGGTCCCTTGAGTTTCAATTTATCGAGAGTCGACTGTATTAACTTTTTTTCTGCAATAATTTTAATTGCATTGAAATGTAATTAAATTGAATATATGGTTCTAATATCATATCATTATAGTTCAAATGCCGAAGCTAATGTCAATTTTAATTTAATATCATAGTGTTATTATGTTTATCATCCCATGCATACAAATTCGCTATAATTAATATATGGTTAACCAAATTAATGTTGTCTTTTTTATATAAATACACTTAACTAATGGCAACTATACTATCTACGGGTACCTTTATCCGCTAGAACCTTCGACTGGCCTGTGAGGATCTTTTTTTTTCAGTGCTTTCGATAATTAATTCTTTTGTGGAAAATATAAAATTGGTATTGCTAAATTCTAATGTATTCCAAAATATCTGTAAAAACATGAAGGGAATTAATAGTTGTCATAGTTTATTAGTTGTCAATAAGCGAATAACCTCAACAACACATGTTTAGCTTGTATACACATGGGAAACAAATTTTAAGCATAACCGCTTTCTTTTAGAGTCGGGAGCTAAATAACTGGTGCTACATCTTTTACATCTCGAATGAAATTTTAGTAGCAATAAAGTTACAATTTACTAAGTTTCTCTGAATAATCCTTATTTAGTATTAATACAATAATTTTCATCTAAATAGCTTATCTGACAGCTACACAATGTAGTATATTTAATAGAAACTTGAAATCAGAGAAGTTTCAGTTAACTTTTAAAAACTTCCAGATACTAACACTGTAGCAGTAATACGAATCGGCGAGTTGAAGAACGGTACAACTACAAAAATATTATTTTGAGATAAGCGATAAAAAGTATTTGTGCAAGAACAATTTCTTTCACACCAATCCTCTCCATTGAAAAGTTGTAGATTTTTATACGGAAGTAATGGCTTGATAGTTACCGTGGTCAACTGCTAACGTAATGTCTTGTACAAAAAAATTGCACTAAAAAGTAAAAAATAATTAGAAGTTATTAGAAGAAGATTTAACAGAAATTAGAAGTATATTTTTACAGTGCTGAGCATAAAAATTAATGTATTACGTCAATAATATACAATTATAGTTATTTTTGGAGTCGGTGCCAGCCAAGGTTAACAAACGTGTATTAACGAAGTAGCGGAGTACCAGTAGGTATACATTTTATATCACTTTGACTGCAAAGAGTTTCACAGTCGACAAGATCGCAGGCGCTTGGCGTTAAACAACACGACATCGGTATTGCTACATTGTCGTATTAATGTGATTTCAAATACATTTTGTAAATTTCTTAACAGCTTGGCTGGCACCGACTCCAAAAATAACAATAATTGTATATTATTGACGTAATACATTAATTTTTATGCTCAGCACTGTAAAAATATACTTCTAATTTCTGTTAAATCTTCTTCTAATAACTTCTAATTATTTTTTACTTTTTAGTGCAATTTTTTTGTATTGCTTTTTTTTGAAGTCGGTTTTTGTTTTTTTTTTAAAATTTTTTTATTTCTTGCTTTTTAGTGAATCTTGCGTTCCTTAACTGATTTATCGAAAGCGAATATGGGTAGACCTACTAAACGCGCTGCCCATATGCGACAGCGCCTTCAAATGAGACAAGCGAAGAAAGGGTGAAACGCCTATCTCAAAGTTGAAAATGCGGGCTTACAACAAATATTTTATAATTGACAATACGGGAAACGGAATACGGGAAAAATTATTGGCGACAAGATTTACAGCGCATCTACCGGCCTGAATTGTCAATTAACACGTACAAATTTTATGAAATTAAACTTTTATGAAATTAATACAATTAATTAATGTACATTAATGTCATAAATTAATTCATTTGTCACTTTGTAACTTGATTTTTGGTAATTTTAAAAATATTGTGCAACGCTACTGACTATCCGTCAATGTCATTTAATTTTTAAGGTTAACATTATAATTTTAAAAATATTGTGCAACGCTACTGACTATCCGTCAATGTCATTTAATTTTTAAGGTTAACACCTAGATACATAAGTGTGAATAAAAAAGTGAAGCCTGATCACGTGATCGACGCCATTTGTAGTGCGTCAAGCAGTTGTATACTTTGGTTGTATATTTGTAAACATTGAATATTCGTGCTTAATATTTCTTAAAAAAATACGTTCTTGATAAGTTTCTTAATTAATAGTGTTTAAATAAACTCTAGTGGTTGTACATTTGTTACATTATTTGAGGTTAGTGTGATATTCTACTTAATAAACAATAAAATAAAGTCAATAAAAACTTTTAAATATTATTTAATTTTATAGATAATAATAATTGAAAATATGCCAAATACTTGTGCTGCATACGGTTGCTCTAACAGGTAAATCTAAAGATGGATTGTCATTTATTCGGTAAGTCAATTCGTTTTTAATTTATCTAACCTAAAATAGATGAATGTCATGACTTTTATTTTTTTGTGTATTAAAGTTCAATATTTTTCAATAATTGCAGCATTTTAAATACGGAATAATATGATTATACTGTAGCGAGTTGACCCAACTAAAAATGGCGGCGATCACGTGACCAGGCTTCACTTTTTGGTATACAAAATATACACAGTTAGGTATCTACATCTCTGGGTTAACATTATTATGTCAAAGTTGTGCCCCCTATTCTCGAGCCGCTACTGACTATATGTAAATGTCATTATTTAATTGAATCGGTCATTTCAAAAACAACTTAAGTCACATAAGTAACATTTTACAGAAACCAATAAAAACTGCCCAACTTAATAAATAGCAATATTTTTAAAATTTACCCCATTAATTATGGTTTTTGGGGTTTGTGAGGTATATATTCCGTAACTGTTGTAATTTTATTATTCCAAAATTTGAAAATAGAATTTTTTAAAAATCTGTGACTTATGTTGTTTTTGAAGGGAATGATAATTAAACACACAAAAATTAAGTCCAAATATAGGATTTTTATTCTAATTTTTTATTATACAGAAGTCTTTAACAAACTAAACTAAATTAAGACAGATACATTACATTTTTTACTTATTACGGTACGTAATCGTATTCCCCATCACATTCTACGTTACTTCCTTGTGTTTCATCTTCTTCAGTAGGCCAGTTAAAAATTTCTTGATAAAACTGGCTGTGTTCGTGGATGATGCTATCTTCAGCTTGTTTTAAATTATCAATTTTTTTAGAATTTATTGGCACTTTGCTGTTGTAGGCCTTAATGGAAGGAAGTGATACATTGACCGAGGAATTTTTTAATAGTTGGAATGTGTGTTTGATCAAACCATCGATAAAATCATGGGTAACTATAGTACCTTTCCTTGTTGCATCATATTCGAAACTCATATAAGAAGAAGAAGAGAAAGTGTATTTTTGGTCCTTTGGAACTTTTTTGCCGTACGATTCAACGGACAGACAACTTTTTTTATAATAGGATGTCCACCATTTTTTGAATTCATATACTTCGTCTCTTTGAAGCTCTTTTATGGAAAAATTTGCACTCGATTCATTTACTATCTTATAGTATTCATCTGGCACATAAACACGATCGTGTTTTCTTATATTTTTTTTAATAACTCCAAAATCACGGTCATTAGGCAGAAAAGAATGACCTCTTATGGGGAAAAAGTGATAAATTCTGTCAAAACGTTTGCTATCTGTCAATGACAGCAGAAATCTAACCATCGTGTTATTTTTGTTCTGACCAGGACAACCATCACAGAATATATACAGTTGTTTAACATTTGCATCAAAATTATTATTTATATAATCTAATAACATGGAGCATACATCATTTGCCCCCTTGCGAGCTGTACCCTCATGGTACATGTAAAATGTAGAAATGACTGCAAAAACTACATAAGTCACTGACTAATGCTGTTTTTGCAGGGACTTCGAAATGGAATGGCTAGTTTCTCATATTAGGCGGAATGTGACTAATGTAGTTTTTACAATGAACGTGTAACTACCTCTTTACGTCACAAATCTAATATAATATAATTTTCTGAGAAAACATGACTTATGTTGTTTTTGAAATGACCGATTCAATTAAACTTGTCATACATTATTTTAATTTATAACTTGATTTTTGCTAATTTTAAAAATATTGTGCAACGTCACTGACTATATGTCTGTCAAAGTCATTTAATTAAATTTCTAGTGTCAAAATCGCAACGTATCATTATTTAATTAAACTTGTCATACATTATTTTAATTTATAACTTGATTTTTGTATTGTGCTACGCCACTGACTATATGTCTGTCAAAGTCATTTAATTAAATTTCTAGTGTCAAAATCGCAACGTAACTATGACAACGACGTTGACCTGAAGTGTTTAATTGCAGATGACCGTCTTATTTAATTTATAAAAACCAAAGTACTCAACCGATTTTGATGAAATTTAAATGGGACCAATCTGAAACTATATCCTTTCGAATTGTGGAAACATTTTGAAAATCGGTTAATAAATGACGGAGTTATGAGGTAACAAACATAAAAAAAAAAAAAAAAAATACAGACTAATTGATAACCTCCTCCTTTTTTTGAAGTCGGTTAAAAATAGCGAGCAAAACTGCGAACCGAGCGCTTTCAATAAAAGTGTGAAAGACATATTGGTGATCGGTAACACCACTGGATTAATTATAATCATATTTAATTTAGATTCTCGTTTGATAATGTTTTATATTATTATTAATCTATTTACGAAATAGTTTGATTGTAAGCCAGACTTTATTTCTTCTTTAACTTCTATGTATAGTATAATTTACTAGAATGTTTCCTAAGTTTTTAATAACTTTATAACCTGAAAGAAACTATAATCTTTGTTTATAGTACCTGTAAAATGACTCCGCGGAGTAACAGAGCTTCCCCTCATCGAATAAAGCAACATCTTAAAGCTCCACACAAAGTTCAAAGGGGGGGGGGTGAAGTATAGCCACGTTATAAAGAATCATGCAAATTTTACCCCTACCAATTCACGTTTCCTGTGGCAGTTCCGGGAAGCCTACTGACCTAGTGCTTAGACCTGCCCTGGTTCGGGATTACGAGGTTTTAGATGGTAGTACATGAAAAATCTAAATTCACATTCATACAATAAGCTTGGAAATATTACCTCACCTCAAAGCGAAAACCTTGTTATACCGACGTCATCTTCCTTTACACTACCTTGTCAAATCAAAACCATTTACCATTTGCCAGTCATTTACCATCATAAACCGGAATAAATTACCAGTAAAATCAGAATAAATCACCAATAAACTTTAATAATAAACAAAGTTGTTTACAATCGAGAATAAAAATACTGAAACTCTATTATAGAAAATTGTAATTTTGGATTTTTCCTTAATTATGAACGCCAACTGTTTAAATCTATTCCCACTAGGGTTCTACCAGTCGCCACTGGTTATTTGTTATAAAATACGTTATTTTTATTTGATTAAAATATGACAATAAATTTTATCCGTTAATTTGATAACTTAATCCGTTGATCCGTGATCTGATAACTTAATCCGTTGATCCGTTGATACCTTGATCCGTTGATACCTTGATCGGTCAGATCATCGGATTAAGTCTACTATATAGGTTGAAAATTACAATCTTAAAGCACAGAATATTTTTGTAACCTATCTTAATATGTAAATTAGATTTGAATTATGCGGACGGACGGACAGACACGGAGCCAGATCATAAGGCTTCTTGTTATACTTTGTATAGAAGCCTAAATGTCGATTTTAAATTTAAAACACATTTTTATTTTATTATGCATACGATGTGTTTACAATAACAATTTCGAGGGTTCTGGTTAGATTTGAATTATGCGGACAGATCATAAGGCTTCTTGCTATACTTTGTATAGAAGCCTAAAAGTGGCACTTTTATCCTCGCTTTATCCTACTGTTTGCAGCTTCTAATAATTATGAAAACTACACTCTAAAACTTAGCGGTAATTTTACCTGCAAAAAAATTATCCAATTAATAAGGGTTAATTTACCTCAAAAATTGTGTAATTTCGTTTATATCCTGATATTTTGATTAATTTTACACTATAAATAAATTTTAGAAGTACTTTTAACTTAATAAATTAATTATATTGGAATTAACAGCTTTGTTATGATTTAATAATTTTATTCCGCTATTTTATTTTGTTTGGTACGAAAGGCTATGTCACCATACTTGTGACTTCTTTATATACATAATGTAAATTACAAATAACCGGAAAACTATCTCGCGCTGTATTGGACTTGTGCCCAATTATTTTCCGTCGTATTGGTCATGTGCCGAATGAGGTCGCGACAAATTGGGTTTGCGATGAATTGGTCTTGCGCCGAAGGGCGCCACCGAATCGGGTGTGTACCTAAACGACGGCGCCAAACTGGCTGCGCCGAAAAGTCCTAAACACGGTTTGCTAGTGGTTATCACACCAGTTTTCAGCATTGTTTTCTGAAAAATGTATCAACCCTCCCACATTTCCCATAATGTTTTTTCTCTACTCAATTTTGTGTACTAGTCGTGCCATAAGTTCTGATACTTGTTTGGAAGCCGATTTTAATGATTTTAAAATAAAAATCCTCTATATAAATTACTACATTTTATTCAGTACATTCTAAGGAATTCAATTTTGTATGATTTATTCGAAATGGTCACCTTTTGCCTTCACAAGGGCCTTTAAACGTCGCGGGCAGTCATCCATTATGGCACGCACTACTTTTATTGGTATAGATGTTCCAACCTTGATCAAATTCCGTTTTAAGAGCTCAATATTTTTATGGGGTACTTTGCAAGCTTGTTCCTCAAGAACAAACCATAATTTGTAATCCAAAGGGTTCAAGTCAGGACTACCTGAAGGTCAGTCTTCCGCGGCAATAAACTCAGGTAAATTTGTTTGTAGTCATTCGTTGGGTTGTTTTCGCTTTATGCGCTGGTGCAGAATCTCGCTGAAACACCCTATGGTTTTCACGAAATAAGTTGTAATTTAGAGGGTTAACTACGAGCTGTAACATTTTTTGGTATTTTTTCCCCCGTTATTTTTCACGTTTTTTCCCCTTTTTCACAAAAAAACAGCTGCGTTACTGATTCATACGACACACCTCACCAAATCATTACTATTGTTGGATAATGGCCATTTTTCCCCCCGAAATTTTTTTAGGGGCTTCATTAGAGCTGTAAGCCTACACAGGATCGTTTTTCATGTTGAATTTTTCTTCGACTGTGAAAATTTTTTCGTCAGTAAACAAAATATTTTTGTGATCTTCATACGCGTGCCGGTCCAGGAGTCGTTTTGTTCTTTCTTGTCTAATATTTTTTAGAGCAATTGTAAGACGATGTATTGTAATCCTACGATAAGCCCCAAGTTTTAAGTCATCTTTTAACACGCGAGAAATGGTTCTTTTTGAAATTTGAATTTCCTAGCCATAATTTTTTGTTTCCTCAAGGGATTTCTTCTCATTCGCTCGCGAACTGTTTTAATAACTCCAAGAATTCTTAGAGTTCGTGGTCGACCACTTTTTTTTCGGTTATCTACTCCAGAAGTTTCATTCTATCGATGGATAGTTAAAAAGAAAAAAATTTGTAATCCGTAATTTTTTTTAACAAATTTAAAATTGCACTAGTACTTTTATCATTGTTATGTATAGCAATTACAACAATACGATTATCGTTGACATCCGAATTCATGTTTACTATTTAAGACTTGAATTTCAACTTTCGCCCACTTATATACCTGCAAATGATCTTTCCAAAAATACCATTAGCAACCCCCATCCCTTAATCTTCATAGTAACAATGAACGGTGCTTTGTTAGTATCAGAACTTATGGCACGACTAGTATAATATTTATGTTAAATTATAGGATTTAAATGATAATGCTGCGTGTTATTACTGTTTAGTTTAAATTTAGTACAAAATATGACTCGGAACAAACTTAACTTTAAACAGATAGACTATTATTATGCTTCTCCATGTTCTTCATTACAACATAACTATAATTATGATATAGTTGTAATATTTTCAGAAAAAAAGTTATTACAGTGAGTTTTAAACTTATTAGTTAAATATATTATATCAAATTAAAAAATAAATAACTTTTAAACTTTTTGTCTTATGACATTCAAGCTATCAAGTAGTTACAGTACTAATATACGTGCGATGATTGATGACTTACGTACTTTGATAGATCTGATGCAGTCATCCAAAAATCCAAACTTTTCATTTGTTATCTATAGCATTTTAAATATGTTTATTTTATATATTTTATATCATGTTCAATGGAAGCATTTTTCCAAGAAGGACTTCAGGGAGTAGCACGATAAACTCAGCTACGATTTTAAAAATTCCCTATAGAGATTCGGAAAGCTGAAGGTTTATATAGTAGAATTAAACAATTTTTTTTGAAAAATCATGCTTAATCCCAAAAGCAGTTCTAAAACTTTTAGTGAAACAGGGGTCTTCCATTGGCTGTGAGTGCCCTTACGCCACGCCTCACCCCGACTTTGTAATAAATAGTTGATTTTTCCGATTATTAATTTTGTGTCCTTCTAGCTATTTACTTTAAACTTGGAAAAAATATCCCTGAGTGCGACAAATCTAAAAGATAAAAAAAAACGATCTAGATTGTTCGGGTACGTATTAGTTTGGTGTTCATCTAACTTTTCATGTTCAACTTATTTGCAAATTTTTAGCCCCCCCTCCCCCCGTAAGCTTTCTATATTAGATAGGAGTGGCGCCTCAAGATTAACTTGAGGCAATTTGGGTTGTTACAAGATTATCGTCGGATCAGGGTTAACTCAGGAATTTTTGTAAATTTTAATAAAATTAGATTATATTAAATTTATTTATTTGGAAAATATGTAGGACAATTTATTTAATGAAATACAACTTAATCTGCCGACGTTTCGTCTTAATTTATTGCAGACTTCTTCAGAATAGAATAATAATAATGTAATGTCATCCACATTACTCACATAATATATTATTTTAACGAAACCTTTATAGCAGAAATGTTAAAAATATATGAATTTTAATAATAGATGAGAATAGTATATTATATATCAAGGTTGTGAAGGCCGTCATTATTGCCCTAGCGCCAAGATTATATTCCGAGGTGCTTTGCACCGAGGAATATAAGGCGCGGAGGCAATAATGGTCTTCACAACCGTGGTTTATATACGATTTTTTCCACTACTAGATTTATTACCATTTTTTAAAATTCTTTTTAACAAAAAAATTTTCAAATTTAAAATATTTATTTCAAATGACAGTTTTGTTTTGTTGATTTGACAGTTGATTTGACAGTTGTTGACAAATTTAGGTTATTAAATAAAATAAATCGCGGTTCGTCAAATTAACAATGGATGGCGCTGTCACTTGCTGTCACATTTAATTCGATTATAATGAAATTTTAAAATTAAATTAATGTATTAAAAAAGCGTTTTAAATAGTTTAAATACAATTAATTAGCATTTCTCGGTTATTCTAAATCATTTAATAACAACATTTTTCTTTAAAATAGTCGCCAAGTTATCAAAAAATGTCATTTTGTTCAAAGGTTAATAATGAAAAATTATTCACCACTAGTTGAAAACGTGTCACTTCTTGATCGACTAACCTAAGTAAAAATGATAGCCTATATGACTAGTAGTGGAAAAAATAAATAAATACATAGAAATTTTAATATAAAAACACTTAAAATATTTTTATTTTATCAATTTTCTCAAATTTTCAAGAATTTTCTCAGTTTTGCTTAATTTTGGTTATAATATGTAGCTGATTGGAAAAGATTATTAAATGACGGTATACTAAATTATCAAGACCGTGACATTTAATTATATTTTACTGTTTTCAGTTTAAAATAATTTGAAGACTTTCATGACCCCCTTTTCCAATGTTATATTTTTTCTGATGACTACACTGAAAAAATTATTGTACATAATATTAATAAACGGTAATGTTTAACTGGCATTTCCTTAGTACAATGAATTTATTCATTGGTATAATAAAATATTGCGGAAAGTTTTTAATTGATTTATCACAGCATTTATTAATATTAAGAATCCATGTTTATTAATATAACGAAACTTTTTACATTGGTCAATGTAAAATATTTTTTCTAGCAGTAAATTTTACATTGTGTCAATGAAATGTTTATTTGTGTCAATAAATTCGTTTATAATTCACGTTAATAATATTTAGTAAATTAATTCTTTGTACCGATGCATGATATTATTGAATAATAAACTGTACGTTGAGGCAATTATTATTCAATTGCAGCCCCAATGTATGAGTTACATAGTGCTGTGTTTTAAGCTACCAGGACTAGGCAAAATATTGAATTTCTTGCTTACATTTAAAATTTACATAGAATTTGACCTCATTTCAAACACAAAGATAAGAAAGATGAACAAATTTTGCAATTTCACGAATAATGAACTAATAGAGATCTTTAAGTAAAAGGGAATGTTATTAAAAGCTGTAGAATTATCTCACAGAGGTTATTATCACCTCGAAATTTCAGAATAAGGGATTGTTTGGCTTAAATATAGTAAAATTACTGTGTATCTTATCAGAAATGAACATAACCTCTACGATACTGTACAAAAATGGAATTTATTCCGTGAACTACAATTATTGTGTAAAACCCATTATGTCAAAACTTGTTAAATAATCTATTCTATCTAATGTTAATAATTTGCAACCGAGAATCTCCAAAAGTGTATATAAAGGTCATTTTCGCTTCAATTTGATAACGAACTTTGTGATAAAGAAAAGGTTGGAAACTTCGCTAAATCTGGTCCAGAAAACTGCTACCGTATCCACGAGAAGAAGGGGAACCACACAGTCAATCAACTCATCAAAAATGAAGGCGCTCCTGTAAATATAAAGCCAATTAGTGAACATAAATACAAAAAGGTGTAGAACTTTACTCACTGATAACCAAAATTCGACGAATTTGAGGCACAGCGCAGGAAAATTAGACAGTCTTCTTCGAATGCTCAAAATGATCGGACGTGCGGCTCCGTAAATAAAAAGTCTACTTTTAGTTCTTGAAGAAGCAAGACGTATACTTGCAGGGTGAAAAGTTTAGTCCAGAACACCCAAATGTGCGACCAATTCCAAGTTTATCTAAACTAAATAAGAAAATTTACAAATGGCTACCCTTCAGTAAACATCTAAAAAGTCAACGAGTTAAAAGTATGACTCACCTTCTTATAACTGGAAATTAATATCAATTAATATTCACTGGCACTCCACGAATACGATACACAAAATCAACAGGTGTCAACAATTGAATCAACTCCGCGTGACAACGAAACAGAAGCGAAATTTTGTTGACGACGCGATCAACAAGAAGCAAGTTCAGTGCAACTCCGCAAAGTGACCGTGAGCTAAAATTGTGTTTGTGCGCAGACCCTATTTACATACAGGGTGGATTTAAAATTCAGGTATAAGAAAACTTTATTATTTAAAAATTTACATTTTTGGTCTTCAACATTTTACAATAGGACGTGACCAAACATTGGCACTATCCTCGTCATCAATTTAATAAACATTTTTGCAATTATTTGATTTGGTAAACAACATTTTATTAATAAACATTTAAAACTGCTACTGAAAAGCAGAAGGTTTTGAATTTATTCAAAACCGCCCATAAGAAGAAGAAGTTTGGGTACAACAATTTTGATCTTTGTTAAAAATATTGTCTATTTTTCAGATAAGGATTTATCTGACATTTTTGTGCGCATTGCGATTAATTTGAAAATTATTTTCTCCAATATAAAACTATTTTCGATACAAACAATCTTTTATTTACAACTTGATTCATTTAACAGCAAGCATTACTGAACTTAAAGATCATAAAAAAATAAGAAGCAAATCAGTTCATCTCGATTATATTTAACATCAACAATTTTAATCTACGAATTCATTTTAACCCTACAAGCATCCCTTAATTGAGTTAATTCAATGAACCTACCACACCTTGAGTGGAATCTCCAGACTGAGCTAGACAAAAAAGGGGAAAAGGATGGTGAATTTCTGAGTAATTTGTAACCTCTGAAGATTTCAATTAATTTTATAAATTTTACTTTCACTTGAAAGTTGGCGCCTAACAAAAACCAGGGTGGTGCAAATTGCTTAAGAAATTACACAGCAATAGGTTCATTAAAATTATTTTAATATTAAGAAATTTGTTCATTGACAAAATGAATCCGTGTTTAACAATCGAGAATCGCTGTTTCATCGTATGGGATACATTAATTAATAAACAGAAGTTTTTAAGTCAACGAAACTGTTACATTGGGTTAATAATTTTTAACACTGCAATCCACGCGTTTCTCATAAAAAGTGCTGATATGCAGTTCGTCTTATATAAAGAGGAAGTCAGTTATAAGAATGATGATTAGACATTATCTTAGGATATTATTATATTATTTGTTAGTGAACACGGTTAGTGAAGCATTTCAATTTTTATAATCAAGTAAGTGTCTTCGTATATTATCATAGTTTGTTACCCAGCTTACTTCTGTGTGGTATATTTTATAAAAGTCAGGTATGTACTCTATTTGTTTTCTTTAAATTATAATTTACAATAGATATCTTTATTTATATCGTAGTCAGAGGACAACTGCATAAGTGCAGCCGTGAGTGCAGCTATATTTCTTCAGAATAAGGTCAACTGCAAATTTTAAATAGTTTATTAAATTTCAAGCAACAAAAATAATTATAGTAATCGACTTAAAATGTTATGCTTTATTTGTAAGAAAACTTTTAATTGTTATTATATTTAGGGTTAATAGGCGGAGTAACATTAAATTGCACTTGTTCTTTTTTAAAGTACATTTTTTTTCAATTTGTGTTTATTAATATAAAACCTTAATATTTATTAGAATAAACGAATAAAATCTAAATATCTAAATCAATATTTAAAAGTTATGTTCCTACAGATGGTCAAAATGCAGCATTATTTTGGGCATTACACGGCTACTTTGTACCTACCAGTAAAGTAGTATGCAAAAATGCTGCAACCGGGAAAAATATGACAAAAAAATTTACCAATCTTTCATGTTTATTGGGAAAACACACCAAGAAATTGAAGACAAAATTTTATATTTGAAGAACTTGAAGACGTCCATCCAACCATTTATTTATTGCATTGGAGAAGAATTAACATCAGTAAAAGAAATAGTTGTTTATTTTGATGAAATTAGATATAAGTTTAATAATTTTCTAAGAGCTGTAGATATTTGCTTTAAAATAATTTATTTGTTTGATTTAGATTTTCCGACTGAATCATTAATGTTTTATAATTTTATAGAAACTTATTTTTACAAATTAAAATCAAAGAATTCATTTCCAAAAGTACATATTTTGTCGGAAAATCTAAAATTAACAAAGAATGCTTGCGAATAATAATAGTACCTATATTGTATATACCTTAATATTCTTATGTACCTATATAATCACAATTTGCAGTAGTCTTAATAGTTTAAATATTAACCAACGTTTCGCGCCATTTACATGTGCTCCATTTCTATGCTATATATTAATTAATTATAATATAATTCTATAAATTGTAGCGCTTTTTATGAAATTAGTTGATAATGTCAATTTAATAACTATCAATAATTGTGTGTATAAATATACTGTAGTAATAAAAATATTAAGCATAATTTTTTTTCTATACCCTTGTCAAGAAATTATTTAATGGCTGCAATAAATCAAAATAAATCAAAATCAATAAACAGAGTTCTCTAACGCAATGAACAGTTAAGAAAATTCATACATTAAGTCAAATAATTTATTTGTTATGAGAAGAAACAGTATTCATTAATTCAACGAAAGGTTGCGAAAGTTTATACGTTGCGGCAGCGTATTCTTTGATTACGCAATAATCAGTGTTCGTTCATACAACAAATCTAAATCGCTAACTGAACACAATGCTTGACGAACTTTTATTAATTAGTATAATGAACTATTTGTTATTTAATAAACCTGATTATTAATTAATTAAATATAGTTCGTTGTCTGAATTAAATCGTTTGTTGGACCAATTTTAATAAATTTATTGCTTGTCTCAAACAACTTTTTCATTATATTTATGTCGACTTTTGGTTCAGTGTAATGCTAATGCAAGGCTCCTCGGCTCGTCTCTGAGTACAGTCTAAAATGTCTTCACCGTATTCCGTGCTTCGGAGAGCACGTAAAGCCGTCGGACCTATGTGTTAATAATTTGCTATCATAACAATAAAAAACAAGGTGGAACTCGCTTTAGCGGTAGTTCCTAGGCTTCTATACAGCTACCTTTCTGGTGTGAAAAGTTGTCGTTGCTAGTTACTTTTGGTCGACATAATATAAATATAATATAATGTAATATCAGATAATCCGATAATCCCATAATCTGCAAATTAAATTTTTGCGGTTGGTATTTGTCATTGTAATCATTATTTACTTCTTTACTTCTCTGTAATGCATCAATCCTCTTTTTTCTCTTTTATTTACAACTTAACTTCACATCAAGCCACTGCTGTGGTTACAATAAAAATAATTTTGTTTAATCTTTAGCCGGATTGGATTACCGGATCGAATCAAATTCTAAGTAGGAACTCACTCGAGAAGTCCTGTTTAATTGATTCTAAGTAGGAGCCATCAGGAAAACCTGGCTTAATACATTCTTGGTATGAATTCACTCTATCAATTAATACAATTTAAGTAGGAATTTGTAAACAGTAATAATAAAAATAAACAAGAACAATTATTATTTAAATTACATTCACTTTATATATAAAACAACCTTAGCAAAATAGACGTAAAGTTATATTTTTTGATTTAAGACATTTTTCAATATAATAACTTTCGTTACAGAATATTAAAATTTTACTCCGATAAAGTAGCAAAAGTAACTGCAAACTAAGCAGCCGAGAGTTCGAATTTTATATCCACCTGTTGGGCGAACGCAATGAATAATGACACTATAGCTGTTAAAAATGCTGTTACATTAATTTTAAAAATATCATTTACATATCGTATTATTAAAGTAAAAATACACAAATGATTATTTCTGAAATTATTTTTGTCATAATTAGGATAGTTGGGCATGATAGTTGGGGTTAGTGGACAGATGCAATCAATGGCAGAATCAAGTTTTATTAAATAAAATGTGCCTACATATTTTTACCAATATAAAAAATATTGGGTTTCTTTCATACATTTACTTTCCTATTTATGTAATAAAGCATTGTGGGCGAATCAAAAAATTTTGAATTAGCAGTTTTCGCGTGCTTTATGAGCTCGTATGAATCGTTTGAGTGTCTTGCTCTTTCATCTATGATTACGGACGAACTGGTGCACCGATTGCCTTGAATTTTCACAGTTTAAGAGCTGAACGAGCTTCGGTGTAAAGATTTTTGATAAGAAATTGTTTTAAAGAAACGTTGAAGAAAAACAAATCCATTTAATATAAAATACAGTTGAACCTAGTAAATGGAAAAGTTATGTGATGTCAGATCTGATTTTTTTAAAATGTCTGACTGAGAGCATACGTGGGTGCGTGCTCGTTACTTCAGTAGGGGTCGTACTTGGCAATGATATACTAGAATTCTGCAACGACGACGGTGCATTTTAAAACCACGTAGGCAACATTGATACAAAGTTTTGTATGCATTTCATAATTTATAATAAGTACTTCGTAATAAATCAGAATTTGTAAGAAAATCTGAGGGGAAAATTATAGCTCTTCTCTGACAACTAATATAAATTACCATTTTGTACTTTTTAATACATGTACCTACATAATTATAACATTAATTAAAATGTTTATAATGATAGAACATTATGGAATTTATTATGGAATAGCTAATAAATATTATAAATAATTACAAACCTCTTGGCTAGACCTCCCCATAATAGTCCATACCACTCTATGCCTACTTTTGCCCCCCACTTTGTAATCTCCACAATTGTCATATCCTCCAAAATTGTATATCCATCCAAGCCGAATACATATTATTTTAATTTTCTAATATTGCACAATTCAATTATTGAAAGAAATGAAAAAACTTGTTGAAATCAGTATTTATTATTAGCATTTGTAGAATTTAAACTCATTTTACATTGTAATATGTTTTTCCTTTGCTTCTCAACGTAGTAGAACCCTACTTAATTCCAAGGAAATTTATATATTCTTTAGTTGGGAATAATATTACATAATGTACTTTTCTAGACATGATGTATATATACTCCCAGGAATAAATGCTTTTTACTATGTTGAGTAGTAAGACCTGCATCTTAAAAGCTGGTTTACACTTTTACTCGTAAGAGAAAATATTCTGTAATATAAACTAGGTTTTATTGGCAGTATAATGATTCATATGGAACTAACTTCAAAAGTAAATTAAGTTGTAAACTGTGTTCATTCCGTACATATTTTTATTATACAACATTGGTTTCGTTATTACAAACCTTAGTTTGAGTTACCCTTAGTACTACGACATCTGTGTTTAGAAATCGATTTACCGTCAAAATCTTAATTACCAATAATTAAAAAATTATTTCAATTAAAAATCGTCTACATCGTAAGAACTTATAATCTTCGATGGCATTAGAAACATGACAGTTTAATGTTATAATAGCAACCCATTCTATTTGCTTTAATTATTAAAATAAATATGTTAAGTAACGAAATAAAACAACTATGAATGAATGCATTTATTTAATACTAAAAATTTTTTAAAAGTGCGGCTGCGCGTGTAACATAATAGCAAAATTTCTGAAACGGCGGTTCATTTGGCGTCGCGGCGTTGATGGTTTTCGTGTGAAATACACACTGACACAGTGACTTAGTAGCTACCTACTGAAACAATTGTCGGGGTTATGCAAGTGAAACTTCTGAAAACTTTCCAAAGAGTTGCTATATCAATGTGAGTACTTATATTATAAAATCTATTAATTATAGATTTAAACAAATACAAAAAGTTTTATAACTTATTTACTTAGTGGGTTGCTTTAGTAAAAAGTTAAATTAACAATTAATAAATACAATATTTGTTTGCTGGAAGTAAGGAAAAAATGTAAAAGTTGATACTTTCGATAGTTATATTAAATTTATTTTCCGAACTTGCGTCTATATAGTTCTATTGTTTTCATAAAGTTTATAAGGCTTCTTTCGGAGCGTAACTTAAGAAAACCAGAAGAAAACTAAAACATTAATTTTCTACTTGAAGAGATTCCTTAACAAATTTTAACTCGAAAATGATTAGTAAAACTATTAAAATTCATTTTGCGCAGTGCATTGCAAACAAGTGCGAATGTTGACGCTTTCAATTGATAAAAAGTTTATTGAGTTGAGGTAGAAGTAATTTAGTAAATAATAAAAAATTTCGGAAGATAAACTTTATATTAATAAAATTATTAATTTATTAAAATAAGTGAACTTTTGATGCAGGTAGTGGAGGTTTATATTTTATATAATTATTAACAGTGCGGAGTAACTAAAAAATATACAACCATTTTTCAGAATTAATATGTTCGTACTACCCTATATAAAATGAATGTAGTAGCAACAATGAAGAGTTATTAGTTTGTTGCCTGACGTTAGATAACGATATCACAGTATGATATTAAGTAAGTATGTATTTCTACTTCACGTGTTTCTTTTTATTTAATAATCGTTTTTATGAATGGTTCATATTTTGTAGATATTAAATTTATTTAAAATATTTTTAGATACATGATCAAAATTAAATTTGTAAGTTAAAGAACAAGGATCATATTTAATGGAAAAAATCAAATTAGTCAATTTTCTTTGTTTGCGAAACAACAATAACAACAAATTATATATTATTTGTAAATCGATAACTTTTCCAACAATGACTTTTCTCTGTAGCAATTTTTTATTAAAAATCTTGCATTTATATGAAATTTTATTTTACTCTTGACCACCCTGAAGGTTTTCTTGATTTTCAATACAGACGGAAAATCTATCATTTTCATATTACAAATGTATAATTTAGAATTAAACTGAAAAAAGAATTTCAAGTAAAGCTGTTTAATTTTAATATGCCATGTAAAAATGGCAAATTTTAACAAAAACGTTGAAAGTGAGAAGATACGTCATAATCCAGAAATTTTATTTTCAAAATATTTGAAGAAACAATAAAATTTAAAAAAGGAGGTTATAAAAATTGTGAAATTATTTCAAAAAACCGTTAATCTACTAATTAAATAAATCAAAACACAGCATTAATAATATAGTAAAACGTCATTTCACGGGCCTTTCCAATCATCAGTTAATAGCTATATAACGAAGAACTAAATATAAAATTTTTTTAGAGCAAAAGAAACGAAAATTAAGTGCAGAAATAAATTGGCAAATTATTTTTTGACACTAAGGACTTAAGCGTTTAATTGAAAACTAAATAATCTAATAATGCACGTTGATAGAAACTTATAATTACCTGATTTTCCAATTACATTACAATCTAAATCTCGTTTATGGATTCTTACCTAACGCCGCAGAAATCTATTTACAATTTTCAATTTTTACAACACCGTTAGGTACTTGTAATTTCCTTTTTAAATTAATTTTTAAATTATAAATTTGTAATGTAAAAATAATATTTTTCAGTCTGTACAAAAAATCAAGAAGAAAACATTCCGAGTGGTTAAGATGGTCTTTGTAATGTTAATCAGTTCTATCCATTTAACTGCAACGCTATCTCAACCGTTTACAAGATCCCATGCAGTGTATTATTTTTGCTCAACGACGTTACATTTGCATATTGAATAAACGCAATCTAAAATTATTTTTTGCAAAAATATCTAATTAGTTTTACGAGTTATCTAACATTTCATTATAGGGGTCATTATAATGCTGTTGGTGCGATTTGATCAAGACGTGTTTTATATGAAGGCAAGTTATTGATATCAAGAAATCTAACTCTATTTTAAATATTATATCGAATTACTGTCGATCTCTAAGAAATATAAAATACAATGATTGCCATGTCCAGAGGCTGACTTGGCGAGGTTCCTTTATAATAAAATAAAGTAAATAAATTTAATGCGCACTTCTTTAGCAGTGGTAATTATTGAATTGTGACACGTTTCGGCATCAAACTGCTATAATATTTATGACAACATTATACAAGAAAATTAAAATAACGAACGTTTTAACAAAATAAAATCCTTACCCATCACAAATTTAAAACTGAGTAATCAACATCGATTAAGGAAAAGTTTTAAATTTAAATAACTAAATTTAGATTATTGTAAATCGAAAAAGAAAAAGAATGATATTTAAACAATAAATTGTTACAAAATATTGGCTTTCCGAAAGAAGCGCCAGTTTAGCAAAATATTACTGTTTAAATTATTTTTAAGTCGCTTGTCTTGTCTATAAATTTCTAAGGCTTCTAATAATTTATTACCTTCTCATGTACATGTAATAATTTTGTAGCATCTTCGTACAATTGATGTTTATTGAAAGTTAAATGCTGATATATTTTTGATTTAGGATATCTTTTGTGTTCGGAAATTCTAATGCAAAGCTTTCTAACCGTTTCTCCTTGTATGCAATAGCAGGTCAATTCTGGTAAGAGTTATTAAATTCCATTTTTGTCCTTTAATTCAGTGTCGTTATTGTAACCAATAATCTTGTTAATAAATCCTCCATTTGGTTTTACACAGTATAATTATTCCAAATTAAAAAAAAATCCGTAACCCTCTCCTCAATTAAACCTTGATGGTAACCAATTGATCTAAATTGTATCGGTCGATGATCTTTCCAATTTTAGTTAAAATCTGTTATCCTCACCGATTTGTTCAATTATGGATGCATTAAATTTGAAATGTTGCTATTCGATGTTCACATGTATATTTAAAAGGAATGACAACCATTTTGTGTAATTTGAAGATCTAAGGTAATTGGTCGTTTTGTCTATATGTTGTCTAAAAGTAAACTTCATATTATGATGAAGTTTATTAATTTCATGATAGAATACCCGCATGGTTAATATTTGTTTACTCCTATTTCATAAACATAGAACATCATAATCCTACCTTAACCATCCACCAATTCTTTTCTATAAAGTATGTTTATGAATATTTTCTTCAATCCAGTCCATGAAATATGTGCCAACATAGAAGAGAATGGAGACACCATTGGGAGTTCTTCTTTCACCTTACAAAATTTTAATGATTTTTACAATTCCATCTGGGTTATTAATATAATTGGGTAAAGGGTTATTTTTAATTTCTTTATGTCCACTGTCGTTCATGAACAGTTCTACTTTACATATGAATGTAGTCAATATGGTTTTTAATACTAACACCATGTCATAACCTCCATCAGCTCTTGTGAAAGTTATGTTGTTGCTTTTAATATTTTATCTTTTCAATGTTTTTCCTTTTTACTATCCGTAAAGTATTTTTATAAGGAAAAATTTGACCCCCCCCTTTTTGACAAATTTTCATGTTTTGAGGTTCCCTGAATCCAAAATCCATTTTGATCATTTTCGGAAGGATGTCTGTAGGTGTGTCTATGTTTGTGAGCACGATAGCGTCTAAACGAAACAACCAAATCAATCCAAATTTTGAATTTAAGCTTTTGCCTGCCGCGATAGGAAGCAAGATGGAAGATGGGGTTTACTTAAAGCTGTAGTAGCATAATGCGTTATAAACTTCGAAACGAAATTAAATACGTAAAAATATTAAAGTCCAAAAATTTTCGCTACGAACTTTACTACATTTTTGTCGGATTTGCTTCGGAAATGCTTCGTTTGCCAGATATAGGTACTAAAAGTTGTTTTCTTCCTATGTTTTTATAACGGGCATTTTAAATTTAAAAATATAAAATTTTTAATGGTTCCCTGTTGAAATTATGTCACAATCTTGTTAAAAAATATAATTTTTATAATTTACAATTGTTCGGAAAGCCTTGTCGATGACCACATAAGATTTTTTTAGTACCTATATCTTCCTTTTTCTTCAATATTTTTTTTAATCTCTTGAATATTCTTCTCTAATTCAAGGAAATGTTGATAATTTCCTCATTAAATGTTGGTTCCTCATTTGCTGATAAGTTCTTTGTTTAAAATTTACATTTCTTCACTTGTTAGTGTAACATCACTTAAAATACGGAATCCGTCATAAAATTTGTGAACAGTATGTTTAGTGACCTCTTGACCTGTCTATTTTCTTTTTATTTTAAGACATTTATCTTTCTCGCCTTTCTCCGTCTATTAATAATAATTATTATCTAATATTCGTCCATTTCTTGATTGTTCTCATAAGAAACCATGCAATGTAGAAAAAGGTTCTCTTATAGATAATTTGTTGAAAAACACGTAATACTGACTACTATTTTCAAGTAATTTGCAAAAGTGTTTTCTTTTAGCTTTTCTTAATTATTGTTCTTGCTAATATAGAATCTATTAATCTGTCTGTCGTCCATTTATTGTGTTAGCTTACATCTTAAGAAATTTGGTGTAACCGCCGGGTCAATACATTTATTAATGAACCAAAAATGCTGTTCTTAAAAATCGTCATTATTTTGAATTAAGTCGGTTAATTTATTTTTTCTTTTAAGAAAACACATTTGCAATATTAGAAGAATCTGAATTCTTAATCGAAATTGCAATTATCGAACACATGCAATTATCAAATTCAATCAATCAGGATTAATAAACAGGACAATTGAAATAATATAAAATTGCTGAAATTTTAATGCGCATTACTTTTTATAGCGAGTCAGTAGGTATAATGGACGAGCGGAGAGAGTCCGATAATACTAAAGAGCATGCCTAATTAAACAATATATGTACATACATACTATTTGCTTTATTATCCTGATTAATTTATTATAAACAATAAATAAATAAGTACATTGATTTCATTATTCTTGAAACAAATACAAAATTTTGATTAGAAAATATCTCGTACAGTTGCTTTTAAAACAAATACATTCCATAGCAATTGTACTTATTGTAATTTCAAACCAAAATTGTTATGAAAATATGAACATTTGTTACATTATAAAAAAATGAAAATTCAAGCCACACAATCTTTAAAACAATCTAAACAATTTTTAGTAAACTTGAAACTTAACAAATAAAGTTTTCCGGGAATTTAATTCCATCTATTTTGTGAACCCGATGGAATAAATCCATATAATTCTTTGCTATGTTGCGGTTTAACTGCGAAATAAATAATTTAGAAAAATGTATGTCTTTTATTTTCTTTTGAGAATTTCTAAGTAGTTCAAGTACGACCTTAGACTTTTCATGTACAGTAGTAATTTATTTAGCATTAATTCAGTTGCCATCTTATTTGCCAAAATCATTGTATGACCAATTCTTGTTCGTCAAAATGCTTAATTCTATCAACGAACCAATCACATTGCAGTATTTTAAAAGGTTAGACAATTAATGAAAAGTTTGAGAATTTTTACACCGTGCAGAAATTATTCAAAAATGCCAGGGGGTTCTAAATTTTTATATTTATTGCTTTTTCCAAAATTCTCCATATTTTTCAATTGATGTTAACAATTTTGTTTAAAAATAATAAAAGATTTGCAAAAATATATTATCCAGAAATAAATAGTCAAATGCAGAAGTCATCGAGTGACTTACGTACATACTTGCATTGTTTCTGGAATCTGATCAAATATTCTTAACACAATGCAACGTGCAATTTATTTGTAGCCGCGAAGAGTTTGCTTATGGTAGTAACGCAAAACATGAGACAGTTTTATTGTAATTTTTTTAAATAATATTTTGCAATAAAGAATACCTATCTGCTCAGTTGAATTCTAAAAACCTGAAATCGAGTTGTTAAAAGTCAAGTTCAGAAAATTGATAAAATTTGATTTAGAACTCACTTGCATATTGAATGATTTTGACATACAACTCAACTTTTTAGATAAATGTAAATGTAGATATTATTTAGGAATAATTGCAATCCAGTTGATTTTGTTTATATACCTTTATATTATAGTAACCTATATTAAAAATAGTTTTATAAAGTAGAACTTCCACTATTAGAATCTTTGGAGAAATCTGTATACCTATCTAATATGCAAATTTCAACTTGATGTTGAATAGCGTGCGGCTATTTTATATCTTGTTCTGATATATTATGGTAATCGATTGTATCATTTGTGTTACTAAAAATGTATGTGCAGCCGGTAGAATTCAAGTTCTACCGGAAACGCTATTAGAAACGGTAGTTCTTCCAGCAGGATTTTCTTCATGGCTTCCAGCAAGCCAGACGTAGGTGTTATAAAAGAGAAACAATTTTGTATTTCGCTTGTGGTAGATTACTCTTTGATTACAAATTTGATCCATGACGAACGTATCAAAACCACACAACCTGCTATTACGAGTTCAACTAACGAAAAGGACAAACAGAAGAGATTCACAGTTTCTGTGGTTTAATTAAAATTTATAGCTTTTCGAAACAAATTGATGGATGAGCGTTAGTTGGAGTCGCGGCGCCATTATCTCTTATACACCAAAACCACACCGGGCACAAACACTCGCATATCCACAACAACTATCAAGCAATAAAATTTTCACTAAATTGGAGCTTTTCTAAGTTATTTATTTTTGTATAATAATTATTTAACTAGGAGTTTATGCCAATATTTACGTTGTGCTTTGAAAGTTTCTTATGCAACTTATACTTATGTACTAGAAAGATTTTGAAATGACGGGAAAGCCTTGAGAACATAATAGCTTTTTATAATACTAAACAAGACCTATATTGCTATTAAAGTTTTAATTATTTAACTTCTTATACCGGAATTTATTGCATTTAAAACGACTTTTCTAATTATAAGATTTTTCACAAAGTAACCTTACGTGTTAAAATTAAAACTGATTTAGAAGATTTTAGAATAACTTGTTCGCATATAATTTTCCAATATATTTGTTCGAATTACCTACATACCGTATACTTACCTAATTAATAGTATATAAAGTACAAAAGTTATCACAATATCATGCAGAGAAGTGTTTTAATGGTATTTAGAATAAATTAGGAAATTCTGTTATAACAGGATTATAGAATAAGGCAGCAGCAAACTTTTGAATAGATTTTTAGAATTGTAAAATGCTTAGTATTTATCACGTTGTAATAATCCTGGTTATTGTAAAACTTTTTTAAATAGATTGTTTAAATATTACATACTATATTCTGCTACGATAGGAACAGATGGAAACTGGTGTCGGAGAGGTGGCGCCAGCCGTAGGAAATTCGTATATTACACTCGTATTTCCTTGCTACTCGTATAATATCTATAGGTCCATGTCACTGGCCCCCCCAAATCGATTTTTAATAAAATTTTTGTGTCAATCGTTAGTGCTTCGTTAGTGCCTGTTTGTGCTTCCATTCCCGACGTTTGTGCCTCAACGGTCGCGAAGTTATTCGCGAAATTTGTTGGGAGGGGCTGTTGACACGATGGCCCCCCCCAAATCGATTTTTAGTAAAATTTTTGTGTCAATCGTTAGTGCTTCGTTAGTGCCTGTTTGTGCTTCCATTCCCGACGTTTGTGCCTCAACGGTCGCGAAGTTATTCGCGAAATTTGTTGGAAGGGGCTGTTGACACGATGCCCCCCCCCAAATCGATTTTTAATAAAATTTTTGTGTCAATCGTTAGTGCTTCGTTAGTGCCTGTTTGTGCTTCCATTGCCGACGTTTGTGCCTCAACGGTCGCGAAGTTATACGCGAAATATTGTGGGGGGGGGCTGCTGACATGCAGCCCCCCCCAAATCAATTTTTAATAAAATATTTGCGTCAATCGTTAGTGCTTCGTTAGTGCCTGTTCGTGCTTCCATTCCCGACGTTTGTGCCTCAACGATCGCGAAGTTATTCGCGAAATATTTGATTTCCGTGAACTCCGAGCAAGTTGCGCGCGAATGCATAGATTTCAAATGTGCAAAACTTAACAAATAATAAATATAAATATGTGTAGCTATAATATAATAAACCGCAAAACTATGTTTATAAAGAAAATATTTTTATTAATAAAATTACAAACAATATTTTTAAAATACATTAAAAATTGGAAATATTTTGATTTTTATACACTATATACAAGAAATTGGCAGTTCATTGCTTTTGTAGTCTGCCTTACAGTTTTAGATGATAACTGTAGATCATCGTAACGTTCCCACTGGCCCAAACTCGCATGCCAACAATAGCAAATGTAATGCCCAACAGCGTTGACATTATTTGGCAAAGTAGGCGGCAGGAAGCTAATAGCTCCCCGGAGGTAAAACGTATTTTCGCCAAGTTGAATTGTCTGAGGAATTTGTTTTAGCGGAATATTAAAATCTAGTGACGAATTGGTTTGTAAATTGCTGCATATTTCCAGAAATATGTGGGAACTGAAAAGGATGTTTTATTCGGTAAATTGTTGACAGTGATTACATTGGGGTCCGTTACTTTGGCCCCACCCCGGTTAATATTTTATTTTGTCTAATTTTGGAAGTTTTGGCCATAGTTGCGAATACTGTATTTTCATTGCAAAAAACAGAAAGACCACTAAAATCTAAAGTTTTTAGCAAAGTAAATACTACAATCTAAAGTCTTGAAGAACAGTTAAATATAAACTCGAAACGTCGACGATAGAATAAGAGTTTTATTAACCTCAAAAAGTTCAAATCGCGAAATTTTGTTTTGTTTTAATTATTAATCTGGTCATTCCTTTATTTACAGTCAAAGTTTTTCTTATTTTTTTTCATACTTACCTTATAAAAAATATATATAAAAATGTTTCAAAAGCTTTGCTAATCACTGTTTTCCTGTTTCCCTTCATTGGTTAACATTATTTTCTTCCAAGATAAATTTAGTTCATGATATAATACTAAACAGATATTGAAAATAATGTTTTTACTGAAGACACTATAATTTTCAGTAAATTAAAAAGACTGAATTTTTTTTTAAAGAAACATTTAACCGTAGCTCAAGGGGTTAAAGGCCTTGAAACTTTAAAGTAAGGTGGGACTCACTTATTATTTAAGACGTAAAGAAAAATACCAACATCGACACATTAGATTGTAGAACATAAAGTGAGTTATTGGGGGTTTAAAATTTATTGTTTCATTTTACTTAGTCGACCTGCATTATATAAAAATTATATATTGCTTTGTTTTACGTTAAATATTGTATTTCCTCCGTCTGGTTGTTTAAATTACTTCGAAATCTTTGAACGAATATGCTCCGGTCTAACTTCCGGTAAGCAATGAGAATTTTTGAAATAAAAATTACTTGAGCTGAATTGTTTTGACATTTTTTAAAGTTAATGTTATAAGTTGCAAGTTTAGTGAGAAGAGCTTATGTGATTTATAGGTCAAATATTTTAGACCATTCGCAATTCGATCGTATGTCCTCTCCAATATCATAAGCCTAAATAAAAAAAAATTTTTAAATTGTATTTTTAAATGTTACTGCAATAAAACAAAAATTGAATGTTTGTCAATTTTACCTGCGGGTTTTAAATTATTTAATATTGTTTTTACCAAAAACTGTAACTTCATTCACGAAAAAACTTTGTTATCGTATGTTACAACACAAGGGTTAGGACAATACTCAAAGATTCAGCGAGTACAGGTTTTAGCAAGGAGATTGCACGAGCGTAGCGCAGCGGAGCGAGTGTCAATCTCCTTGCTAAAACCTGTACTCGCTGAATCTTTGAGTATTGTCCTAACCCGAGTTGCTGTTGCGATGATAATTCCGTGAAGAAACGCCACAACTTAAAAGCACAACATCACATACGAAAATCGACATTTCAAACGGCATTTTTAATGTCGCATCACAATCATTGCAAAAAAAAAATCAAAAAAAAAAAAATTTCGTAAGTACCGAAAAAAATGGAAGCATAATCGCACTAAATTTGTAATATAAAATTCGTTAGAAGTACATTGCTTTTAAGTCAACTCGGGTGGGAACTAATGCGTTGATGCTATATAACCGGTTTCTTACATCGCATCGGGTGCGAGAGTGTGTTAAGCGGCCTACAGATAGGGTATTGTATGTGGATGGTAGAAACGGTAAGAGTTAAAATGCATTAACTCAGGTAGGAGCGTTCAGGTAAGGAACGCTAAGAAAGTAGGAACGCTCCTACCTGAGTTAATGCGTTTTAACTCTTACCGATTCTACCATCCACATACAATACCCTATGTGAATGCAGCTTTAGTCACGTATGTATTCTTTTACGCCCCACTACAAATATTCGATATTCTGGTAGGGTATTTTGAATATTTTTTATTTTCGGATATTATTCGACTGTGCATGCGTCGTATCCATATAAGTACAATGTAAAATAGCGCACGCTGATTGGTCGGAACCACTCTAATATGACCCTGAGTGGAATTATCAAAAATATCATGACAATATAGTAGTATTACTTTAACATGAGTTAGGGGTCAATAAAAAGACTACTAAACTATGGCCGAGGTTTTTTTTTAAATTGTACTTAATATTTACTACTCTTTTCCTGCGGGCTTCACTCTGGAAAATGATATCCTTTTTCCAACGGAATAGACCTGATGAAACAAAATGTGACGAGCAATATATTAGTTAATAGCTATAAAAACAAACATTCTGATTTGCTTTAAATTTTATAGTAATTCGTAATAATTGATCCTGACAGTTTATTAATTTTGTGATGGTGGTTTATAAAAATTCACATGTTAATATAAATTATACAACAAATATCACATCTCAATAATATTTTAAATATTTATTAAACAAGTTAAATCTACATTGTGGGAACGAATATCAAACGCAACAACTCGCTTAATTTAAATTACTTCTTTTAAATATAAAAGCGTAAAAAATATTTAACTTTTTTTAATTTACAAAAAATGTTTGTGTTAGACATCTGACTATATCGAGCTTTGACTGCAGACGATGAGATACCAAAGAACAAAGCATATTTGTACAATTCCGTAAATCTGGGACGGTCGACTCGGCACTAGCAAAATTTTTGTTGACCCTAAAAGTAATGGTTATTTTAAAATAGAAATTAACCATTAGTTACCATGCATTGATATTTTGTATAATTTATTAGGTGCTCTTCTGTAATTATGTTGTTATGTTTTAATCGCTATCCAAAGTAGGGTTTGTTAAAATCAGCCAGATGCATAATTATTTTACCAATCTGGTTAAAAGTTAGCAATACTTTTGCTTGGTAATATCACAAAACTATTTCAAACCTGTATATTTAACTTGGCTTAATTAATCAGTTGGCCTTATTGTTGAAAAGGTGATGCTAAAGATCCGAAAGGAAGTAAAAAAGAAGCTGACCACATGTCACAATAAAAATCGATGCTGTATTTTCTCTTTAATTGAACAATGTAGATACATAATGTAATCATGTTCACATTACTTGTATTGATTGTGCTTAGGCATGAACTGTACTAGAAAAACAGACATAGAATATTAATTTGGTATAATCATTTTTTAACAATTTTTTTTTAATAATCTGTTCGTAAGCCATCAATCAGTTTTAACATTTATGTGGTTTTGTGTTTGAAATTTTATGTTCTTTATATTACAGGTTGTTTTCATTTCTCTTTACACGGTTATTGTTATTAGTTTTGTGTGGTTACTATATCAGGTGAACATAATTCTACCCTATTGGGAGTAATTTCAGTTTAATTACATGGCTGGGAACTATACAAATTTCAAGTTTGAATAAAACAGTAACTTAATCTTGTTCTTACAATTTTATATTATAAAATTTCTCTCAAGAACTGCAACAGCTGAAAATAAATAAAATATTGGAAATAATTTTTTTATACGGAATTTATATGCAAAATATAACAAGCTCCTTTACTGGATACGATAGAAATAAAAATTTGGTTTAGATACAATATCGCAGTATATATTTATATCATCACTATGAAGATAGTATTTGGCTGTACCGAATCGTTGTATTTAGTCTTTAAACAGTATAAGTACTGCCAATAAAACCTTTTCATATTAAAATGTACGTACTATATGAAAAAGTGCCCTTTGATTATTACAATAAAATTCACAAATGTTCTTTAATATTTATTAATGTTCACGTTTTTATATTCCCGTTTTTCAATGCAAGGTCTATAGGGTGTCCCGTTTTTGTCAGCTTGGGCAACTTTATAATTTTAATAGTAGATTATGCACCAAGGGAGCAAAGTGACAATTTTTTGGCCCGAGGGTAAAGGATTGTTTACACGAGGCGCCAGCCGAGTGAAACAATTACCCATAATTTAATTTATAACTCGAAATCCGTTGATTCTAGACGATAAGGGGTTATAACCTAATTTGTAGACAAGCGAATGATCTTTAAAAAAGTTCTAATCCATTAACCTTAAAAAATCAATAATATCGGAGCTATGGCCGTTTGAAATCAGAAATTCAAAAAATTGCTTTAAAGGGAGGTCCCCCCAAGGGTTTGGACTTGGACAAAAATTTTATTTGAAAATTTGTCTTAGAAAAGTGTCCTTTATCACCACCTCAAAGGTTCTTCACGGTCACGGGGACACCCTGTATAATCGATTGTTTAGTAGTTTTGCTTTCAATATGTGCAAACATACAATATTTTGAAAATGGGTCAATTGTTACTGCATTGGTCCTGTTGTTTTCTTAACATCTTGATATTTTCCTCTTTTAGGTCCTGTGTGAGATTTTTCTATAGCGCAAGATCTACAATTCCTTATGTACTTCTTCCATGGTTATCCCATTTTCGGTCAATATAGATCTTCTTTTATTCGAATAATTGCTTTGTTCCAACCAATATCTGCTGCTTCGTCATGGTATATTTTCATTGCTATTAGTCGCGCTGAGATTAACAAGTAGCATCTCAATCGATTTTTTTGCTCCTTGATTTTTTCGATATGGTAAACAATCTCGTTTTTTATTACAAATTCGGCGTTGGGATTTAATGTGTTTACAAGTGCTTGAGTTTTAAGTGGGCTGGGTTTTATTGTACCTTGCTTCACAACAGTGCCCAGGTACTCAGTTTCTTGCTCAAAAACTCTACATTTTTTCATGTTCAAAGAGAATTCAGCTTTCGACAACATGGTTAAGACTTGTGTTGAGTTTTTGAATCCTTGTTGGATTATTTCCAAACTAATCATAACATCGTCCAAGTATAATTATTGTACTGTAGTGTCTTTTAGTGGACCCAAAGGTTTGTTCATGGATCGTTGATAGCACGATGGACCATTTGCCAAACCAAAAGGCATACGATTATATTCGTAATGGCCGTCAGGTTTTATAAAGGTAGTGGATTGTTTAGAACTTTCTTCTACTTCAATTTGGTGAAACCCTGCTTCCATATCGAGTGTAGTGATGTAAGTGATGGCCTTGCTTAAAGCATCCAATTGATCGCGTAGGTTAGGTAAGGGTTATTGATCTCGTATAGTTTTCTGGTTGATTTCCCTCCAGTCGACACATAACAGAAGGGATCCGTTCTTCTTTTTAACTAGTACTGTATTCAACATATGTTGGATTATGGCTTTTAATTGAATTCGTTCCGCTTGAGCTAATCGTCTTGGGCGGAATGCCACTGGTACTTCGTCTCTCAACTTGATACTCAATTTATCAGTTGTTCCTTTGGAGTTTGTTTTTGAGTGGATGACAATAATTTTAGAACTTACTTCGTATTTCCTCATCCAATCCTGACATACTATTTGATATTTTCACAGTTCGGCATACGATTGATGTGGTTGTGGGAAGTCTTAAATCGAAGCCATATTCCCTTTTCACTATCTCAAGTCCGGGAAGACTAATAGTTTCCCAACCGATAAGAGCATCAGCACCTGGAATTGAATCGTCAGGTACCATCAAAGAGTTAATCTCGAGTGTTACCTCTTGAAGGGTAACAAATAACAAACATTGTCCAAGAACCGGTACAGTTTCCTTTCTAATGACTGAAATAGTTTCGTTTGATGGTGCAATCGTTTTATTTACTAACTACATCACCTTATGGTGAATTACTGACCAGTCGGCTCCTGAATTGATTTGGTAGCTAAACGTATGTTGTTCTTGTTCTGTTCATAATTCTACATCTTCTAGTCGACGTGCAATTGATGTTTAGTTTTCCCATCGTATGTCGACGTTCTGATTCTACACGGAAAAAATGGTTTTAGAAAATATAATGAATTTTTGTAGCAAACTGGTTAATTCAAAAAATGTTACATTAATTACGAATAATTAAAAATTTTGTCGTACATTCTTTTGAAGTCATGTGTATTTTGTTCCTCAGGTTTGTAGCAACTTACTTCTTTAAATTTTCATATATTTTGTAAGAAAATGTGGTATAAATTTTAGTAGGTTGTGATGAACTAAATTGCTGAAGTTATTTAAAATATATTCTTACTTTAAAAATCACATAATGCTACAAAATTGTAGTAATTGCATCAATATAATAAATTTTCTTAAACAATTTTGTAAGTATTCCTACAATTTGTAGGAAAACTGGCGGTAAATTGCACTATTGCAACTATGGTACCCAAGTAACACACTATCGTTTATTAGACGTTTATATTATCAAATTCTCTATTTGATAATATTTGACTCTATTTTTAATTTTTAAATTTATTTAAAAAATTTTTATTTAAAAAAAATTAAATAAAAAACTTACAAAATGAATTATATGGTTGACTTTATAAAATATTTAAAAGTAATTTAGATTAACATCGTTTTAATATGGTACTTCTAATAATACTACTTATAGTTTATGTAAGGTGGGTATATAATATACGACTCGATGGCGAAATGCTAAAGTGTTCAGCTACAGATCTAGAGGTAATGGGTTCGAACCCCAGATGAAACCAAAAAAGTAAGTAGGTATTTCTTATATATAAATTTAAAATTATAATAAATGTAGGACTTGTTAATTACAGATATATAAACAAAAGGCGCAGTCTAAAAAAAGTAATCAACGTATATTCATCAAGCAAAAGAATATTTGAAAATAATTTTTTATGGGCCTTTTATGTTACTTGGGTAGCAATGTTCTTTAAAAAGGTTCTGCACTAACTGCTACAAATTTGTAGTGAGTTTCTAGCTACAATTTATAAAACATTTTACTACAAAACACTCGCTAAAATCCTGTAGCAATTTATGTTAGAAATTGCGCTTGGAGCATGTAGTACTGAAAATTGTAGTATTTAATTCATTATTTGCAGCAGATTGTATTACTTTTTTTTTCCGTGTAGATGTCTTTTATTTGCACAAAATTCACATGTTGGTATTTAATGCAAGATTTCGTTATTTGGCTCGGGCTTTATATCGCACTGATGGGATTTGTGGCCAAATTGATCACATTTGTACATTTTCCTAGAAATTTAGGTTTTCTTTCGTGTTTAAAACGTTAATGTTGGTTTTTATAATCATCATCGTATCGTCGTAATGGGTGTTTCGTATTTGGCCTATCCAGCATTGTATTGCTTGCTGGTTGTGGTTTGAATTGCTTTAGTAACTTCATAAGTTCTTCTTGGGTATTAGGTTGTCTTATTTATAAAAGTTCCTGTAAATTTCTTGAAGTAATTCTTCCTATTACAGATGAAATAACTTTTTCCCATATCAACTTTGGCTCGTAACGATATAAATTACGTATTTTCTTTCCATATTTACTCATAGTGGCAAATTGGCGGCTTTTTATATTAGCAGCTTCTACCAATTTCATGTCCGGAAATGTGGTGAGAATGTGGTCTCCATCCATTGTAAAAAAAAGTCCTTGATCTTCTTTTAAGGGATTCACTATTCTTGTTTTGAGTATCCCGATTTGGTCATTAATTTCTAATTTGTTTCGAATTTAGTTCACGTCTTCCAGCCATTCTTCTATCGAATAACCACTTTGATCTGGGTTGAATTCTGACAAGCTAAATTCAATTTTTTCTCGCGGAGTGTTCACAGTCGCAGGGGGCGCAAGAGGTTGAGCTAGTCCAATTATGGTAGTAAGAAAATTTTTCAAATACTGGTTGTAACCCGGCTTCCATTTTATCGTTTTCATTCGTAGCTTCGTGATCGTTGCCCATTTAAGATAAAATGGTTACATAAGTCCACTTAAAACAAAATTAAAAAGAGAAAAAACTAAGCTGTTTATCCTGTATTGCATATGGTTCAACGTTGGTCGTGTATCCCATTTCTGATGTAAAACGCCTTTTGATTATTGCAATAAAATTCGCAAATGTTCTTTAATATTTATTAATGTTCACATTTTTATATTGCCTTTTTTCAATTTAAGGTCGAAAGGTGTCCCGTTTTTGTCGGCTTGGGCAACTTTCTAATGTTAAAATTATAAAGGTGTTGGATCTAGAGTGATTCCCTGATATTAGTCAGGACCGGTTTTTATATTATTTCAATGTTGTTAACAGGTAGTATACAATTTATTACTTCTTCGTATACAACATTTAGTTTTAGCAGCAAACAAAATTCTTACTTCATTTTTTGTGTTGCATGTGAATGAGGGCAGATATTACAGCGAGAAGAATTTTTTTCATTTATAAATTCTACTTAAAGCAAATAATAACTTCTTCACTGCCAGATTTATATAAGTAGCTTATGATTTTTATTGTAAAGGATTTCTAAATGATTTTGTAAGAATCCTCTCGAGTCGTTTTCTTCAGTTTAATTTGACCAGCAGTTAGTCGGAGTGGATTTATCAAAGGGTCAACTCGTTCAAGAATTAAGCGCAGAAATTGTAATTTTATTTTATAATAAAATTTTTATGTAGGTTTCATTGTATGCTTTCTTTGAGTTCGTTAGTAAGTAATAAATCACAAATAGCAAATTAAGTTAGAATATGTTTGTCGATACGTGCCGGTATTTACTAATATTCTACTTTAATTTTTGTAATTTAATTTTGACACAATATTCTTGATATCGTTGTACCAAATAAAAATAAATTGATGGAGCTGCGAAATAAATATTAATGGCTTTTGTATATTGTATAAATATTTCTTGTGGTTATATACGTACAAGAAATATTGTAAACTGAATGAAAAATAATGATTTTCCAGGTCTAAATGATTTGTACGTTGAGGTTGTTATGTGGTTAAGTACATCGTTTACAAGAATAACATGAAATAAATGAGAAAACCACAAAAGACAATAAAAACAATGCAGTTATTAAAATATTTTAGTAGATTCCTGGGTATGTTTGTAAAATTACTTTCGAGTTTTTTTAATTTTCAGCCATCACAAAAATTTATAGCCTGCAATTAAAACATAATTATTCAACCATTATTAAAACATAATTATTCAACCATTGTCTTATCTATATGGTTGTTTAGTCGTCCTTTCTTTAGGATTGTTTTTATTGCTGACCATGTTTTGCGATAATTCCTATTGTATTTATTACTGAAAGAAGAGGTTTACAGTATTCATAATAATGCAATAATCCCGGTTATCTTCACGTTTTAATTATTTTAACATCGCTTTTTTGCTCTATGTGGCGTAAATTATTTTTTAGTGCTGAGATAAAATTCAGTTTGAAGAAAATAACTTTATTGCCAATAATTACAAAAATAATTGAATTACGAAACGGGGTTACACATTTAGGCACCAAAACCACGAAAGAGCTAGATGAAAATTCCACGTCTCCTTCGAATCATTAACGATTGCAAAATTTTCTATAGCATCCACTTATTCTCTTTCTATCTTCCCTTGAGTAACATTTTAATTTTTGAGTGAATTTTAACATTAACCTTTAATTAGTCAAATAGGCGTAGTTTCCTAAAATATATTTTAATGCGGTGTACTAATTTTTCTTATTTACAAAATAAAAGCTATGTTATTTAATAAATATTCTATTTTCTATTATACTTCTTTTAAGTTAATAAGTCATAAAAAGCTAAGAATATGGTGCACTTAAGAAATTAAATGAATTTTATTATTGCTTTGCTCTTGTAGGGTTTATTAGAATTTCATTGGAGCCAATCTCTCCATCTAATTTGCGTTTATATATGTATATATAAGAAAGTGTCGTAAAATTTTTAGAAATGCTTGTTATCTATAATCTTCTTTGTTTAATGTAAATATAAAATATGAACAGCAGTAGGCATAGTGGAGTTGGTAGCTAATAAAGTACCTAAATATAAAATAAATATTCGCATTTTCATTATTAGGCCAGAAAGTTAAACAGCAACCCTCGTATCTTAGCTAATAAGAAATACGCAATAATAATTAATTAATTTATTTATTAATAGGCACATGATATTTTATTATAATTTCAGGTATATTAAATTTTAGTGTATCTATAATATTTATTTTACGTGACAGCTTGAACAGAGAAAATTTGGTAAATTTCAAGGTTGTAGCATCAAATCAGAAATTTATTACGATATCAGCAACAAGCAGCAACAAGTAAAAGCTCGGAAAATTGTTAACTACCCACGAGCATTAAACGAGTTAAGACGGAAATTAATGTATTATCTTTGATGAGAATATTATATTGCGGGTTAAATTAGCACTAAATCAAATTTATTATTAATAATCAGAATCGCGTTAACTGCAGATTTCACTTGTAGCATTTAGCCCGACATTAATAACACAAATTATGTTTGATAATTAAATTTATACTTGCTCAAAGCAATATGTCATAAAACATGCTTATTAGTTTCAAGATAAAAAATGTTTTATATTATGATATTCTTAAAAGGGTACAGCATTCTAACAACATTCATCTTGTAAGTAATTTAAAAACAATTTTATAAAATTAAGATATCAATCATTACTATTGATATTCATACTCGTAGTATCCAGTTTCAGCTTGTACTCAGCCAAATTTCATTTGGTCAGCATCACATTTTGGAAATAAATTTATAGCTAGAAGGTTATTGGACAATTGTACAATCTCAGATACGTATTTAAAAAAGGGTTTTCACGGAATTTTCCCGATTTTCGCCATTTAAGTTTTTACTGGACGACAATGTTTTACATATTAATCAAATAATTATTTCAATTATATATAATTAAAATAATGACATAATAATTAATTAACAACAAACTATGCGCTGACTACCTAATTAATTTTTTTTAAATTTCCTCTTTCGATGTTCTAGTAAATTATAAGCATTGATTTATTATTGTATAGCCAGTTTTACAACTAAAAACAATTCATTTTAGATTTTAATGAATTTTGTGGTTTCTTCGCGTTCAGGAACTTAAGTAACTTGAACTAAAAGCGATAAATAACACTCCTGTAGGTTATTAATAAAGTTTTCCAATTTTTCTATAGGATTGGATTACAATACATTAGCACTTTAAGTTGCATTTATTTCATAAAAAATAGTAATCGATTAAGTATTTGATCTTGTTTTAAAAAGAGTTGCACATAATAATATTTGCTCATCTTTTCCATTCATCTAGCAAAACGAGTTTCGAACTGATGATCGGAGAAGTTTACATGCTACTACATTCCATTAGCATTTTTTTATCATTATCTCATTCACATTTATAATCCTAAATAATCTAAATCATTTGTGCCTGTTTGAATTTCTTTTATCGGAGAATTAGTATTTCTCCGGTCCCGTCAAATTACGGGACGTGACTGAAATGATTATTTCTAGGGCTAGTTTTGGTCCGGTGACTGGTTTTAATTCCGGAACTATTTTGTTTCGTATTGAATTTAGAACTTCTTGAAAATATACCTAATAATAAAATTATTATTTTTAAAATTTACTTGAAAACTTGTATTATTATCCTTTTAATTCATAGTGGATTTTGTTGTTGAGAGATGTCTCATTTGTCTTAATATTTCTAAATCCACCCAGTGAAATGGCATAGAAGTCCAGGAATTACAATATTCGTTAGTCAAACTTTGGATCCTAACAAACTGAATACGGGCGGTCAGATAACTGCATATCCCATCCAAGCTTCGACACCAATAACCCCTGATCTACTTGTTCAAGTGCCTTATAGAAGTCTGCATATTATATTACATTGAGTTAAATGATAGCTTCTTTCTAAAACAACTACTAATTAAAGTACAACTCGTGGAATAAAAGCTTTATAGATGTCAACAGTAAACTTGCTCTGACAAAAGCCATGCTACATCCGTATCGTATTAAGAATGGTAATTGGACTATAATCCTACCCCATTTATTATCTCATTTAACAACGGTTTTGCAAAGTTAAACAAAAATTAACAAAAAGCTTCCGCGAGTCCCCACGAGCCTGGTAAAGCACATTAGTGCCTAATTTGAATCCTGGTAACTTCTGGGTAGCTACCGTGTAATTACTAATCAATTTTGTACGTTCCACGATAAAATCCATTAGAAAGTAATATAAGAATTATTAAAATTATTTAACTTAATAGGCAATAATAATATCTATTTTTTTAATCGTCGTAGTTAGCAATCAAATTTAAATTAACACCGGAGATTATGACATAAAATTTCAAATATTAATTGTCAAATGAATGCAATTGGCTTTAATTACACCATAATGATATTTTGTAATTATAAATTATTTTAGAAAGTGAATTATAGTATAGAGTACTACATAATTATTGAATATATGCAGGTAGACTTGTTCATCGAATGCTCCCCAGGTTATAGAGCTATTAAGTTTAAATTTACTCTCTATGGGTTGCTTATAAATCGTCAGAGGATATTAGCTTTGATTGATTATATTAGGTATTATTATAAAAACGCATTTTTCAGCAATGGGGTATTTACTAGAAATTAAGTAAAGGTGTAGCAATTATTGTAGTAATTGTAACAATATAAATTTTTAATGAAAATTGTAAAAACTAAGAACTAAAAAATAATTATAAAGAAATTAAAAAACATTTGAATTTTATCTACTTTAAATAAAAATATATACGTGGTTAATGTAAATATTGTAAAATTTTATTCGAATAACACTTTTAAGACGTTTATTTGTGACAGGGTAGGACTAGAAATAGGACTAGGACTAGGAGTATTGAAGAAAATACTAAAAAAGGTGGTTATGAAAATTGAAAAACGATGAAACACAAACGATTTAAAAAATTGTGTATGCTGGAGATTTGTTTTTTGGGACAAATTCGGCTGCAGAGGTATTCTTAGTAAAATGGTACGATCAGCGAGCTGTAAAGTAATTGTAACATTATTTTGTTAATTTCATTTGTAAATTAGCTTATCACTTATTTCGGAGCGCTGGTCTGCATTACTGAGCGCGTTGTGTACATTACATTAATATTGTAATGTACAACCAAGTACATTAATATTGTAATATATCGTCGGCATACAAGCAAAAGTGACCAACTACAAAATGCTGAAAATGAGAAAATTGACTAAATGGGATTGAATAACCAGTACGGTTACAAGGAAAAATGCCAATCTTTATTAGAAATTAAATGAATAAGTTATAGAGTTGGTAAAATTGACTATTTACAGGCGAAGTATAACTTAAAAACTGCTCTAAAGTAAAACTAGGGTTTTGCAGATGGTCACTTTTGATTGTATGCCGACGATATGTACACATTTCTAATTATTCAAGGGACAGCGATAGGTGATTAGGAGTTAAGGTCGAAGATAAAAAACGAGAAATTTGCGAATTTATGCTTCTATTTTTTTGCGAATAATTAATATTGCTTTTAATTTCTGAATTAATTACGTCGTTAATCACGTAATTAGGCGATATTTGATAGTCCCTAGTTTTTCACGAGAAAGCAATAATTGGAACATATTTTATTATCACGAAATTTTACAAAACAGTTCATTCTCACGATTTTGGTTATCAAATTAGGGTTGTTTTGAAGATAGCAGTGGTGCACGTCTCGTTACGTAAAAAATGGTCTTCATCATTTTTCATTTTGTTAAAATATTGGCAATCGACATTAGAGGGCACTTCTTAAACGATTAAATTAGATCTGATCTCGGAATTTATTTCAGCGGTGGCTGAACTTTCGGTGTTTGTTCTATCCAATATCTAATTAAACAGAAATTACTGCTCCTATTGGATTTATTTGTTTGCTTTCACAATTTCAAATTATTTTTTATTCTTTTTTTAAAACGATATTGGGTGTTCAGTCTTGGTACAGCTACCCACTCCTAAAATTTCTTTCACTGAGCTAGACGGTACAGGTAAGGTCGGAGCAATATAAAAACAATCCTTTTGCGCTAATACGCAACAGTTCGCATTGCAACTCATCGCAAAAAATGTTTAGCGAATAAAATTATTACTATATTATCACAGAAGGAATTATGGATGAGAAATGTTTTAAATTTTTTTAGAAATAAACAGAAAAAGTAAAAATGTATCTTATATTATTAGAAAATAAGTGAACTTGACGCATTGACATGTTTGTTTGAAATGAATTTGAAGTTTAACGTAAATGAGATTTCTTTGAAAACGACACAATTAGGATTAGTATAACCATTAAATAGCAGCGTTATAATACAACGTTATGATGAGAACTTCAATTTATTTAATTATATTTTATTGTTGTTCAACAATACAGATTTTTTGTCCATTTAGCAAATAATAAAATAACAGAAAAACTGATTAATACTATTGATAAAGTAACTAGAGATACTTTGGGAATCCGACAAACAAACGTGAACATCCTTAAAAATACGACACCTTGCTTTACGGAAGAGGTGAAAATATAGGTTAAGGAGAAACGCGAGACTTATCTAACGCTCAAATTCATAGTCGTATTACTTAAGTATAAGTACGTACTGGAGGGTCAAATTTATATTTCTATACGCATTTTCGGGAAAAAACACTTGGAAATTCAGACACTTCGTAAAAAAACTAAGATGAAATGCAATGATAAAAATCAGTTACTCAAGTAGAAAGGGTTTAATTTTTCAATTAAAATTGTTAGTGTAAGTAACATTTTGACTATGAATACGGTCGCAAGATACGGAAGCTTAAAACTGGGACAACCTTACAGATTAAATGGAGAAAGATTTATATGGCGCACAAAAAAAGTGTGGAAGTTGTTGAGAGCGCAAAAGAAACCAATAAACGAGATGCACAGAAAAAATATCAGCGCAAAGTTCAGATGGGGCGGTGTTGTGGACTGTGGAACACCATGTAGAGACTGAAATAAAAAAGATATAAACCAGAAAGGCCTCCACGACAGATGGAATCCCCAACGAATGAACGAGGAAAGTCTTAAGCGGAAGAGATCACCTTTCTCTATTAGGAGATATTCGTAACTCAAATTATTTCGGCCGGATAGAAAATGAATGGAAGCATCACCGTCCCGATTTTCAAGATTGGTATTAGGAAGGACCAGTCTAACTACAAAGGAATCACACTGTAGTCTGTAGTCTGTCAGTTCTGATTGCTCCTAGCAAAAGTGAGGAGCAGCAAGGGTTTATACGAAAGGGATCAACGACAGACACCATCTACATCATTAGTAAAATGTCAGAAAAATCCATGGAATATAACAAACTGCCTCACATGTGCTTCGTTGATCTCGCTTAAGCATTTGATAGAATAAGTGAGGATAGAATTGGGATTGGGTTGAGGGTGAGGATTGGGATAGAAGATCTCAATAAGTGAGGAGCAGCAGGGATTTAGACGAAACAGATCAACGACAGACACCATCTACATCATTAGGAAAATGTCAGAAAAATCCATGGAATACAACAAACTGGTTCACATGTGCTTCGTTGATCTCGCTTAAGCATTTGATAGAATAAGTATAAAAAATATAATTAAGATACTGTTAGAAAGATATATATACTTACTAACATCATCAGAATTATAATACAACTCAATACCAGAAATAAAATAATATGATATTATGATATCTATAAATATCTAAAAATCAAAAGTACTGTACGATTCTAACGTACTTTTTAAAGAGCAGATACAATTAAAACAAAAAGAACCCTCAGAACATTTGAGATGCAAATCTTAAGAGTAGTCACTTGGAGGAACTTGCACGACTGAATTAAAAGTGATGATATCAGAATAGACACAGATCCTGGAACAAGCATATCACATCATGCACGAATCCCAGTAGATTACTAAGAGTCGGAAGACATGGGATACCATATGGAATAAGACGACCACATGGAAGACCACCAGAACTACGGCGGGCTCTAGGTCATCGTTGTCCCAAGAGCATCAACAAATACTGGTTACAAACCTTAACTACGTTGAAGAAGAACATATTTTATTGTTGTTCAATAATACTTCACGACTTTCATGACCACCCATTTTTTACAAATTATAATATTAATGTATAACCAACTGAAATGATATAATATTTAATTATTTGTTTTGTACTTCGTCCCCACGCGAAGAACTACAAAACATTTAATTAATTATAATTGACTTCGCTTAACATTTTTTTGCATTATATAATATTTCTTCAACAATTGTTAATAAAATTTTATACAACAAATTTAATTTTCCTACTTGAGTATAAAGTTTAAGATTTATCGTGCAATTAAAAGTTTTAGCATTAATAAGCAGATATATCTTATAAATCAACATATATTTTTGTTGTAACTTTTCTTTTAAAGTTGTTATTTCATAATTACTGTGAAAACTACAACTGTAGGTGCATTTATTAATTAATTTGTTAATTAGTGTTCAACTAAAGTTTGAAAGATTTATTTATAATCCTACACCAAGTTATCTTGCAAGGATTATACCTTAAAAACAAAAATGGTTAAAATAGCCTCTAGCGGAACGTGCTACTTAAAATTATTACCAGGCGCAGATATTCTTATTTTATCGAACATTTTGTTGTAAATGTGGGTTTTCAAAGAATATTTTCACAAAAGTTTAGGGTGTGTAATCTACTACAGTGGAGGAAATAGCTATAAGGCCACCTAAGTATTTTATCAGAAAACGTTATTTTAAATTTAATACATAGACCAAAAAATTTGTTTTCAGTTTTTATAATATGCTTACAAATATTTTAGATAATGCATGATTTCGTTCATAAACAAATCGTAATAAGATTATAAAGAAAAATTCATTTATGTGTTGAATTTTGAGGGAAACGATTATAAAGCCGTGCCTCATATTATTATACTCTTGGTGGGTGAAATTTGAATATAGTAAGCAAGTGGTTCTAAAGTTTAAAAATAATTATTGTTTCAAAAAGCTACAAAAATCTTAACGCCTAAGCGGTACAAAGCTCTCGAAAAATTAAATAGAGAAAATTGAATTACTGATCAAATTGGGAATATTAAATAAAAAACTTTTGGGTGAAATGGGAAGGTCGTGTTTAGTAGTTAATAACTGCGTTAAAGTTGGAAATCAATAAGTACAAAAAAGCCTTCAGGATCAAAATCTGAGACAAATCATTGGTTAAAAATTCAGTTGTTGAAAAAGCAGCAAAGGAAAACCTAAATGCGTCGAAAATTAAAACTCAATTAAATTTTCCCATAACCATAATCATATTTTGTGGACGTAAAGATGGAAAAACTCAAAAATAACTGAGAGGCACAGACAGCGCCATTAATCAGTCCAACTATGTATCCAAAATGTTAAATATAACGTGCCCGTTAAGTCAAGGTTATCCAATTTGTTATGTTATTTATTAAATGATTGTAATGTTTTACCTTTTATCGATAACGTTAGACGTTTAGTTATCAGATACGTAGTAAGAATTTAATAAATAACATAACAAGTTGGATAAAATTGACGTAGCGGGCACGTTATATTTAACATTTTGGATACATAGTTGGACTGAATGTTTATTAGAAAGTATATGAGACGGTATTTAGCTTAAGCGGTTAAATGCGTTGCTGCTAAAGTTGAATACCCGGTTATATTTCTGACCGTCTCCCTTCGGAAGGCAATGGCAAACCACCGAGGTGTAATGTACTCAGCACAGCCTCTCTGGAGATGAAGTATATTATACACTTCCCGCGGTTCGGACCCCGTATTAAACAGCAGGTCCCCTTATGTGATAATACTTCAAAAGCACAACAAATACATAAGAGAGAAGTCCCCTACGCCTGATATCAGGTATAGTACTTAAAAGAAGAAGAAAGTACATGTCATGGAGGAATGAATGGCCTATTGTAATTTTTGGCAATAAGAAGAACTTTGATTTGGATGGCCCTGTATGTTACTAGTCTTATTGACACGATTTGAGCAAAGATAGAGAAATTCGCTTAAGTAGAAGTTTCAATAAAGGTGAGCAGGTTGGTTGGATTCCGATGAAAATGAACTTTTATGAAAGGGGAGTGCATATTCCAATAAGACAATGCAGAAATCCATCGTTCACATAAAACCTTAAAGTGGTTTGAAGATAGAAATATTGAAATTTTGAAAGAGTCTGCTTGCAATCGCGACTTAACTCGATAGAAAATTCTCTTACGTCAACTCGATGATTAGGGGCGTTAATTCATGTTTTTGAACTAAAAATGTCAATTCCATAAGTTTTCAGCACCTAATCATATTACAATTCTTTAGGACTTCGTAAATTCAATGCAAGACCAGAATTTTTGAAGTTATTTTCAAGAAATGTGCCAGTACTAAATTTTAAATAAAAAACATAGGTTGACTGCTAAATATTAATTTAATTTAGGTGACTTTATAGGCATTTCCTTTAATAATTAACATATTTCTTCATTTTTATTTAGATAATGGTTATGGTATTAAAACGTACGCTTTCTTTTATATGCATACTAGCTGGCACGGGCGGCATCCGCCGCCCTTAGCCATCTAGACCCAGAATAGATCCGAGAAGGCCATAGTTGTTCGGCCTTCGGCCTCACAGGGGGAGGACCATAATAGATCCGCGAAGGCCATAGTTGTTCGTCCTTCGGCCTCACAGGGCGGACCACCTCGCCTCCCATTTAAAAAGTGTCGCAGGTCCCCCGGTACAAATATTACAAATTTTTGCACTTTTCCAAAAAGTTATTCACAATTTTGCCAATGTTTTAGAGAACCTTCGGCGTTGAAAATACGAAGGAATGTTATGGACGAACTATTATAGAGCGTCGCGATACGCTTCCGTTGCGTCTTAAAAATTAAAGATCGGCCGGTAAATAAGAGCGCTACATACGTCCAAAGTTTTTACACAATTTTCACTTAAATGGGTCTCTCACAAAGAAACGACGGATAATTTAGAAAAAGCAATCGGAGCTTCGGATACGGTTATTAACGGTCTTTAATTTAGCACATGACGACGGTTGACGAAAAACGACAAATAACGGCAGCATTTACAAATTAGTGTCGACGTCAAAATTGAAAATCAAAATCGGAGGCGATTTCGGGCAAAATTTAAAATATCCAAAATGTGTATTTTCGTTGCAAAGCAAAACCAAATCGAGAAAATTTCATTCGACATTTTCGATTTATATTTGTCTCCTCGACGTAGTATTAAAGGCAAAAATAAATTTTTATTTTCCAAATTGCAGAAATCATTTCGCCCTTTTACCACGTCAAATATTGAACCAATTACATCGTCGCGTTATGAATTAATTCTTACAACTTGATGCTTCGCGTATTGCGATGCTAAAATTTCCAAGTTTCGAAAGATTGCTGCAGACTTTCAAACAAACGCAATTTTAAAATTCTTCGTTTTTGGGAAGTCGGAAGAGATGATTTTTGCTCTCTCTCTCCGCGTCGCCCCCGAACCCCCATCTCAAATATTTCGCCGTCACGGATAGAATTCGTTGGAGCCGACAGTTTAAGATGTCACAACATCTTAAACCCCCGTTGGGTGGTTTAACCCAATGGGGAAACAGGAAAAAAAAAACAACAATTTGATCGTTAAAAGTTCTTCATTTTTGAAAATTTACCGTGGAGTGCCGGTTCAATTTCAAGAAACTCAAATCAAACTTTGCACAATTTCGGACTTTCCGGAAAAGCAGTTCGATGAGTATTATTCAACGTAACATTTCTTAGTCTTCTTGCACAATTCCGGCGAGTTCTGCGACCTACATAAAGTGCTCCGGTCTTATTCGCGGCATTCTGTTCCTTGTAAATTTGTATTATTTTGAGCGTTGAAATTACTAAATTCTAATATAATGATTTGTTAGTGTTTTTCAATTTTCGAATTAAAGCCGCCATCCCGCCATCTGTTGACAGTGTTTTGAATCACTGACAGTATGTCTGTTGACAGTGATTTGAATCACTGACAGTATGTCAGATTATTTCGATTTTTGACAAATTAAATTTTTTGTTTGCAAGACTTGTGATTTGATTTATCGAAAAAAGCGAATAACTTTTTTCCCCGCTCGAATTTCTTCTCCATTTATGCACGAATAGTTGCGCCTGGACCTACAAAATAACTGTGCAAAATTTGGTTGAGATCGGTCCAAGGGTCTAGGAACGTATAGCGAACACGCAAACAAACACGCAAACAGACAAGCTCTTTTATATATTTAGATATATTTTTTATTGAAATAAGCGTTTAAAAGCGTTTCCTGTTAAAAGCTACGATGAAAAATGCTGGTGGCTTCATAGTTATTTCCTCCACTGGATTAGCTCGACTTGTGATTAAGGTTGAATTTTTTACATCACCCTGTTTAATTTTCAATCTCAGAGTTTATATAAAATTTTAACTTTAAATTAATATGAAATTAAAAATTTAACAAGCAAAAAATACCATACAGTTGAAAATATCTCATTCAGCAAGAATTTTTATGTTTACAAGATATTTTAAATATTCTTGTGTTTTTAACTTGTTGATTTTTAATTTTTTGCAATTTTTAAAAGTTGTTGATTTATATAAATTCTGAGATTTAAAAGGGCGATATAGAAGATTCAGTCCTAACCCTACCTTAATGGTAGATTACACACCCTTAGCTTTTGTAACACAAATGTTTTCTTAGAAAAATTATTGCTGAAAATTTAAACTAAGATCATTTATCTAATTTTTAATGAATTTGTTTGAAATAATACAATAAATTTTGGTATTTTATTATTTACACGCAATAAAGTTTTACAAAGCTCTATAAAATTTCTTAAATAATAATCAACTACAGGCATCAATGCGCTTTATTGCTAATAACATGATTTTTAAATTATTGACGCTTTTAAAAAATTATACCTCCCTTTGAAAATTTTATGGCAACAGAAATAGTATGTAATAAAATTTTTTTTTAAACATGTAATGCGATTATTTTCCAAAATGAAGGCGAATCTTTTAAGCAATTACTTAAATTCATATGAATTTATCCTTATCCATCCAGAGCACACCGAACTTAATGGAACGCTGTTTCGGAAGTTAAAAACATAATATTCCTTTATTATATGAGATAATATTTCATAATTTATTTTATTATTTCGTTACTTGATTTTGCCAGTTTTCCGAAAGCTTAATTTGTTAGAGAAAAACGTACATAAATTTATACAATTTTGTTTACAATGATTGGCGAAATTTTTATTTACTATTTTTGCGTTTATCGGAACATAGTAGATATAATATCAGCAGTTTTTAACAATTCATTCTGATCGTGCAATTTGTTAAATTAAATTTCCGTAAATTTGTAATCTCTAAAGAATCTTTCAAGTTTTTTTTAATAAGCGTTGTTAACTGCACTGACAATTACTCTCTAGTTTTATTAATTACCACAGTGTTTATAATCTGGATTTTAATCTGCATACACGAATCAGTTTTCAAATTAGATTTACGATGTACATGTATGATGTAGGTAGTTAGGTAGTTACCTAATTATAAAACAATTCTGGCGAAATACTCGTTAATTTAAGTCCTCTCTGTTTCAGAGTTTCTTATACGCTCATCTCGAGATAAAATTTTATCCTTTTGGTTTAAAAAGACAGATTTCATTAAAGTGATTAATATTAGGAGTACAATATAGATTTTAATAACTTTATAAAACCAATTTAAAATATTTAATTAGTATTTAAGTTACCAAAATTAAAGGTAGAAAGATTTCACGTTGTAAAGAATTAAATAATGAATTAGCGGCGACACATTTTTAAACTGAAAGTAAATTCCATCAGATTTATTTTCCAACTTTTACTTTAAGCGGTATCGGGAGGTTTTAGGCGTTGCAGCTTCTTCGTTGCCAAACCTTATTTTGTTTGTCATTATCGTAATTCATGCTTTTAGTGAATTTATTAGTTTTAATTTATTTTGCATACACTTTTTTTTAAAGCTCCGGTGGTCGATTAGAACTCTTAAAGCGTAGTTGGTCTTACATAGGAATTTATAATACCCCAAATTTGTCAGCCGTTCTATGGACACTCCAACTCAAACAGACCACACTTTTTTTGACATTAGTAAACGTTTTGTGCATATAAATCTGTGGTAATTTGAAAAAAGGAACCAACCCGCTAATGAAGAAGTAAATCTGTTTGAGACGTTTTTGTAGATGAATCAACGTTCAAGTTTAGTGTTTACTCATAGTTAAACTTATTAGATATTATACGGTCATGTTTGGTTTAATTTAGTTTAATTTATTGTGAAGACTTGGTCATCAAGTCACCTGCACTGTACTCGGCTAGTTCGAACTTATTGCGGTAAGACAGCTGCAATTTTGTTGTTGTTTGCTATTAATTGATTACTATAATATATAATAAAACTTTTTTTTGTAAGATGTTAAATGTAGTACATAATAATTTATCAGATAATTACTTAACAATTAGATATTTATAAAGTATGTAGTAAAGTATTTATAAAGTATGAGACGGTGATCAGCTTAAGCGGTTAAGTGCGTTGCTGCTAATGCTGAATGCCCGGTTCGACTCCGGACTCAGTAAAAACTTTATTCTGACCGTCTCCCCTCGGAAGGCAATGGCAAACCACCGAGGTGTAATCTGCTTAGAACAGCCGCTCTGGAGATGAAGTGTATACACTTCCCGCGGTTCGGAGCCCGCGTTAAACAAGTAGGTCCCCTATGTGTGTGATGTACATACTACAAACGCACAACACATACATAGGAGAGAGGTCGCCAACATCCGGTAACAGATAGGCACCTTAAGTATAGGCACTTGAAGTAGCAGTGCTAGAGTATACCACCATGAGCGACGGTTATCGAGATTGGCACAATTTTCACTCTTTCATTTTTCTAATGTTTTTGAAACGAATTTTCTAAATGTGATTTAGTAACTGCAATAAAAATGTAGTATGTCTTTGACTATAAATTATCAAATATGTTAACTTATTAGATAAATCACTGTTGAATTTTATTCAATAGAAAAAAGTGTTCCAACCTACCCCGTGTGTGGGCTAAGTTGCCATAAATACTGGAAAGCTGAAATTAGTGCAAAAAATTATACAGGTTTAAGATGAATTGAGTTTATTATTAATGAACTTTTGGAATAATATGTATTTGTAAATGGTGTGATTCGGGAAACTGACAAAGGAAATTAAATTACAGATTAGCATTGATTATTATCAGTTGAATATATCGAGATTTCGCATATCGTCGGTTTAACATGCAAATCTCGTAAGTTCACTTTTAGCTGAAAATAAGGTTTTAGTATTATTTGGCAAATGTCGTTAGTCCATTCTATCGGAAAAGCAATTATTTATACAAGTTGTAGGATACAAGTCCCGGAGTAGCCATTGTTATTACGTGCGAGTTGCTTGATGAGCTATTATTTGAGTTAAGTTTTGGTAAGTAATATTTAAAATTATTGTTAAATAATTATTAGAAATATCTATTATATGTACAATCGCACGGAAAAACATTTTAATTTACATCATTGAATTGACAATGACAATCAACAGCTAATGCAAGGTTCCCTGGTTCGACTCCGGGTACATTCTAAAATTTCTTGACCGTCTTCCTTGCTTCGGAGGGAAATTTAAAGCCGTCGGTCTCCCTGTGTTAATGATTTGCTATCATAACGATAAAAATCAGGGTGCAGGCACATCGAAAAGCAAACCTAGCAAACCTACCTGAGATGTAAAAACCAAAATGCTCATATAACAAATTAAAATAAAATTAGTAATGAATACGTCCTGGATCTATAGGGTGATTTTTTAGCTGCATGAGAACTTCAAATTGAAATAAAACATTAAAAAATTGTTGGCATGTTTTTTTAATTATTTTTTTATGAAAGTAAATTTAATGCCATTTTATGATTTGAAAGTGATTTCTGGCATGTGACAACCACGACTAATCGTTACGAAGCGCATCCGATCAGTCCAATTTTTAACCACTTTTTCCAATATTTCTGGCCTTATTTCATAAATGCCTTATATAGTTGGGACCAAATAAATTGAGACTTGCGTCATTACTTAAAACAGTACGAATTAATATTAAAATCGCTAGTCAAATGAGTGCATTTTAAGATGCATCTGCCCTTTTCATTCTAATATAGCTTTCTTTCTCTTTCCTGTAATAATTTAAATTATCTTTCTGTCAATGTCATATAACTAAAGTTGGGTTATGTAATAAATATGTTTCCCATAAACACCTTTTCATAGAATTGCAATTTACTGATTATAAATAAAACTTGAATTTTAGGGTTTTCTTTGAAAATGCTTAAATTTTTAATAAAAGCAAGATTCCGGAATTACCAAATTTGAAATAATTGTATTATTTTTAAAGAAATATTTTTGAAAAACTGTTTAAATTTTTTCCATGAATTCGTCGTCAAAATAAACGGGTTAATAAATACCTAAAACGTACAGAGGAACTGCTCATTTTTATTCATCGGAGTCGTTGTCACTACCAGTATCGGAGTCATTGGTTAATTGTATGACGAGTTCTTCTACGGTGACATCTAAAAGTTTTTCCCGTTCATACCAATTATTTGTTATCACATTTTCGGTGTGACGAATGCAATTTTTCCAAATTTCAGATGTACAATTATCCAATGCTTCATTCCACATCGAAATTACTTTTTCATCCCCATAACCATCTCTTCCGATATGCTTATTGTAATAAGTTTTACAATTCGCCCATATAAGTTCAATCGCATTAAACTCGCAGTGGTAGGGGGGTAAGCGTAAAACTTCATGGCCATGGTTTCGTAACAGCTCATCCACTTCATACCGTTTATCTTTTCTGTTCAATTTTGCCAATTCTAACAAATCTACTTTAAACAATCGTTCACTAAAACAAATGTTGTTTGCAGACAACCAAGCTGCAATATCTGCTTTCTTCCACGCCGACGTAGGCATCTTACCACGTAGAGTGGTAAGATGCATTGTCCAATATTATTAAACTTGGTTCTTCCAAGTTGCATATAAGTTTCTCAGTAACCCATTTTTTAAATAAGTCACCATTCATTTCTCCATGGTAATCTTCTTTTTGAGATTTTGATGCAAAGACTAATGATGCATTATCTATAAATCCAGACTCCGAACCTGCATGAAGAACAATGAAGCGTTTCCCATCATAACCTTCTGGTTTTCTAACACTTTTTACTGAATTATCTTGCCAAGACTTTCCAGGGTTACCTTTCGAAAAAATCCATGTCTCATCCAAAAACACAACTTGACGTTTAAATTCGAAATTTATATTGTTTATATAGCTTTTCATGAAATATACTCGATTAAAAGCAATATTGTGTTTTTCCACTAATGCTCTACGATTACTTTCTTTACAAAATTTAAAACCAATTTCGTGGAGAGTTCGTTTTAAGCTAGTGTTGCTTAAAATAATATGCAGTTTTTGAAGTTTCTTGTTTAATGTAGCAACAGTTAAATGTTCTTCTGAAAAAAATACCAAAATTTTTTGAAAACCTATATTTCTTGTTCATTACTTAAAAAAATAATCCAGAAATATCTAATATTTTAAAACTTACTTTTTCTGTACATTTCGTAGATGGATTCCCTTATATTCATTTTTGACGATTCTGGCAAATCTTTTGATTTCTTACTCTATTTCTTAATTTATCAAAACTTACTTTCTGAAAGGTCGTCACGTAATGCGAAATTTTACAACCAGAAAAGTTCATGAAAATGACATAAACAAATTATATCCGTAGTTACCTACTCATTGTTGATTTCAATTTCAATACGCGAGTCAATTCAATTTTTATTGCTTTTATTTTTAAGTTCAGACATACTAATTTTATATAGTATTTATTATTAATGTAAAATGTTGATAACGTACGTCTTTTCTTAAGTCTTTGCCAGAAAGACTTTCAAATATGTTTTTTCTCTTTTTAATAAAGCTAAACGACGTCCTAAATTATATTCAGGATGTCTTTTCTTAATCAGAAATTTGTGACGCAGGTCTCAATTTATTTGGTCCCAACTTTAGTCCGGTCAATTTAGACATAAAAATAGTGGTCAAATAACAAAAATTCCCACAGAGCCAAATATTGGTAGAGAGCTGGGGTTTACCATTAAAAATAAAGTTTTAAAAATCCCCATCGATCCTATGTGTGCTACAAAAGTTATTCGGGGTCAAAGGTCAAAATTTGAGGTTTTTTGCATTTTTCTCGAAAACGGTAAGTTTTATCAAAAAAAAACCTCCAATCAAAGTTGTAGATCTTAAAATTCTCTACAAAAATAGTCTTCTTGATTTTTTTCCTAAGAGTTACCATTCCTGAGATATCGCGATTCTAAGAGTCACATTATACATGATATGCACACATTTCCATGCCACCTGTGAGGTAGTGTACTCGGCGCGTTTTTTTTACCGTGGTTTCCCCTGTAAGCCTACTCCACTAACTGTCATGACAATTTTAGGATAATTTAAGGGAACAATACCCGTCAAGTTCTAGATATTACCTTATTATTGATATTGCTATTGATTATTGGGTTAACTATTGTTTTGATTTCTTTAGATATTTTAATCAGATTCATACTCTTGAAAGTCTACTTCAACAGTCATGTCTTCTTCGATTTCTTCTTCTTCCTCTTCCTCTTGCTGGATGTTCATAAATTGTTCAAATGTGGCTGAGTCATTGGTCTCTTCATTAAAATCACAGGAATCTTCCTCTATTGTACTCAACTGGACATTTGAGCAAGACTGATCTTGGCAATTGGTACACGCTGGAGAACACAGCAACCCGACTTTTTTACAGCCACATTTGGCACGGCCAATTTTACCACCAGTATTAGGTTTTAAGAAAGATTTGTAACAACTGTCATGGTATTTTGCATCAGCAGCGACTAAATCACACTCAAAATTAATACGTTCAAGAACAGCCTTTGAAACATCATCAGAACGATCTTTAGCTAATTTCAACAGGGATTCTTTGAATTTTAGTGTAGTCACGTTATAAATTTTTTGTCGAAGATGCTGTGCTTTCTTTTTCTCAGATTCTTCATTGGCTTCATTGTCACAAAATAAACAGTAATTTTTAAAACAAAAATTTGATTCACTTACTCGCATTCTAGTACGAGGTGGACTTTTTTTTGAAGTACTAGCCTGTTCCTCCTCACGTTGTCTTTTTACTGCAACGATTGAAGTTTTCCGGGTGTATGATTTTCTGCTATCCACGTGTATTGTAACGGATTCTTGAGTTCTTAAATACTCAGTAAACTCATCACCTCTCGCGACACTAGCCTCGATTAAAGTTGGCATTCCACGATCAACCACAACTGTTTCATCTTCAGTTAAAAGTTTATTGCAAATAAAGCAAAACTGAGACATTTTTTCGAGCTATAAAATAGCACAAATAACCTAAATGGTAGACGCTTGTAATAAGTACGTATATTCACTTGAACTCACTTCACTTGACAATTGGGAATTTACATTAACCATGCGCCACTACGCGTCCATAATATTAACTACTCCGTTTAGTATACCCAAAATTTTATACGTGTATTTGTCAATTAATTGTGTGTTAGAATTTGAATTTTACCACTATTACAACGCACTCGACTAGCTATATTAGTACAATACGCATTAATAACTTATGTGCAATATCGTGCTATACTAATTAGAACAGCCATTATGACGCGACGTTAGCGCCCTCATCGGTGATGTAAATTCCCAATAGAATATGCAGATGTTTTTCAAGGCCACGTGGGTAGAGGGGATTCAGTTCGTGGTTTATATGTGCATATCATGTATAATGTGACTCTTAGAATCGCGATATCTCAGGAATGGTTACTCTTAGGAAAAAAATAAGAAAGACCATTTTTGTAGAGAATTTTAAGATCTACAACTTTGGTTTGAGGTTTTTTTTTATAAAACTTACCGTTTTCGAGAAAAATCCAAAAAAACCTCAAATTTTGACCTTTGACCCCGAATAACTTTTGTAGCACACATAGGATCGATGGGGATTTTTAAAACTTTATTTCTAATGGTAAACCCCAGCTCTCCACCAATATTTGGCTCTGTGGGAATTTTTGTTATTTTAAATGTCTATATTGACCGGACTATTAAGCCCGTCTTACATACATCAGGTCATATCTGGCGTCATTTCTTGCGCTATTTCTTGAGCAATATAAATTGCCTAGTTTAAAACAGCAAATGTCGTGGAAAATGTTCTGGCTCGGATTGTAGGCAATATATTTAACACGTGCTCTATTCTTGAACAATTTGCCTGTGAGCGGCCGCAGTACAGATTGAATGCGCAGGTAGATTCTGTGACAGGTAGTAATTGTCAAATGCAGGGCTAGGAATGAGTTACTTTTATTACTAAAAGTTACTTTTTTTTAAATAATCGCAAATGTTTTTGTTTTTCACTGAAATTAAAAAATCAAATTTGAAAATTTAATAACCATTGAAAATTTGAATTTTTTTTTAAATTTTTTTGTGTTGGTAAAAAAAATAATACTATTATGTTTGCTGCAATCACATTTTCTGCAATTAAATCGCTTTCTTTATCCATTGTTGAAAATTGCCTCAAAATAGAACAGGTTCTATATATTTGGCCTATAAAATGTTTCAGGTAATTTGCTAAAATTACCTAGTGCGCAAAATGGCATCAGAAATGACGCCAGAAATGTCTCAGGAAATGGCGCAAGAAATGACGCCAGAAATGACCTGATGTAAGACGGGCTTTACTGAATATTTTTCCCCAATGCTTTCAGAGTTGTTGGTTTGTTAGCATAAACCATGGATTATGGTTACATACCCCCAAAGAAAATAATTTGGAGGCGTCAAATCACACGATCTTGGAGGCCAATTGATAAGACCATTTTTTGAAATAATGTTGTCGCCAAATTGTCTGTTCAATAAATCGATGGTTTTGGTGGCTGTGTGGCACGTCGCACCATCCTGTTGGAACCATAACTTGTCGATGTTTAACTCTTTGATTTTTGGAAACAAAAATGTATTGAGCATGTGTCGATATCCCACACCATTTACTGTAACGGTAGCTCCTTCCTCATTTCGAAAGAAATATGGACCGATGATGCCGTTGGCGTGTATTCCACACCAACCAGTCAATTTTAATGGATGCAATGGAGTCTCAAGATAATGTTTTTTTCTGCCGTTTCTTTAAATTAAATTGTAAATAAACCGTCAGAAAATATTAAACAATTTTTAAGAAAAAAATTATGCCATCCTGTAATAAAGAGCCAAAACTGGAGAAGTTAGTAAAATACCTATATACCATGTACAGTTCAAGAAACATCATCTAATAATAGGAACACGATTCAGGAAAACAAAGGGATTGGTAGACAAAAATTACTGGAAAGATAATTAAAAAAAAATAAGCTGAAAAGGGAGAAAGGTCTTGAATATTTCGGAAAAAAGGAAAGCAGATAGCAACTGAGAGGAAATAAAAAACAAAGAGAAGAATTATTGGCACTCGTAAAACTGTTAATGTTTCTTAACAATTAGTAAAAAAAGGTCAGATTCAGTGCTATAGATTAACGGACCAAGATACACGTATGAAATTTTTACTAAATTTTGAAGTAAGAATACCTGGACCCAGAGGAGAGTTTGTCAATTTACAAGTGCAAAATCAGGAAACTAAACACAAATAGAGCTAATGGTGGATTATTAAGGCGAAAATTTTCATCTATATACTTTTCCTTACTTTAAAATCCCCTGGATAGCTTTTTTGGGGAGCAATTAGACCTCTTCTCTAATCGAGCGTGAGCAGTAATATTGTACTTGACTTCCAAGACACAAGAAAACACAAGAATGTAAAAAAATATAAATTAAATCACAGCTTTCCAGGACATAAGAGTCCTGGAACGATACACAAAAAACCCAAATCGTCCTTTAAAATTAACTTAATATGTACTACCATGTACTACCATGTACGTAATCTAAAGATACGATTAAACAAAAATATACCTTAATACATAATAAAATACCTAATTTAACATAATCACAGATTGAACATATTTTGGCTTTAAGCACAAATCACACCTGATCCTAAGGATGGCAGTTGTAGTGCCCTTGTCCTGGCAATGACCTATTTATCGTTGATACTATTAAGTCGTTGTGAATCCTGAATTATTAGCGATTAGTTTTACTTAAAATTTACAAACTTAACTTTTTGATCTTCTATTTGCTTGTATGTATTGTTTTAATTTAAATCTCGATTGTTTTTAAGTTTAATTCTCGAATGTTTTCTTAACTTGATTTATTTAGAATAAAAATTATTTATTGTTTCTTTCACTATTCGAACAAACCAAACTTGCCCAATTTCCTAAATTTTCTTGTCCTAAATAGTACACTTTTCGTACTGGCTTGAATTACTTATGCTTTCGTGGTCTTGGTGGATTCTGTACAAATCTGTATTTTTATCTTGTACCCCTATATATGAATTCCTAATTAGGGGAACCACAGGTCTTTGTATCCCTAAGCGACAAAAGAATCGTTTCCTTTATTGCTTCAGCCACCATTATAGTATACAATTACTCAAGCGTTACAAATGGACCGAAAGTATTTTATTAGGTCAGACTACATTAAATTTTGGGTTTTAGGCGATTCGACCAGAAAATGTTATATGGAATTATGCGGAGCTAATTAGCCGCTCTTTGTTCTAACGCCATATGCGACGGTCCAGATGACCATAGTGGCGAAATTTTAACAAAATTCAGCCCTCAAGATGTAATTATTTTAATTTATTATGTTACCTGTAAACTAGAAATTGAATAATTTTTGGCAATAACTGCCTAAAATTTAACTGACTCTTTTGAATAAATATATTTTTAACTTAAAACAAATGCGAAACAAATCCTGATTTACATTTTGAGGTGTTAGTTCTGGAAATATTCATATAATAACAAGTAAGAAACCAAAAAATGTTCCTTCAGAAAACAAAGAAAATGCAACCAATACAAAAAGGTGTTTCCATGAATGTTTTGATGAATTGCCAAAACTAGAATCATACTGCAGTAGGAAGAGTACCAGTAAATTGTATTTAGAGCTTACATGGAAATCAAAATTAGAATTGTAAAAAATATTATAAGATTATATAAATAAGATTATGAACACCTTCCCATTGCTTCATTCAGTTAATTAATTGATTAACAAGACATTGCTTATTTAGCCCAAAAAGGGACGAATGTGATAAATGTATAATGTACAGAAGTGGAAACCTTTCTGAGGAAATACATAGACCTATCAAGTTAAAAAAAACGAAGCTCGGGAAGTATAAAGTACTGATATAACCACGAATTTTGAATAGACCTACAGGCTGTTCTGCTGAGTCCTAAATCAAAGGTATCGTTACTATATTGAAAAACGAAAATAATGGTTCATAATTGTACCATCATAATATATAACATGAAAAGTAAAACTACCTAGTGTTTTATCTAGCATGAAGCAGCCGGTGGTATAACCGCAAAGAATTCGTGATAGGGAAAATCAAACATAATGAAAGTATCATTTTATGGAGCGACGGATGTACATACCAAAATAAGAAGTCAGCCCTTGCTAATGCTCTTATTAACATGGAAACTGATTCACGCATTAGCTATTATTATATAATATTATTGGATTATGTCGCATTAACTAAAAAAAATTTTAAGTTTGCGTGTTTTTGCTTTCTGTTTCCTCTATAGTTTTTAGTATAATGGTTATATTTAAATTTAATAAAAGCTAAAGAAATCACAAAATGTATCTTTTATAAACTTTACATTGATAAAAAGTTGTAAGTCCATTATTCTTACGTAAATCAGTTCTAAAATGTTCTAAGTCCCATAAAAAATAGAAAATCAATATTTTGTTACAACTGTTTATTTATTACAATACGGACACCATTTCAAGTTTAAGTAAATTTTTATTCACCTCTGTAATGTAATTTTAGGAGAGAGGTCGCCTACGTCTGAAAGCAGGCACGGCACTTAAAGAAGAATAATGTAATTTTATAAAGATATTAACTACCTTATACCCGCTGTAAAATTTCCATGTTTAGCCGACGATATTTACATAATATTATAAATTATTAATTGAAAACCTGAACAAAAAAGCGTCAATGCAATACCTCGTAAGTAACAATGTCAACTAATATGCACTCATACGTACTTTTGCTTTTATATTTTTCCAATTTGGTATTGCAGTTTTGCAATTTTTAGTTTATGTTGTATTGGTGGCTGTTGATACAGAAATAATTGCATGGTACCTATATACGAGTGTATACCAGTTAAATTAGAATTTTAAATATATAGAACTAAATCAAAAGTCGATCAAATCTTAACCATTCGAAGGAAAAATCATTATACTTACATTGAAATAAACAAATGTTACATGAAATTTGACCTCTTATCCATCCAAAATCTCTGTGCTTTATTGAAACTCCGAATTTCAAAGAGTTCGGCGAGGAAGTCCATCCTGAGAGTGTAGTTCATATAAATAAATACTACTCTCACTATTGGCAACCCTATATATTGCTATGTTCCCTTAGGTATATTATAATTGATTTCCACCCAACTTGGAAACACACCACTTTAATTACTCTTAAAAATCAGGGGCTCTCAAAATTCGAGCATTTCGCAGGTTACACGGCACTGGTGATTTCCTAGATTATTTGGATTACCTTTTCGTTCACCTAGAATCAACCCCTGAGTGGAAATTATCAAAAAATAAAATCAACCATTAAAAATGCTATACTTTTAATTTCAAAATCATGGATCAATTGCTTATACTACATTAAATTATCAAAATTAAATCAACAGGTTTTTTTGTTAAAAATTGCATTTAATTAAATTGTTTATCAGTACCACACATTTATCCCGTCTGCCTCGCGCAATTTGTTAAAAAAGAGCACTAAAGTTTTATAAATGTTTATTTGCTACCTTATTGTTGAGTGGTGTATTCAGTCCAGTTGAAGTTCCTTGTTCCAAAATTCCATCTTTCATCATCTGCTTCAATTCGCAACGCCATTACTCAAAAATACATTCTATTGAAGGTACGTATTGCTTCCTTCCTTTCACCATGATGTTCTATCTCCTCCTCTTGAATTCATTAAAATTTCAGTAGGTTTCTCACTATCACCTACAATTACAATTCTGCGCACAATTTTTTTATAATTCACTAACTTTTGCTCCAGTTTTGGTTTTGCGTCTCGCTTCACGGAGTTCTGGATATCAACTGCCTGTTTAAACAAATAATTGTTTCTCTCTTTGTTCGTATTTTTGATAAATTGCGTATAAGTCCATTTTCGTTCAATTCTTTCAACCAATAATGTCTTGAATTTTGAATTTGAATTAAGGTAATTTTGTAGCTTTTTAAATACACTTTTTATTGTTTTTGATAACTACGCGAACAATCCACTTTGTTTAAATTATGATATGATTTAAAATATAATAATACAAATTATAAATAATGGTTATGTCCATTAAATTAAGTTTTTATACATTTTTATTACATTTTATTTTACAACACAAAACAATTTTTATGTGATGTCATGAAGTAGTTTGATTCAAAATATCGCATCTTTAATGTGATTCAGTTGTTTATTAAAGACTTGGGTGATATAATTTGATTCTTAGTTTGGTTAAGGTAATTCTTCATTGGCTTTTCATAACAAAACATGACAATATGTATAAGAAATTGTGGTTATTGTGGATATTAATTACTTTAATTTCTAATATTAACCGACTTTTAGAACATTAGTTGTGGTTTTATTTTTTGTTTATAAGACTTAAAATTAGAAATTAATTTTTTTTGTTTAACTTGGTCAAATACTTGGCCGTCCTGTTCTCTTAATAGGCGTTCCTCTACCTTCATGTTTGAATGCCTTTATCACTTTGAAAATTGAAATGGTCGATTTACCAAAATGTTCTGCAATTTTTTCAATTGTGTTGTCAGATCCATACATTTTGAATACTTATTTACACTCTTCTATAATTAAATAATGAAAAATTCTGAATTAAACATGTTAATATTCCGTTAAATGGATATAATTATTATAAAAGTAAAAACGCCATTCCACCAAACTTATTTTCAATTTAAAAAACATGTGTAAGAACTACACTGATTCATTTTATAATTAGATTTTCTAACTCACTTGTGAAATGAAGAAAATAAAAATCAGTAATGCCAATGTTAACCTACTTTTGTAACATGTAAAACAATAGTGGCAAGATGGGATTCATATTATATTTTCTTATATTGAGCAATATTGCTTATTGCAGTTGGAACGTCTTTAATATAGTCATAGGAACTATAAAACAAAACAAAATATTTATTTTTCCGTTATTCTAAAATTTATACTACGATTCTGAAATTTTCTAAAGGTTTAACCTACTTATGGTAAGCATTGTAGGTCATGACCTGTTCTTTAATTAATTAGTTTATTGTTTATTCTCCGAGCATTGGTTTTTCCATCTGTACCTGTACCCTGCTTTTTATTGTTATGATGGCAAATCATTGTAATTATCGTATTACACATGGGATTTTTAAGTCGAGTAACTTTAGTGCGATGAAAAGTTCGTTTCCAGGCAATTTAACGAGTCAATAGGGTGTAAACAATTTGTATATAAAAGTTGCCAAGATCTCGATAAATAATAAATATACTTCCAGTATAGTAAAAAGAAATAGCTTTAAAAATGAACTTATCTTAAGGTGAGTTTATTCATGATAGATATTTAACAGAATTTAACTTAATCTAACACCACGATCTATATGCTGCTGATTAGTCCCACCGTGCCGTGCCCGACAAGAAGCTACCCGAAATATAAACTTCGTCTAGCCAATCGGAATGGTGAAAGTGGTGTTAACCTAAATTAAATTACGTTACATCGACACTATCAAAGGAGAAGAACGTAGTCCGATTCTAGGACACATCATCCCGGAAGCAATGCCTGACGGCGGACACCCGGGAGGACAGGTAAGGAAAAAAAATTACGTTACATTATTTCTTGTATGAAATCACCTTTATTAGTGTTCAAGTACTTACATTACTTCAGTTGTACAGAATGTCACTTACAGGACTTAATAGTTAATCGTTAACTAACTGCAAGAAAAATAAATACAACGCTATTGCTATATATAACGAACTAATGTAGACCTTGCTGTTTCGACATTCTTCTTGATCTTAATTCAGGTCTACGATTTGTATTTACTGATTTTTACATTAGTTCTTTGAGCAAAATTTGGTTTTGGGTCAGGCTGACCTTCGATATGTCTGTGACCCTATTTTTTATTTTAATGGTGGCGATCAATCGGACGTCATGTTTTGATATGAATCAAGTTTTATCTGTGATATTCGTGTTGTCAGATCCGCTCCGGAAAATAAAAAACAGTTTAGTGTACAATCCAAGTTTGAACTGTTTGCCCGTGTGATATACTCTGAATAGTTTGTAAGGAACCTCTATTATAAACACAGAAACCTGTACCGTGATTCTCTTACAAAGAAAAACACCCCAGGCAAAATGAAAGAAATATCTTTTTAAGGATATTTATTTTCATTAAATTATCACATAATAATTAGAATATAACTGAATTTTATAACAATGAGGATTCTTTGTTGCAGTTTAATTAATATTTTTAATTCGAGCTCTTTTCATAAAGTTGTAGCATCCTGACAAGAGCCAAGTCATATCATAATGACGAGAACTTAATGACGAGTATTTATTTAGTACAATATTAGAATAAATAAAATAAATTAAAATAAATTTTTGAACGCAATTTTTTTTAACATCGTAAGAATTTACATAATATAATTTATAAGTTTTGGAGGGGGTTTAAGTTAGGATAAAGTATATACTATAATAATAGCTAACAAATACTTAAATAATGTCAAAATTTTTATTTACGAAAATTTTGAAAGCATATTATGAAATGTGATGCTATTGCTTGAGGTGGTGGTTTTCAGACTGAAAGCATTCTATTTGGTATTATAGGTTATAGAGAATCACGTAGTGGTACTTTTCTGTTCAATAGAATATTGACTTTCTTTGGTTTATATCTGTAAAAAATATGGGGCGTGTAGAGATACAAAACCGGGCATGTAACACTAATGTAGTTTCGAGAAAAAAGACAAGTAACTGTTTGTATGATTTAAACGATAGATAAATTTTTTATTTAATTTGATGATAATAATAACTAACAAAGGATTTATTTTTATTAACAATTTAAGACATAACTAGAATACTAATGTAAAATATTAACTGCATAATGTAAAACTAAAGCGTCGCGTCGGCGTCTGCTTGAAAAATAACAAATAGGCCAATCGGGACATACTTAATTTTATACCCTAAACTGATTTTTATGTGCAATTTTAATTGGGACAAATACTTTTCAACAAATTCTGATATCTGATAGTATCTAGGAATGAAAGAATAGGTACTAACGAACAATAAAACGCATATTTCAGTTTCATTTAACTGAAAATGTGACATGTCCCGTTTTGCTTCTACACGTCTCATATATTAAACATAAAGAAAAATTTCCTACATTTGAGACAAATTCAAGTATAATAATAGAACGCTAGATATTTATTATGCAATCCACAGGGTAAACCCGGTGACAGAAAGGAAAGGAACAAATATGCTTGTAAGATATTTAATAACTTGCCTATTTATTCCAAGTAAATTAATAATATGAATTCCTTTACAAGGAAAATTTAGTTATTTCTGTAAGATTTTAAACCGTTCTGGCGTGAAGAAATATTTTGGCATGATAACTTAGTAAGTCATAGAATGTTTTAAATGGGTGTCATTGTTTCATGATTTGTTGTACTACCGATGTCGTTTGCAATATAAATTTAATTTTAATTGGAGATTATTATTAATGTTGATGTTCGAGTTAAATAAAACATCGTTTCACTTTTTATATTGCTGCACGACCAAAACTGTATTGGCAATTCTACTGCTAGTTAAATTATATTAGTTACAGGAGTCATTATTTTTACGAGCCTTTAATTTGATGAAGTCAATGATAATTATACTGAAAAGGAAAATTCATATAGGTAGGGTACTATAAAATAGTAATAATTTCATCTAACTATATTTTTAATAAATTATTAAAACAAAGAATTAGAGAACATTTACGATCTGACAAAGATTAATTAAAATAATTCGTTGTACTATAATGTTGAAAAATGTCTAATTTGTTATATACCCTACAAGACTACAATCCAATATACCTTGAGACCATCTTATAAAATTATTGCCTGCCAAAAAATACAGTTTTTCCCGAATATCTAATGAACGATCGATCAATTGTATCAAAAAATGTTTAAAATAAAAAATCTTCCTACCATTGTTTGACTTTTTCTTACATAGTTACTTATACATAGTACAATTTTTAAAAATGATTGATCATTCATGAGATGTTTGGAAAACACCGTCTTTTATATCATATAAAATTACACCTTTTGTGACATTTATGTCGCAGGAATTTGCGACCTACATATTTTAATTAAAATATGTATGTCGTAATTACTTGCTTATCAGGTAATCATTTTTTTCTACGACCACCGGAGTAATCGTCGAATATCGCACAGAAGCCACGCCTAGTAACAATTCCATTACGCACGGTGTGACGTCACCGTTACGTAATATCGTCCATCGCACGGCTAGGGAATTTGATAATTTATTACAATTGTGTTGGCAGAACTAATTGATTTTAGTTTGACAGCTGTAATATTATACGGAAAACTTGTGTTATTTCTTAATGAAAGATTCATTTGTATATTTATTTATTTATTTACTGCTATCCGGTCAAGGTAATATTAATTTAATGAATTTTATTCTAATTTCCTAACTTTATAATTTTAGTTTTAAAATTATGTCGAGCAGCTCCATGTCAACACCACCGGATATAATCGCACAACGTTCTTTCGTAGTACCTGAAACTTTTTATTTGACATGTAAAAAATACATCAACTTACGTCCTTTAGGAGACGATCTGAAATTGTTACCTTTTTTTCTAAATTATGTTAACGAAAAGTGCACCAAACAATGTGTCGGGATAAATAAGTTTACTTCACGATTAATTAACGTTCTGTTACGATTAATAATTATTATCATAAGATGTAAATATTTTAGATTAAGTTTGGGATTTATTTTTTGTTATAACTTTTAGTGTACTTTTTAATTTAATATAAACCTTTATCGATAATTTGTTTGGCGTTCCGACAGTTTTAATTTATTTCGATTACTTGTTTACTTAAATAAATCCACACGGATTACATACTTATAGTCCATTTGCACTCAAGCTATGATGTGTGATGAATTTGACTTTTACTCTCTTGTTGAAATAAATGGAATAAATAGATACAATTTTTTCGCATTTTGTGAGAATTTAACCAAAAATACGAATTTTGACGTTTGACTAAATTTTTTTGCGCGCAATCGATCAGAATTTTTGCATACGCCTTTCCACTGATAATTCATCAGGCTTTACGAGGTTTATACAATTTTTTCGCATTTTGTGAGAATTTAACCTAAAATACGAATTTTGACGTTTGACTAAATTTTTTTGCGCGCAATCGATCTGAATTTTTGCATACGCCTTTCCACTGATAATTCATCAGGCTTTACGAGGTTTATACAATTTTTTCGCATTTTGTGAGAATTTAACCTAAAATACGAATTTTGACGTTTGACTAAATTTTTTTGCGCGCAATCGATCTGAATTTTTGCATACGCCTTTCCACTGATAATTCATCAGGCTTTACGAGGTTTATACGATTTTTTCGCATTTTGTGAGAATTTAATCTAAAATACGAATTTTGACGTTTGACTAAATTTTTTTGCGCGCGATCGACCTGAATTTTTGCATACGCCTTCCCACTGATAATTCATCAGGGGAGTAGTGCGAGTCGGGGGGGGGGGTGAATTTTTTGCTCAGTTTTTCGATATCTAGCGCCGTTCTCGAGTTATTGCGAATTCAAAGAAATACAATTAAAAAGTTAAAAATTTTACATTTGTGTGGTCGTAGAAAAAGTATAGTACTTAACTCGAGTTGTAAAGCCATTACACACTCGTGGAATTTACTTCACTCGCCGCTTCGCGGCTCGTGAAGAAACTTTCCACGTCGTGTGTAATACGCTACTTACAACTCTCGTTACGTAATATACTATTATTATTTACGTTATTGCTAGCAATTTTGTCAAATTTGAACTCTTAATGTCATGCTTGGCACCTACATTTATATAATAATTATGCCGCGATAACTTTACCTTTACCTTTTAGGTAGCTTTACCTTTCTTTAAAATTTGATGTTTTTAAGAGGTAAAAGAATGACCAGAATCGACGTATCACACTTTAAAATTTCATTTCAGGTATTACAATTCATTCGCCTGTCGCAAACTGGAAACGTCTGTTTTTCAGTGTTTGTTATTTTATATCCATTTTTGAATAGATTGTTTAATGTTTGACTTTCAACATTTAAATGGTTTTATTTTTTTTTACAGGAATTACATATGCTGGATATGTTGGTTTTATAGTTTTCAACTAAGTATTTTTAACTTCTGAAAGTTACCTGTTTTTGTTAATTTAATAAACCTGAAACCAAGTTACATGCCAACTGCTACACTCTGTCCGTTAATTAAACAGTGCAGAAACTCAAATTTAATATGATTAGACAGACATGTGAAGAATAAATATCCATGCATGCTAGAAAACAAACAAAATACGCAGTCTGTGAAAACATTAACTTTTCTTATATTATATTTAACAGCAACAAAATTTAATAACATTACATTTTCGAAACTTCTTAATTTTAACACACAGTGAAATCTTTCTGACATTTCTTATATCAGTGTTCATTTCAAAAGTAGCAAGTGGAAATAACTTTTTTCAATATATTAATTTGAGAAAAACAAGAAACACGTAGATTATTTATTAGATGGAGAGAGCGACACGTTCTAAAGCAATACTGTTCGAATTTTAAGTTTAACTCCCTTTCCACTAGCCACACTTACTTTGAAATTAGCATCCCTTACCTTGCGATGCATTATTTTAAAGGTGGAAAAAATCTTCCTGAAAAAATGTAGGCCACCAGTACGTGATAACGTTATTAGGAAAATTTGAAGAAATATAATTAATTTTTATTAAGGACCACTAAATACATGTTCAAAAAAATATATAAATTAGATCCTTAACAGGATGAAAGTCTAACTACGTTACGTTTACAAATAACCCCTAATGATACAAATGAATACATGATACAGATAAAAAAACATAACCATATATATAATATAAAATAGAAAACCCCGTTTCACATTTGGATTCGCAGAGCATCGGCCAAACCATATGGAAATCGGTTCCATATGCCACAAAATTAATAAGCAAAACATAATTTTAGATGAAGTTTAGCTGATGGAAGTACTAGGTCATTTTGTATATGCCATACATCCTTGGATTTGTCTTAACAATTAGATAACGAATTGTGACAATTCCAGGTCCTCGGTGATGGCAGAGCGCCGTAAAGCCCTTATGACCACCACATAATAAAATCGCTCTAATTCCTTTATTTATTAACCGATTTCAATGAAACGTACACCGTTTAGTAGGTAATTTAATTCTTAATAAATTATTCACTTCTTTTTAATGAAAGTGCTCAGTTTTTTAATAAAATGCTGAACTATGAAAAATGTGCGGAAATTCTAAAATTGCTATTACTGTCATAAGTTTGTTGTAAATCTTAATAATAAGGTAGTTTTAGTAAGAAAATTAAATTCTTAAAAACCTCACTTCTAACAATTTTTGTCATACAGCGAATGCTTTCTGTTTAAAACGATGAAACTTGACGTCATACGATTAACACAAAAATCTTAATACAAAACTTGCTTATTTTTCCAAGTATGTTTATAAAGAAAACATGTTTGCAATAGAACTTCATTTTAAAGAGCTTTTATCATTTAGTGTTTTGTTGTAAACCAATAGTTTCTTTGATAAATGATTTCATAATAGAATTTTCAAATTATTTTACTAAAATAAACACATAATAGAATAAAAAATTATATTATTTACATTAGAAACATTAAAAATTTAAATAATTAAAATAAGGGTAATTTTTATCCCTCCAACTGTTTTTTTTGAAAATGAGTGCCACCCTAAATGTGATTTTCGTACCTATTGTTCCAATGAACGTAATGTTTCGTGAGAAAACAGAAAATCCAAAGCAATGAGCACCGATAGTATTTCATGCGAAGCTGCATTGAACACTTTCGACCAGACATGGCATGAAAACATAACTAAGTTTATTAGTAAAGACGATATTTAAATGTGATACTTCAATTTCTATTAAGATGTTTAGACATTTCCACTTTCTTTGACCGACCTCCACGATTCCGAAATTGGTTGTGATTACTTTGTACTTATTTTCGGCTTCCGTTGTAGATGAAACTTTGCCATCTAACAAAGCATCACACAGACAATTTATAAATTCTTGGTCGGCATAAATATTGCCATAATACTCTTCCGTTCTTACAAGATTCATTTTCACTCTGTTGAACTGCAGTGTAAAAAATTTTACGGCGCGAACAAGGACAATCACAAAAAATACACGTTAGTAATTTTTTCCTTATCGTGGAAGTCAATGCAGACCTACTTTTGGTCACAGGTGTTTTCCGTTGTTTTTCTGAAGAAAGGCTTGTGGATGGAATTTCTGTTTTTCAAAGTTTATTTTCATATATAATACCACAAGAGACTATCAAATTGTCGGCAATAATTTTTGAAACTGGAACTGAGTGTTTGTCGCCCTTAAAATCACCATGAGTGCTTTAGCACGAATGGTGATTTTAAGGGCGACAAACACGAAGATTCCATGGTTTAAAAATTAACCGACAATTTTATAGTATCGTGTGGAATTCGTTTGACAATTTCGTAAATAAAATTTCAATTTTTTCTGACAACAAATAATTTATAGTATGCGTTTACGTAGTTTCCATCGTTACTTGACAATACAGACCACGGTGGTCGTATTGCCGCGACAATACACCACCGTGGTCTGTATTGTCAAAGGAAGTAGATTATGATTGGTTCAAATTGATGAGATTGTAACATCCTATTGGTTGAATTATTATGAACGAAATTGTCAGTCTATTAATTTAACTTTGCGAGTACAAGTTTTGTAACTTGTAACAAGGATAAGTGCCATTGAATCGGTAATGAAGTGAACAATGTGTTTTCGCTAATACTTTTTACAAAGTAATTTAAAAATTTATATTTGGTGTCACCATGTTTAAACCGATCTTGCAGGACAATAATTAGCCTCTTTTTTACGAAAGAATTTTTAACCAGAACCTCTTTTAATTTGCCCTGGCAAGAAATACATAAACTAAAATTAATTTCTGACGATATACTTGTGATCGCGTCTTGTAAATCGATCTTCATAATACACCCCTATAATCTAAAACCACCATAAAAGTTAACAAAAGTATTTCTAAAATATCAACCAATAATCTTCGTCTTATTTTTTCCAGAGTTTTATTTATCTACTGCAGCTGGATGTAGGCCTCTCCCCATCAAGAGTGGGGGTATGTGCAATAATTAATAATGGATACTTTTAATCTGAACAGTTAAAATCATGAAATTTTTGAAACAGACTCGCAGACGCTGAAAAGTTGGAAGGTTTATGAATAATCTACGCAGGACTAAATGTATCTAATATACTTTTCCGGAAATTGTCATTGAAACAACATTTCCCTGCTTATGCACGCGCAGGGAAATTGAACTTTACTGACTAGTCCGGTAATAATTAGTAAGGTTAATAATAACAAAATAAAATAGACAAATGTCAATGTCAAAAAATGTCGTTCAATTAGTGTTTTAAAATTTCGATTTTAAATTTCGATTTTTTACGATTTTCGGAAAAATTTAATACAAAACATGTCAGTAAAATGTCTCACTTGACTCGGAGCTCTAAAATACTCGGCACGAAGTGCCTCGTATTTCAACATTGCTCCTCGTCAGTAATATGTCATTTTCCTGACTTTTATGTAAATAACTATTATCTACTTTGATTTTGTAATGTGCCATATTTCATAATTTTTTTTAGTATCGTAATGATAGTTTTTACCGCACTAGTGCGGTAATAAAGCAGTTTAGTGCGGTAATTTTGTAAAAGAAATGAATTTTGCAAAACATGTTTACAATTATTTATTAATATTAATTACACAGTTTGAAATATTTATAAATTGAACTTCAGACGCTGTTCCCAGGATATTTCCTTCTGTTATTGCAAATTCCCGCATAATTTCGGCAAGCACCAAAAACTCCAATAATCAAAATGACCTAAAAGCATTACAAGTTTGAAATTGTTTTTTATTATTTAAGCACTAATTTACCTTCATAAATAAGAAATCTTTATCATTCATTTCCTTAAGAAATTGATGTATCTCTTCTTTGCGAAAAATACACGATTTTTTAGGTCGGTATCCTTCTGATTTCCTCTTCAAGAAAGCCACAACTTGATGATATTGACTAATATCAATTTTTTTCTTAATCGAGACCAACATTCGCAGCATAGAATACCGGCACCATAACGAAGATGGTTTTAGCTTCCCTGCTTGTTCCGAAAAATAGGCAAGGACCACATTTTCAGAGATTTCACGAATTTTCTTAGCTTCCATCCATTCTTCAAAATATTTGAACACTATTTCGTATCGCTTTTTAGATTTGGCAGGCATTAATGTATCTATAGCAGATTGAGCAGCCAATTCTATATCAGAAGGCAAACTTTCTTCTGAATTACTCATGTTTCACTTACGATTATACTGGAACTTGCTGTCAATTAAATGCTTGCGAAACAATTAAACAATTTCGTAACTACGCGACTAGCCGCCCAATAATTTTTTTTTATAAATGCAATTTTAAAAATTCAACTAGAAACTCAAAAATATGCGTAGGTTTGATTACAAAATCAAAGTAGATAAAACGTTGTACAATATTTGTATCGTAAATATCTATTACCTTATTAGAAATTTTTTATTTTGTCAAAATTGACATATTAGAGGTAATAAAATCGTCTATCTTATTCTTTTGGAAAGAATTTCAATGAAATCGTAGATCAAATAAACAGCTTAATCTATCATGGGGTTTACCTATAATATTTGATATTTAAGTGTCTTGCACTGCTATTCTCATGTTATTTCAAATTACTTCAAAGATTGAGTATAATGAAACCTGTGTATATATTTTTTAAATAAATCGTTCAATTGGCTTGAATAAAGTTTATTTTTGACAATATACAAAAGAATCAGGAATCTTATCATAAATTAATTAATAAAAAAGCTATTGATTTTACAACAAAACACTAAATATAAAAAAGTTCTTTAAAATAAAATTCGGTTTTAAAAATGATTTTTGTATAAACTTAAATGAAAAAATAAGCAAGTTTTCTGCTACAATTTTCGTGTCGATTGGATCCCACTATCTGACTTTGATATTTGAAAACAGTAGTTTACAAAACTCCTACCGATAGAGAATTTTCTAGAACTAAGTAAAAATATGCTAATCCAAAGAATGTCCAAATATAAGTCCAGAAACAATTCAGGAAGTCCGCGTAGAGTTCAAAAATAGGTTGTTTGGCCAATAACGGAGAACATTTTGAAAAATAATTTTATGCATTTTCTACAATTTTAAATAATTTCTGAATAGACTTTTTTTTTGTTTTATCTCTCAATTTTTACTTCTAACTCATAAACGCATTCACTAAATCCAATTTTTTTAACGTGGATGAACAATGATTTTTTCCACTTTTAAATGATGTATCGTGAGGTAAGGATGCTATTTAAAATTTAAAAGTAGGGGTAACAGGAGGGGATGGGGTTAAACTTAAAATTTAAACGGTATTGGTTTTAAACGTCCCACTCGCGATCTAAACTGTGTTTTTTTCAAATTTGCTCAAAAACAAAATTATTTCGACTGGCAACTTTTGAAATGAACACTCGGTTTTCCAGTGCCTTGACTTGCAGAGGTTTAACATCATAATATATTTTAACATCAAAAAAAGGTCGTATTTGGGTATACATTTTGAAAATTCTTTTTACGATCGGTTATAGGTCAATGTTTTTGAGTTAAACCTCGAAAAAGGCGCGAATGGACCAAACTCTGTAGTTAAGTATAAAATAATATAGAGAAGTAGAAATAAAATTTTTGGGGTCTTCAAATACCTGTCAATTTTATTAATAAATTATTATCACTTACGCTGCAAAATTTAAACGAGACAGCAAAACTTTGAAATGTCAAAACGTCAATTTTACCTAAAATTGATGGAAACAACGTAGACATGAAATTAAAAATTTGAAGAAATTCATGGCTTTACTAGAAAACCATAATATAATTTCTACATATTCCAAAAAATGATTTTCACCTTTTCATTTAATTTTTTATTAGCATGGCAAAAATTAAAACTATCAGCGCCTCATTTTTTGATTCAATTGTTAATATCCCGTTTTTCGTACTTGTTGGTAAATAATATTATCCCCTTATCATTTGTTCGTAAATTCAATAGTTCGTCAGTTGTGGTTAAAATGTGTTTACATTCAGGATAGAACAAATTGAAAATTTTGGAAAATATACAATTTTTAAAAAACTCTGGGGACATTTGAACTCATTTGCATTATTGCTCAATTTTTAATGGGCAAATCAGTGAGGTTATCCGTATCAAATGGATGACGTCATCCAAATTTTTTAAACAGCAACCACTTTTTTTAAATAGCATTTGAAGAGTTCATAATTCTGATTACGACCACTAAAAATTTTTATAAAACGGCAATTACTTGAAAAGAAAAAAAGCGATCAAAGAAGAAGACTTCCTATACAAGAGGTGGACAAGTGAAAATGGGGGAATTATGATAAACGTGAAATTTGCAGAAATATAATATCAAATAATTATGATAAGAAATTATTATTGTTAACAGGTTTTTATTAACCTATAAATAACAAACTTTTAAAAACATGAAACAACGATTGCAAAAATTAACCAGTAAGCTGGAAGAACTCGTCAATAATCGCTACTGTGGGCATCGATCATATTTTAAAAAATATAAATTTTTATGATATTAGTAATTATTGTTATTTGCAAGAAATAATTATTATAATATATTTATTATCAAATAAAAAATAAAATCTTATTGCAATAAGATTCTTCCGTGCTTCCATATTTTTCTTAGATCCATTGTTGCTCTTGAAGTAACTGCAATTTTATTAAGATTTTTAGCGGTAAAAAAAGTGGATGATGTCCACCTGATATCGATGTCGTCAGTGATCTTCCGTTACTATAAAAAAATGAACAATAATTCAAGAGGACACTTGAAACTCTGGATTTTTTAAAAAATGTTATATTTTCCGAGTTTTCCACTTTATTTCATTCTGGATGAACACATTTGAACCATAAATAACTATCGAACAGCTGAATTTACGAGCAAATGATAAAGGAAAAAATTGCAGGGAATATATTACTTAAAATCAACATTATTCTTCGACCAATATTTCTCGAGATAAACAATTAAAGCAAAAAGTGTGTTGTCGAAAGATAGTGTTAAGTTTTACTGTGCTAGTATAAAATTAAATAGGGGATGAAAATTAATTTTTGGAATATGTAGAAATTATGTTATGGTGTTCTAATAAGCCATGCATTTTTCCAGATTTTTAATTTCATGTTTACGTTGTTTCCATCAATCTTAAATATAATTGACGCATTGCATTGGCGTGGATCACGATTTCATCGCAAAGTTGGTATATCGAGAGGACAATTCGAAAGACTCTCACGTCTAAACTACTTTTCTTAGATATAGATATATGTATTCTTCGGGACTTTTAGTTAGATAATTTTATACTCTAGAAAACTTCCTTTTGAATTTTCGCCATCTTGCTTAGTTTTTGTAGCGTAGCGTTAATAGATAAACATGTACCATTTTTTCATGAAATTCTGCGAAAACAATTTTTTTTTAACAAAATTGTCGGATATTTGGAAACCCAAAAAATTTCTACTTCTCTGTTTTATTTTACATTTAACCACCAAGCTTGGTCCATTCGCAATGTCTTTCGAGGCTTTGATCAAAAATCACGTAAAAGCACTGGCTTATTGATCTATAAGTTAAGAATGTTCGTATCCTGTACCTTGGTAAAAGTTCAAATAACAAGTATCGAAAATCACAAATTTTACGTCAAAAATCCAATTGAGAAGAATAATATGCTAAAAATTTACTTTTAGTTATACTGGTTTTACAAAAACATTTAAAAAATAAAAAATATTTGTTTAATCTTTGGAAATATTAAAGTCTTATAAAATTTTTAAATTAAAAATGAAATTTCCCTTGATACATATTAAATTCTCGTGTGCATTCAACATTTACATAGTTATAATGACACAGTTCTTGACAAATTAAGTTATAAACGTTCAACGTATAAACTTTTATGTTCTCACTTTATGTTATGTTCTCGTGATGTACAAAATGAATAAAAGATGTTCCAAAGTCATTATCACTGTTGTTGTTTATTTATTGTTAATTTTCCTAATTTGCAACCAATTTTTTCCACTTTTATCTTACTTCAAAATTTAGCCATAATAATGTACATTCATAACAAATTAAAAAACACGCTGTTTAGCGGTTCAGCCTGTGGGCTTGATACATTCCTTTAATACCAAAATTTCAATTTTGGATTATTGCTTGCCTTATAGATACCAATAACTGTATAAGTATGGGAAAATAAAAATTGAATGGTGTTTCAAGAATTACTGCTGCATTAGTTTGTTCCCAGTAAAAATTAAACTAAAAATAAAATAAACATTATCTTGATTTCAAGAGCTTGTATGTATATAGCTGAATAAAACAACTAAAAGTACCTATACTTTCATCAACATTGAAAAAATTTTAACTTTATTTTGAATGTTTATGATAAAGCTAAATTAACACAACTTTAGCCACTTTTAAAAAGTTGGCAACTTTTTTACACTTGAAAAATTGAAATTATAAATATTTAAAATAATATCGAATTAATAGTAACCAAACTTGACGGTATATTAAATTTGAAATTGTGCGAAACTCTTGGGTGTTATAAAGCATGCTATCTGTTTTGTTATATATTCTAATTTATTTATTGACGAAATATTGCTACATTTCCCTACTCTGCAAAGAAAAACTTACCAGTATTAATAATAAAGCCTGAGATAAATAACATTACGATCTTAAAACAGTAGCTAATTAATTTCAATAGACCAAGTATAAAAGAAAGTCTAATAATTCATTAGTACGTTTAAAGTCATTTGTGTTTTAAAATAATTAGTTTTTTTAAAAGCAATATTTAAAAGTTTTTCTTTATAAGTAATATTATAGTAGAAAGATACAAAGCAAAATTTATAAAAACAATTTTCGTGTTTCGTTTTACTTGTATGCACAATTCGATTATTGTTGGGAAAATTTACATTCCACTTTAATAATTTTATAATGCAATTGAATACTTAACGTATTTTTAAAAATTAAATTTGAAAATAAATAGAATTTATTAATTCTCTCTTTAATCAATTTAATTAATATTATTTGGAAAGTAATAAAAAGTATGAAGCTGCGGTTTTGTTGGTATTATATTATATTACTGAATAAATTAATCACTGGAAACTCGAATCCGTAGGCGTTTTTATAAGTTGGTACAATTTATTATATTTAATCAAGTACTGATTAAATCAAAAACATACAAATTAATTCTAAGTTGTATTAAAACAATCCGAAATTTTTAATTAACTGGTTAACTTTTAATGTATATTTTCCTAATAATAAATGATATGGTAATATTTGAGGTAGATGTAAAATAATGTAGTAATAACAACGTTTCACTAACGATATAATTTAATTTTATATATGTATAACTATAATCCAGTATAATGTAACAAAATATCATAAGCAAATTGGTTAATTTCCTTATTTTGATTATTTAGTGTTATGATGCAATAAGGGACATGTAAACAACCTGATTATCATATATACATAGGGGTAAACATCGTCTTGACTTATTTATATATTATCTTAACACCAATAGTGTCTTTAAAATTAAAGTTAAACATTCATTAAACAAATAATTGGATAATACTTCTAAAGTTCTTTTTATTAAAAAAATTAAACATAAATTATAACTTTTGGAAATTTGAATTCGAGATTAAAGAAACCATTTAAGTTAGGAAGTTAAATCAATGTTTCACAAATCTGAACACTTACTAATTTGTTTGATTTAATACAAATAAGTCCTATCAAAACATCACATAGATTTAACCATTTAATTGGTATTTTGTGTGTAAGCAAATATTCAAATTACCTAATCCTTACGAAATTAAGCTTTCGATTTTAAACGATTTACTTTAATTTGTAAACTAATCACCTTAATACAATATTAATAAATTACCTAACCCATACATTTTCTCGATTATATTTCTTCACCTAAATTTATTACTGCGCTATAATTTCATATTTATGTTTTCAGAAAATTTAAAAACAAACTAAAAGTTTCTTTAGAAGCATGTTCCTGACATTTTTATAGTATAAAAATATATTGAAGTACCTATGTATTTACCTGACTTGTTTTTAAGAACGATACAGAATAGAGTTTAAAATTGTGATCCTACCGAGTGATTGGCTAATATTTATGCTACATCGTGACTGAGCTGAATGCTTGTGTTGAATTTTCTCATATATTTATAAATAAATTCATCAAAAATCACCAATCATTCGGGAATGGTACAATTTAAAATTTTATTTTGTCTATTAACTTACAGAAAACAGAGTTTTCCTTCTTGGAAAGAAAGGAAAGGAAGGAATGTTCAAGAAAACCCTTCAGGGTTTTTAAGACTGAAGAGCTTAATCCTAAAAATTTACGCGGTACGATTAAGCATGGACTTGGAAATGTCCTTGTTTGGGGTTGTATTTCCACTGAAGGGATGGGAAAATTAGTTATGATCGACGATTCTTAAATATTTGCAGCTACTCCAAGACAATTTGTTACCAAGTGCGCCCCAAATGGGAATTCAAGACACTTTTAAACATTACGAAGATAACGATCCCAAACATAAATCCCGTTTAGTGCAAGAGTTTCTTTTATACAAATGCCCCAAAGTCTTGCATCCGCTCCTTCAGTCACCCGATCTTAATCCTATAGAAAATCTATGGGATGAATTAGAATGTAGGATACAAACCACCCCTATAAATAACAAACAAGAATTGATTCGACGTTTACAAGAGGAATGGGCTCTTATAAACGAAGACTATTTAAAAAAAATAATTTGTAACACGCCCAATCGACTCAGAGACGTTATAAAACAAAAAGGATACCCCACCAAATATTAATTTTTCAATTTCCTTAAAGTACCGTGCTAATTTAAGTAGTGTCCGAGGACTTTTTCTGATGTAATTTAATTAGAATTGCAACTATACAATGATTAAACCTTTTTTTAAACTTTTTTGTGTTTATCGGTCACCTTAAGGAATACTTGTTCAAATGGTTAGTTGAAGCCGCTGATTTCTTCCAAAATTTCTTCAAAAAATCGAATTACATTGAAGTTATTGCAATTTTTATTAAATGGCCGAGGACTTTTTCGAGTAACTGCATATATTTTTAATAACCAATTTTTGGCTCTTATAGCGAATACTCGGTTATGCCGAACATCTTTTTTAATCTCTTGAAGTTCATTATATCCGAGTTCAAGAAAACCCTTAAGGGCTCTTCATCGGCTTTACGCCACACCATAGTTCGACCGTCAGAATAGTAGATGTTATATTTGCTCTTGTCTGCAAATATAACATTGTTCCACCACGCTAAGTCTTTTTGTACTCTTTGGTGTAAATAAAACGTTTGTTCCTATTAACTTCACTTAGAAATAGCTTTTTTCTAGCCACCCGGCCATTGTAGCCTTCTTTTTTTTTTAAAACTTCGCGGATTGTATCCACATGCACACTTTTCCCTAGTTTGTGTAGCACTTGAGTCTGTAATTTAGCCGCACTAATTCTAGGGTCTTTCTTAACTTTTCTTAAAATGCACTTCTCGTCTCTATAAGTTAATTTACGTGGACGGCCACTTTTATCTTTGAAATCGCTTTCTTTCTGAAAGCGCTTAATAACATCCGCCACAGTACTTTTGCTCATATTGAGCAATTTCCCGATACGATTTTCCTTTCGAACAATGAAAACTCAATCGTCTTAAATCAAAACTTGTGTACTTGATGCTTTTACCCCCCATTGTGCTAAATATTCAATATCAAGATTGGGACTGAGGTTAATGTTATCTCTAATAATTTCAAAGTGCTGCAACTGCATTTTAAAATTATTGCACAATTCTAGAAAGCGTTAAGGTAATCAATATATTATATTGTCCGAGGATTTTTTCTGATATAATTTAATTACAATTGCAACTATATATATATATACAAAAGCGCTACGGGCCTTGTAGACCCAGGGCTGAATCAACGATTCTTCTTCATGCTTCTCTATCCGTCGCCTTCCTCCTCCATTCCCCCACCCTCAAATCTCTCAAGTCTCTCTCCACCGCATCCTTCCATCGGGATCTTGGTCTTCCTTGTCTTCTCGTTCCAATTGGCCCTCTCCTAAGTACCATCTTTGGCATTCTCTCAGCCGACATTCTTTCCACGTGTCCCAGCCATCTGATTCTGTTCGCACGTACAACCGCCACTATGTCAGGTTCTCCAAATAGGTTCATCACCTCCTCATTTGTTCTTCTTCTCCATCCGTTCTCCGTATTCACTCCACCAAAAATCTTTCTGAGAACTCTCCTTTCCCACACTCGGATTTTATTTCGATCGGTGGCATTCATTGTCCATGTCTCCGAACCATATAAAAGTGTTGGTCGGATGATTGTTTTATATATTCGCAACTTAGTTCTTCTGGTGACATTTTTCGATGTTAGCACTTGTCTCATTGCTCCGATGCTTCTTGTTGCGCTTGTCATTCTTGCCTTTATCTCAGTGTTTTCTTCGCTCTTGTCAGTTATCTGGATGCCCAGGTACGTAACCGTTGATACCTTTTCAAACACAAACCCCTCACTCCCCTCGGACCTCACCTCCATACACCCTCCTGCTTCCCTGCCTTCTCCGACGTATCCCATCACCATATATTTAGTCTTCTGTTGGTTCATAATTAGACCTATCTTTCTTGCCTCTCGTATCATGCTTTCCGTCACTTTGCACAGTTCTTCTCGAGATCTTGCTATTAATGTGAGGTCGTCGGCGTATGCCAGAATCTGGTGGTTACCATTATAGATCGTTCCAGTTCGGGTTATTTTAGATCTTCTGACTACAACTTCGAGTGCTAAATTGAAAAGCAGAGCAGACAGGGGATCCCCCTGTCTTAAACCGTTCGCAACTTGGAAGAGTGCTGAGGTGAATCCGTTAGTATATACCTTGTTTGTAGTTTTCTTTATAGTCATCTTTGTCAGTCGTATAAGCTTGTCGGGGATTTTAAGCTCTTTCATGGCTTCATACAATCCCAAGTAACATCAACGTCGGTTTTATACCGGTATACCATTGAAGTATAACGAATATGTACATATATTTTCATACCTGAAAATTAAGTACCAAAATGGTACCTAAGCGGCACATAAATTTTAGTTCATATTTACACTGTACTGTTTAGGTATAGTTTCAATGTACATATTTTCGCACCGTTATTCTGAAGGCAATTGTTGTATCGGATCGGCATTGAAATTTTATTAGCTAAAATATATTTGAACATACGGTACCGTTTAGGTAATGTTTTGATCGTTTTGTTTTGTTACTATAAAAGCGATATCTAACATGTACATGTATTTTATAAGATGGAATGTACGATATTTCCATCACCGGTTTGATACCTTAAAGTACAGTTTAAATAGTAATGTTTTAGTTGCTACAATTCCGGTATATAATATGTAAAGATGCTTTATTGGTTAAATTTTATGATTTTTACCTCACCGTTTTGATATTGTTCAACATAATAATATTTGTCCATGACAGGTTTAATAAGTACATAATAACATATTATGAAATATATTATATAATATAATAATTTTTATTAATATTAAAATGTGAAACATACGTAACATTAAAATATTTATTATAAAAATAAGTAATTTAAAGATCAATGAATTTTAATTACGTTTTAAAACAGTTGTAACCAATCAGAACGAAGAAAAATTTCATCGTTAGCAAAACTCTTGTTTCTCATTGGTTACAAATTATTATACGCATTTTATATTACAGTTATTACCTGAAAATTAAGTACCAAAATGGTACCTAAGCGGCACATAAATTTTAGTTCATATTTACACTGTACTGTTTAGGTATAGTTTCAATGTACATATTTTCGCACCGTTATTCTGAAGGCAATTGCTTTATCGGATCGGCACTGAAAGTTTATTAACTAAAATATAGTTGAACATACGGTACCGATTAGGTAATGTTTTAATCGTTTCGTTTTGTTACAATAAAAGCAATGTCTAACATATACAGGTATTTTATAAGATGGACGGTACGATATTTTCATCACCGGTTTGATACCTGAAAGTGTAGATTAAATAGTAAAGTTTTAGTCGCTTACAATTCCGGTATATAATATGTAAAGATGATTTATTAGTTAAACTTTGTGATATTTATTTCACGGTTTTGATATTGTCCATGACTACTTGAATAAGTACATAATAAAATATTATGAAATATATACTCGTATAATATAATAATTTTATAAATAAAAATCCGTCTTATTCTCCAAAGTCCCTTTTTATTAAATTAAATTTCGAGACGCGCTTTTTATAATTTTTATTAATATTGAAATGTAAAAAATATGTAACATTATAGTTATTTATGTATCAAGATTATGTATAAAAAAAAATTTCGCCGTTAGAAAAACTCTTGTTTCTGATTGGTTACAAATTATGATAAGCATTTTATATTACAATAATTATTATATGAGATATTATTGGAGTAAGAAGGGCGGTCAAATTTCTAAATTGGGGGCGGAAATTTTAAACCTCTTACGTCCGGTATTATCAACCCATATAAAAAAAGCCCTTTAGTTAACTAGCTAATGTAAAACGTGTATTTTAAATATTTTATGTTTTCTAATAGCTAATTAACTAAAGGCCCTTTTAAAGTTTAAGACCGATAAATAACTGTGTTTATAATATTTATTAATAAAAATATTAAAAAATTAATTAATTAGGAAATTTATTTTTAAAATAACTTTGCCGGCTTGGGAGTTGAACCACTGTACAACGGATTGCCAAAGGTACCATCGTGCCTATTTACCATTACGCCATCGAGATTTCTTACATTCTCCAATATTTTTTTTTCCTATAATGAGAAAGGAATAATATTATAGTTGGGGAATCGGTCTTTTATGTCTTTCTAGTAATCATAAATCTTTATTTCAACTATGTATCAAATTTTTGATTTTCTAAATATTGAAAAAGTTTCTAACTTCGTTACTTCAATACGGATTTTTAAGAAAAACTACGGCGCAAATAATAACAATCAAAAATCTTCGAAAATCTCCAAATTTGAAATAAAAATTCTGGAAATTAAAAGTCAGGAAATTAAAATTTAATAAATTTAAATTAAATAAATTTAATCCCACCACCGCTGTCGATTCGAATTAAAGTGACGTCGGCGTCGTAGCATTTTTCTTCAAAACACGTGCAAAATAACAACTTTTATTTAAAATAATTCATAATGTAATAAATTTTAAAGTACCAAAGCAAAATATTTGATTTATTTTAATTCAATATTAGGTAATATTTTTAATCTATGAATTGAAAATAAAATTGACCATCAAATAAGAAATATCATAGTTTATACCGTATAGCCAGGTAGTCGAGTTGGCTAAGCAGTTGGTTTTCAGACGTATAGGTACAGTACAGCTTGGGTTCAAAACCTGGCCTCGGAAAAAAAAAGTAAGTAAAAATTATCACATTTATAATGTCAATTTTCAGATTCTGGCGCAGACAACAGGGAAACAATTTAGCAGTATGTAAAAAATAGAAATATTTAAAAATCAAAAATTTTATCTTTTATAAAAATTATTTTTTCTATTAAATAAATATCTCGTTCATAAAAAATCAACACATAATCGGTATAAAAACGATGTACTAATACAGTAACTGCAAAAGGGGCAAATCAATGCTGAACCGTTGCAAAAATACCTGTAATGTATATGTACATAAATGATACATCAATACAGTAACTGCAAAAGGGGCAAATCAATGCCGTACCGTTGCGAAAATACCTGTACCTTATATGTGCATAAATGATACATCAATACAGTAACTGCAAAAGGGGCAAATCAATGCTTTACCGTTACGGAAATTTCTGTAAGGTATATGTACATTTATGACGGTAAAATGTTACTTGGGATGTCTCTCTATCTATTCTATCATATGCCTGTTTGAAGTCAATGTACAAAACATGTAGTGGTATCTTGTACTCATGGCATGTAGCTTGTATCTCTTTAATTGTGAAGATATGGTCGGTGGTGGCTCTACTTCTTCTAAAACCTGCCTGATATTCTCCTATTACTTTTTCTGTGTATACCTCATCGCGTTCTTTAATAATTTTTGCCATCACCTTGTACATTGTGTCTATATATGCAACTATACAATGATTAAACCCTTATAATTTCTGTTTATTTCTTTCTTGCATTTATCGATGACCTTAAGGAATACTTGGTCAAATGGAAAGTTGAAACAGCTGTTTTTTTACCCAAATTATTTACTTCAAAAAATCGAATTATATTGAAGTTATTGAAATATTTTGTAAGTGTGCGAGGACTTTTTCGAGTAACTGTAGTTTTGAAGATGAAAAACTAAATTGTATAAAGTTTAAAAAAATGTATTATAGAGGTCTTTCGAAAACTTGAAAACTTTTACACAAATATTTAAAATTTTATTATGTAATTATATTTTATATTTTAAATTATAACTGTTTACTGAAAAATGATTATGAAATTAATTATGAAAACTTCATATTTATATACCATACTTTACCGTATGTACTAAAAATGTACCTTTATTTTCACTCATTTTATAAATGAAATATTACTTTCAAAGGTTTAACAATAATGTATTATTTCTAAACGTAAAGGTAGTATGAATTAATATTTTATGAAAAGTATTTAGATTCGTATTTCTTTGCTACCTACGTAAATTTTAATTAAAATTTACGCAATATATAACTTTCAATACTACCTTATAAGCACACTTTTATGGTTTTTATGTACCTATACTGCATTAACATTGTAAAGCAATTTAAAGTTTGAAAATGCTTGGGTTAAAAAATTAATGAGCAATTAGTTACATTTTAGTGGAAAAACAAGACTCATTACCTACAATTAAAATTTGTATATTTCATGTAAACCAATTGTGGATTAAAGTCGATCAGTTTTAAACATTTGTAATTTGAGCAATTCTGTAGAATAATATTGTAAAATAAAATTAATTTTTGTGAGTGAAACAATTTATTCCACCCCACATTGAAAGTAAACATAATAGCAACCAACTTTTGAAAGTCACAAAGATACTCTTTTAATATCAAGGTTTATCTTAATTTCCTATCTTCATTTTTCCTAAGATATATGGTTTAATCTACTTCCATCTTTTATCTAAATAATGCGCTCGTTACATTTGGTTTCAACGGTTTTTTATTAATATTTACTTTTAGGATATTTATTTGAAAATCTATCACAAAAAAATTATTCGATAAAATCATTGTTATCAGTTTCAAGTAAAATATACTCGTACCTACATATGTAAATGGATTACGTAATAAATAATTGAAATAAACTGTATGGGATGCTTTGGTTTAAGGTACTCTACCAGCGGACAAATTGTGTCCTTTTTTGCTGATCGAATTTTTCGAAATATGATAATGTGTCATTCGTACTCATTGGTGGGAACGATCACATAAAAAAATTCGATACATCCGTCCGTTCAACTATGAAACAATGCAAAATATATTATTTTTTTCTAACGCTTAAAACATTTAATTAGGTAGATATTATTTATTTTATTTAAAATTAGAACCTATAAAATCTAGAAATTTAAACTGACATAGTATAATCATTCAAATTGGTAATAATATAAAATAATATTACCGAAATTAACCATTCAGTTTGTCTTTGATTTGGTTTAGAAATAAAAATAATAATCCTAATTGAATTTCGAAAAGCATTTGAGTTTGTATTGATTTATTTAAAGTTATAAACTGTAGTGCAGCCGTAATCGATCGTACTCACTATATACTTTGAATTACATTTTTCTGAATAGAATATTTTCAAAAAGGACCAATATTAAAAGTATTAAATTTTAAACATTAGTACAAATGCATACATTTTTAAGTCAAAACCAAAAATGTTAATAAAATAGATAGCATGCAACATTTTCGGAATTATTATTCCATCAGGCATGCTTAATCAAAAAACAAATAATAATTGAAAATAAAATTTTAAAAACAATACAAAATCAAATATTTATTTAAAAAAATTATGATGAAATAGAGGAGAAATTAAATTAAATAATAAAATAACAGAAAATAGAAAGAAAAATAAAATACAACAAAGAAAAACTAGAAATGAATGCAATATTTCTTTCATTCACACAAATCCTTTAATTTCTTTATATTTCATCTTTTATTAAATTTAAGGGTAGACATGCAAGAGATGGGGGTAAGCGATTTACGAGACCTTACGATGTGAGCAAGTATTTCGAGATTTTTACATTTCGATTGATTTAAATCATTTTTGATCTAATTAAAAGTTGGTAAAATATAAAAATTAAATAGTCGTAAGCAGGAAGAATCTATTTATATATTGCCTATTTTTAATGATTTGCTTTCAGAATGCACAATTTTGACAGTACCGTAGTGTAAACGGCTAAAAGTGTGAAACTAATTCTGTTAACGTAAATTCATTTTTCTGTAAAATTGGATTCCTAATAATGGCAGTCAAGTTCTGCTAAGGGTGTCCCAAAATTAATTCAATGAGTAATTTTGATAGAAAACACAGGGTTTTAATTAAAAATTGTTAAATTTTTTGTTTCATAAAGTACACAGTATAGGGTTATGTATGGAATAGCATATCGGTTAAATGGCCTCCACGGCTTTGGAATTTAATTGATATCGCGCCCAATTTCCTCCTTCAAGGTGTGGGTGGTTTATCGGCGAAAATTCGCGGTTCTTGTACCCCCTCACAATTTCTGGTTCATTATCTCATCACTATAATAAACCCTATCCTTAAATTTATAAAAGAAATTTATCTTCAAAAGTTTAAAAAATTGATTTCAAATTCCTGTTAATAAAAACAAATTATTTACAAAAGTATAAATCAATTTCTAAACTTGATCAAAAACGGGTTAAATTTCATTGAATTAATCAACAATAAATTATTTTCTTTACAATATCTCAAACTATCAATTTCAATTATTATAAGATACGAATTTCATTTTATTTTTTTTATTTCGAAAATGTTTCATATTCCATTCAATAATCGAATTCGAACCTTTATCCTTTGCAAAATCAATCTAGCTTAGCATATTTAATGAAATCATTTAAAAAAATTTCCATAATTTTTATAAAATTTAACCAATTCAAATCAAATTGTTTCAAAAATACTTCATACAAATTTTCAATATTAAAAATCAAATGTCGCATTCTTTTGTTAATTTTATCGCTGATCAAATCATCTAGTCAACCAATAGTTGAGGGCTTCTGTGGTTCATTTGTTACATCCCTCTCATCTGTGCATCACCATCTTATCCGCTTCCATGAGTAATAGACAGTCGTTTCCATCGTACCATTAATTCGAGTCCACGTGGAAAACAAGTTGTCCATTTCTCCAATTCTCGTCGTTCCAAACGGATCCACTTCAAACTTTAATTTATTTCTGTAAATTAATTTTATTAATTCACACTTTTTCTTACTGCTTCTGTGGTTTTCAATTTTAATTTTTCTCTTCATGGAATAAGTTTTCATTTTAACATCTTCCATTCTTTTCCATTTTTGTCTTTAATTTTTCTTCTATCTTTGTATTGGTGGTGAATTTTCTGCTTACGTTCATTAATTATTGTTTTGTCCATTTTAATGAGCTTTAATTTTAATGAGAACATACATAGTAGATCCCTTTGGCAAAACGGCATTGATGAATTTTGCTGACATTCTGTTTGGAATAAAATTATTATTAGAAAAATTCTGAAGTGATTACACGTATTATAATAATTAATTAGTTACAGGATTTGTATTCAGAGTATGGTGTTAGTTTTGTGTTATATAGAATGTTTACAAACTCTAGAACATTGCAGATGCTCTAAAAATGTCAAGATACCAGAAGTACTAGTGGTAAGTTTAATCTACCTTGAGTTAAATGACAAATTTAAATAATATACTAGTACAATCTGTCCCAAAAAGTTTTTGTTTAAGATAGCAACGAATCATTTGCTAATTATTTATCATTGTCTTTTATATATTGCTATGTTATACGCGTTTCTATAAAATGTAAATCACTTTTCAGATGTAAATCTCCACTTAACTAATTCTTGCTTTTACAATAATTTAAATTCAAACACTTTTTATTTTTAATCCTTTATTTTAAAATAAAACTTTATACTGCATAACTAATTTGCCCATTTTAATTAAAGCTTCCCTTTAAACCATCTTGAACCGCGTTTAACGCATATCTCCCAATAACTGCCTTCGCGTATTCGCAGAAAACAACCTGCCAATTTCTAACATAAAAATCAAAAAATTCTCCAACAATTAAAATTCTTACAAAAATATAAAAAACACCGCATAAACTCCTTCGATAATTATAAATTTGGTGTCTGAACATCGTGAGCTCTTACCTAAATTTAAAATTTTACACTATTGCTTGTTTTTTCTAAAAAAAATTAATAATGAATTACATAATAACATCATGTTATGATTTCATCACTGCTCTCCTCGTCTTATTTGATGTTTTCATTAAAATCTTCTACCATACTTTTGTTTAAATTTTTCATAATGCTTTCATTAAAATTTTCTATCATACTTTTGCTTAATTTTTCAGTAATGTTTTCATAAAATCTTCGAGTCTTCTCTGCGTAAAATTTGCTATCCCGTTTTATTTCTGCACACATTTTCGTTTAGTTTTTCATTTACTTCAACCAAAACTTTTCTCAACTCTATCATAGCTCTTATAATTTATTTAAATATTATTTTCAATTTCAATTCCAGAAATTAACTCTTTCTCAGTAGTCGCTTCTATTATTTCTTTTGGTTCTTGATTATTTTTATCGCCCCACGTTGGGCGCCATATCCTATGTTATATGCATTTCAAAAAACTCACCACGTTGAACCATAACACTTTCTTAACAATAATTAAACTTTAACTCACAGATTATAATTATAAACACTTTTCTATTTTAATATTTTATTAAATCAAATTTTTACACGCTAAAATTAATATGTATATTTATTAGGGCTCAAAAAACAAAACCATATTGGATCGCGTTTAGCAATTATCTCCCAATAACTGCCTTTGCGTATCCACAGTAAACAACCTGTCAACATCTAACATAAAAATCAAAAATTCCCTAACAATTCAAATTCTTACAAAAATATAAAAAACACAGCAATATAATATTATTTTCAATGTCAATAAAATACCGATGTTATGAAACGTCTCTGCATGTATATTTTATCTCTCAAATTAATAAAATGCTTGTAAATAAATTTTTTATTGAATGTGTGAAAGAATGTACTGTACACGATGATTTATTTGAATAGTTATATTTACTATAATGACTACATGATATTAATATTTAAATGGCGAGAAGAGTGCATTTATTTATAATAATTTATTATAAAAAAATCTGATGTGGCCAGCACATGACTTCCCTATAAGGAATCATTCCTTCATCGTTCATCTGAAGATTCGCAGAAATATTATTTAAATTTTATTTTATTATTTAATTAAATAATTAAATTTTATTTGCTTTAATTTTGATTAAAAAATAAAAATTCATCAATAAAATATTTATCATAATATATTTAAGAAAAACCATTTCGTCCTTCAAGTAAAGTGCTACTTCCGGTTTAGGGATTTGCTCCAAAATCAAATGGTGCTTTCGTATACCGATTAAAGTGTTAAATATGAAATTTGGTTACTATATAACAATTCGTTCCTGAGATATTGAAGAAAAACTATTTCGTCCTTCAAGTAAAGTGCCATTTCCGGTTTAGGGATTTCCTCCAAAATCAAATGGTTCTTTCGTATATTGATTAAAGTGTTAAATATGAAATTTGGTTACTATATAACAATTTGTTCCTGAGATATTGAAGAAAACCCATTTCGTCCTTCAAGTAAAGTGCTACTTCCGGTTTAGGGATTTCCTCCAAATTCACATGGTGCTTTAGTATACTGATTAAAGTGTTAAATATGAAATTTGGTTACTAGATAACAATTCGTTCCTAAGATATTTAAGAAAAACCATTTCGTCCTTCAAGTAAAGTGCTACTTCCGGTTTAGGGATTTACTCCAAAATCAAATGGTGCTTTCGTATACCGGTTAAAGTGTTAAATATGAAATTTGGTTACTATATAACAATTCGTTCCTGAGATATTGAAGAAAAACTATTTCGTCCTTCAAGTAAAGTGCCATTTCCGGTTTAGGGATTTCCTCCAAAATCAAATGGTTCTTTAATGGTTCTCTAATAACAATTTGTTCCTGAGATATTGAAGAAAACCCATTTCGTCCTTCAAGTAAAGTGCTACTTCCGGTTTAGGGATTTCCTCCAAATTCACATGGTGCTTTAGTATACTGATTAAAGTGTTAAATATGAAATTTGGTTACTAGATAACAATTCGTTCCTAAGATATTTAAGAAAAACCATTTCGTCCTTCAAGTAAAGTGCTACTTCCGGTTTAGGGATTTGCTCCAAAATCAAATGGTGCTTTCGTATACCGGTTAAAGTGTTAAATATGAAATTTGGTTACTATATAACAATTCGTTCCTGAGATATTGAAGAAAAACCATTTCGTCCTTCAAGTGAAGTGCTACTTCCGGTTTAAGGATTTCCTCCAAAATCAAATGGTGCCTTTGTATACCGATTAGAGTGTTAAATATGAAATTTTGTTACTATATAACAATTCGTTCCAGAGATACAGAGCTTACAGACATTTTGCGTTACATACATCCATCCATACAGACATACTGCTATGTGCCGGTCCTCATTAACGGGTCACATACACTTTTAATTGAAATTTAAAGTAAAATTTTTAATCTTTTTGAATTGTTTGTGCTAGCTCAGTTTTATTCTCTTTAATCTGCATGAAATCTCTTAATCCCAGGAGTAGATTCCTCGACGTCTTACCTTTTCTTTTCACTTTTATTCTAATGAATAAACTTACTAAAGTCGTCGAATTCAAAATAATAGTACCAGATGAAACGTAATGGATAAATAAATAAATTTTATTAGAACAGTAATATGCAAGCATTAATTATTAAACATGAAATGTGGTTATTAAAAAGTTCATCAATAAAAAACTTAAAATTACCCCAATGTTTATCTTTACGTTCGCGAAATAGTTTATTTTTAAATTCGTAATTTTACGCGGCACGTTTATAGTTATAACTTTTAATATGTAGGGTGAGCTCACCTAGCACGCCTCCTGTTATTGCTTATATATAGCTTCCTTGGTTCTCGCTGCAAGTTAACCTTCAAAGTAATCTTGTGTAATTCGTCTTCGTATCAATTTACCAAATTATCATCAAATTGTGTTTTAATAGTGAACTAACATGGTGAACTAATTGTCCATAACACATAACTTCTTATAATTCCAAAAGGTAAGTTCAAAATTTTAATTCTTATCTTGAAAACAATTATTTCTTTTTATTACGCATGTGGTTTAATCCCACTTAATATCTTTATTTATTTTTAGTTACTCCCGAAGTGAATTAACTCGGTTAATTCTCCACATTACACGGCACACGAAATTTAAAATACGCGTTGACCGTTTTTTTACTTTTCTGGAAGAACCTTATTTATTATTTTGTAACCTGGGTTATCCGAAAAAAATTCCGTTTTTTGCATTCCTGATTTTGAGTTTTAATTGGATCCATTTTTCCCATTGGTAAGCTATGTTCGCCGTGTTGATAATTTTTATCCTTTATTTGTGTTTCCAAAATTGATTAACGCACTTTTGATTTGTTTTTATAGTTGCGCTCCGGTACACACACACCTGCCCGATCAGTGACGTACCACTTGGCCGTTTTTATAGTCTCGGATGAAGCGTATTGTTGCACCATGTCGTCCCGATTTTATCACCACGTAAAATATCCTTTTTTGATTATTATTCGCCACTTCTTAAAATTAACAAATTTATTTTATATTACAAAATTCTTACAACTAACATTTTTATTTATAAATTGTGAACATGTTTTAAAGATAAATCAGTTAAGGAACGCAAGATTCACTAAAAAGCAAGAAATAAAAAAATTTTTTAAAAAAAACAAAAACCGACTTCAAAAAAAAGCAATACAAAAAAATTGCACTAAAAAGTAAAAAAATCCAAATATAAATTATAAAGTTGTATTGGTTTTCTGTACTTTTTGGTAATTTTAAAAATATTGTGCAACGCTACTGACTATCCGTCAATGTCATTTAATTTTTAAGGTTAACATTATAATTTTAAAAATATTGTGCAACGCTACTGACTATCCGTCAATGTCATTTAATTTTTAAGGTTAACATTATTATGTCAAAGTTGTGCCCCCTATTCTCGAGCCGCTACTGACTATATGTAAATGTCATTATTTAATTAAACTTGTCATACATTATTTTAATTTATAACTTGATTTTTGCTAATTTTAAAAATATTGTGCAACGTCACTGACTATATGTCTGTCAAAGTCATTTAATTAAATTTCTAGTGTCAAAATCGCAACGTATCATTATTTAATTAAACTTGTCATACATTATTTTAATTTATAACTTGATTTTTGTATTGTGCTACGCCACTGACTATATGTCTGTCAAAGTCATTTAATTAAATTTCTAGTGTCAAAATCGCAACGTAACTATGACAACGACGTTGACCTGAAGTGTTTAATTGCAGATGACCGTCTTATTTAATTTATAAAAACCAAAGTACTCAACCGATTTTGATGAAATTTAAATAGGACCAATCTGAAACTATATCCTTTCGAATTGTGAAAACATTTTGAAAATCGGTTAATAAATGACGGAGTTATGAGGTAACAAACATAAAAAAAAAAAAATAAAAAAAAATAAAAAATAAAAATACAGACGAATTGATAACCTCCTCCTTTTTTGAAGTCGGTTAAAAATAATTTGTTTTCATCTGGTACCTTTTTTTCATTCTTTGACCTGTTTATTTTATGTACAAACAATTTTTATGGCATTATTATTATAAGTTCTCGTAACCTCGAGAAATCTTTCCTTTCCAAAATAACTTTCATGTTTTTCATACCAGCCTAAGAGTAAATTCTTTCTTGTCCATTTGAACCATAGCAATACATACATACATACAGACATCATTGCGAAAGTAGTCAAAACGGATTCAGAAATGCTCAAAACGGATATTTCCGTTAAAATATCGACATCGAATTTTTTCATGATTACAATACTTCCTTATAGGGAAGTAAAAACATCGTAATTTCTATCAAAACTATTTTATATATAAGTGACAATTTCGTTCATAATATTTCAACCAATAGGATGTTACAATCTCATCAATTTGAACCAATCATAATCTACTTCCTTTGACAATACAGACCACGGTGGTGTATTGTCGCGGCAATACGACCACCGTGGTCTGTATTGTCAAGTAACGATGGAAACTACGTAAACGCATACTATAAATTTTTTGTTGTCAGAAAAAATTGAAATTTTATTTACGAAATTGTCAAACGAATTCCACACGATACTATAAAATTGTCGGTTAATTTTTAAACCATAGAATCTTCGTGTTTGTCGCCCTTAAAATCACCATTCGTGCTAAATCACTCATGATGATTTTAAGGGTGACAAACACTCAGTTCCAGTTTCAAAAATTATTGCCGACAATTTGATAGTCTCTTGTGGTATTATATATGACAATTTTACTTCCCTATAAGGAAGTATTGTAATCATGAAAAAATTCGATGTCGATATTTTAACGGAAATATCCGTTTTGAGCATTTCTGAATCCGTTTTGACTACTTTCGCAATGATGTCTGTATGTATTGTTATGACCTTAGCCTCACGTTGGCTGCAACTTGTAATGTCCACCGTGAACCGTGAACACGATTTTCTCTTATCTCAGGATGACAGGTTCTTTTGACTTTTACGACGGAATTACCTTAATCACACAGTCAAAGAAAATACGGACATCTTACTCTTTATAAACATTTAATTAACAAATTCACAAAATTAAAATAAACAATACATAAACAATACAACATTCGACAAATTTTAACGATAATGAAAATTCAGAAAATTAAAATAAACAATACATAAACAACACAACATTCGACAAAATTTAACGATAATGAAAATTTACTGTTACCTTTTAAGATCTAGTTTTAGAATACGCGAACTCCCGCGTACACTTCTTTCTTTTCTCGTCCGGATTTATTAATCTTGGTTCCTTGGTTAATCTTGGTTAATCAACTCCACACAATAAATATTCCTTTGGAAGAGACGACCTCTCACGACGCTTCCTCCCTCTAGAACACCGGTATTCAATATTCTCTTTATATGCGACTATCAGTCGCTTTCTTTTTAATGGCACTATCTTATGTGCGACCACTCTTGTCGCTTTTTCATTCAACAACGTTTATCTTTTAACGGAACTATTTAATATCCCACTACTTTGTCGCTCGATTTTATTCCACTCGTTTATCGAAAGACTTCTCTTAATTTCGACTACTCTCGTCGCTTGATTTTTACCGAACTCCTTTATTCCTCTTTTAAAAGGAACTCTCTTAAATTGCGACCACTCTGGTCGCTTGATTTTAGTCAACCTCGTTTATTTCCCCTTGGCAACTCATCCTCTTTTTTTTAATCATGTTTGATTTTATCACGCATTTTATTCTGTCTTTTGGGTTGCCTATCACCGTTATCTTCACGCGTTTAAAATTTATCACAAAAACTTAATATAATAACTTAATCTAACATTTCAAAACATTTTTTTATATAAATTTTTCTCATGCCATTATTTTCTCTGACTGCACGACAAACAATTTAATATCGCAACAGCCAAATTATTGATGGACACAACATTTTCCCCCTTGCAAAGTAAAATAAATTTCATTAAACCAAAAGGTTACCTCAAAATTTGGTTTATCTTTGCAATAGTCATTCTTTATATCCTTCATACGGTCTTGTCTTTTATTAACATTTTCACACATCTTTCATTCATTACACTTTATCATCAGCAATCTTCCATACTTCACACAACTCATATAGTACTTCCACGCATTTATTTCAATCATACCTCACAACTTTACTTTCAAACATACTGTCGACTCCGTTGATAAATTAAATCATTACAGCGCTCAGCTTGTATTTGATTCTCTAATTTTGTAATCATTGTAGCACATCGCTTACAATGACACCCCTGTAGACTTGGAGATTCATGAAGACTTCTTGTCGACTCTTATTCCCCCTTCTTTCCAACGTTTGTCGACCCTAGTTGTGTTGTACAATTCTCTTCTTCGTGGTACCGTTTTAATTCCGAAATACTGTTGTAACAACTCTTTGGTGCTGATATTTTATGCTGATATAAAAGATTTTGTTTTTTAAATCGACCTCTGATTCCCCTCCTTTTACCATAGCGTTTAAATTATTTTTTTATTTTCAAACTTTTGCCTAAAATTTTTCTTTTAAATTATTAATCTTCAAAGTTGGGTCTAAAAATGAATTGTTATTTAATTTCAAACTTGGGTCTAAATATGATTCTTGTTATTAAATTTCCAACTTGGGCCTAAAAATGAATCTTGTTAAATTTCTAACTTGGATCTAAATATGATTGTGTTTGCCCAATTCGCTTTCAAATGATGAAATGCGTTGGTGCATTATTTTGCTGGTCATTTTGCTCTGATGCAAAATCTAACTCCATTTGACCTTTCTTTTGTAGTATTTATAATTCATCATTATGTCATCTGTCAAACGATAATTTATGCTACCAGAAACCATAATTTTCTTATTCCTGCTGAGCCATACCTCAGTTTTTCCCTTTATAGCCTCCCGTATGATTGTTTGCCCAATCATGCATTCTATTTCATTTAGGTCATCGCCCAAACTTTGAATGAAATTTTCGGATTCTAATTGGTTGCCCCCATTTCGAAAACTGTGGTTTTCCATTTTTTCCACTGGTTCTCCTATTGGCTTATCCGTACCCGTTTCGTTCACCTGGTTCTTCGCATTAACCGGCAAGACATTTTCCCCCCTATCGCTTTCCAATTTGCGATCATCTCCCGTTGACACGATGCCGTCCGTCACGTTCACATCGAGATCTGTCATTTTGACATTTACAAGATCAAACCGTTTATTAACCCCTTTTTCTAGACTATTTAATTTTTTCTCATTCTCTCCTCTACATTCCTTCACCCGACTATCGAGCGTTTTTAACACCCCGTCAATTTTGGTATCCACTTTCTCATTCATTCTGTCTAAATTCTCTTTCATTTCCGTCAAACTTCCATTCATTTCGGTTAATTTTGCATCAAATTTTTCATTCATCTGTGCAAAATTAGCCTCTTGGTTGTCAAATTTAGAATTAATTTGTTCAAATTTAGAATTAACTTGTTCAAATTTAGAATTAACTCGTTCAAAACCTTCCTTCATATTTTCATTCGTCTTTTCGTTCATTTCCCTAATCATTCTCATCATTTCCCCCATTTGATTTTCCTGTACTCGGAACGTCTGGACGTCCGGTACTTCTGCTCTTTCTACCTCTCCCTCGACGCTTTCATCTTCACTTATGTTTTCATTTATTCTGTCCCCACTTGCATTCACAACTCTACTGCGCGTATTCATTTTAAATTGTTTATTTTTGTGTGCAAAATTTTCTTATAACTGTGTGATATTTTGGCTTCACCGTTTGGTTTAATAAATAAAGCCCGTACTCCACTCGTAAATCGCCCACTCGTTGGTCGCCAACTTGTTATGACCTTAGCCTCACGTTGGCTGCAACTTGTAATGTCCACCGTGAACCGTGAACACGATTTTCTCTTATCTCAGGATGACAGGTTCTTTTGACTTTTACGACGGAATTACCTTAATCACACAGTCAAAGAAAATACGGACATCTTACTCTTTATAAACATTTAATTAACAAATTCACAAAATTAAAATAAACAATACATAAACAATACAACATTCGACAAATTTTAACGATAATGAAAATTCAGAAAATTAAAATAAACAATACATAAACAACACAACATTCGACAAAATTTAACGATAATGAAAATTTACTGTTACCTTTTAAGATCTAGTTTTAGAATACGCGAACTCCCGCGTACACTTCTTTCTTTTCTCGTCCGGATTTATTAATCTTGGTTCCTTGGTTAATCTTGGTTAATCAACTCCACACAATAAATATTCCTTTGGAAGAGACGACCTCTCACGCTTCCTCCCTCTAGAACACCGGTATTCAATATTCTCTTTATATGCGACTATCAGTCGCTTTCTTTTTAATGGCACTATCTTATGTGCGACCACTCTTGTCGCTTTTTCATTCAACAACGTTTATCTTTTAACGGAACTATTTAATATCCCACTACTTTGTCGCTCGATTTTATTCCACTCGTTTATCGAAAGACTTCTCTTAATTTCGACTACTCTCGTCGCTTGATTTTTACCGAACTCCTTTATTCCTCTTTTAAAAGGAACTCTCTTAAATTGCGACCACTCTGGTCGCTTGATTTTAGTCAACCTCGTTTATTTCCCCTTGGCAACTCATCCTCTTTTTTTTAATCATGTTTGATTTTATCACGCATTTTATTCTGTCTTTTGGGTTGCCTATCACCGTTATCTTCACGCGTTTAAAATTTATCACAAAAACTTAATATAATAACTTAATCTAACATTTCAAAACATTTTTTTATATAAATTTTTCTCATGCCATTATTTTCTCTGACTGCACGACAAACAATTTAATATCGCAACAGCCAAATTATTGATGGACACAACAGTATGTATGTATGTATGTCTGTCTGTATGGATGTATGTAACGCAAAATGTCTGTAAGTTCTGTATCTCTGGAAAGAATTGTTATATAGTAACCAAATTTCATATTTAACACTTTAATCGGTATACAAAGGCACCATTTGATTTTGGAGGAAATCCTTAAACCGGAAGTAGCACTTCACTTGAAGGACGAAATAGTTTTTCTTAAATATCTCAGGAACGAATTGTTATCTAGTAACCAAATTTCATATTTAACACTTTAATCAGTATACTAAAGCACCATGTGATTTTGGAGGAAATCCCTAAACCGGAAGTAGCACTTTACTTGAAGGACGAAATGGTTTTTCTTCAATATCTCAGGAACAAATTTGTTATATAGTAACCAAATTTCATATTTAACACTTTAATCAATATACGAAAGAACCATTTGATTTTGGAGGAAATCCCTAAACCGGAAATGGCACTTTACTTGAAGGACGAAATAGTTTTTCTTCAATATCTCAGGAACGAATTGTTATATAGTAACCAAATTTCATATTTAACACTTTAATCGGTATACGAAAGCACCATTTGATTTTGGAGCAAATCCCTAAACCGGAAGTAGCACTTTACTTGAAGGACGAAATGGTTTTTCTTAAATATATTACGATAAATATTTTATTGATGAATTTTTATTTTTTAAATTTAAATAATATATCTGCGAATCTTTAGATGAACGATGAAGGAATGATTACTTATAGGGAAGTCATGTGCTGGCCACATCAGATTTTTTTATATCAGGATCAAAAGATATATTCTAAGGGAAGGTCTAATCCTCAGCTTGAGGGTTACTACCTAGCTAAGTAAGTCATATTGTACAATACCGGCTAATAAAAATGTAAATTATTATAACGTTTGCAAAAAATAAATTATAACCTTTGTATTAAAGTGAAGGGATGAGTGCATTATTAAAAATATATGTGCAAAACGATGTGTCGCCGAGATAATTGCAAAATTATTTATTTATAAAATATATTCAAAAGTTGCAATATTAAATTTGACTCACAACATACCCAAGTGTTGAATACAAAATAAGATTAGAAGTATGACATATTTACGTTATTTGCTTATATTCCACTAGTAATTACAAGTTCCTTTGGGTTACCAAATCATTACAAGTCTAGAATTAATTCTCACAAATGTAGGACTTGTAGTGTTTGTGTTACAGGCCCCAGGAATCTACCAGATTTTGATTCCGATCTGGACCGTTTAGCAGCAATGCAGAAATAGAAGAAAAGTAAGAAATTGGTTACTTACATATAGTATATTATATAATTATATACATTATATAACGCAAAGATTCGTTTCGCAAGCCCTTAAGGGCTCCCAGAAAGTTTCAGTATGGGCACGTGCTTCCCTATCTGTTCATAAACTTCACTAACCGATTTAAGGGCACCACTTAGAGTTTCATCACGTGTACCTAGTTGTCTTGGACGGCCTGTTAGCCGTTTTATTTCAATCTTATCTTCATTTTTGTAGCGATAAATAATATCGGTCACGGTGCTTTTGCTCAAATTTAATTTTCCCAATATCCTGGTAGAATTTATCCTTCTCTGGATGAAAAATAACAAACTGCCGAATATTAAAACTACTACTATTTTTTTACGGTCTTAAAGGTCAAATTAATATAATAGCGCATAATAAAAATGCAACTTCGTACTTTTCAATAAAAACAGTGGAGATATTCGATTAGTGTCCGAATCTTTATGTAACGTAATAATAGCGTGCCATTTATAAAATCGCTTATCAGTTTTATTTGTATGCAAGTGAAATAATTTTAGTTTGCGTTTACTAAACCACAACAAATGGTTCATTAGCTGAAATTATTGATTGCAATTAATAATTTCAATTATTATTTTTAAAAGCCTTCTGCTTTTATGCAATTTTATGTGATGTCCGAATGTTTATATTATTGACTGTACATACATCTGTAAAAAAGGCATAAGTGAATTTATATCGTAATTGTTTACAATACTTCTGATTTAAAAAATAAGTGAAATTAAAAATAAAATTAATCATGTATTCGTATTATTGAGTTTTTACGGTTTTTATACATTACACTTTCAAAATATCAGTTTAGTGCCGATAAGGTAGTAACTTAAAATTCAAAATAAAAAACGTTTTTGAGTCTACAGTAAAGTTGGGTAGTTTTACTTATACCCTAATTGCATGTGACCACATAATTAAAATTTTGTCGACGTTCAAACCTAGTAAATCGCATTTGAACAATTTCTCTCCATAAGCGCTTGCATTAAATTTGCAAAATATTAAAACAATTTTTCAAGTAGAAAGGCCACAGAAAATCTATTGATAAATTTCACACAGATAAGCACGAAGAACATTTTTTTGGATAGGTTGTTACTTTTTGTTACCTCGAAGTGCAGACGGAAGTGAAAATTGAAGCGAGTTTGCACTCGACTGTTTTCTCCTCAGAACGCTCTGAAGATGTGTGCTAAAAAGAACGAAATTATAGTGAATAAAATAAATTGCTTATTAGTTCTTATAGGGTCTACACACGATCCGATCTGGTTGGTACTAAAATCCAATCTCGTCGGTCGGGTCTCAAGTTGGACCGTGTGGAGGCCTGTCGTCCTACAAATTTCGCAACATTTCCTTGTAGGAAACCGATGTCACCGATGTAGCCATCCGACCGCGTTGGAATTTGGCGAGATCGGACCGTGTGGAGCGTTGTCGGATCGCAGATAAGGCGAGCTAAACTTGATAAAAACTGTTTTTTATGCCATTCCTTGTCGGATCATGTAGGAAGGTTGAGACCCACCAACTCAGCCGACTTGTTATCTACTTTATAAAAACATATTATTTTTTTTATTAAATACCTTTAAAATATCACACGAAATATTAAAATTATAATGCATAATTATAATTATAATGAAAAGTGGTGAAAATAATGAAAAATCTGACCAAAATCTATGTTTTAAATAATCATTTAAAAAAATTTAGGATTTCAAAAAGTAATTAGGTGATAATTTTTGTAGTTCTCACGAAAAGATATAAAACGCCTAAAAGGGATTCTCGAATAATGTAACGGTTTGAAATTTGCCGCCGAATTCTTTGGGTTTTTGGAACCAGTGACCGTTGGTACGAGGGAAAAATGCGCAGAAGTAGGTACGCAGGGACTTGACTTGATACGTTGGAGCTAGTAAGACGTGGTTTTGTGTGCTGTGTGAAAATTTTGTTGAAGCCGGATTTTGGGGAAGAATTGGTTAGTTGTTACCATCCAGTGGCGAGCTGGGATTATCTTCTCGAATCCGTATGTCGAGAAACTCAATTTTTTTTGGAATTACTTTATCGGAGTTCTCTTCAGCCTTTATGGGATTAGAAGCTAAACAAATTTTGCATAGGCCGCAAATCAACGAAATTTAGGTATCGTATCATTTTTGGTTAGTTATTTATGATAATAATTATTAATTATTTGGTTGATTTACTTATCATAATTTGTAAATTTTGTATAAATATTCCGTCGATTTTGGGTGATAATCAAACATATGGTTTGATAACATTTTGTGTGGTCCGCCATTATTTTGCTCAGTTCTTTGTGGGACTGCGCGTTAGATATTTGCGCTTTCTATGCGCGAGCAATTATTATTTTTGAGTTTATAAAATTTCTTCGTTGTTTCAAAATTTTCCGTATGCCCTGATCTCATGCTGGATTTTGTTTGAATAATTATCTTTCCAAGCTAGCCGGCAAGATTTACAACGATAGCTCGTGTTTTGTCGATTTTCTTTTGGATCGAGTTATCTATTCTAACATAACGACGTATGGTACTTTTGAACGAAATCGAGTGGCGCCTTCTCCATCTTTTTTTTTCTTCGTCGTCTTAATTAACACCAGTTGGATAGTAATTAATTCAACATCAAGTATCTCAACGCTAAAGTTCGTGAGGAATCTTTTTTTCTTACGTCACATTTAGCGTCCAACTTTCAAACGTGGCAAGTAGCAGTGGCATCCAACATTGTTAAGCGTCACACATATTTAATCGTGGCAAGTAGCGCCCAACTTTTAACGTCACATTTGGGGAAAATTCTTGAGGAATTTTAACCGTTTCAATAATATTTAAATATTTTCACTTTCAGTTCATATAAAATATTTTTATAATAACTCGATAACAAATTGAAAATTATTTCATGTCAAAATATAGCATTTTTATAGTTTTCTATAGAAAGCACTGGTTACTGTGCAGTTAATCTAACCACTCGAAACTAAATTTCTTCTGCTACACACTAAAGAACACAGTCAATATAACAAATTCTCAAAATATGAACCGAGAATTTATTATCAAAATTTTGAAATAATCGAATTTGAACTTAGCTAATTTTCATGATATTTGTGATGGATTAACGAGATTCAGGGGCGCATCAGCCATTTCGCAGCGTCAGATGCACCTCGACCTCGTACATGCAATATCGATTATTTTTTGTTTTTAGGCGATTTTTAGGGGGTGAAGCGTAATAGTTTACTGCCCCATACCGCAACTATACTTTTTAATGCTATTTCAAGGGTCTCTAAGCTCCCGGTTTTTATTTATCCCGGTTTTCTTGATATGTGGCGCCTTCTCGTATGTTTAGCCTAGTAACCAGAGTCAAAACCGCCTTGGAGGGGTGCAACCCGGAGCGGAGCGGAGGGGCGCCCCGTAAGGGTAGGTTTTGACGATGGATTACCCTCCTTATCGAATGCACACCCCAAAATTAGAAGGCAAAAAAAAATTTAATTTTTTCACTATTTCGGCAATACACGGGTTATTTTCCATTTTTTTGATTTTATTTATTACTAATATCCACTCATCACACCCCCATCTATCCAAATTTCAAAGAAAAATTGAAATCGGAGCGAAAAAATTTCACTCGATTTGAAGGGACTGCTAACGAGCTATGTGGGTGAGACCGTGTTCGACCGCATACAATATGCGACTTTCCCCTACTTTTCAAAAGTCGATATTTTGGTTATTTTTCAAAATTTCTCGCAAGTTATTTTTTCTATAGCCTAAAATAAGCCTGTTCTTTAGTGTGTAGCTGAAGAAATTTTATTTCAGCCGGTTAGATTAACTGCACAGTCGCCCGCAAATTTAATTTTTCTCCCCACCGGTCCTTATGCATTTATAGATGCATTTATAGTAATGATTATTATTATTATTATTATTATTACATTCTATTAATTACTGGATTATTATCCATTATTATTATTATTACATTCTAAGTATATCTAAATATATAAAAGAGAAGATCTGTTTGTTTGCGTGTTTGCGTGTTTGTTCGCTATACGTTCCTAGACCCTTGGACCGATCTCGACCAAATTTTGCACAGTTATTTTGTAGCTCCAGGCGCAACTATTCTCGCATATATGGAGAAGAAATTCGAGCGGGGAAAAAAGTTATTCGCTTTTTTCGAAAATCAAATCACAAGTTTGACAAAAAATTTAATTTGTCAAATAATTAATTTGACGTACAGTCAGTGGCGGAGAAAAAAGTTATTCGCTTTTTTCTAAAATCAAATCACAAGTTTGACAAAAAATTTAATTTGTCAAATATATAAAAAACTACTAACAAAAAACCACTAACAAATTAATCTGAAAATACTGTCAACAGATGGCGGGGATGGCGGCTTTAATTCGAAAAATGCAAACCACTAACAAATTAATCTGAATGCCGCGAATAAGACCGGAGCACTTTATATAGGTCGCAGAACTCGCCGGAATTGTGCAAGAAGACGCAGATCCACTTCTTCGTGGAAGATCTACCTCTTTGCGGAAGATTTAACTTTACATGAAGATGTAACTTTACGTGAAGATTATGTATGTATGTATGTATGTATGGATGTATGTATGTATTGCTATGTCCTCCTCCTAATAAAATGTTAGGTACAGGAAGGTACACACATTATTGCCCCTTCTTACTAAGCTCGCGGGTTGAGTCGTTCAGGGAGTGGGTCCCTTGTGGTTCGAAATTAATTAGAGGCGACGTTGCTATGCTCATTGGCTCTCTCAGGATATTTAATTGCTTTCCTTTTTTGAGTAAAAAAGAAATAAAAAACTTTCATCAACTCCCATACAAATTTTATTATAGTAAAGAAAAGAAAAATTATCAAACTGTCTTTCATGAAAGAACATTAATACTAAATAAATCTTGGATTACAAATCCAAGGTGAATAAACCTTTTAAATTTTTAAAATTAATACAAATAATTGTTCGAAACAAAGAGGTTTCCTCTCTTCATCCCAAGTTGCTTGATTATTAAGCCAATCAAGACTCTCGCTTTACATTAGCGGGCTTAAATGTTTATAAATTTAAATTTGTTGCTTATTCTAAAGCTTAAAATATTTTTGAAAAACTTTTGATTATATTTAACTTATCACTCAGGGTATCAAAGAATACACTCTGTTAGAAGTCTTTTCCTCAAATCCTATTATTAACACGCTGAAGGCAAAATTTTAACAAATCATAGAAATCATAAATTCACTGTACCTGCCTCCTGAACATATCGCAGTTTTTATTTTCAAAAAAGGATATCGTTTATTCGCTGTTTGTGTGTGCGCCCTGCCTTAATCTTTACTTGCAAAGATTCAACTTTATTCCACCGGTCATCACTTATGATTGGTGTCGTTTGAAGCGGTATTTTACATTAAGTAGTGCTGAAATTTGTGCTCGAATTTGCATCCTTCCTATTGAGAATCTCCAAAAATATTGAGGTAAGTTGTTCCATTAATTTGCAATGATTTTATTGTTATCCAGAAAGTTTTTATATGAATAAATTTTTATAAATTTATTACATTTCCATTGCATTTGTTTATGTCCTTGACATCTATTTTTAGAATCGACGTTGGACAAACGAAACTTTCTAACCTCTCCGAAGTCAAATGAATTTGGTTAACCTCCAAATTCTGGTAAATAATATTTTTCGGAGAGCATCGAAAAATGCGTGCACACGGCTGAGTTACCCTAGGTCAACTGATTTTTTGATTGAAAGTCGATACAATTGGTATTCTTGTTTGAATTTTGTGAGTCAAATCCATGTATTTTTGAATTTATTTCTCTCTAATAAATTATTTTTATTCTAGATTTTTCTTCTGCATCAACCTCGATTTCCTTTGGAACATCTTCCCGAGCAGTTTGATTGGTATATCGCATTTCCATCAATTTTTGGATTCTTTCTTGACTCATTCTCGTCCCTCTCGGTTGTTTGCAAGGCGTTACACAAATTTGACCCTTATTAACTAATTTGTTAATTTATCCTTTGAAAATATACACATTAAATGCATGAAACAATTACATAATTTTTGATATGCTTACATTTTTACAGAGAATGTTATTTGCAGAGTAAATTGGTTTACAAATTCTTAAATTTTCTAGGTTATCATGATTAATACATTTTTACAAATTTTGAGCTAATTAAGTTTTTTGTTTCATTTCTGATGTGACAATCATCAGTTTATTTAGATTTAGCAATCTTTGTCATGTTTCATTCATCCTGAGAGACTCAAATAAATTTAGAAAATTGAAATTTTGAAAAATAAAAATTTCTCGTAGAGCAAATTTTTAAAGTGTCTTTCGACTTAGAATTTTGTGCTTGTTTCGAATATATGATTCATTTTAGCATCGGGAGCCTTTCTTATTCATTTTAACACACAGCAGTATGTATGTATGTATGTATGTATGTATGTATGTATGTATGACAGATGACAGATGACGGATGACAGATGACAGATGGCGGATGACGGATGACGGATGACAGATGACGGATGACAGATGACAGATTAAAGATGACAGATGACAGATGACAGATGAAGGCCGAACAACTATGGCCTTCACGGATCTATTATGGTTCGGTCTGTGAGGCCGAAGGCCGAACAACTATGGCCATCACGGATCTATTATGGTCCGGTCTGTGAGGCCGAAGGCCGAACAACTTTGACCTTCACGGATCTATTATGATCCGGTCTGTGAGGCCGAAGGCCGAACAACTATGGCCTTCACGGATCTATTATGGTCCGGTCTGTGAGGCCGAAGGCCGAACAACTATGGCCTTCACGGATCTATTATGGTTCGGTCTGTGAGGCCGAAGGCCGAGCAACTATGGCCTTCACCGATCTATTATGGTTCGGTCTGTGAGGCCGAAGGCCGAACAACTATGGCCATCACGGATCTATTATGGTCCGGTCTGTGAGGCCGAAGGCCGAACAACTTTGACCTTCACGGATCTATTATGATCCGGTCTGTGAGGCCGAAGGCCGAACAACTATGGCCTTCACCGATCTATTATGGTCCGGTCTGTGAGGCCGAAGGCCGAACTACTATGGCCTTCACGGATCTATTATGGTCCGGTCTGTGAGGCCGAAGGCCGAACAACTTTGACCTTCACGGATCTATTATGGTCCGGTCTGTGAGGCCGAAGGCCGAACAACTATGGCCTTCACGGATCTATTATGATCCGGTCTGTGAGGCCGAAGGCCGAACAACTATGGCCTTCACGGATCTATTATGGTCCGTTCTGTGAGGCCGAAGGCCGAACAACTATGGCCTTCACGGATCTATTATGATCCGGTCTGTGAGGCCGAAGGCCGAACAACTATGGCCTTCACGGATCTATTATGGTCCGTTCTGTGAGGCCGAAGGCCGAACAACTATGGCCTTCACGGATCTATTATGGTCCGGTCTGTGAGGCCGAAGGCCGAACAATTTTGACCTTCACGGATCTATTATGATCCGGTCTGTGAGGCCGAAGGCCGAACAACTATGGCCTTCACGGATCTATTATGGTCCGGTCTGTGAGGCCGAAGGCCGAACAACTATGGCCTTCACGGATCTGTTATGGTCCGGTCTGTGAGGCCGAAGGCCGAACAACTATGGCCTTCACGGATCTATTATGGTCCGGTCTGTGAGGCCGAAGGCCGAACAACTATGGCCTTCACGGATCTATTATGGTTCGCCCTGTGAGGCCGAAGGCCGAACAACTATGGCCTTCACCGATCTATTATGGTCTTCCCCCTGTGAGGCCGAAGGCCGAACAACTATGGCCTTCGCGGATCTATCATGGTCCTCTCTCTGTGAGGCCGAAGGCCGAACAACTATGGCCTTCGCGGATCTATTATGGTCCTCCCCCTGTGAGGCCGAAGGCCGAACAACTATGGCCTACTCGGATCTATTCTGGGTCTAGATGGCTAAGGGCGGCGGATGCCGCCCGTGCCAGCTAGTAATTAATAAATGAATAAATAAAAATAAATTGATCTTTTATTGATATTTTACTATTTATTGAACGATATTGAACTTTACTATATTGAACAGCTATACTGAAAAACATTACTTTTGCACGTATCAGTTTTCTCCCAAACACCACGGATTATTTAATCATTATATTTAATACAAGAATAAATTTTAAGTTCGAAATAATATCAGGCGCAGCTGGTGTCGGGCCGACGAGATTGGATCGTGTAGAGGCAAACTCCAACGCGGTCGGATCGTGTGGAGGCAATCTCCAATCTGGTCGGGTCTCAAGTTGGACCTAGAAATCGGATCGTGTGTAGGGGCTATTAGTAAATAGTGAATTTTTAACATTTAAGAGTACATTAGTTAAAATTTTTTAAAAAGTGGCTTTGATTGTTTCAATAATAAGCGATTCAATTATTATCCGTGAGAAGTGTGTTTCATTATCCTTTTTGTAATCCGAATTTATTTGCACTCACAGCCTACACCACAAAATAGCTATATAATTTAACTGATAATAAAATACAGAGAGTTTTACGGAAGTGTATTCGGTTTAAAAATAGAATAAAATGGTTCTAAAATTATATATTCTGAATTCTCCTTATAGTTTCGTTTTTAAATCTTATTTCTTAATTCCGACATAAAATATAGGTTCTGACAGTGATAACACAATTTTTTGATTAATTTTGTACGAATCTGTTGTAATATATAAGTAGAAGAAAGCGATTAATTTTATAGATATTCAATTATTTATTTGTATTGAACTTTTTGTCATATGGATATAAATCTAAAAAAACTAAATTACTCTTTCTGCGGCATCTCCTACATATAAACGCTTAATTGTAAATTAATTTAAAAGTGAATAGTATAGAAAGGATTGCATCCAAGATTGTCAATTGTATGCATGTCGTAATGTAATCATCCCTAGAGCACCCTTATTGGCAGTTTTCACAATGGAGATTATATTATCCTAGATAAGGTAGTTCTGAAATCTGAATCACCAAATTCTGCGAGTTAAGTTTTCCCAAGTTTTTCTAACTGATACTTTTAAAAAATATCGTTTGCTATGTTACTTTTAAGTTGCATTATTAAAGAAACATTTAATAGCGGAACCGCATTCATATTAAAAGCTTCCCGTATATTAATTTTAGATATAAATAGAAAGCGTTACTGCATATTTCATGATGTAAATTTTTTTTAAAAAACCAATTACAAGAGGATTTTAATGTCATCTACCTATAGCAGCTGTATAGGCATTTCAAAATGGTTTTATTTTTACAAATTTCGTTTATTGAAATCCATCAAGTGGTGTTATGCGGTTTTATTCTATTTTTCATTCTCATACCAAAATTGTGAATAAATAACGTTATTTTCGACAAAACAGCAAACAAAAGGTATCATAGATTATTACATTATTTTTTTGCATATATAGATTCCACATTAATTTAGAATTGTGTTAGATTTAAGCATCGAATGCTAAGATTTATTTTTTTAAACTTATTATAAAATAAATCTTTCTACCACTGCTTATATTGCAGTGTTCATTCAGCTTTACAGTGTATGGAATACGGTGTCAGTTCCTTGCGAATAATTCTTGAGGACGTTTCCTGGTTTTTCATTGTTAATAACGTCGTTAATAATTAAGGTGCTTTTCGGATTATTCGTTGTTTTAATTACAATTCGCATTTTATAGTTGTTCCAAAACAACATAAATCGAAATGTCATGTAAATATATCCTTGAAATTTGATCAATTCAACTTAAAATATAGAATTTTGCGTTATAGCGACGTGTGAAAAACAAATGCCCCTACTTGTAGCTATAAAGGAAAACACTTCTAGTATTAATAAAATTTATGTTTTATTTCTTCGGTTTTCTAATTTCGCCCCTTCAGAAAATATTCATTTTTTAACCCTGAAAAATATTCCTAATACAAATAGTTAATCTTGTAGGTCATCAGCTGAACCAAACAAGTTTAATACTAGATGAAGTCTATATTTATGACGAATTATTAATTTTATCATTTAATATCAAAATGATAATAATAGCAAAATTTAAGTAAACAAGCCGCGTTTTGTATTATTTTATTAAAATTAAGTTTGAACAGGGATGGATTTAGCACGGAGGTATTAGGTGTTTTTTCCATTCACACTGAAAGGTATGAAAAATTTCACAAGTATGACCTTTGTATTGGTTAAAATGGTGAATAATATCTTCCTATTTAACTCAACCTTTTCCGATAACCGTGATTAAAAGATCCCCATGTAGTGCATTCTTAACCTGGGCGGATAGTATAAAATCTATATTATGCTATTCGTTGTACTTCCGTAGGCGCTTCCATATACTGTGAATATTATATTAAAATTCTTTCCACGACTGTTTTCGACAATATTTTTGTAAATTATAGAGGAAATGGGAATCATAACACTGAGTATAAATTTTAGTTGATGTGATGAATTAATAGCTCTGGAAGTTAAATTTGCAAACAAATTACATCTTACATGACATTCAAATGATGTTATAGCATTCTAACGTATAAAATACCGCCTGGTTTAATTATATTACTTTAAAACTCATCACCAAATTTACTTTTTTAAATATACCCATTATGGTGTGGTATGAGTGCAACAAAAAAGGATTTATCTTTTAATTACATGTAAGAGGAAAAACTTTAATATGGAATTTTCCCAACAATAATCAGAATAATTATATTTCCTGTAAGTAATTGAGTTTTCCTATTGGAAATCAAACTGAACATTATTATAAATAAAATGGCAAACAAATTTGTAAAGTTAGTATAATTTCAAAATTTGAGCGATTTATTCGACCGGAAATTACATTATTTTTGCAGCATACCTTTCATTTTTGAGGGAATAATTAAATTCAACCCAATAAGCAAAAATATGAATTTCTAATTTTAATACGTAGTAGGTACAATCATCTAAAAATAAAAAATTCATGATTGCCTGAATGGCGATTAATGTAGCAGATGTTATGCATACAAGCGTTATTCAAATTGGTACTGTATTTTTTTTAAATTAAAGAAAATTTGGTTGAAAATTCTTAGAAAATTATTTAGTAGCTAAATTATTTTATAGCCATTTCCTTTGCTAAGCAAGTCGATTTTCATAACACCCAGAAAGTGCTTTTTACTATGTAACAAACAACTATGATTAAAATCTTTTTTGACATATTTGGTTAGCTTACATAAATCCCGGAGGAAAGTTTTGCTACAAATTTATATCTATATATTATTATTATGTATTATAATGAAATATGCGTATAAGATGAGTAAATACAATAAGAAGCGATTCTGTTAAAAAGTTTTCGACTTACATCATGGCAAACACTTAAAACTGTTTAGAAGTTAAAAATATTATTTTATACCCGATTTATATCTTAATATATTTATTATTTATGTCCTGTGTAGGTCAGGTACATAGGACCTAATTTACATTAATTATACGGCGTAAATGTGAAATAATTCATGTTTTGCATACCAATTTCAACTTATTATGCACAAAACTGTTGAAGCTTGTCATTATGAAAATGTGATGAACATTAGCTGTTACATAGGTACATATTATGTACTTATACATAGTGTACACATTGTACAGCATAGCATATGTACATAGCTACTTGTTAACTTTGTAAGACCTAAATAGTTAACAATAACCTTTAATTGTCAGGTACCTTATGATTAGAATAATAATTTTTTAAATTTTATTTTATGTTCAATTTTTATTCATGAATGTAGTACATACGCAACCTAAAGAATATCCTGTACTTGACGATTTTACATAACTTAGCAGTCTCTTGGAGAGATTGTTTTTCACGCCAAATTAAATTCTAAAATAAATTAAACGAAAAATGTTTTCAAATTTATTCAACTCAGCATTTATAATATAATTTATCATATTATAATCATTTATCATCCTTCTATATAGAAACTCTGTTATTTTTGTTAAAAACAATATACTTATGATCTTGCCATGTGATAATCATCAGGATTTGTAGTCGAAGCTTCCAAGATTGGTGTTTCTGCTTAAGTTCATATTTAGAAAATAATTTCTTTATGGAATAATATTTTATGAAATATCAGCTACTTTTTATTTATATGTGGATGTGGTAACTAATCATTCTTTCGGAACTTTTATTGTTACAGATGACACTACCTAATGTCACACATTTATTAAGAAGTTCTATAACCATGCTATTCTTGAATGGAATACATTAATTTAATGTACCTACTAAGCACTTATAGTAGATACGCCAATCGAAACCTAATTTTCAAAAATGTTTTATGTTAAATAAATTTAAAAACGAAAAAGCTTTCAACTATAATAAAATAAAAAGATTGGCTTTGTTGATTTTCGAGAGTTTCAACATTGAAACAGTTTTTACTCCACTATATAAGCTACGTAAGGGCTTAAACAAATCTCTGCTCTAAAATAAAAATAAGTTCATAAAATATATGAAAATCCTATTTTAAATGTATATTAAAATAAAACAACAATGTAATCCTAAAATTATTCGCATAATGCAAACCATATTTTCAGCAGGATGCAGGATGCTAGATGTAACTTATTAGTTCGTGAAAATAAACTAATAGAACACCGTAACATTTTCTGTTTGAATACTGTGGCGATTCTTGAGTCCACACTGTCAAGCAAATTTGGTGATGGCCTTATTTAAATACTCGTAACTATAATTTTTCGTTTAACTTATTTTGACACAACTTTTACTGAATTTTTGAATCCGCAATGTGGTCTGAAAATATGAAAAATTATGTATTACTGTTACGCCATTTTGATAATAAAGTTAGGATTATCTAACTTTTAAATTTTACTTATTGCCGTTAGCTATAAATGAAATGTTATATTCGAACATTATCTTTGTGAATAATCACATTGTTTTCAATTGCTAACTCTCATATTTTTCCAATTTAAATATTAGCGATTCCAAATTTACAACGTTATTTTCTGTGTTACTATTGTTTTTAATTCGAATAATTTCGAATTACCAATTATGTAACCAAAATTTAGAATGCAACTCACCAACAAACAAAACTATTTCGATTTATCACAACATTCCATGGAAAGATTTCTTTCTTTTTCGCCCTCTTTGTGCGTGCTTTTTCGATTTGGATTTCAGCATTACAAAATATTATTGATTGCACAATATCATAGGTCTACCTGTGTAGTCATCAGTGGCCGTTTATGTGTAGCGATAAAAAGGTTTTAAAGGTTCTTGATTTCTTTCAGGACTCAGGTGGTTGTCTTGTAACTGTAAGGAAAAATGCAAAAGTAATAAAACAAAATGAAGGAAATAAATTTGCTTCATATCACACCAAAAAATAGAAATTGATAAAAAATGTCAGCGTCCATTACAGCTCTGTATTAAGACCAAGTTTTTTTCTCTTCATCAATGACATCGCCAATTTGAACATTGATGGGGAAATAACAAACTCGTGTTGCCGATGATACAAGCCTAACATGGTCTGGACCTAATTCAGCATCTTTGCACAATATAATATCCTCAAATCTTACTCTAAGTCTATCCTGGTGTTTATCCTGGTATTTGTTCTAATGTAGATAAGATTAAGGCTATCTTATATAGTGGTTATCTGCAACCTATTATTTTGAGAGATGCTTTTGCTTTGAGGTTTGCAACTGGTGTACTGTATGTGTATACTACTAGAACGGTTTACTTTTCTCTCCTTGCATCACATTTGAGATCCGAGTTGCCGACTTGGAGTTCTTGCACTCAAGAAAAAATTTGAAACAATTTTCAGACTTAAGGAGCAGAGGCTATTGTGTAGGCTATTTCAGAAAGTTCAGAATTTTGATCCTTTTTGAGCTCACCAAGAATTCCATTTTTAATACGCCAAAAATGTTATTTAATTACCTTTCACTTTATCTACAGTCTTAATCGACATATCCCAAGCTCTGAAGAGCAATAAATTTAGACATTCCTTATCGGAAACCCGTTATATTATAATAAACGGATTAGCGAATTTTACATTTAATTGAATTTTATGTTTACCTACTTAATTTTGTACTTAATAGTTGTTTTGATATTGTTTCCTAATATTGATTTAATAATTTATTTATTGTTTTAAACCATCGCGAATTTCATGAATTGCTTTTGTAGCATCAAGTGTTTATTATATGTATCGATTGTATGCACTAAATATTTGTTATGTTCATTTTATTTTATGTTTTGTCCATGAATTTTTTTGTAGATTTTCAGTGACAATATAAAGTTTATTATTATTATTATCATTTCGTGTTTAAATTCCAAAATCTGCGATATAATATACGAACATAAAACATATACAGTGCAAACGCGATAATCCCAACAAGTTAATGCAAAAGGGAGCATGTTTGAGCCACCATACTTATTATTGTGCCAAACGCCTCTTAAGTAAGACTATCTCCGGATTATTGAATTTTCCGATTAGCAAATTTCATTAGTAACGTATGAAATAACATAATATATTATTGTGTTTTACAAAAATGTAAAATTTTTTAAAAATTTATGAAGTAATACATGCAGTTTAAAATAAGTTAAATTATATTTCAACGTCCGGTCCTCTACATAACTTGCCTACAAGGTAGTCCACCTTTCTTTCGTGCTTCCCACAATATTTTAAAGATACCAATCACACCCGACTCTCGTCTCCTATCGGGTCGTGGTATGCCGTGATACTGTCACAACCTGTCATTCGCCTTTTTGTGCTTCCACTGTGTGTACACGACTTACGTAAGTAATTTCATATTATAATTTCTCCTTAGATAATATGGGTAAATCTAAACATAAGCATCGCTCCCGTAGTAGGGACAACGATGCTAACGCAGATATGCTTAAACGCATTAGAAAACTGGAAAAAATGTTGGAACAACGAAATACTAGGAGTGAATATGTGCACAGATCCCGTTCGCCATTATCGCACAAGAATGTGCGACGTAGACGTTCTCCTTCCTTAAAGGAAAACATCGAGCGCGGATCACGTCATACTAGCCTCGCTACAGGCGATAGGTTAGAATCAAGTGTAGATCGCATTCCGAGTGAAGCGGCAAACACTGCATGGGGAGATCGCAGCCCGGGTGGCTCGGATCCTCTTTCAGAGCAATCAGAATCGAATAGTCCTAAATGGGATAATAGAAATCAGGACACCCTGATTTTACAGGACAAAGAAACAGAGGACGATTTATCACGTATACTGGGCGCAGACCCAGACCTATCCAGTGATTCCTCAGATGCCATTCACGAGGGGCTGGCAAAACGCTGGGCCATCACAATAACCAAGGGTACTGATAAGGAGTCACAGAATTTGCTCTCTAACACCTACAAATCTCCTAGTAATTGCAAAAGCTTAACAGCGCCTTTACTAAATCCTGAAATTTCAGCGATTTTGTCCCAGGCCCAATGTAACAGGGACGAGGCGCATAGAGACAAACAAAACCAATTAGGCAGGGGTTTGTCCGCTCTAGCTAAAAGCATTAATATACTTATGAATGAATCGGAAAAAATTCCGAAGGAATCAAAAGACAAAATCTTGACCACTCTGTGCGATTCTGGCCAGATTTTCACGAATTTGTTCTATGATCTTTCAATGACCCGACGAATGTTAATCGCTCCTTTATTAAATAAAAATATCAAATCAATTGTGGAACAATCTCCTCCAAACGATTTGCTTTACGGGTCAAACCTACACGAAAAGATCAAGGAAGCAAAATCTCTCGAAACGGCCGGCAAGGACCTTAAATCTTACAGTGGTCCTCAATCGTCAAAAATGGTGGATCGAATCCAAAGAGGGGGGGGAGCCCATAATAGGGGGCAGGTAAGACCCACCTACAAACAGTTAAACAAGTATCGCCCGGTCCGTCGCCAGAGGGAGGCGAGACCCTTGAAAGGGCAAACCCCGAGGGAAGACAAGAGGGACAGATTCAACAGGCGGTTTTAAATCAGGTAAGTTGTTTTGCGGGAAGGCTGTCACACTTCTATGAAAAGTGGACCTCTATAACCTCCAATGCTGTAATTTTGGAGTGGATTAGGGGATACAAATTACCTTTCATTGCGACACCGAAGCAACCCGTTGCGCCTACTGTTCCTAGGAGGGCCCCTACCGAAACGGCGGAAATGCATAACGCCATAATCGAACTAATAAAAAAGGGCGCCATTAACAAATGTAAAGCTCACCCAAACCAATTTATTTCTAGAACCTTTTTGGCAAATAAACCAAACGGAAAAAAGCGTTTCATATTAAATTTAAAACAGCTAAATAAAATTATCGAGACCCCCCATTTTAAAATGGAAGACACTAGAACTGTCTTAAGATTAATTCAAAAAGATTGGTTCTTAGGGTCAATCGATTTAAAAGATGCATATTTCCTCGTAGCCATCCACCCCGATGACAGGAAATACCTTAGATTCCAATTCGGACACGGCTTATATGAATTTTCATGCCTGCCGTTTGGCTTATCGTCGGCTCCGTATGTTTTCACGAAGTTAATGAAACCCATTGTCCAAAATTTACGATCTAGGGGTATCACTTGCGTGAATTACTTGGACGACTTCTTAATAATGGGGAAAACCTTCGAAGACTGTCTTAAAAATTTAAAAACGACCCTCGAGATCCTCGGATATTTAGGCCTCACCATAAACAAAGAAAAAAGCCAACTAAACCCTAAACTAAACAACAATGTAAATTCTTGGGGTTCATTTTAGATACAAAGTTCTTAGTAATCAAACTTCCTAAGAAAAAAGACAAAAAATAAAAGCATGGATTCGTTTTTTCCAATCCAAGAAACGCTTCAAAATTCAGAAATTCGCACAATTCATTGGCATTTTGGTATCAGCATGTCCAGCCATTAAGTACGGTTGGCTTTACACAAAGATTTTCGAGCGCGAAAAACTTAAGGCACTAAGACTAAATAACGGAAATTACAACGCATTCATGTACCAACCGAAAGATATCATGCCTGACCTAATTTGGTGGGCAAAAAAATATCGATACGGTTTATAATGATATAAAATACGATACTTTTGAGAAAGAAATCTTTACTGACGCGTCACTCTCGGGCTGGGGAGCTTGCTCAGGTAACGAACGAACCCACGGTTGGTGGACCGCGGAAGATAAACACAGGCATATAAATTTCTTAGAACTAAATGCCATATTCTTAGGTCTACAATGCTTCGCTCGAGACCTAAGAAATTGCAATATCCTTATAAGAACTGATAACACCACGGCAATGGAGTGCGTGAATCGCATGGGAAGCGTACAACATGCCCTCTTAGGTAATATGTCTAAGAGATTGTGGCAATGGTGTGAGAACCAAAACATTAGGTTGGTAGCTTCTTATATTAGCTCCAAAAACAATTGGCAAGCAGACCAAGAGTCTCCAACTCTGCCTTCGGAAACGGAGTGGTCTCTAGCTCAATCGGCATTCCAAAAAATAGTCACAAAATTTGGGCATCCCCAAATAGATTTATTTGCCTCTAAGGACAACTACAAATGTCCTACCTATGTATCCTGGCTTAGAGATCCAGGAGCGGTAGCCGTAGACGCGTTCACTATGTCGTGGGAAAAACAGTTCTTCTACGCATTTCCGCCTTTCTCGTTGATTTTACGAGTTATCCAAAAAATCATCCAAGATAAAGCGTCAGGTATAGTAGTAGTACCGCAATGGGAGTCGCAACCTTGGTATCCACTTTTCAGGGAATTAATGTCAGCCACCCCCATAATATTCCCACCAGACACTAACTTACTCTTTTCGCCCTACAGACAGGATCAACATCCTCTAGCAGAGAACCTTACCCTGGTAGCCGCCAGATTATCAGGAAGGCCCTCAAACTAAAAGGGACTCCAGAATGCGCGCTGGAGACAACCCTACAGTCTCTATCAAGTTCCACCATGCAGCAGTACAATAGCTCGTACAAATCATGGTGGAACTTCTGTCAGGAAAAGGACATATCACCATTCCAGGGTCAAGTAGAGGACGTAATAAGCTTTCTACAACATCTACTGGACACCGGAAAAAACAGATATGGATCGTTCAATTCTCACAGATCAGCGCTAGCATTAATTCTCCAGATCAACTTGGGAAATAATCCAATCTTAACTCGGTTTCTGAAGGGCATCTCTAGACTGAGACCTCAGAAACCAAGGTATGATTGTACTTGGAGCCCCCAGGAGGTATTAAATCTATTCAATAATACCACAGAAGACAATCTCCTGTTCGCTTCAAAGAAACTAGTGACGCTATTGGCACTAGTAACGGGTCAGAGATTACAAACTATCAGTGTAACAAGAATCTCAGGCCTACTAGAATCTGAATCAGGCTTTCAAATCCTTATTCCGGACAGAATAAAGACTTCCGGAATTAATAAGACGCAGCCATGCCTCACGATACCTTACTTCAGCGAAATGCCAAAATTATGCGCGGCTTCCACCCTAAAAGAATACTTAAAGAAAACTGAAAAAATACGACCCAAAGACTGCGATTTTCTGTTTATTACGGTCAAAAAGCCACACAGGAAAGCAACGAAACAAACCTTAAGTCGATGGGTCAAAGACATACTAAAACTAGCCGGCATAAACACGGACAGGTTTAAACCGCATTCGACGCGCCATGCTTCAACTTCAGCAGCTCTGAAACAGGGCGTGTCGGTAGACATCATTCTGAAAACAGCCGGGTGGACAAAAGACTCTTCTACTTTTGCACGGTTCTACAATCAACCCTTAGTGGAAAACGATTCTTTTGCTACCAACATCCTCAACCTAAACAAGGATCAGCGTGTTTAGCTATATAATAGTTTAAGGTTTGAAAATACATGATGTAACCCATTGAGAGTTCTATTTTCTTATGTATAATCAAAATAAAATAATGGTTCTACAAGTAATTATACAATCATGTTTTCTTGCAACCAAACATCTTTAAACATCTACCTTGTAGGCAAGTTATGTAGAGGACCGGACGTTGAAATATAATTAATCAATCAAACGAACTTACCTGTGAAGTTCGATTGTAATTATATTAAACGTCCGGTCCGAATACATAACTACCCTCCCAACCCAACCCGCTAGGTTGCAAGAATCTGCTACACATCCTTTAAACTCAACGAATGACAGGTTGTGACAGTATCACGGCATACCACGACCCGATAGGAGACGAGAGTCGGGTGTGATTGGTATCTTTAAAATATTGTGGGAAGCACGAAAGAAAGGTGGACTACCTTGTAGGCAAGTTATGTATTCGGACCGGACGTTTCATATAATTACAATCGAACTTCACAGGTAAGTTCGTTTGATTGATTAATTATAATACTTACAGATTCGTTATGTTTTGAAACTTAATTTCTATGCTCATTGTATCAAAATAAAATTAAATACATTATAAATTCTTGAAATAATAACCAGAATATTTAGCGAAAATTATACAAGGGCGGAGAATTGTAGCCTTTAATGGCAATATATTGTAAATTATGTTAAGGTCGATATTTATTCTTCGAATTGTACACCTAAAATTAAAAACAAGTGAAATTTGAAATTAGTACAAAATTATTAACAACAAAAGTTGGCATCACCTATGTAGAAGAATTTGTTTATTTATGGGTGAATGCGCAAATTTTTCGATTGGAATACGTTCAGTACGAAGAGGAGCAGGATTGAATTTTTGGGAGGTTGTCCAGCGACGACCACGAGTGTTGAAATATTGAAAATTTATAATTATCAAGAGGGTAATTTTGTTTATTGAGAAGTGAATTGAAACGAACAAATAGTTCAAATAGAAGAATTAATTGGATTGACCCATTCTGGATCCACGAATATTTACTTGTAAAAATTCCAAGCACATGAAAAAATCTTTACAAAATTTTTGGGAATTGGGACAAATGAAGGAGGAAATAGATGAAGGATACAATGCTGTATGAGTATATCAAATTGGAGATCAAAAATGAGATGAGAATAATTGGATGATGGAAGAATAAAACAAGTTAGGGTGACAAAATGGTACCCATTAAATATTTACAATGGTAAAATACAAAGTCGTTACTTACCAGAAAATATTCAATTTTTTATCAAATTTGGGACATCTATACTACACAAATACGGTGAACGGATTGTTAATAAACTTTTACTATTGTAAACACTAATGTTCTTACGCACTTGCGGTAGATCAGTAATGAATGATGAAATAATGCGCGATTGCATTTTTGGATATACTAATTTTAACAATTTATATAGAGTGTACATAAATATTGAGTTATACGCAGGCTCTCATGGTTTTCACTACAGCAAAGATTTCAAATTTTATTCCAAATAAATTTGAATTAACAAGGGGATTTAGTACATATTAATTTGTAAATAAAAAATGTAGAAATAGTATAAAAGCAATGCCTTTAATTTTTTTTAATTATAAAGAAAACATAATTTATGTGTACAAAATCTAAATAATTGTCCTGTCCAATGGTAAGGCAAGTTTTCATTTCAATGCTCAAATAAAGTGACAATTTTATTACTAGAAAATAAAAAAAAGTTAATATGTATATCATTGAAATTGGTAAAAATAAATTTTAAATATGTTATAAAAGTTAACTTTGGAAATTTCATAATTATTTTGGTTGCACTGTAATCAGGCAAAATTGAGGCTACTTTGTATAAACGGCTCAACACAACAATGAAAAATAGCAATTTAATAGTAAAAAATAAAATAATAACAGTTTTGGTTACCCCGAAGGAGTGTACTGATGTCCTTAACATTTTATATAGGGTTTCAAAGATTTTATACTTTGTTTTTTAAGTTAAAACCTTCTGGTAAATTTAAATAATCATCATTCGTTATTCAATAGTTTAATTACAACAAACCACTTTTTTCTGTAAAACGCTGAATTAGCGTTGCCGCAATCTACCTTTTAAGCGAAAAGTTAATGTAATTATTAACGTTCTGGTCAAATAATGGTTGGTAATGGTCCAAATTTACCCTAATTTTTAGAGTTTTGGCCAAAATTTGTAAAATAAATCATTTACAAAAAAATTTTTGGCTTAATAATATAATATTACTGTAGTGTATGGAGCCGTCCCTGCATGGCGGGTATTAACCATTTGAATATTCAGTAGGTTGGTTAGCCAGATACCAACCTACGGAATCCTAAATAATGGAATATACCCCTGACCATGTTGGGAGATTAGGGGTGTGAACCCAGTGTGGGATAGTTATTTTATATTGAAAAGTCAGTGTATATTTTTGTAAATAATAAAGTAAATAATACAGATAGAGTATCTTGTCGAATACTTAATATTGGCGACGGGAAACGGAACGAATTCAACAGTCAAGAAATGTAATGGCAAAGATTCAAGAGTTTAACGAAGAAGTGGAAGAATTCGAATCATGGGAAGAAAGGTTAAGGTTTTATTTTATAGCAAATGCGATCAATCCAGACGTGCAGGCGGCGTATCTGTTGTCATGCATAGGCGCGAAAAGTTACAAGGTAATAAAGAATGCACTATATCCTGGAACTACTGAGGGAAAAACGTATGTAGAATTAGTAACAGTATTGAAAGAAAAATACAGGTCAGTATCGAGTATATTTGTAAAGCGGTTCAACTTCTATAATCGGAAGCAAGATGAATACGAGAAGATTGAGACATTTATTTCGGCGTTAAAAGACCTGGCTCGTGACTGCAAGTTCGAAGGGTTCTTAGATCAAGCGCTGAGAGACCGATTGGTGTGTGGGCTGGTCAATTCGGATACACAGAAGAAGCTATTTGGCGAATCGGAAACGCTAACATTTAGCAGGGCAAGCGAAATTGCGATTAACGATGAAGCAGCAGAGAATCAAAGACGGATAATTCACGATGATGCGCAAGTCAACCAGTTGCAAAGAAAGACATTTCAAAGAAGGGATCAAGGTCAGGGAGGGCCGAAAGAGGCTCGACCTAGTAAAGATTGTTTTCGTTGTGGAAGGTATCATGATCCAGCTAAGTGTCCAGCCATCAATTGGGAATGTTTTATGTGTAAAAAGAAAGGTCACACCAAATACGTATGCAGGAGCACAAAAAGGGTAGCCAATGTCGAGGAAGAAGAAGTTAAAATCCTATCACATCTGAATCACCTAGGAAAGTCAAGTAGTGATTCACCGGTGATGGTCAAAGCGATATTAGGAAAGGTCCAGTTCGAATTCGAAATTGATACAGGAGCATGCAAGTCCGTACTACACATTAAAGATTTCAGTCGGTTACGGGGTTTATGTGATATTAAGCCGGTTCCATTCAAACTCAGAGTGGTTACAGGAGAAACGGTCAAGATCGTAGGTGAAACGCATGTGAACGTATGCATAAACGATAAATGGTACAAAGAATTGCCGTTGGTAATAATAGATAGTGTGAACAAATTCACGCCGTTGTTAGGAAGAAACTGGTTATCGGCGATGAAACCAGGTTGGCAGAAGTTACTAAGCGAACAGATTACGAAAGAAGATAGAATTAACCACATACTTCAAAGGGGGAATATCACGGTCGACAGTGAACAATTAAGAAAACGTTTGGCAGATACGTTTAAGAGTGTATTCGACGAAGATATGGTACGACCAATCAAAGAATTCACAGCCAGCATTCGATTAAAAGAAAACGTAAAACCAGTATTCCACAGGGCATACGAGATGCCCTACGCACTGAAGGCAAAAGTAGAAGAAGAAATAAACAGGTTAGTCAAGTCGAAGGTTTTGGTGAAAGTAGAACATAGTGCGTGGGCAAGTCCCATCGTGGTAGTACCGAAAAAGGACAAAGAAGTAAGGATATGCGTGGACTTCAAGCGGACCTTAAATCCAAATTTGGAAACTAGTTGCTGTTCGCTACCAACACCATCGGATATTTTCGCGACTCTGAGTGGAAGTAAGTACTTCACGGTGTTAGACTTGAAGGGGGCCTATCAGCAGTTAGAAGTAGATGAGGCATCAAGGGAACTGCTGACCATAAATACACATTTGGGCTTGTTTCGATTTCTAAGGTTAACGTACGGAGTCGGCTCGGCGCCTGGTATTTTCCAATCGTTCATGGATTCTGTAACAGCGGGGTTGCCAAGAACCAGATGTTATTTGGATGATGTAGTTATTTCGGGAAGTTCGTTGCAAGAATGTCATGAAAATGTCTCTAAGGTGCTGAAACAGTTACAGAAATACAATATCAAGGTCAATGGCAAGAAGTGTGAATTCTTTAAGACGAAGCTTAAATTTCTTGGGCATGTAGTGAGTGAAGCAGGCATAAGTCCATGCGAAGACAAGTTGGAAGCTATTAGAAGCACACCCAATCCAGGAAACGTATCGCAAGTAAAATCATACCTGGGCTTATTAAATTATTACGGGCAGTTCATTCCGATGCTGTCATCCAAGTTGAAACCGTTATACGAATTGTGCAAGAAGGAGGTGCCATTCGTATGGTCAGCGGAGTGCGAGAAGTGTTTTGAAGAAAGTAAAGAACTATTAATCACGGATAAGGTATTAGTACATTATGATCCCGAAGCGCCTCTATTCATAACAAGCGACGCCAGCTCTTACGGAGTAGGAGCAGTACTAAGTCACCGAATGGAGGGCCAAGATAGACCGATAATGTTCGCGTCATCAACGCTATCGGATGCGGAGAAAGGGTATTCACAGATCGAACGGGAAGCACTGGCAATAATGTTCGCTGTAAAGAAGTTCCATAAGTTTGTATTTGGGCGAAAGTTTACGTTAATCACCGATCATCAGCCACTGCAATACATATTCGGCAGTAATTCGAGAATCCCCATAACATCGGCAAATCGCCTCCAAAGATGGGCAATTATTCTATCGGGTTATAGTTATACAATAGAATACAGGAAAGGGAAAAATATCGGTAATGCGGATGCACTGTCAAGGTTACCGCTAAAAGAAACTACTAATATACCAGAAGCATTGTACTCGTTTAACACAGTCGAGTGCGCACCTCTGAGCCATATAGACGTAGCAGCGGCATCTAAGGCAGATGAGGTAATATCAAAGGTATTGGAACTTACATGGAAAGGTTGGCCGGGAGCAGTCAAAGATGAAAGATTTAAGCCTTATTTTGCAAAGCGACAGGAGTTGTCGGTGGAATCCAATTGTTTAATGTGGGGCAATAAGGTGGTCATCCCGGAGAAGATACGTCAGTCGGTTCTAGAACTATTTCACGACCAACACATTGGCGTGGTAAGATCCAAAATGTTAATGCGTTCATATTGTTGGTGGCCAGGG